>OY998238.1:28930120-29545120 GCA_963922005.1 Cornus suecica
TTCGTGGTTTTTACTCGGAACGTTTCCAAGGTTTTCCACCCCTACTAGGTGAGAAAAACTCCCAATTGTTACAAATGTGTGTATAAATCCACTATATTTAAAAATGTGCAACTTATCCCCAAAACGATATGAAATCCCTAAAATACCCATTCTAACCTAATAAAAATAATAAATATTGAATTAATAATAAATAATCTATAATAAAAATATAATAAATAAAAATAAAAATAAATAAAATGAGTAAATTTTTTTTAAAAAATATAACTTTTTTCAAATTTTTTAATATTTTTGAAAGTAAAATTGTATTTTTTTGATAATTTTATTTAATATTTTTTTTATTAACATATTTTCAGTTTTTTGTTTTTGTAATTTTATTATATAAGTTTTTTTAAAAAATAAATTGGATTAAATTTTTTAATCAAAATGTTATATAAATATAAATAAAAAGGTTTTAAAAAATAGTCTTATTTGTTTTTCGAAAATTTTACTAATTTTGGGAAAAAATGTAATTATTTTGTTGATTATTTTCTAAATATATTTTTTGTTTTTGTAATTTTATTTTATTTATTTTTTTAAAAATAACTTATTCTAAGGGTATTTCAGACAATTCATGTCAAAATGGAGGCAAAATGCACATATTTTTAAATAATAGGATATCAAATAACCACAAAAATTTATATGCACTGTATACTTATTACATGGAATTTTTCGCCCCTGCCTAAAATTAAATTGCACCTTCTACCACTAAGAATTGAAATCTTTAGGGACATTAATGTCAATGTAAAAAAAAGTCACTAAAAGACATTTTTTTGTTACACTCTAGTTTAATATTGTGTCTGAAACCCAAATTTTGGTGAAAATGTCAAATACCGTTCCATAAAACCGTACCTTTACTTTAAGTACGCTTTCGAGAGATCCTGCCAAAAAGTGTACGCTTTCGAGAGATCCTGCCAAAAAGTCCTCCAGTAGGGATGACAAGTGAAATTAATAAAATGAACTCCATACCAAACACATGGTGAGTTTTAATTAAAACTGGTAATTTGTGTCAATAGGTTGACACACGTATTAATAGGGTAATTTGATACTAATCGATATGAAAATTAAATATTTTAAATATGATAGATTTAATATAAAAAATAAAAAATAAAAAAGAAATTGAAATTGAATTTTACACGATTCAGTAATAGTTGATTAATATATTTCAATCCATAATCAATTAGAGAACATAAAAGTCAATAAATAAATATAACAATAAATATTATCGTATCAAACGTGTCAAATCGGGTTAGAAATTACCATATATAATTTTAATTAATATTATCATTGTTACTCCGTCTTTCTATCGGTTTACCATCATACTTATTATACTTTGAAAATAATTTTAAATATTTATACATTTAGTTTTGGAAAAAAAATGTCTACTCTAAATATTCATAGTTACACAAGAAAAAAAAATCATCTTTCCCGATTACAAAATAAAATATATATTTTTTGAAAATATACAATTGTATCTTTTAAAAAACATATTACAACAACCATTCTTCATAACTAGTCAATTTTTTTATTTTCTGTCTCTCGAGTCTCTTTTACTCTCTCTGAACTTTTGTTTTGTGGGTTTGATTTTTTATTTTTGACACGTGTGTATTAAATTGATAAAATTGTATATAAATCTAACTTAAAAGGCAAATAATTAATATAGTAATAATCAGAATACATAATAAAACATAAAATTTTAGTATATATATTTTTAGCGAATTGGGTTTTATACAAAACCTGTCCCATCACAAACCCGCTTCGGATTTAATTTTTAAAATCAAATCGGTCGGAAAAAAAAAAAAGAAGAAAAAACTTGACGCTAAAACTGTGTTTTGAGTTAGCCCTGTATTTTTTTTTTAATATTTTATTATTATTATTATTTTTTATAAATTAAATAAAAATTTTGTGCTCTAAACTGCGTCTGGGTGTATCTAGATATTTCTCTCACTCCACTCCCACACACTAGGTTGATCTCATCCCAGACCAGCCGATAAGGAGCGCCGAGAAAGATGCGTCGGACGGCGGAAAACACGATCCCGATCATGTCCTAGCAGATTCACTTGTCGCTCTGGTATTTCCCGAGTCTTCTCCAACGAATACAAAATCCAAACTCATCTCTTTTATATATATATATATATATATATATGCATATACATATATCATATTAAGATCTAGTTTATGGTATTCTCTTTCAATTTTCAAAATACAAAAATCTACTTTGGCGTATGCGAACCCTAATTTCTATAAATCTAGGGTTTCAAACAAACAGGGTAATTCTGTTTCATTTTCTCACAAGCCAAACACATAATTTAGTTAGCTATGCCATTTAAAAAACAAAAACCAATGGGGGTGAATATAAACCGTGATGATTTCGTACTACTTTTCATTACTTTTTTCATCTAATTTTCTTAGCAACCAAACAATGGGTTTTCCTCCAGCTTTCATTACATTTGGTAAAACACTTTAATTGAGTACTCTCGTCCTTTTTCAATGTATAAAATGCAATATTGTCTTTTATAATTTGTAATTATGTGCAATAGAATTTCCTACTCAAGGATTCCATATATCTGGAAAGAGTGGGTAATTCTGTTTCATTTTCTCACCAACCAAACAAAAAATGTAGTTCGCTTTGCTCTTGAAAATTCAAAAACAAACTGAGGGAGAATAAAAACCATGATATTTTTTGTACTTTTTTTATTATTACTTCCCATCTAAATTTCCGGGCAACCAAATAGTGGGTGATTTCTCCTGGTTTTGTCTCATTTCGTGAAATTCTTTACTACTAGAATATAATAGATTAGAATATGCTTTGAATTTTTTTCAGAGTTCAATAATGCAAGTTTCTCCTCGAGGATTGCATCAATATATGGTTTCAAGCACTTTGTCTGAGAATGCAAAACTTTACCAGACACCGAGATTTGTGGCAATGCAAGAAAAGATGTGTTTTAAAGTGCCGCATGTTCTGACAGTCGCGGGCTCTGATTCCGGCGCTGGTGCCGGAATTCAGGCCGATCTCAAGACTTGTGCGGCCCGTGGAGTATACTGTTCGACTGTGATCACTGCTGTCACGGCACAAAACACAGTCGGTGTTCAGGTTTGGTTGCAATTTTCAGACTCATGTCATTACTATTTTGGTGAAAATTCGGGTCAAAGTATGTGTTTTGATTATAAAAGTTAGGTTTTAACAGTTTATTTTGCTATCAGGGTGTGAACATTGTGCCGGAGGAGTTTGTTGCGGAGCAATTGAAGTCTGTGCTATCGGATATGCATGTTGATGTTGTAAGTACATATTACTACATAAATAACTGCCATTCATGTTTTAATTGTATGGTTTTCTATGATTATATTGATCTAAGAATTCTTTTTGATATATAATTAATGAAACTTTTATTTTGAAGCAATCAGACTACTGAATCCATGAATAATTTCCTCAGCTTTGAGATAGTCTAGGTATTCATGCAGTAGATTGGATCCATGTTTGACTACGTTATCATTCTATATAGTTATAGCATATGGTGCTTGTTTTGGAGTTGACAAAAACTGTCTAGCAGTTTGTTGCATGGACAAGACTATGCTTAAGTATGATGACAACAAACACAAATTGGACATTTGAACAAGGTAGATGCTCAAAAGGCGGCATTGCAATGACCATATATGTGTATATGTATAAATGCGTGGATGGGTAATCATGATCACTCTGCTCTTCCAATTGTGACTATTGCTGAGACTTAAAACATTCATTTTATGTTACTTGAATTCATTTTTGTGGAGTTTGATGTTTATCTCCAAGAAAGGACATAGGCATCAGGGACTTGTATCTTCTTTGGCTTATTCACAAGGCAAAATGGACAGCTTCTCTCTTCAGTTAAAATAATGGTTAAAGTACGATTCATATAAGAAAGACCAGTAACATTTCTGGAACACCATCCTGTTATTACGGGAACACAAATCTGATTCTTGGACTAGGTTATGATTGTTGATCACCTTTACTTTCTATTTTTTTTTTCTGTTTTCTAAATAAAGGGAGGATTGAAGTTCTAATCCGATCTGCTTCTGAGTAAACCACAATTGCTTTTTAGAAGGATTTATTTAAGTTTTATTTTATGTGTGCTTAAAATAATAAACTTTGTATGTAAGAAATGTTTCCTGCGCATCATTTATAAGTAAAGAAGAAAGAAAATCTGAAACTTGTTGACATCGTAATTTGAGAGAGAGATTGTAACGTACTATTCCAGAAAATTGATTGATTGTATTGTTCTTCAATTTATATTTTCAGATAAACTTGTGTCTTTAGATACATATGATCAATTATTTCTTTATTTATTATATTAATTAAAATTGCTAAGGATGCATTTCACATTGTATATTTTGCTTTTCCATGTGACATGTAGGGGTGTTGAGGAACCGAACGGAACCGGAACCGGAACCGGAACCGAACCGGAACCAGCGGTTCGGTTCGGTTCCGGTTCCGGTTCCAAAATTCCAAGAACCGAAATTTTAGGTTCGGTTCCAGTTCCGTCCATGCGGAACCGAACCGGAACCAGAACCGGTTTTTTTTTTTATATATATATTTTTTTTATTATTAAGCAAAAAGACTAGCAATACACCTCCACTAATTTCAATAACAATACAAATCCAAGCTACTTTTTTATTCCACTAATTATATATTTGGTTTTGGGTTTACTTTAATTCAAATACTGTAGTTTATAATTATATTATTTTATAAAATTGAGATTTTTTTTAAAAATAAATAAATATAGAAGGAACCGGAACCGAACCGATTTTTCGGTTCGTTTCCTTCCCCTTTCGGTTCCGGTTCCGGTTCCGATTTTTCAAGAACCGAAAAAATCGGTTCGGTTCCGGTTCCAGACGAAACCGGTTTGAACTGCCCTAGTGACATGAATAGCTTTTGAACTTTTGCATCTAATGTAAATCGCGTTGTTAGGATTATTTTGAAAACTTGATCTAACCATTGCCGAAATCACCCTAGGTAAAAACAGGCATGCTTCCTTCAATTGGCATAGCCAGGGTCCTTCATCAGAGTCTTAAGGATTTCCCTGTTCGAGGTATGCAGTGATTGTGATTTTCTGGTTGCATTTTGGTGGCTTTTGAGTTGACTTATTTGAATATTTGAAGGCAGCTTTGGTGGTTGATCCTGTTATGGTATCTACAAGTGGAGATGTCCTGGCTGATCCTTCCATTGTTGCTGGATTCAGGTATGCAGATCTGTGGTGACTTCTGTCATTTAGGTCTGGAGTGTTGCACCAATCTATTTTGCTTGTTCTTATGCCACTTACTGTAAAGAATAAACGTCTACTGCTTGCATTTTGTAAGATGTCTATATTTCCTTTTTTGAATTGGTTACCGATATCAGGCTCAATTTCGGGTTGGTATGTAGTTTTCAAAATAAGGGATGCGAAATAGCTGTTATGAACTTATTCTAGGGCTCTTGAAATATCATATGTGCTAAAGAAGTGGAAATACTGATATTGTAAATAATGCAACGCATGTCAATTGTCATCTATCCTTTATTGAGCTTATATCATTGTTCTCTTGCATAATTAATTTATGAGTGGTTGGTTAATGTTTTGTCAACTGAATATTATTCTAGCAACATTTATGGTATTTCCCAAATTCCTTGTCAATCACAGACTTAAAATTTATGTTGTATTTAGTCTTTTCATTATGAAACAGATTCTGAATCAGTAGATGAAGAAATAGAAATAGGAGACGATTTAAAAGGGAAAAACCCATGGGAGGTTGTTTGCCGACCGTTTCAGGACGGAGGTTTGGGTATTCGTCGACTGATGCCTTTTAACAAGGCTTTGTTGGGCAAGTGGCTATGGCGTTTTGGGGTTGAGAGGAACTATCTGTGGAGAAGGGTGATTGCCTGTCGTTATGGGGTGACTAGGGGCGGTTGGTGCTCTGGTGTGGTCCGGGGTCCTAGAGGTGTGGGGGTGTGGAAGGACATCCGGCAGGGATGGGATTCGTTTGCTCCTTTTTCCAGCTTTAGGGTGGGTGATGGCCATTGTGTTGATTTTTGGACGGACTGGTGGTGTGGGGAGAGTTCTCTTGCTTCTTCTTTTCCTCAACTGTTTAGGATTGCTCGAGACCGTCATGCTTTAATATCCGACTGTTATCATCTTGATACCGGGACGCTAGTGTGGGATGTCAATTTTGTGCGGCACTTTTAGGATTGGGTGTTGGAGGAGGTCTCCGATTTATTGGAGCTGTTGTATTCTCAGGTTGCTGGTGTTGGATCGGATTCTTTAATTGGCTTCCGACTTCTTCTCGATGTTTTTCGGTCTCTTCTTATTTTGGTTGTCCGTCGCCTAGTGTGGAAATGTCTTTTCCTTGAAAGGCGGTCTGGCGATCAAAGGCTCCTCTTAAGGTTGCTTTCTTCACATGGTCGGCAATATGGGGCTGTATCCTTACTTTAGACATCTTGAGATAGCGTGACATGTGTTTGGTTAATCGGTGTTTTTTATGAAAAAGGAAGGGGAATCCATTGATCATCTCTTTTTGCATTGCCCGTTTGCATATGATTGTTGGTGCCTTCTATTTTGTCTTTTTGGTGTTCAGTGGGTGATGCCGGGTTCGGTTCGCGATGTTTTAGTCTCTTGGAGGAGTGTGCCGATTAGCTCTCACGCTCGGCCTTTTTGGAGGACGACCCCTCTTTGCCTTTGGTGGAGTATTTGGATGGAGCGTAATAGACGTTGTTTTGAGGGTGTGGAGTCTCCCTCCCCCTCAAGGCTGACCAAAGATTTTTTCATATTTAGTTTATTTTGTTGGGTGGAGGGTCGGAATTGTAAATCTATAAAAGAGAAGATCGAGTTTTTGGGATCTCTTGGCCCATAGGGGTCTTCTTTTGTAATTGGGACGCACTCCTCGTTTGGGTGCTTTTATATCATACTTATCAAAAAAACGAAGAAGGGAAAAACCTAGTAGAAGAAAGATCACCCTCTAATAAGAGAAAAATAGAAGAACCATTTGATCCGGAGTTCTTTCATGATTATAACATAGCTGAATGGGAAGCAAAAGTCTTTCCTGTAACAGTTGAAGTAGGAGAGTCTAGTAGTAACTTTTACATAAAAGGAAAAGATTACAGAAGGAAAGGGATATAGAAAGGAAATAGGTACAAACGATCAATGCCCATTATGAATGAGGGATCTCAATCTAAAGGATAAAAGATTCAAAAAAGTCAAAAATGCTATAGTATTGCTACAATAGTGAACATTGTTTATGTCGGCTATCGTACTTGTACAACGATTGCTACAGTGCTTCCCTCCTGTTGCGAGATTCTTTTTAAATCTCTCTCCACCACCTTTTGTTGCCGTTTGATGGATATTATTGTAGTCGTATAGGAAAAAGTGTAGGATGAGACGATATGAGATTTAATCATCCATTGCATTATTATTGAGATTTTGCATCTCAATATTGTCCAAGTCACTATTGTAGCACTTTTGACTTTTTTGAATATTTTTTCCCTCTATATGGGGTCTAATCATCCATTGCATTAAAACATTTAATGCAATTCCATATGAAAACCGGAAACAAAACATTTCTCATGAATCTTTTCTCGGAATAAGAAAATTGGGAAAAACTATTCCTAAAACTCTCCAACTTTTACATAAAGGAAAGGATTACAAAAGGAAAGGAGTATAGAAAGGAAATAGATACAAACGTCCTTTAGTAAATGGGAAAAAGAATTCCCCCATAATCAAGATTTGCAAAATTTATCAAGGCTAAGTTTTCATGAACCACGTGAGCCTATTAAAATATCCGATTAATTATGCCTAGAACAAGTCATAAAGTGAAGTTTTATACCTGATTGATTTAGAATAATTCCAAGAAAATCAATAGATTATTTTTCTAATTTAATTTTCTTTGGGGAAAGTATTATTCCATGTTTTTGGAATTTTTGACAAGAATTGTGCTAATTCATCCCATGGATTGGGAAGCTTATGAAAGAATTATTCTCACGCCTTATTGCTAATAGATGTTTAGAGATAAAGGCCAGAAAGCAAGTTAAAAGTCAAATTAATAATACAAAACAACTCTAATAGATGAGTTAATAGAGATTCCTCATACACCTGTTACTCTACTTTAATTTCTTTATGCCGTGAATCCTACTCCGGATCTAATGGTTCTTCTATTTTTCTCTTAAAAGAGGGTGATCTTTTCCTGCAAAAGTCGAAGTAGGAGAGTCTAGTGAGCCTAAGCCCTCTCGATTTAAATTGCTCTTTCAAGTGTTGGATCCATGATAGTAACAAAATAATTTGGCTTTATATTAAACTAGATTACTCCATTGACCAACTACCCAGTATTGCTGCACTGCTGGTTCACCAATTCATAAAAACCCCCATTACAACAGTGTAAGTGAAGCAGAACCCCTTCTCGCACTTGTTTTGTGATTCCTTGGTGCATGACTATGATAGAGGGATAGAGAGAGAGAGGGCCTTAAAACATAGAAAGCACAAATATGAAATTAATCTAAATAAATCTTATCTTTCAAAATAAATCGACACAACATGTTAAGTATATAGAGTATGTATGTATACATGACATTTAGAGAGTCAGAGTGAGAATGAAGCACACGACCTTGTAGTAGAACTGGGAAAAAACAAACCTCATAGACTTATAATACACTGAATTCCCTTCCGCAGACACCACCATGGTGGTAAAATGGGTTGTGGTTTAATTCATTTTGTTACACGGGTTAAAATATTTTTCCTGTCAAATGTTTTACTGACTGTACATGAAATTAGCACAGGAAAATGGAAAAATGTTTTCTAGTTAGTGTTATCATGAAACAGATTTGTTGTCTTGTTTATATAACAACGCGTGTTCTCGGAATCCTGAATTCCACTGTGTTTTAGTTGTGTGTTAAGCACCAACTATTCTACTAGAGTAAGTGATTCAAAGTGGCTTTACCTTATTTCTATAAATGTCACCATTTGTCTTTGTAACCTTGAGCTGTTCAATAGTTGTTTGGATCCAATATGACAACCACAATCGCAATGTCCTCTCAGAGGAGCAGAGACTTTTTGTAATTCTTAGCGTCACATGCTAAACCCAAATAATAAATCTTCTGAATTTCCGACAATAAAATATCTGGAAACCAACACAAAACGGGTGCACATTCTCTGTTTGTGTGTGTGTGTGTGTGAGAGAGAGAGAGAGAGAGAGAGAGAGAGAGGCTGTAAATGTTGAAGCATAGAGAAGTGATACTCTCTTTAAAAGGATATTGTACGAATCTGGAGTTGAATAGCACTCCCATCTGATGCACTTGAGTGGGCTCAACTACTGCTTGTGCTCAATACTTAAACAACATTCACTAGAAGACTCATGATGCAAAAAGCCTAACTGGCTTACAGACTTCTATTGGGGGGTAGGTGAGGTGTGATTGAGGTTCTTTTAATAATCTTTCACAAAGTGTTACTTCTCATTTTCATCCATTTTGTTTCTTTGAGAATTCATGTAATCATGTTTGTTTTTCTTTTCTTATCTTTTTTTTTTTTCCTCTTTGGTTCCTTAATACAGGGAGGAGCTTTTTTGCATGGCTGACATAATAACTCCAAATTTAAGAGAGGCATCTGCTTTGATTGGTGGCATGCAATTGGAAACTGTTGCGGACATGCGTTCTGCTGCAAAATTTATATACGATATGGGCCCAAGGTTAGTTATTGCAAAATTTTGTAAAACTCTTTAATTTTGTGATAATTATGTAAACCTACATGAATCTACCGAAACTGTTTTCCACTTCTCTTTGTCAAAAGGAGTGGGAAAATCACACATTGGCCTCCTCTGGCTTGTGGTCACTTCACTTTTCCTAAGCATATGAATGTGAATAATTTGACATGTACCCTTCTGCTCATTCTAAAAGTGTACGAGTCCTCCCTCACCGTATGCCCATATCCTGTTGAGAGACATCTTAGTTTGGGGTTTTTGCTGCTATTTTCAAAATTGGAGATGAAAATGCCTTCTAGAATAACTAAGTGGAAGAAGAAGAAGAGTAAACCGAACTGTAACAAACTGTTGTTGCTTTCAGAAATGTACTCGTCAAAGGAGGTCATCTCCCTGCTTCATCTGATGCTGTTGACGTTTTCTTTGATGGTATGTTATACACATTCTTCTGAATCCTTCAGTAGTAATAGAATTTTGCTACCGGTTGTTAAGGTGTGAGTGTGTGTATGTACTTGTGCATATGTTAATAATTAAAATTTAGTGATTGGTGAAGTGCATGTCCCAGATGGGTTATCCTTGATGAAGCAAAATTATGTGTGGAATGCAAAGACATAGGGATAGGCTTTCCTTCTTTACCAGAAGTGCTTGATATGGGGATTGGGAAGGAGCCCCACTTTCTTGGCTTGACAATTTGATGCTCTGATTTCACCTTGTAGGTGAAAATTTCTATGAGCTATGTTCATCACGAGTAGAAACTCGGAATACTCATGGTACTGGTTGCAGTTTAGCCTCATGTATAGCCGCTGAGTTATCAAAAGGTTCTCCAATGCTAACAGCTGTCAAGGTAATGAATTATGCTTGTATTTCTGAGTCCCAAATAAGCACTAGTAGTTTGGTGGCTTGAAATTCTGAAATCTTGGACCCATATCACTGTATTTGGATGTTAATAAGGACAAAAACGCCGCGGCCTGCTTGTAATTGCGTCTCTCTGGTGATGAGACTTGAATTCTATCCAACAGGCTTGGGTGATTAGGTTTCTCGTTTATTATCCTAAATTGGCTTATATGGCCTGCCACGACTTTCAGTGTTTTAGTAGTTTATTTATAAAATTTATAAAATTTCTATATTCTGTTTTTCATATGAAGTTCCACATTTTCTAATTCTCTAACAGTCCTACATTAACAAAATAGACCAACTAATTATGTAAGATTCCTATATTAGTCATAAAAATTTACTTCTCTAACAAAATTACAAATATTTCAAATCATCTAATTCTCCAAGAATTCTATATTAACCAAAAAAAAAATACTTCCTCCAAAATTTCTGTACAATACAACGAATTTTAGTGTTTGAGTAGTTATTTTTTAAAAAACTTCTATCCTCTTTCTCGCAAAAGAAGTTTCACTAATTCACTCTTTAATCGTGTTCTTCTAAGATTCACTAATTCACTCTTTTTGCCAAATTCTTTCATATACATTCGTTTATGTGTTGCTTCAGTACTGTTAGCAAATTGTTTACTTATTTTTTTGATAATTTTTTATTACTTTAATTTCATAAAAGATACTCCCTCCGTCCCAAAACAAGTGTCCACTTTTCCTCTTTTCCTTGTCCTAAAATAAGTGTCTACTTTTGAAAAGTCAAAGCACTTTATTTGGTTAATTTACCAATTTAACCTTCAACCATTAAAGTTATAAGACATATACACTATAAACCATCACATCACTATGGGGGGACCATGGATAAAGTTGGTATTTCATTTACTAACACTACAACAAAAGTCATCTTCTTAAAAAGTTGGATTCCCCAAAATGGACCTATAATTTGGGACGGAGGGAATATACGTTACTCAAGTGCATGCACGTACATTTGTACTAGTATTATGAAGATATATATCATCTGGAAGGACAATGTTGTGATGGATGAGTGGCAAGAGAAGAGCTGGATGGATGTGAATTCATCAATGCAATAGACGAACGAACTGATGTGTTGGTTATATAAAGGACTTAGGATTGATCTGCTACAGGATCTAGGGGGATAAAAGAAAGAGAAAGAAAAGAAGAAAGACATTAACTTGTCTGTAGGTTTTGAGAAATTAAGTGGGCAATATTTTGAAGGAGTTTAAGATCCTTTACAAGGTAGAAATAAATAAAAAATATATGTACTGTACTCGATATCTTGGAAACTGGTATTTGTTTTGAGATATCAGTCAGTATCTTGCAACAACTTATACAAAAAGTACAAGTTTTTATTTATTTTAAAATTCCTGAAAATTTTCATTTAATTTCACTTCCTCCCAACCACATCTTTGATCTTTAGCTTATTTGATTCTTTGCAGGTAGCTAAACGCTATATTGAGACTGCCTTGGACAACAGCAAAGACATTGTTATTGGAAATGGACTTCAGGGTCCTTTTGATCACCTATTCAAGCTTAAGAGTAATGCCCACAATTCATGTATGCAGAGGGCTTTTGATCCATATGACCTTTTCCTGTATGCTGTTACTGATTCTGGGATGAACAAGAAGTGGGGGCGTTCCATCACAGATGCTGTGAAAGCGGTAATAGAAGGCGGCGCCACAATTGTTCAGCTAAGGTATATATTTCATTAATATGAAAATAAGTAGTTTGTATGCATGAAACAGTTTCAATGTGCTGTAGGCTCTTGCGTTTAGTCCTATTTATGCTCAAACAGTCTGCGGAGGATCTTATTGAAATTAAAATGTCTTATAATTTGCATTCCACAGTGTCTAAAATTCAGTTTATGTGCTGATAGTTTATTATGTCATCTACGAAGCTATTTTATTTATTTTTCGAACAAAAATCCAAAGATTCCTATAGTGCATGATATTTAGAATTAGCTACCTTTCATATAGTTTCCAAGTTTGGCCAATTAGCATAAAACACCCTGAGCTATTTTTGTCCTCAAGTCAGTCCTTCACGCTTGGAAAAGCTGTAAAAGCCCCTCTGATCCCAACCAAAGTGAACTTTCGCCGTCTGGCCGTTAGACTTTTAGCCAGTGACGGACTCAGAATTTTCTGTGAGTGGGGGCAAAACTATATATTAGTAATATTTTGTAAGTTCAGTTGGGGTATTTTATAGTTTTTTTGAAAGGACAGGCATATTATAGTTTTACTGCCTCTTTGTAAAGTTTCAGAATTTTATAAGTATATAGGGTAAAAAACAAAATTCAGTGGGGGTTACATGTAAATCTGTCCCTGCTTTTAGCTTTACAACTTTAACCTACAGTGTGAAAATTTTCCCTGGGGTTTACAATATTCAATAAGTTCCTCTTAACTATTTTTTCATATAATGTAGCCACTCAAGTTTGCAAAATTAT
Organism: Cornus suecica; assembly: GCA_963922005.1. Lineage (NCBI taxonomy): Eukaryota > Viridiplantae > Streptophyta > Magnoliopsida > Cornales > Cornaceae > Cornus > Cornus suecica. Next base: position 28,943,180 of record OY998238.1, read on the forward strand.
TTTTTTTTCTAATTATTTAGTTGCTTTGCATGTTCAACAATTTTAAGTTATTAAAAGGCAATAAGTACCAAAAGATCATGTTTGATTTAGTCAAATGTGACTTATATATAATATTTTGCACTCACTTGGTAAGAAAATAACAAAATAAAAGTTTTTTTTTTTTTTTGATAAGTATAATATAAAAAAGCACTCAATCGGGGTGTGCGGCCCATTAACAAAAGACCCCTAGGGGGTAAGAGAGCCTAAAACTCTATTTTCTTTTCTAAAGATTTACAATTACGACCCTCCACCCAACTAAACAAGCAAGAAATAAATGAATCTTTGATCACCCTCGTGGGGACTCTACATCCTCAAAACAACGCATATTGTGTTCCAGTCATAAACACCACCATAAACAAAGAGGGGCCACTCTCCAAAAAGGTCGGGCATGCGAACTAATCGGCACGCTCCTTCAAGAGGCCATAACATCATGAACCGATGCCGACATCATCCACTGAACGCCAAACAAACCGAACAGAAGGTTCCAGCAGTCACAAGCAATCGGACAATGCAAAAGGATGTGATCGATAGATTCGCCATCCTGTTTACATAAGAAACACCGATTGATCAAATACATGCCTCTCCGTCGCAAGATATCCAACGTAAGAATGTGACCCCAAACCGCTGACCATGTGAAGAAAGCAACCTTGAGAGGGGCCTTCGAATGCCAGACCGCCTTCCAAGGGAAAAACACATCCACCCTAGGCAAAAGACAACCAAAGAAGGAAGAAACGAAGAAAAGCCAAGAAGAAGACGGCCTCCAAATCAAAGAGTCCGATCCACTGCCACTAGTCAGGGAATATAATAGCTCCAATAGACCCGAGACCTCTTCCAACTCCCAGTTTTGAAACTGTCGCACAAATCTGACATCCCACACTAACATCCCGGTATCAAGATGATAACAGTCGGCTACTGAAGTATGACGATCCCGAGCGATCCTAAACAGCTGAGGGAAAGAAGAGGCAAGAGAACTCTCACCACACCACCAATCTATCCAAAAAGCAACAAAACGACCATCCCCCACCCTATGACTGATAAATGGAGCGAAAGAATCCCACCCTTGATGAATGTCCTTCCACACCCCCACACCACGACGACCCCTGACCTCATCCGAACACCAACCTCCTCTAGTCTCACCATGGCGACAAATAATCATCCTTCTCCACAATCGGTTTTTCTCTCCCCCAAAACGCCACAACCAATTGCCCAAAAGAGCCTTGTTAAAAGGCACCGGACGACGGATACCCAGCCCACCATCCTGAAACGGACGACACACCACCTCCCACCGCACAAGAGGAACAAAATGGCTCTCCCTGCAACCACCCCACGGAAACAACCATTGCATCCTCTCAATCCACTTTGCCACTCCAAGAGGGATTCGATAAAGAGACATCATATACGTTGGAAGATTGGATAACGTGCTCTACACCAAGGTGAGTCTCCCACCCTTAGAAAGATATTGCCGCTTCCAGCCTGCCAAACACCTCTCAACACGTTCCATCACCGAATTCCAGCAATCTTGTTTCTGCCCAGAAGCCCCCAGAGGCAAGCCCAAATACACCGCAAGGAGCAGACCAACACTGCATCCAAGAGTAGAGGCTAATGCCTGCACATTGCCCACCTCACCCACTGGGAATAAAAAACTCTTACTAGTATTGATCTTCAACCCAAAAATAGCTTGAAAACATATCAAAATGCATCGAAGATATCACAATTGCCCCACATCCGCATCACAAAACACTAAAGCATCATCGACAAAAAGCAGGTGCGAAATATCCACAAACTGAGAAACATCATCACTCACCCTGAAACCTCGAAGGAGACCCAATCCCGTGGCTTGAGACATCATCTGACTAAAAGCCTCCATCACCACCAGAAAAAGAAGTGGAGAGAGAGGATCACCCTGCCTCAAACCACGAGAACTCCCAAAAAAACCAGCGGGAGACCCATTCACAATCATCGAGAAACCAGCCGAAGATATACAAAATAGTATCCATCTGCGCCACCGCGCATCGAAGCCTAATCTCTCCAACATATAAATAAGAAAACCCCAATGTACATGGTCATACGCCTTTTCCACATCCAACTTTACCAGAACCCCCGGAATACAACTCTGAATCCTGGCATCCACTGCCTCACTAGCAATTATGGCCGAATCCAGAATCTGTCGATCCCCAATAAAAGCATTCTGAGAACCCGGAATAACCCCATCCAGAACACGTATCCTCGAAGAAAGAACCTTCGAAATCAACTTGTACACACACCCAACCATGCTAATAGGTCTGAAATCCTTAATGTCTTTCACCTCCCCTTTTTTTGGAAGAAGAGAAATGAAAGTATCATTAAAGGACTTCACAAAACATCCCTCATAAAAAGCTCTAAAAGTAGTCATCACCTCCTCCCGAACCGTAGGCCAACACTCTAAAAGAAAGCGTATAGAAAAGCCATCAGGAACAGGGGCTCGATCCCCATTGCATTGCTTCAGCGCCCACAAAACCTCCTCCTCAGAAAACGGAATCTCCAACCTATCCCGATCCCCCTCATCAAAAGAGTCAAACATATGTCCATCCAAATTCGGTCTCCAGCTCTCGCTTTCAGTGAACAACTTTTGATAATACGAAGGAATCCCTGACCGAAGCTCCTCAGAAGAAGAAAGTAATGAACCATCCACTGTCAAGCTCCCAATAAAATTCTTTCTCCTTCGAGCATTCGCCGAGCAATGAAAGAATTTTGTGTTTCGATACCCTTCCCTTAGCCAAATAGCCCGAGATTTCTGTCTCCACGAAATCTCCTCCTGAATAGCAATCTCCTCAATGCCATCCAAACACTGCACTCTCCTCTGCCTCGTAGCCTCATCCATCCCCCACTCAAATCAACCCTATCAATATCATCAATCTCGGTCGAAAGCACATTTCTGCGTCACACCAAATTACCAAATTCCTCCTTGTTCCATGTGATAAGAGATGACTTCAAATTCCGCAATTTCGAAGCCAATACAAAGCTCGGAGATCCAGACCTAATAGGGCATGCCCACCACTCAGACACTCCCTGCTGAAAATCCCCGGCCCTAAGCCATATATTCTCGAACGGAGACTTTTTGGAGCTAATAACCCCACAATCCAGAAAGATAGGGACATGATCCGATGTGAACCGAGTCGCAATGATCTGAATAACACCCGGAAAATGCTCCTCCCAAACACCTGACACCAAAAACCGATCAATACGAGAGTATGTCGTAAGCTCCCTGCCCTAGACCAAGTGAAAGACGCCCCACTAAGAGGTAGATCATGTAGCGACTGCCTATCAATAAACTCCGAAAAATCTATTATAGTTCAACTATAATAAGATAAATATAATATCTATGAAATTCATCTTAGCTATTTTGTTTTGTTTTGTTTTAATTTTTTATTATTTGTTTTCCGCATGGTCAACAGCCCCTCACATTTGCAAAAATTCAATTTTGGTTTTATCTTAAGTTTTTGCCTATCCAACTCATACTTTTTTATTCAGTTATTCAATTTACAATTTTAAGTAATCAAAACCCAGATTAATCCTCAAAATTCACACTTGAGTTGATTAATTTTGGCTATTTAGTACGAATTTCTTTTTAAAATAATGCCTTTTGTTTTTATTAAAAAAAGGCATGCAGTAATGTGTGTTGTCTAAATGTTAGTATAATAAATCTAAATTTATTTGTTCTGACTGTTATAAAACTAGATCGACGTATCATATGATTCATGACAGAGATCAAGGATTTTTTTTCGCTTTTAGATAATAGTGATTCATTAATTGGATGGGTATTTATACATTATTGTAGATTTGTTATATTTAAATTTTAGATTATTATATAAACTCCTTCAGAAGATGTATATAAATGTTTCTAATTGTGCATTTGTTGTATTCAATTTTTTTACTATGCATAGATACATATTACCCATGGGTGGGCATATTGGGTGTATTTTGTATTTATCCAAGCTGGCAGCCGAAAAGTTTATTGTGGTATATGGCCCCGGGGGCTTTTTAAACTTTTGTAAACGTGAACGACTAACTTGGGGGAAAAATGGGGTTTTCTGCTACTTTGTCAAATCCAGCAGGGTATTTTTCACGTGAACTATATGTAAACACTTCTATATTTGAACTAAGCTTGTAGATGTTGTATGTATGAGGTGTTTTTTTATTCTGTTTTTTTCTATATTTATGCCATAATGTTGCAGATTCAGTATTATCTCTAATATGGTAGCAGATGTTTGGAGGTGCACTGTTGAAATAGTGAAACTAGAATTATAGCACTGCACTGTTGAAATAATCATTTAGTCTCATTAAGTTGCTGATTATCTTTGCCAGAATTGAAGTTAGCAAGTTGACATTTATATTTCTTCCTTTATTTGAGATTTAATAGTAAGAGGACCACCGAAAGAAACATTTGGGGGAGGAGCAATGCGCTAGTAAGACAACACAATAAACATTTGAAATGAGGGGTGGTCTTTCGAAATTTCAAGTCTTTTTTCCTTTCTTTCAAAATTGTAACATAAAGTATGAAACCCCTATAATGGGGTAATGCGAAGAAAATTGCCCATTCAGTTGATTTGAGTGAGAATGTAAAAGCAAATTAAAACCCTAATTTAGCCGATGAAATTCGATATATAGAATGAGTGATTTAGAGGGTGAAAAGAGAATGAAACTCTGGGTCTTCTGGCAGGTGTCATTCTAGAATCCAAGAGATGGTGAAGCTTTGAAGGCTTGAAGTGTATGTGATAATGCGATTGAGAAGGGAAATACTGAACACTTGAGATTTGGGATGAAAATGGAGACCTTTATAGTCGTTACTTAGCGGAAGACTCTTGAATCTGGAACCTAGAATACCACAAAGTGTCTTCAAGAAACCACTCTAAAGTAATTAGAAGGATTATATTTTGAGTCTCACTATATATGCAAAGAATTACCCCTCTCAAGCTGGTTTCTGAACCAAGTATATAACATAATATGATATTATATACACTATGTAACAATGATTGATAGGGTTATATGGGGATGTGGGTTTTGTCAAGTTTTGGGCATTAGTTGATTAAGGATGAGCTGGAGTTACATCTTAAATGGCCTTACAGATAATTAGAATGTGTTTATGTATAAGATGGGCCTTACGGATAATTGGAGTGTATTTATGCATAATTTATGTGAGTTGGACCTTTCATGTATAATATTTATACATAAAAACATAATTACGTATTTTCGCAAACTTGTTAACGACCTTTGTTCACAAACAAAGGAGCCAAGCAGGAGTTTGTTTGAGTTCGGCTGGTTTATTAATCTAGCTTGAAAATTCTTTTTGGGCTCCGGTCATTTAGTAAACAAATAACCACTAACAGACTCTTAGAGCCAAGTACCAAATGTTCGTCGAATGCTTGTTTCATTTACAGCCTGTGCACTTGGACCTGTATCTTTGCATAGGAGTCGAAGCCATCCAAGTTATCACACTTCTTTGGGGGATATAATGACCATACTTGCTTAAGTATTATGATTTTCCCCATCGCTTACAATAGTTTAATCTGTCTCTGCGGACAATTTTCTCACAATTTTAGTACACATATCTGAAGTCTCTTCCATACTCAAACGGAATACAAACGCATTGTGGTGGTTACCAAGAGCTTTTCAAGTTAATGACTATTTGGAATGCTGGCTTGATCTGCCCGTCAGATGGATTGCGTTTCCAGAACCATTTATTAATGCAACAGAAGACATCTATTGTAGTGTTTACTGATTCCTTCTCATGTTTGAAGGGAAAAGGATGCTGAAACACGGGACTTTCTGGAAGCAGCGAAAGCATGTTTGGGAATTTGCCGATCGCATGGTGTGCCTTTGCTGATAAATGACAGAATCGACATTGCCATGGCTTGCAATGCTGATGGTGTGCATGTTGGCCAGTCTGATTTGCCTATCCGTGTTGTCCGCTCTCTTCTCGGGCCTGAGAAAATCATTGGGGTATCATGCAAGACACTGGAGCAAGCTCAACAAGCATGGACTGATGGTGCTGACTACATTGGTTGTGGTGGTGTCTTTCCAACCAATACAAAAGCAAACAATCTAACTGTAGGTTTGGAAGGATTAAAAACTGTTTGTCTGGCTTCAAAGTTGCCAGTGGTTGCTATAGGTGGTATCGGGGTTTCAAATGCACGGTCTGTGATGGAAATAGGTGCTCCTAATCTCAAAGGTGTCGCAGTCGTGTCAGCTCTGTTTGATAGGGAAAGTGTCTTCACCGAGACTCGGAAGTTGCAGTCAATACTAATGGAGACCATCCCAATGGAAAGTAGAAGGAAGCTGGAGAAAATATCTTAAATCATTCCATGCACCTTGTTAAAGCCAATATTGGAAGAAAACTATGTAATGAACTAATGATTTCGGCATATTGTCGATGTTGGCTGACGATGTAGACATTGGGCTGGTTTAGACTATGAAGAAGAGCATCATCAATGTGAGGTTTGAAGATCATTTCTGTTGTGAAAGGGAGATCTTCACATCAGTTTGAATAAGTTTGTTTCTTGGATTGTCTTGCATTTGAGACTCAACCCTTACTGGAAACTCATCAGTGTGAGATATATATGTTTGAACTTGTGTACCATTTTCTTTTTGAAGTTTTTGCCCCTGAGAAGAGCATAACAATTGCTGGTTTTTATTTGCAGAAGAGCACATATATTATCCCTATATCAATATCATGTATCTTATTACTTTATAATTCAGGAAAATTGTCTTTGTGTCAATTTACAAACGAATCTTTTATTTATAGTTTAAGAATTAACAATTCGTTTAAATATACGTTTATTTTTTTCAAAAATAACTCCACATATAGATTCTGAGGTTTAATGCTGGTGAAACTCCACCCATTAAGATGTGATATTAGAAATCGACCCTTGTAAACATTAAAAATTATATTCATATTTTTAATAAAGTTCATTAAAATAATATTCATTGCTTTCAAATAATTTATGGATTTATTAGTTACCACTTAAGCAAATTTATTTGAATTTACTCTCATAAGAAATTACATGATAGCTTGTTAAGTAAATAGTTGTGTCATATTTGTTCTTTATTTATTCATTGGCGCATATTCTTTGGACCCATGGGCCATGGGTGGGTCATTGAATTTACTTGTGTGTCCCTGAATAATGTGTCTGTATATTTCATTGTTATTTCTTCCTTAATTATTCTTGTGGATCAACAAATATTTAGGTCATTAGAGATTATATGGTCCTCGTGTCAGTTTTATAGGTCACTTAGTGTGGAAGGATAGATTGATCTAAACTGCTGCATGAACACATTTTCATGGGCAATAAAAATTCACAACCATTGGAGTCATTTACAAATTTGAACTAGGATTAACAAATTACTGAAATATAACGAAGTTTAATATATAAAATAAAGTATATACACTTTTACACTACTAATCAAGTCGAGTAATTAAATTGTTAGAATCGAAATATGCTCTAGGAAGTTGAAATTACTGATTTCTTGGACAAGTCCGAAGAAGATTTATTGCAGACAAAGATCAATTTACGGTAAATTATTTACCCATAATATTGTATAAGATGGCAATATCAAGAATTACATTTGTCAGTTCTTGTGAAGTTGTATAGATATATGTATATATAAATTACTCTCCACCCTCTCTACCGAAAAGAAAACCTAAACCCCTCTTTTGAAATCCACCTTCAATCTTTCAACCATGGCACCTAAACTTGATGGATTCCATGAAACTCCAAAGCTTGAACCCGATGCCCACAACGCCCAAGTCCTTGATGCCCTTGATGTGTCCCTTGACGCTCATCTTACCACCTTCGTTTCTCTCTATGGGTGGGGGTTCGCGGTTTAGGGCCTGCCTCTACTAGTGGGAACCGTCCTAATCTTAATCTTTGAAATCGGCAATACCCATTACCAGATTGGTGAGAATAGGTGAAGTGGCTATCCCCAATTATTTTTGAGCACCAGTTGCAAATTCAAGAAATTCATGGATGCCTAACTCCGTTCTTCTTCAAAATTTAATTTCACGGCCACTTGATATCCTCTTATCTTCCTTGCCCCCCGAGTCTGGTTTGGAGTTACAAGACGAAGTCAATCACTTGAAAAAAAAAACAAAAAACTAAAGAGGTATGTCCTATGTTTTATTTGTTGAGGGCCAACAATATAGTGACCTTTATTGAGCAAAACTAATCCTAATTCTAAGCGATCAAAAATTTCATGGTCTTCATCGAGTCTGGATCAATGAACTGGTATAGACCCCTCATAATTGAGCTTTGTAATTCACCTAATGGGGTGAACACAATCAGTTGGAATCAAGTTATGTGCAACGTCATATTTGCCGATCTCTCCGCCGATTTTATTTGAAAAAAATCACAGTACCAATGATGGTTCTCATCACCATAGGCTAAAACTTCACAAACTATTTCGATATCGGCCAAGCTATCACCATAAACCGAAATCCTATAGGTAGTTTCAGTTTCAACCACTTTATATTCAATATTGGCCGTTGGGACTTCAACCACAACAAATTCAATATCGGCCATTGTGGAAACGGCCAGATGGGTTGTGGTAGCTTCACTTGAAACGGCCAAAATTTCCTTAGTCACCTTAGAAACAATTTCAGCAGCCTTTTCACTACTAACCAGAATATCAATACTTGGTGAAAGAGTTATTTCGGCAGCCTCTTTAATTTCAGCAACAACAATTTTTTCCTCAACCAATGGGGGCTTGTACGAACTGGCTAGCGGCTGCCCCCATGTCTCGAATGATGGATTGGCCGACTCTTCATTATATCATTTTGAAGCTTCTGCTTTAATTTAGCCAAATCAGCTTGCAACTCTTGTTGTTCTTGAATCATTACCCCAAATCGTTGTTGTATGGATTCAAGCCAAACGACAAATGGTGGCATGTCGCAATTCTTTCGGCTACCTAGTGGTGTCCCACTGGGCGTGCCAAAATATGTTCGCTCCAAAAAATATTCATCATTGGATGAATAGTAGAACCGCAAATATTTTTCGTTCCCGTAGGGTAAATAATCATCAGTCGAATAGTTAGGTAATATTCTTCGTTCCCGTAGAGTAAATAATTATCGGCCGAATAGTAAGGCCGATAATATTCTTCGTATCCATAGGATGCGGGCGTGCCAGAATCGGTGACGAAGTTCAACTGGTTCAAAAGAAATGATTTTTTGTCTCTTTTGAACATGTGGAATAGAATCAGGCGATTTACGAGAGAAAGAATTCAACTCTTGTGAAGGGTTCTGATTGTCTCAACAAATAAGACTTTTGGGTAACCGAAAGAAATCGCAAAAGGAATTGAAAGAATGAATGCTGAGAAATTAAATTGTATGAAAGTAAAGATTTGCAAGGAATTGAAAGAGACTTGGAATTAAAATAGGGCATGAAACATAAATTGCAGGGAAAATAAATGAATTGAAAGGACGATGACAAAGGAAAAATAAATTGAATGAGAAAGATAAAAATTGCTAAACGCAATGAAAGATACTATTTTTGTGAATGGTTGGGACCTCTAAAACAGAGGTTTTCTATTTTATTTATACTAAAAAATGAAGTGCTCAACAAAAAATTGAAATCTAATCAAAATCAGTATCTTAAATAGATACGATTCTATCCTAACATATCTTTTCCTAAAGAAACAAAAATTAAAACAAATCTTAACTCTATCAAAAATCTTTCATAAGTGAAACTTTGGCTTTCTTGATCGCCACTTTTTATCTCGGCCCACTTCGGTTCATGTTGGCTTGCTTCAGTTGGAATCAGCATGTTGCCGATTATTCTGAAAAATCAGTGTTGACTCATTTAGGGTGTAAACAAAGATTAACAAATTATTGAATTATAACAAACTTTAATATATATATATATATATATAATAAAGTATATACACCATCAATTTTATAGTACCGATCAAGTCGAGTAATTAAATTGTTAGAATCCGGATACATTCTAGCTTAATACAAGCTGTTGAAATTGCTGATTTCTTGGATAGTTCTGAAGAATATTTATAGCAGGCAAAGACCAATTTACCCATAATATTGTATCAGATGGCAATCTCAAGAATTACATATGTTAGTTCTTGTGAAGTTGTAAAGTAATCGAAATGGAAACCCAGCATTTCGTCATTCGAAAATGCAAATCTAGTATCAATGATAGAAGGAGAAAGTTCTTTGACTTGAACAAAATATTTAGTTCATGTCGCTATTCTCGTATCTAGAGAGGAGTGCGTTCGATGTAATAATTTCTTAGATGTATTAGCACATCTCTAGTGGTTAAAACCGCTTTTTAAAGGTATGTGGAATATTTATGCGCAATTCCCCAATTCAATTAGTCATTTATTTAGAATAATTGTAATGCGAGTCACTATTGTAGGATCTATTATTATATAGAACGAGATTGAAGGATATAAAATAGGGCTATTAGTATAAAATCTCCTTTGGTTTTAGATTCTTAATTATTGCTCCCGCCACTTTCACAAACCCCCTTTCCGACTCAAAACGACAACGTTTTAATAAATTTATTTGCCTTCAAACTACGTCGTTTTGGGGTATCTGAAACAATGGGATTTTATGTTAATAGTCCTATAAAATATAAACCTAGGCACAAACTTTTTCGAGAGAATCAGAAATAGTCAATTTATCACCAAAATCTTTCCATTAACAAACACAACCAACAATTTTAATCTCCAATAGTTATATAGCAGTTAAGGATTAAACTTGGCTCTCTCTGCAAAAATTGAGGATGGTTTTATCGTATTTTGTTACATAAAGTAGTACCCTATGTAGCACTGATACGGATACGGGGTGCATATATGATACGATACAGACACGGGGATACGACAAATCTCAAAAAAAAATAGAATATGGATACGGCAAAAAGAAATGACACTTTTTATATATAAAAGAGTAAATTTTGGTCAATTATCGGAAAAATTAAGAAAATGGAATAATTTCGAACATATGAGTTCCTTTAGTAATACTTGAAACAAACACATGTCCTTGATACTTAATAATAAGGAATAAATTTTTCTTGACTACAGTACTTCATAATATTGTTAGGAAAGTTTCTTTCAAATATTTAAAGCTTTTTAAAAATGTATTATTTAGTATTTAAAAAAGTATTGGATACGTGATCGAAATATCTTACCAGCATCGGATACATGATCGAAGTATCTTAAAAGTATCGGATACTTGTTATAAATTAAAAAATATAATTTAAAATTATGGATATGTTTAAAAAGTATCGGACACGTATCCGCGAGTATCTGTATCCGACAAATACGTATGGTTGTTCTTGTAGAAGTATCCATACCCTATAGCATGTTTGATATGTTTAAGAGGATGAGGAGTACTTGGGAACTATGCAAGCTTAGAATCTAATGATAATTCAACAAATACACAGAACTTTGTCCTTTGACAGGATAAAATTCACATGTAGTTATTAAAACTAAAACCATAACTATGTTTTTTTGGCAATTCTAAATCTAATGCATAACTCGTCACAGCCAGGTATTCTACAAAAGATTTTTTATGCTTGAATCCTCACCAAGGAGGATGAATCATTTCTGCTGACGTGGTCTAGTAAACTTAAATTTGATTAAAAATTTCTACAAAAGGAAGAGGTACATAAAATTCAAAAAAAAAAAAAATCTTAATTCCTTTTTATTTTGTTTTTCTTCAAATATGTTAAATTTACCAGACATCATACATTAGTGGGGGAAGGATGAACATCATCCTCTCTGGGAAGGACCCGAGTATTATTCTTTTATAAATTTCGCCATTACGTATAGTTAATTATAGTTAATTAGCCCTCTCTATGCATAATTAATTGTAACACTACTTTCCTCAAATAGTGTTAATAACATAACCAATATATTTTACAAATATATATATATATAACAGATCCTCCATTAGCAGATTACATACATGGTAACTACTCATATGCACCCAAGCAGCAGGCTTATACACTATAGTTAAAGAGCCCACATTTTAGGGGGTGTGAAGACTTGTATAGACAATCCCATTGTCCAAAAAAAAAAACACTTTTTACATTGTAACTAAATTCAAACCTGTAGAATCTGCCTTTCATACCTTCTTCCGAGTGAAACCAAAATCTCTCCCCTAGCACTCAGCAAAATATGGCAGAAGGATTACTAGCCGGAAATCTGTGTCCCCGCCGCCGTCTATTTTTCTTCCCCCATCCTATCAGAATTCCTGTCCCAAATGCCAAACTAGTGCAGTCATTACTTTGTTGCTTCAAGGGTGAGCATAATGTGCTCCCTATGACATTGGGAGGGGAAACACTTGATCGCTTCCTTGCTTTTCTGGATCCGTTTTTTCCTCCATTTCTTCGTCCTGAACCAGCTACCAGATGAGTACCTGCAGCTTCCATAAGCCCTCCAATCGTTTGAAGATCCCTCTTCACTTCGTGCCTCGATAAAGAGGCTAGTGAAGGTAGAACATCTGTTTGGAAGTCCTTTTGAATCCTCCCCTTCCTTAAAAGGCCCCTCCTTGGCCGACTTGGTGATAATATTTCTTCGGTTTCTTCCTCTTTTTGACCATTGTTCCAACAACAATACTCTTCCGCTACTGTTTCTGTCAGCTTCAATGTCATCAACTCGAAAGAATCACTCCCGCATGAAAGCTCCGTGAGATCACTACTCAAAACTACGCCCATCTCCTTCTCGAGAGTACTAGCTTGAGATGACACTAACGTGGCAAACCAGTGGAGGGAATCAGCGGGGCAAGGTTCCGAAGGCTCACAAGCAGCATCTTCCAAGGATTTCTTAAGCCCAAATGATGAAATCTCCACTAGAACCTCTGCTGCCCTATTAATAAGTTCCTCCGGTGGGTCCCTATCTTCCTGTTTCGGAAGCTGGAGATGTTCTTCAAGGTGGTTTTTCTCCAATTTCCCTCTAGGTGGGGAAGACTCCTTGTTTTCTGGACTTACTGGTGCTTCCAAATCTATTTCTTCCACTGATTTCATCACAACAATAGGAACAGTTTGCTTTACTGACAAATCATCTTCATTTATGCAGGAGTTCAAGTCAATCTGATTTCCAACCCCGGAAAGCATTTTCTGAACTCGAATCTCTACCGGATCACCCACAGTGCAGTGTTCTCCCGTGTTGGATGCAGGATTCTGAGCCAAATTAGAATCAAGTTTTCCAAAACTTGTGCTCTTACTGATGTCCTTTTCTTCACATGGACTAAGATAAGAACTGGGTGGGTAGTTCACAGCAGAAACCTGGCGAACGTGAGGCTTACCAAAGTTGGAAGATCCAAAAGAAATTTCAGTACTCAAGCAGTCGGTAGTCTGAGAACCTTTTGGCTCAATATCATAAAGAAACTTCATGTTAGCTCGCAAAATGCCTGAATTTATATGGGTTAAATTTTCTATTTCCTTGGGTTTCCCATTGTAATCTGGCTTTGCTTGAAGCCAAGGCAAACCCCCAAACAATTCCTCAACCTTCTTTACTCCACTTGGAGCTCCAAATTTTGGTGGCGTACCTGCAGTGTCTAACAAATAGCTAGGAGGCACTACATTCAAGTCCACACCCTTTGCAGAATTTTCATCATTACGGCCTGAATCCTGGGCATACTTTGTAGGGTTCTTGAGTTTAGAAGCAGAACTGTTTACACTATTGCAGTTTAGGTGATAAAAGCTGTTCCCGTCATGGCTTAAATTCCACCCACTTGGACTGCATCTCGAGTTTCTGCTAAGATGAAAGTTGTTTCCATTAAGTGCCGAACCCCCCAGAGATGATTTTGAACTCTTAATCAATTGCACAGGGACATTAAAGCAAGGAAGCGCTTGAACTTCTATAGGGTTCTGCCTAACGCTATGCATTGCCTTTCGCTGAGAGGATGATGAAGCTGGCTCGGGCTTGGCTACATCAGACTGAGAAACAAGTTGGCAAGTGGTGGATTTGAAAGAAGCCGTGAGTCCCGGATAATTATCACTGGTCACATCATTTCTTTTACAGGTTTCAAAGCCATAATTTGTTCTGTCACTCCACAATTTTCCATCAGAGTTATTGAACTGATTGACCCTTGGAAGTTGAGTTTGAACTTCAGCATGTAATGAATTAGCTGACATGGGTAGTTTTCCGGGATAGAAACTCAAGTTCATTGTACCATGCCCTGAATTCCAACAACACAGTTGAGCATGAATATTCTTTAAACATTGACCAATAAATCTACACCAAAGCTAGGAAGAAGATCGCAATAAAAAAAACTAAGATTTAATTATATTCAAGTTTGATGAACCTTGAGAGGAAGAAACTTACCAGTGTCATATTTGGGAGGTAGCGGTTGCCATTGCCTGTCCTTGTCTAGATTAATAACCTTAGGAGTTTCAATCTTCCTTTGTGTCTCAACATTGAGGAAAACTTCCTTGGATAACACTTGGAAGCCCGAGTTTAGTTTAGCAGTCCGGTCCAGATCCCAGCATAGGATCTGCCTGTGGTCGGTATCCGAGCCTATAAAATTAGCAGAACTTGGAGTTGCTGCATCCTTAAGCCCTATGGATTCATTCATGCTAGCCACATCATTGCTTCTCCTAGAAAAAGCATGAGTGAAAGCACCTCCTTGGTTAACAGAGTTGAACAGACCTTCGCAAGGAAGCAGTTCTAAATCACTCTTCGGCAAGACCTCTAACATTCCCTTTGGAGGATTACGTGCCCCCTCAGAAAATCCAGCGGCCTTTTTCTCTCCCAAACTCTCCCCTTCTTCACTACAGATGTACTGATCAGCAAGAAGTTCAAGATCTAATTTTAATCTTTTAGAGTTCTTGCATTTATGTTCCAACAATTTGCAGTCTTCCAAACTTCTCTCTGCCTGTATGGGAGCAAGACCTTCTCTGTTAAATAAATTCGATGATGCTTTCAACTTTTCAGCATTTGCAACAGATGGCCTACAGCCAGCAGGATTTACCCAGGGCATGCTGTGAATTTGCCATGTCCTATCAGGATACTTGAATGAATTTTGAGAAATAAAAGGCTTTGACTGAAATGTTCCGAACTGCAATTCATGTACAGATATCTCTCCCCTTCCAATTTCATCCATCAATTCCCTTTGTCTTCTATAAACACGGTGGAGTTCTCGGACCTAGATGGGAAAAACATATGTAAATACAATTAAGCGTTTTAAGTATGTAATGATACTTTACAATATCAAGCTCAGTTTATCTGGCCTTGGGGAAGACCATTCACAAATGCCAGAAACATGCCAAAAGGGTGTGTGCACGCGAGGAACGACTTTTTAGCAAGATTCAATATGGTTAACTGTACGAGAAATTATTGTATGGTCCAGAATTAACTCACAATTTGACACAAGCAATTGTGTCATTTTATGAAAACATTTGCTTGTATGTCGAGCGTGATTATCCTGAACCAAATAGTCCAGGACTATGCAAAAATTTCTTGATCTGTACAGGCATTCCTTTAATCCCACTTTCATCAACAGCCAATCGATCAGGATTATATAATTTGCTTTAATCCCACTTTCATCAAAAGCCAATGGACCAGGATCTTCTTAGTTTGCTTCTAACAAATGTACATTCAACTGTTGCATTGTTTTTGGGTGAAAACAGAATCTTAATTTCTATTTGCCACCAGAAGTCCTTTATTCTCTTAGAATTGTTAAATGCGCTCTGAATTAGTAGATTTCCAAACATACAAAATCAATATGATTCTCAAAAAACCATCAACCCGAGCATTAAAAAAATTTAACAAGAATTAGCAGAAAGATCATGAAAAGTCACATTCATTTGCTGAGCGAAAAAATGGGGAAGCCTTTTGAAGACACTGAAATTTACAACATCCAAATGTTTTACAACAAGGTGAACAGAAATGAAGACCTTTTTTGTTTCTCACATCATTTGAAGAAAGTCTATCCTATTCATGTTCAGGATCACTTCAGGTGTTTTAATGAATGGCTGCATTCTTTTTGTACAAATAAATATATATAACCAAGAAAATAATTATGCCACTAATCATATGAAACAGGAATGGTGCCTGCGTTAACAAGACTTTACAATAAGATTAATTGCCTTCGGCACTGGAAGTTCAGATAGAAAATACCTGATCCCTAAATGCGGCTTCGTGCTTGAGTATTGTCTCCCTCATCATTTTCTTTATAGCAGGTGGGGGCGATAGAATATTGCAAGTATGCTCACTCTTCAAGGTTCTATCATTCTTATACGGGGGGCATGCACCACTATTAGCTCCCATTATAAACTCTTTAGTGGAGTAACATTCAGGGAGGAAGCTTGTATACTGTATATCCATATTGACCTAAAAGAGCAGGAGCAAAGGTTTGAGTAACACCACAAACGGTGCACACAGTTTGTATGTAGAGGAGAATATACAACAAAAACAACAACAGGTTAGATGCTTTGTGCACACAATGATACAGGAGCTGAGCATTTTCTAATGAAAGAAAACTTGAACTTTCAGAATAAATGTAGAACTTTAGGGCTTAGGAGAAAGAAAAAAAAAGGTAAGACTTGAGGCATAATAAACTGGTACTTTATATCCATCTCACGAAATCAACTAGAGTAGAAAATTAAGTATAAAATCTTCGAAGGCAAGGTGACATTATATCTTTCTCTGAGACAACGACAGAAGTATTGGCGGTGTATGTTACAAGGTAAATGTGGAGATTAGAAGACAAACCAATAACAAGAACAATCTACCATTTTTTTTAATGTGAAAACAACAATCATCTTTAACAATTTTATCTATTTTTTTGGCATTACCCCACATACTTCCCACCTATGCAGGGTGACTCGAGGGAACTATTTGAATGAAAAATAACTCATGTGTAGCCTGAAGTAGAAGTTCAAAATATTCAGAGTGCTAATTTCACTTATACCAGGCCAGTCAGAGACTGCTATGAAACTATTTGGTTAAATTCTTATGACCACCTTTAAGCTAATTAGTAATTGACCAGCAATCTACGAAAAGATAATGCTATCCAATGTAGAATTTGTACCTGTAAACACAAGAAAAGAAATCATATCTGTAGACAACGACACTCTGGAGTTGCCAATGTAAGCTGCAGAAAGAAAATGGTAACAATAGGCTCCTGCTACAATTTAACTTTTAAAAAAACTGCACAATGATCCTAGATTATTCTGAAAGCTCACTGCTCAAGTTGAACTTTAACAGATCAGACAGCATATACCAACATTTCACGACTCTACCAATTTAATTTGTCAATTAAGCGATCAATCAATTCAACCTTACTTCAAATGAATGTGAACAAGCGAAACTTAGGATTCTTCGGAAAATGTTTCATAATGGTCATGGTCATCTAGCAGGAAAAATAAAAATCACAACAATTTTTTCCTTCTTTGATTGTCAGCTCAGACTCGAGGTTTTGGGTAGGAGTTCATGATTACGTGAAGAAGAATATTGAAAAAAATGAATTCAAATAAGTATTATATTCAATAGTTTATATCTAATTTGAATAAATTGAACCCAATGAATATAACAACAATAGCCTAAATCAAAATACTAGTAATACTACTAATAGTACTACTAATAATAATAACAAAAATAATAATAAGGGTTAAGTGCAAATTACCCCTTTGAACTATTGCCCTTTTACAACCAACCCCTTGAAGTACAAATTGTTTCCTTGAACAATTGATTAGAGCAATTAAAGGCAAACCAACTACAGAAGACTATTTTATCCTTCTCATTGAGTTTGTTGCTTCTTAATAAACTCTCTGTATTATCTTTTCTCTTATTTATATATTAATTTTATTATTACTAACAACCAACAATGAGTTGTAACTACCTTATTTTTAACATAATTAATTTATCATTAAAACTTTACTTTTTATGATAAACCCTTTATACGCCTATCTTTTTCATACAATATTTTCATGAAAAACTAATAAATCACTTATAAGAAACACCTTTTTCATGCAATAAATTCATGGAAAATTAAAATGTAAATTATGAAAATCTGATGAAAAATATGTCATCAATATAGTATCAATTTTTCATAGTTTATTTTAATAAAAAAACATATTATGTGTAATTCAATAAGAAAGGGCATTACAGTCACCTATAGATATTGAAACACATGTTATTGTTGAGGGGATTTTCTGCTCAAAATATACTTCCAAGGGGGGTCTTTGCAAAGTCTGATTTTTCTTTTTGCACTTTACCCTAATAGTAATAGTATTTATAGCAACAATAATAATTATAAGCTAATCAATAGTACAATTTTAGTTAGAAAAAATGGACATTTTTGTTTAATGAAAAAAAAAATGATGAAAAATCTTGGAATCATTCAGAAATTTGGAAGATTACAGGTAAAACTCAGCTGATAATCATAATTTTCTTCATAAGAAAGAAAAATTAGAAAAATTGTCAGAATCGGACAGTAGTAAAATATATATGAAATACTTTGTTTCAGATATAACTCCTTTAAAATTTAATGCCTCAAATAAAATAAGACAAAAAAAAATGCAACAATAATCAGCAAGTACCACAGAAATGATCAATAACAAATAGAATAGAATTTCAAGGAGCATTAGAGAATAATCAAAATTATGAAAGAAAAGTAAAAAAAAAAAAAAATCCATCCATAAAGCATAAATTCAATCATCAAGCCCATCACAAAAGGTAAAAAAATCAAAGGATAATACTAACATGTGTGTAAAAAAGTGCATTTCCATATATAGATACACACACAAGCATATCTATATATCCACATACAGAACCATTCCAAATAAGAAAATATTATTCAAAATACATATACACATTGGAAATCAGAGAGATTTCAAAAATTACCTCACATCACACCCTGAACCTTCTCTTCAAAAACCCACAACAAATTCACTGATTCAACAACTCCCAACTGGTTCCTCAGTCCCCAAAACAAAATCAGAAGCAAATCAAGAACAATCCAGAAAAACCCATGAGCCAAAAACAGAGCTCAAATAAGGAAATGGGTGATTTGGAAACGCCATTGAAGACGGCTTAGATGGTCATGGAGCATAGAAAAATCGAAGATTTAGATCTGCTGGGCCACTCTTACAAAGGAAGATAGAGAAGAAGCTTACAAGGGAAGGGACGAGATTTGTCTACACCTGCCTCTAACTTCTACTATCATTTATATCTTTTTTTGGATTTTTTTTTTTGGAGTTCAGGATATGGGGCCTGTTTAGATTCTTTCCACCCAACCCTCCTTTCCTCCATATGTATAAATATTATATATATATATATATATATATATATATATATTATATGTGGGAGTCATGAATTTCGTTAGTAGTAGTTTTTAATTAATAAAAAAGAAAGTCAACATTCATATCTTAAACTACCTTTGATTTTTTCTTATTGCTCATAACATTTGTTAGTACTTTTTTGAGCTAAAGTTGCCTTTAGCATTAGGAAATTCATTGCTTACTTGAGAAGAGAAAAAAACAAAAAGGAAAAAGTGCAAAATATCCCCAATAAGAAATATACCACCTGAACTATATAACCTTTTCTATAACCTTTTCTAATATACCACCTGAACTATTTTATAACAGGAAATATTTCCTGTTCCTGTTTCCGTTTTCTGAAGAAGTAGAAATATGTTTTTGATTCCTTAAAAAAAACAAAAAATAAAATCTTGTTTACTAAATTTTATTTTTTTTCAGAAAAAAAAATAAAAAACAGAAATTATGTTTACTAAAATATTTTTGTTCTTACTTTTTATTTATTTATTATATGAATTTCTTATTATTTTTTATTTATATTTATTATTTATCATAAGTTTTATTTATTTATTATTAATTTTGTATATTATTTAATTATTTTTATTTAATTTATAAATATATTTAATTTATTATTTTTATTATTATTAATTCATTATTTTTATTTAATTTATAAATATATTTTGTTTAATTTATTATTTATTATATTTTTATTTAATTTATAAAAATATTTAATTTATTTATTATTTGTATTTCTTATTATTTTTTATTTATATTTATTATTTATCATAAGTTTTATTTATTTATTATTAATTTTGTATATTATTTAATTTATTATTTATTATTTAATTTATTATTTTTATTATTATTAATTCATTATTTTTATTTAATTTATAAATATATTTTGTTTAATTTATTATTTATTATATTTTTATTTAATTTATAAACATATTTAATTTATTTATTATTTGTATTTCTTATTATTTGTATTTTTTATTTATCATAATTATTATTTATTTATTATTATTATTATGTATTATTTAATCTATTTTATTATTGTTTATTATTATTTATTCATTTATTTTTATTTTATTTATAAATATTTTTTATTTATTATATTTTTTTAATTTATAAATTTTTTTAATTTATTTATTATTTATATATAATATTTAAATTTATTAGTGCAAAAGACATGAAAGTCCCAATTTTACAACTTTGAAATTTGGTAATTTTGAAGGCGAAAGGAAACAAAAAAATGAAGTACCATTTTTCTTGTTTCCTTTTTTCTTTACAATTAGAGGAAACGTTTCCTTAAGGGCAAAACTAAAAATAAATTGGTAAACAAGATTTTACTTTTACTTTTTCATTTCAGGAAGTGAAAACAGAAAACAGGAAATATTTCCTGTTAGTAAACACCACCATAACCTTTTCTAAAAATTTCTGAAGTTCTCAAAATTGAGCAGGTTGCCCCTGAACTCATTTTTTAAGTGTCAAATTACAATTATAATATTTTTTAAAATAAATAAATATAATACGTAAAAATATTAAAATATATGTTCATTTGTTACTCAAACACCACACTTCATGAGTGTATTTTACAATTTTGATTATGTAATTTCTACTTTTTGGATTGATTAAAAAAATTTAAAAAATAGTACTATTTTGTCCGTGCTAAACATGACTAATTTATTTTTTAAATATTTATTTTTAATCTATTTAATAGTAATTCGTACACTTTTAAAAAAAAAAAAATTACAAAACATATTTAAACATGTATACAAATAGATAATGAGGGATCTAAAAAATTATTTTAGGGTGGCAACAAAATATTTTTACTCTTTGAATTATATTTTAGGATCTAGAAATTAGTTCTTATAATCTTTGAATTATATTTTTACTTGTTTTAATGTTGTAAAAAAATATTTTTGTTACCACCCTAAAAAATATTTCTACTCTTTGAATTGTATTTTAGTACTTTTTTGGGGGCTAAAGTTGCGTTTAGCATTAGGAAATTCATTGCTTACTTGAAAAGAGAACCAAAAAAAAAAAAAAAATTGAAAAAAAGAGAAAAAATGATGTTACTAGTGTTAAAAGTAACCAAATCATGGTATTTTAAAAGGGCTATTATCATAAAACCCCCTACACTTTGATATTTGTATCAAACAACCTCAATCACTATCAAATTGCCCCCTCCGAGCCTGTTTGGAATCTGGTATTTTTGTTCTTATTTTAGTTTGTGTAAGAACAAGAATATTTTGGTTCTTGTCTTTGTTTTTTATCACCCTTAAATCAAGAACAAAATCTTGTTTGGCAAAAAAAAAACACAAAACATATTTCCTCCTTCTCTCTCTTTCTCACACACTAAACACACACATGAAGAAGAAGTATGAATCGATCGAAGGGTTTGGACATACATAATATTTTTTTCCATCTTCTCTCTTATCTCTCTTCCCAGCATCAAATTGGGTCCAAAAAGGGTTTTTGATCATGAACACACTTAAGGCTTGCGATTTGGGGTGTCGAGTAGCAGAGTTTAGGGTTTAGGGGTTCGATTGGGGGTGTCAAGTTGCAGAGCTTAGGGTTAGGGGATTCAATTGGGGTTTGTTTAGGGCTGATAGTGATGTATATATATATATATATATACACACCACCATTACCCCCAAACAAACCCCCAATCGAATCCACAAACACACACATATATATATATGTTGCAGAGATGGGGTTCGATTGGGGGTGACGTTGGTGGTGGCAGGTGGTGGGATAGTGGGGTCGATGGTGGTGTATATATATATGCTAGCATATAGCACGTACTATGCACATGATTTACAAAACTATTATCACTATAGTCAAAAAGTATTAAGCTGATACATATTTTTAATATTCGGAATAAGGAAAAAAAAAACTTGATTATTGAACTTCAATCATCGATAATTTTTTTGATTTCTTTCTAAATCCTTTAAAAAAACATAATCAATCAATTTAACATGTATTGTAATTGTATAATCTTATTAACATAAGAAATATACAAATTAGTACACAAATACCAAGTGCATATCACTTTTGAATCTTATGTATAACCGGTCAAATATATATATAACAACATATGTATACATAGAGAAAAATAAAGAAAAATACTTGTTTCCTAATCAATCCATGGTATTAACTCCTTTCATATGAGTAATAAACTTTCTAACTTTATTTTTTTTTAATTTGTTTTGGTATGTCCATCGTTGGTAAATATTAGGGGTGGACACGGATCGAATTGGATAAGATTTGAGATATTTTGGATCCAATCCACTAATACTGGATTCCGAATTTCCGGAATCAATCCAATCCATTTGTCCAACGAAACCAATCTAAATCGGACCGCGGTGAGCCGGATCGGTTTCACGGATTGAAAGACAAAATTACATTACTTGAATTGAGAAAACAAATTCATGTATTGCACATATATGAGGATAACCACAAGAACACGTTCATAACATAGCTATTGCTTCTTCTTTTTTGTAAAGGCAAGCAAGCTTAGTATTAATAGAAAAGACTAAAAGTCATGCAAAGATAATAAGATATGAGAGAAATCCAAGTTCATACAATGCCCCAAGAATCCCCACAACCACCAGTTAATGACAAAGATATTGGGAGAAATCTAAGTTCACACAAAAACTCACAAGGATGGCCAATGAATCTGAGAGAAATTCAATTAATCATACAAAAGTATATAGGTTAAAACTTATTTTGGTATGTCTGTTATAAGAATACTAAAAGATAACCAACCAAACATTGAATGAATAATAAGAGAACTTTTTTTAATATTTATCATAAATAAATATTATATAAGAATACTAAAAGAATAACCAACCAAACATTGAATAAATAAATAACTTTTTTTTTAAATATAATATTATATAAGAATACTAAATATTCATACAAAAGTATTTTTTTAGTAATAATCATAATTTGTTTTTCAATAGATCAAGTTCTATATTTTATTATTCTAATATTTATTATAGAAATATTTTAATTGAATAAATATAATTCATTTTAGTGAAACTAAGTTATATAGATATTTAAGCATAAAATTAAAATATTTTAAATTTGGGTGTACAACTATCTCTCTTTGTAATTGTTGGATAATTCAATTATAGTTTATTTTTTAAAGAAGATATAGGTCTTTAAATAATAAATTCTTAATAGTACATTTTAATTATAGTCTTTGAATATAATTTATTTTAAAATTTTAAATTTGGACGTACATATCTCATTTATCTCTTTTTGAAAAGGTTCAAAATACTATAATTATAATTACTTGCTTGAAGAAGATGCACATACTAAAACAATATATTGTAATAATGCACTGTAATGATACTTATTTTAATGTAGTTCTTCGAATCTTATATTTTAATTATTATTATTTAGTAGATAAATGTATAGAAATATAAAAAAATGTCTTACATGTTTATAATGTTATAAATATAAAATATATGATTATTTGGAATAAAATAAGATATTGTAATATAGTTCAAAATAGTATATTAGTGATATAAGATATTATAATTTAGTTTAAGATAATATATTATTTGATATATATTAATATAAATATACTAAAATATATATGAACAGTACCAGATCGGACCAGATTTGACGAATTATTGAAAATCAAATCCTTTACCGATCCATAAAATACTGAATTTGTTGTTTTTGGATCCATGTCCAATCCAATCCATAATCAAACCGATCCAATATGTCTGGACCGGATTGGACATATTGGATTTTTTGGATTCGCCGGATTTTTGTCCACCCTTAGTGTTACCCGGTGAAGGCTTAAAGTGTGATGTGGCATGCTAGTGTAACATGGGAGGATAACACAGTGGCATAAGTCCAACTTTGGAAGTGGGACTTGGTAGTGTTGGAAAGTTGCAGGGATTTAATTATAGCATCATTGTGACCTAAGAAGATGATCTTCCAAAGAATTTTGAATTTGGAAGTCAGGAATATTAAATATGGTCATTAAGACTCCTCGAGCAGGTCTGATATTTGTTCTAGTCATAGTTGTAATAGTGTTTTCTGCATATATAGGGAAAGAAGTGTTCCTGACCAAGAAATACATTCAACCACTTAGCAAGGCAAGAGAAAGCCTTGGCTAAGATAAGTGTGGAGAAGTTTGTTGGCTCGTAAAGACATGGTTTGACATGGTTCAGTGGCACGGTTGACAGAGATGGCTCAGTTAGACACTGTTGGCTATGCTAGAGCATGCATGGCTTGGCAAGCCATGTGTGCATACCCACGAGTGTGCCAACTTGCCTTTGGCAAGGTGATGTCTTAGCTTGGCATGCATTGGTGTGCATGCAATGCACTTGGCTCGGCAAGTCATGTGCACACCAAGCTTTGGCTAGGCCAACTTGTCATTTGGGCAAGGCTGTGACACGAGACAAACAATGGTTGGTGATGATTCAAGACATAAACATGGCCTATGTGCCAAGGTATTGACAGAACTGAGACATGGGCGTGGCTAGGTGTTGGCTTGATAGTGAAGGCATTGGTTCAAACTTGGCAAAGCTCTCAAGTGTGTGTAGACTTGAGATGAGCTGGGACAAGGCATTTGGCTCAGTAAAAGCAAGCATTATGCAGTGTTGGCATATGTTTGGCATTGAGTTAGCTCAAGATAATGCAGCATGGTTCAGACTAAGGCAATACAAAGACTGGTTAAGGCCAATGTGTGACTCAGACATGCAGTTTGGGCAGTTTGGTGACACACAACTGACTCTAACCATCAATAGGCAATGTGGCATTGCAGGGAGATGCCACAACATCTTGATAGTTGGGAGTGCAACTCTGTGCTAAGTGTTGGCAGCCTCTTATTGATGTCAACACAACCTAGGTGGATGGGGTTGTCATCCACATCAGATATATGCAGTTTTGTATATTGGCCTATATAGGCACATATGTATGGCATTGTATAGGTAACGAATTTCAGAGAGAAGAAGTGCTTGTAAATGTTGTAGTGTGACCTGAGTGAAAGAGAATCCTTGTACTATTTGTGTTTAATAGTGAAGGTTGGGGAACCATTGATTGTGGTTGTCTGTAAATCCGTGGGTGTTGTTATTATATTGCATTTCATATACTCTGTGTGTGTGTGTGTGTGTGTGTGTGTGTGTGTGTGTGTGTGTGTGTGTGTGTTTATGTAAGACTTAGTATAACTCAAGGGCACTAAGTGTGAGAATTGGCTGACTTGGTTGGTGTCAAGTGCCATCATAGGGCAAAATTTCGTGTTGAAACTTAACCCCTGTGATGGTATCAGAGCCCCTTTTGAATCTCAGAATTACTGGTGGAAATGCTACAGAAGCATTACGAGAAAGAGTTGCTCGGTTGGAAACCTTGGTGGGTGGTCCATTCTCTGGAAGTGATGACCCTTTGTCGATGCAAACCAACTTATTGGGTATGGAATTGCAGACCCTGTGCAAGTTGATATAGGAATACATGGATGACATGAATTCCAAGATGAAGGCTGTCTCAGAAGACTTTATTATCGTTGTTGATGTCTTCAAGGCAAATGTTAGGGATCTAGAAGGGAGTACAGGCTGATTAAGCGGGCTGTATAGAACTAGACAACGGTGGGGGAGAAACCATCATCAAAGATCAAAATCCATGAATCGAAGGCCTTTGGAGGGAAGTGGAGTGCCAAAGATCTGGAGAATTTCCTATGGGATGTGGATCAATATTTTCGGGCTGCCTATATTCCAGAGGAAGATCAAATCACAATCACTAGCATGTATCTGACTGGTGATGCGAAGTTATGGTGGCGGACACGCTTGGCGGACGAGTCACGCCCAAGGATTAATTATTTTGCAGAAGTGAAGAAGGAACACAAGGAGCAGTTCTTGCCAATGAATTCGGGCTGGGTTGCAAATGAGTGCCTAAGAAATCTCAAACACACTAGTTCGGTGCGTGAGTATGTGAAGGAGTTCACATCCTTGATGCTGGACATCAAAGACATGTCAGAGGGGGACAAGTTGTTTAATTTCATAGCGGGTTTGTAATCATGGGCTTAGATCGAGTTGAGGAGGAGGGGTGTGATTAACCTCTTTTCTGCCATTGTTGCTGCAGACAGTCTACTGGACTTGCTGATGGAGAAGTTCGATCCTAACCTAGGCAAGGCAAAGAAGAAGGGCAAGTTCGGTGACAAACCCAGGAAACCACTAGTTGAGGAAGACAAATGCAAGATTAAGGCAACAACAAGTAAACAAAAGCCAAGATATGACTCGGGTTATTTCATTTGCAAAGGTCCGCAGAGGGTCAGAGATTATCCAAAGAAGGAGAAAATGAATGCCATGACAGCGGATGATCCAGAAGGGGAAAGTTCATATTCAGATGGGGGTGGTGTTCCTGTTCGATTGAGTCAATTGATAGTGATAGAAGATGGGCAAGCTATAGGCCTGCGTGCTAAAAAGTGAAGCAGGTTGTTGTGGTGGGTGCGTGGATGCGAGGAAAGGTTATGCAAGGATGCTCACGAAAAGATGACATTATTACTAATTTGGTAATGTTAATTTCCTCAAGTTTATGTTTTGTTGTGATGGGCTGCTGACTACAAAAACAGAGTCCATGTTTGTATTATTTGCTTAACAAGGGTTGATGCGGAGGTTGGGACTCTTAGCAAGTTGTAAAATGTTGGTCAGAATTGATACAGATGAGGGGATACTTGACTAACATTGTTTGATTGAAAATTGGCCAGAATTGATGCGGATGACGGATTCGTGGCTAAGGAATATGATACACTTGTTCATAAATTGATGCGGAGTTCGAATTTGTGATCAAAGCAAATGTGCAATAGTGTTTGTTACAGAATGTTGTTTGAAGTTGTGCATGGAGGTGCTGACTTTTTACTGATTCAGAAACTGAGGTTAAGGTTCCGAGCAACACTTGAATTGTAAAGTGTTGGGTTATGTCCACAAAGGTTAATAACATGACGGGTATGCTCCAACGAGGACGTTGTACTTCTTCAAGTGGGGGAGGTTTGTTACCCGGTGAAGGCTCGAAGTGTGCTGTTACATGCCAGTGTGACATGGGAGGATGACATAGTGGCATACGTCCAAATTTGGAAGTGGGGCTTGGTAGTGTTGGAAAATTGCAGGGATTTAATTATAGCATCTTTGTGACCTAAGAAGATGATCTGCCAAACGATTTTGAATTTGGAGGTCAAGAATATTAAATATGGTCATTATGACTCCTTGAGCAAGGTCTGATATTTGTTCTGGTCACAGCTATAATAATGTTTTCTGCATATATAGGGATGAGAGTGTTCCTGACCAAGAAAGACATTCAACCACTTAGCAAGTCATGAACAAGCCTTGGCTAAGACAAGTGTGGGGAAGCTTGTTGGCTTGTAAAGACATGGTTTGACATGGTTCGGTGGCACGGTTGACAAAGATGGCTCGGTTAGACATTGTGGGCTATGCTAGAGCATGCATAGCTTGGCAAGCCATGTGTGCATACCCACGAGTGTGTCAACTTGCCTTTGGCAAGGTGATGTCTTAGCTTGGCATGCATTGGTGTGCATGTAATGTACTTAGCTCGACAAATCATGTGCACACCAAACTTTGGCTAGGCCAACTTGTCCTTTGGGGAAGGCTGTGACACAAAACAAGCAATGGTTAGTGTTGATTCAAGACATAGGCATGGCGTAGCATGGCCTATGTGCCAAGGTATTGACAGAACCAAGACATGGGCGTGGCTAGGTGTTGGCTCGATGGTGAAGGCATTGGTTCAAACTTAGCAAAACTCTCAAGTGTGTGTAGACTTGAGATGAGCTGGGACAAGGCATTTGGCTCAGCAAAAACAAGTATTATGCAGTGTTGGCATATGTTTGGCATTGAGTTAGCTCAAAATGGTGCAGCATGGTTCAGACTAAGGCAATACAAAGATTGGTCAAGGCTAATGTGTGACTCGGACATGCAGTTTGGGCAGTTTTGGTGACACACAACTGACTCTAACCATCAAGAGGCAATGTGGCATTGCAGGGAGATGCCACAACATCCTGATAGTTGGGAGTGCAACTGTGTGCTAAGTGTTGGCAACCTCTGATTGATGTCAACACAACCTAGGTGGATGGGGTTGTCATCCACATCAGATATAGGCAGTTTTGTATATTGGCTATATAGGCACATATGTATGACATTGTAAAGGCATCGAATTTCAGAGAGAAGAAGTGCTTGTAAATGCTGTAGAGTGACCTGAGTGGGAGAGAATCCTTGTACTATTTGTGTTTAATAGTGAAGGTTGAGGAACCATTGATTGTGGTTGCCTGCAAATTCATGGGTGTTGTTATTATATTGCATTTCATATACTCTGTGTGTGTGTGTGTTTGTGCATAACTTAGTATAACTCAAGGGCACTAAGTGTGAGAATTGACTGACTTGGTTGGTGTCAAGTGTCATTATAGAGCAAAATTTTGTGTTGAAACTTAACCCCTGTGACACCTAATAAATATGCAAAATTTGAAGATGGTCTCTTGTGTTTGATGATTGGGCATATATAAAATAAAATAAAAAATATGGAAAAATGAAGAATAAAAAAAGTAAATGATTAATAAATGGCAAGAAAGTATATATGGTAGTACTTCTTTCAAAAAGAAAAAAAGTGGCAGGACTCTTTTAAGAGTATATATATATATGTGTGTGTATAAATTTCACAACTTTAAGCACATGAAAACAATATACACTTGTATTCAAGCTGTGTATAAATATTCAGGGCAGTGGTATATTTATACAAATTCAATATATCAATTTCAGCATTCAATTTGCTCCATTCAGTTTCTAGATGATGTTGATATACAGGGCATTAGTACCACCATTTGGAATGTGAGGGTGTTATAGCTCGTTATCCAAACGGATTTTCTTTTACATAGGAAGGCAAATCATCTGCATTTGCCAACCCCTTCAGAAAAGCAAGAAATATATAGAAATACAAGTCAATCTCCAACTTTACATCTAAAAAACCTTGAATATCTAACAAATTAAGGATATAGAAAAAAATTGCAAGTTTGTTCTATGATACATAATTGAGTGTCAATTAATGTTTCATCTCATCTTACCGAAAAGAATATCATTGTCAAGGTCACGTTTTTACTTAACAGGTAATATTATCGTGTTAGGCTACAAACACTAAAATAAATTAATTAATTAATAATAACATAAACGCTTGACAACTTGATTAGGATATAAAATTATATAGATAGATATCAGTTTAACTTAAGAATTGACTAAAAAAGTCGGAGGTCGACAATGTATTAGTTAAAGAAAATTACCCAAAGCGAAATATATACACTATTCTTATCGCATCTTTGCTTTAGTTCCTTAAAGAATTAATATGATTGGATGTTAGCATTATCCATTGGCTTAATTTTTTGGGTCAAACCGCGAAACATCCACCCATTACATTTGGTATCAAAGTCAAAACCAGTTTTTGATCCGGTACGGGAGTACATCATATAAAGATAGAAAAAGTAAATGAGGTTTATAATGTGTGGATGTTAACTTTACCATTGGCTTATCTTTTTGGGTCGAACCGCGAAACATCCACCCGTTATACCTACTATGTAATTAGCTAATTAATTAATTTATGTTCAAAATGTAAGGCCACATACCCATATAAATAACAACTTGCCTCTCAGGCCATCCACGATCAAGTTCAAAACTAGTTCTACAAAGATAAAAGTACGTAAAAAAAATAAAATTCAATATATGTACGATTATATGTACTTACTCCTTAGTAGAGGACCATATTCCCACTTCCAATCTTTCAAACTTCAAAGCAAAATTTCAAAAACTTTCTACAGAAAGGCCTCCTGAAAAATGCGATGTTTGATTGCATAAACAGATGTAAATAAATATTCTTGAGCTTCAACAGGTTTATGGTAAGCCATGAACATGATTGGTGATATGTGACGAATCAAAATTAGATATTAAGGCCCTGTTTGGTTCGCGGTCCGGTCCCATGTGGTCCGGTTTCATAATGATTTTTTTGGGTCTGGACACTGTTTGACAACACCGTTCCAAAAAAACAAGGACCACTTAGGACCAAAAGGGGTAATTTGAGACAACAAAAAATGATGGTCTCAAGTGGTCTTATATACAAATTATCTTAACACATGAGATCATAAAATTTGAAAAATATATATAAAATTAAAAATATATATATAATTTGAAAATAATATAAATTTTTTGAAATAATGTATAAAATTTGAAATATATATATAAAATTCAAAATTAATCTATAAAATGCAAAAACTATATTTAAAATTTGGGGAAATAAAAAAATTACAAAATAATAGAAAAAATAAAAAATAATGTATAAAATTCGAAAATAATATATAAAATTTGAAAAAGAATATAATTTTTTAAAAATAATGTATTAAATTCGAAAAAAATATATAAAAATCAAAATTAATATATAAATTTTTGAATATATATATAAATAATTTAAAAAATAAAATATAAGTTTTGAAAAATAATATAAAAATTTTGAAATAATGTATAAAATTTGAAAAAAATATAAAATTCAAAAATAATATACAAAATTAGAGAGATATATATATATATATATATATATATTTGAGAAAATATAAAAAAATTGAAAATAATATAAAAAATAAAAAATAATATATAAAATTTGAAAAATAATATAAAAATTAGAAACAATTTATAAATTTTGAAAAATATATTATTTTTGAATTTCTTATATTATTTTCAAATTTTTTATATTTTTTCAAATTTTTTATATTTTTCATACTTAATATATTTTTTAAATTTTATATATTATTTTTTTATTTTTTGTATTATTTTCCAAACATAAGACCAAACAGCTTGAATAAGATTATAAGACCAGACAACTTTACCAAACAGACTTTCAGAACACCACCCAAATAAGACCAGACCAGACCGAATCAAATAAGACCAGACCATACCAAATAAGACCAGACCGAACCGCCTACCAAACGGGCCCTAAATGTACCTACACAATGTTGTACAAGTTGATTTAGGCACACTCACACGCCGTTTATATATATAGAGAGTTTGAAACCTAAAACCTATTAAATTTCTTTGACTAATTAATGAAATGAGGGTCCTTAGACTAAAATGTTCAACTTTTTCTAAATCAACAGCCTTGTGTGATGATTCGGTTCATGTACCTATAAATGCAATGCACCTAATTATAAACACTAAAATTAAGTGGACATTCCAAAAGACATAACTCCATGAACCTAATTAACATTCTTAATGCCAAGTTATGGGAATTAATATTTTTAAAATACTTGAAATCCAAACTTAAAAAATTATATTTTTATAGTTTATTTTAAAAAATAAAATATGTTTAGACAAAATAAAAGGTGCTTAACCCTCAAATAGATTAATATAGAAGTAAAAAATAAATAATTATACATTTGTTATTTGAAATATGTAAATAATGTATTGAAAGTTTCTAAGCGACATGTACTTCTATGATACAAATATAATAATAATAATAATAATAATATTATTATTATAGTGGGAAGATCATATGCATTACTCATAAAATAACACTATGCATTTAATATTTAACATAACACTACTTTTATTTTTAAAAAATAAAAAAATATTTGGAAATATTCCAACACCCTTACACTTTTAGAATAATATAGATATAAATATTAAAATGGAGAGAAATAATCCAAGGGTCACACTTATTTAATAAAATATATTTAATACATTTTTTATTTAAAATATTATATTAAAATAGAGAAAAATAATTCAAGGGGCTTACACTTTTAAAATAATATATAAATATATATGTGTGTGTTTATATATATATATGGTGTGTAAGAAATCGAAGGTGGTCGTGGTGGTTGTCGGTTGTGGGTGGAGGTGGCGGTGAGGTGGGTGGAGGATGGTGGTGTTGAGAAGTTTGAGGGTTTGCAATTTTTTTTTTTTAAATTCAAGTTGAGAACAAAAAAATATGATTTAGGTGTTCCCATATTCTTAATAGTGTACATCCATTTTTTTTTTTTTCAGTTTGAGAATAAAATGAACAGTGTTTGAATCTCCCAAACATATTTTCTTATGTCAACCGTGCCAAAAGAACAATAATGTGATTCCCTTCTAACAATCATTGCACCAATAGCACATAAGGACAAGCCAAAATAGTACCACACAATATGGTGTGAATTTGGTAAGAGTTAATTTCATTTACACCTTCTAAATTTTGTTTAAAAAGTATTTTGATTCTCCAACTCTGCATAAATGTATTTAGATCTCTTAATTAGACAAATTTTTATCAGTTTAACCCCCTGATCACTTTTGGGCGTTGACTAGGTAGGAAAAGATAAATTTGCCCTCTACCAAACAACTATACTTTAAATATAAACATATCTATTTACAAGAATAAGGATATCCTTATTCCAATTGAGGGTTAAGGTAAAACCCATCCCCAAACACCCTAATACTATATGGGTTAATTTCATTTACACCCCCTAAACTTTGGTCAAACTTCATTTTGACCCCTTAAAATATTATTTTTCGAAAATCAATTAAATTTTTCGCAAAAACAAAAATTTTCGGAAAAAATAATATATATTTTTTGAAAAAACTTTATTTTCGCAAAAAAAATCATATTTTGAAATATAATAGTATATATTTTTCGCAAAAAATTATTTTTCGGAAAAGATCATATTTTTTAACATAATATATATTTTTCGCAAAAAAAAAATCATATTTCGGAACATGATATATACTTTTTCACAAAAACATTATTTTTCAAAAAAAAATCATATTTTGGAACATAATATATAATTTTGCAAAAAATTTATTTTTCGGAAAAAATTTATATTTTGGAAAAAAATTATATTTTGGAACATAATATATACTTTTTCGCAAAAATAAAATCATATTTTGAAATATAATAGTATATATTTTTCGCAAAAAATTATTTTTCAGAAAAGATCATATTTTGAAACATAATATATATTTTTCGCAAAAACAAATCATATTTTGGAACATAATATATTTTCAAAAAAAAAAAATCATATTTCTGAACATAATATATAATTTTTGCAAAAAAATAGTTTTCGGAAAAAATTCATATTTTGGAACTTAATATATACTTTTTCGCAAAAAAATCATATTTTGAAATATAATAGTATATATTTTTCTTAAAAAATTATTTTTCGGAAAAGATCATATTTTGAAACATAATATATATTTTTCGCAAAAAAAATTCATATTTTGGAACATAATATATACTTTTTCGCAAAAAAATTATTTTTGGAAAAATAAATCATATTTTGGAACATAATATATAATTTTTGCAAAAAAATTATTTTTCGGAAAAAAAATCATATTTTGGAACATATTATATACTTTTTCGCAAAAAAAAAAAAACTATTTTGGAACATAATATATATTTTTCACAACAAAAATATATTTCGTAAGAAAATCA
The DNA here is from genome assembly GCA_963922005.1 of Cornus suecica. Taxonomy (NCBI): domain Eukaryota; kingdom Viridiplantae; phylum Streptophyta; class Magnoliopsida; order Cornales; family Cornaceae; genus Cornus; species Cornus suecica. The sequence goes on from OY998238.1 coordinate 28,976,929, forward strand.
TATTAAAGTTGTCAGATTGGCGTCTACAACAAGTTACATTATGAGGGGGATGAAAATGATTTATTAAAGTTGTCAGATTGACGCCTAAAACAAGTTACATCGTGAGGGGGTCAAAATGATTTACTAAATTATACAATTTGGCGTCAAACTCAACCTACTATTGAATGAGGGAGTCAAAATGATATAAAACATTACATATATGGGGCCAAAATTGTACAGATAAGGGGGGAAGAAGTAGGGATAGGGATAAGGGCATTTTAGACATTTCACACACGGTCAAGTTTGAAAATGTACTAAAAGTTCATAAGGGGGTCAAACTGATAAAAAATTACCTAATTAGGGGCTCTGACTACAATTATGCAGAATTGGGAGATCAAAATACCTTTTGAACAAAGTTCAGGACTGTAAATGAAATTATCCCATTTGGTAATTGTTGCATGGTTGAAGTGCGAAATCCCAATATAACCCTCACATAAATAGCTTTATAAGGGTTCAACCCTACTCAATTAAAATATCATAAACATGACTTTTTGTTTTTCTTTTTTTTTTTTGGTGGAAATCAGCATAAGGTTCAGTGGAAGTTAACGTATTGCAATCGGCTCATAAATATAGATATAAATGTTTGGTTGTTGGTGAGTCTATTTAAGTTTTTAATTTTTTATTTTGAATAATTTGCAATAACACCCCTAGAATATATGTCAATTTCACCTATCATCAACACACTAGTTTATAAAGACACCTCTTAAATAGTCTTACACACACTAGTTAATAAAGACACCTCTTAAAAAGTCTTACGGTGACTTCCCTTAGTAGGCTTGTCACATGTATGACTAAACTAACCCTAGTCTACTGTAAAATGGAATAAGGCAACATTTGAGGACGAAAATTTCCTTTAGGCCCTGTTTTGTAAATAGGTTTGGTGCCAAAAATATGATTTTGATGCCAAAAAATGGTACCAAATCATGTTTGATAAAATGGTGCCAAAAAATGGTACCGTTACTGTAGCAAACTATGGTGCCAAATTTGTGAAGAATTTTGGAACCATCTTTTTAATGGTTTTGGATGGTGCGAGTACTGTAGCAAATCACTGTAGTACCCCGAATCACAGTAGCACCGAATATAATATTTATATTTTAATATTATAAAATTTAATATTAATATATATATATTAATATTAAAATTTATATTAATATTAATATTAAAATTAAAATATATTAATATTAAAATATTAATATAATAAAAATATATTAATATATTTTAATATTATAAATTTTAATATATATATATATATATATTAATATTAAAATTTATATTAATATTAATATTAAAATAATATTATTATAAATTTTAATATTAATATTAATATAAATTTTAATATTAATATATTATTATATTAATATTAATATATTATTATATTAATATTAATATATTTTAATTTTAATATTAATATTAATATATTAATATAATAAAAATATATTAATATATTTTAATATTATAAATATTAATATTAATATATTAGTATATTAATATATTTTAATTTTAATATTAATATTAATATATTTTAACCCATACCAACTCTACCAAACATGGTTTGGTTTTTCAGCATCACTTTTTCTCACACCAAAACCATATGCACCAAACATGATTTGGAACCAAAATAAAACCACACCAAACCAAATCCAACCCAACCCAAACCAAAATAAAAAATTAACACCGCACCAAACCATTACCAAACGCAACCTTGGGAATTGTTTGGGGCGCCAATAAGATTGACATAGATTGAGACCTTTCTGTCATGTATAATACCGTACACAAAGAAAAAAAAATCCAATGGCCAATAATGAAATAGGACCAATTGCAAACCTAGATTAACAGTTGTAGACTTTAGGTTTGAAGCTACTGTATTTTATTTAGGGTAAAGTGCAATAAACCCCCTTAACTATACTTTCTTTTTTTAAAAACCCCTTAAAACTTTAAAACTGGCAAAAAAACCCTTAACTATTATATGAAGTGACAAGTTGCCCAAATTATTTCATTAATGACAATAATACCCTTCTTATTGAATTATATTTATGCATTTTTCTTATTAACATACATTATGGAATAATTTATACAAATTTGATAATATATCCTCCATAAAAAAATTTAAATTTAGGGTGAGAAGTTTTATACAATAAATCAAACAAAATTTTAAAAATTAATAATTACAACTTATACATTTTATTATTATTTTTGAGAATATACTTAATGTGAATACAATTAAAGTGAATGGTAGAATTAGGGGTGTTCAAGAACCAAACCGAAACCGGTCGGATAAAAAAAATTTAAAAATAAATAGATCCTTTTAATAAAAAAAATTAAATTTTTTTTATTAAAAGGATCTATTTATTTTTAAATTTTTTTTATTAAAAGGGTCTATTTATTTTTAAAATTTTTTTATCCGACCGGTTTCGGTTTGGTTCTTGAACACCCCTAATTCTACCATTCACTTTAATTGTATTCACATTAAGTATATTCTCAAAAATAATAATAAAATGTATAAGTTGTAATTATTAATTTTTAAAATTTTGTTTGATTTATTGTATAAAACTTCTCACCCTAAATTTAAACTTTTTTATGGAGGATATATTATCAACTTTGTATAAATTATTCCATAATGTATGTTAATAAGAAAAATGCATAAATATAATTCAATAAGAAAGGCATTATGGTCATTAATGAAATAATTTGGGCAACTTACCACTTCATATAATAGTTAAGGGGTTTTTTTGCCATTTTTAAAATTTAGGAGGATTTTTAAGGAGAGAGAATATAGTTGAAGGGGATTTATTGCTCTTTACCCTTCTATTTATAATTAAAAACTTGGGGCTAAAATAAAAGAATCCCACTAAAAATTTGTATTTGTTTGATAATAAAGTGTCAATTAAAGTGCTAGTATAAAACTTTAAGAGACAGATCATCACTTAATCATGTAGTTGTTTGAAGACTAAATATTTATAAAAAAAATCAGCAATATAAATTTGTTTTAGGAAGAAAGTTGCAAAAAAACATGTACTCACTTGAACTAATTTAAAATATGTTCACAATCCAAACTTTGTTATAGGAGAAAAATTACATAAAAAAATAATGAACTTACTCAAATTAAATAATGAGTCTAGTGTCTACACAAAAGAATTCGATTCAAAGCGATAATTTACCGTAAATACAGTATCTTCTTTACCTTTTACAATTGAGTGCAAAATCAAAAATTAATCTTTTACATTAACCAAAAATAATAATTGAGTCTTCTCAAAAGAAAATTAAATACAAGAACAAGATACTAGTAAAACAAAATAAATACATATAAAATTAAAAGATCAAGAAAATATATAGTAGGCCAAACAAGTGCAAATAATTGACTATATGGACATTTTTAATTATTGATATTTATAATAAGGGTAAACCTGAGTTTTTATGATTCAAAAGTGTGTCATTCAAGAATTTTTAAAATTTAAGAGTGTCTTTATAAAATACTGCATTGACCGTTGGAGTCTGTTAGGTGGAATAAACATAGGTGTCACTGCAAATTCCCCTTCTATTCTATATAGGCTTTAACATTTTAGGCTGATTAATGAGATAATGAGTATTTACATATCCATGTTGCTATCACCAAGAAATAAGTTAATTTTGGACCACATATACGTGGCCTCTTTTTCACAATGCTGACAGATTTTGTACGGAGATTTTCTTCTTCTATAGTTTCTTTCATTCTGCGTCTTGTTTCAAGTTGTTTGAATTTGATCTTTAAATTAAAATCACAGGGCCTACATTGCATTTTTTTTTAAATATTTTTTTATTTTTTTGTGTTTTTTTTAAATTACAAGTCAAAAAATTATACAAAAATTTGCTTAATTCAGTTTTATGAAAATTATTTTATTAAAATTCAGTTATAAAAATACGTGATTTTAAAGAATTCATTTCTTTTGTTCTCATAAAATATTTTTTTGTTTTTAAAATTTTAAAAAATAATTTTTAAAAATTCAAACCAAATTTGCGGAAGCTTCTAGTGTACTATGTTAAGTAATTTATTAATTTGAATGGACATTTGAAGCTCCTAAGTTAAAGCTCTGGGTTGGGTTCGTATACCATAGTTCGATTGTAAAATGATTTTTTGGTGTTTGGAGGAAATGCATTTACATAAGTAATTTCTCGATTTAAAGTTTACACGTGTCATATGGTAGGAAGTAATGTTGCTATACACTTATATATATATTTTAAAAGATACCAATATCACTGCATAGCATCAATACATGTTCTATACTCTATTTATAGATTGAGTTAGAGTCTACTACATGGCCATTGCAACCGTGCCTACAAGCTAGGGCTGGAATTTGGGTCAGCCCAACCCGAAATCCGATGAACCCGATTTTGAGTTGGGCTGCGCCGGGCCAACCTTGCACAATGGGCTCAGGTTGGGTAAGGTATGGCAACTCGTTTTTTTTTCTTTTTAAATATATATATATATATATATATATATATATTAAATATGTAACATGAATGGAGATTTGATATATAAAAGTAATAGAAAATTTTGTTTGAAAAACAAAAAAAAAAAAAAAAAAAAAATTCTAAGATAAGAAAAAAAATTGAACAACTTGAAAATAAATTTAAAAAATGGGGCGGTTTATATTGATGTTTTTTTTTTCACACCCTCAAATAAAAATTCAAAATTAATAAATATAGAGATTGCAACAGATAAAAATAAGAATAAAAAAAAAATAAAGAACCTGGATCTATCCTTGGGTCTCACTAAATTCAAACCCACACATCCCAGCCGTCGTTAGGTTTGAAGATAAATTGAAGACGTGTAGTTTTAGAGAGAGAAAGAGGGAGTGGGTTTATCAATACATGTGTTTGGAGAGAAGAGAGTGCAAACGAAGATGGCATGAACTCATCCCAGCCGTCGTTGGGTTTTGAAGATAAATTGAAGACATGTAGTTTTAGAGAGAGAATGGGTAGAGTTTTAGAGAGAGAAAAAGGGAGTGGGTGTTTGGAGAGAATATGGTGCAAAGGAGTAGAGAGAGAAGAGCTTTAGGGTTTTCTTTTTTGATAATCAAGAGTTTAGGGTTCAGCCGTTAGATTAAATTTTCAACAGTTCAGATTTGTTAATTTTTGTAAATTGGGTTTGGGTTGGGTTCGGGTTGACCCAAACCCGAATTGAACTGAAGCCCAACTATAACCCAACCCAACCTGACCTGATTTAAACCCAACCCAACCCGAGTCCGAAAATTCCTGGTTGGGTCCGGGTTGGGCGGGGTTGGACCCGCCCAACTTGCAACCCAACTGTCACGCTCCTAAATTTCAAAGACTCCCTAACCGGGACATCCGAGGAATCCGAGGTCACGATCCATAAAATGAGCGACCAACTAAGATCATCAATATCAATAAAACAAAAAGAATCATGCTAACCACAATGATCCCGTACAACTGAGCGGAAGCTAAAACTAATTTATACATAAGACGCATCGAGGCGCCGAAAGAATACATCTCTACAACGATGCAACGATACCAAATACAAAGAATGGATACACCAACAGACTGACTCCCAAGATAAAATAATAACGATCCCAATATAGGGGACAAACAAAGGAAATTAAAATGGAACAACATTACGTATGATCGTCCCAATCCCGCAACGTCATTCGCGTCACTCTGCGCAAATCCAGAACCAGCAACGAGGGGACATAAAAAAGGTGTCGTTGCGCCCCATGTTGTTCGTAGCCTAAACATTTCATGCAAACTGGTGTGGGACACCAGGGCAAACAATGTCGGGGTGAGCTCATCAAATCCTCGTAGGAAAAAGGAAATCGTAACTGTCGCATCCTTCAACCGTCCAAGTCTAGTGCGAACCAACTCGTGTACACGCATCTATCCTAGGTTGGTCAATTGTCCCTCATGACACTCATGCCAATACACATCCCTCTAATCCTCTACCATACCTCACAATATGTCAACTAGCACGTAGTGAAACCATAACGCAACTACACGTAGCAAACACACACCTATATATATATATATACATATATACATACATATGCATGAGAAGACAAGAATACATGCCATTACAGGATGCTCAGGATCCCGTCGATCTATCTAAAGTCACTTGTTACAAGTGTAACAAAAAGGTCATTATGCACGAAATTGTTTTGTGAAAAACAAAATTAGTCAATTAGACATACATGATGAATCTAAGCAAAACATTTATACCATTCTTGAGTTAAAAAATACAAGTGGAAGTGATTCCAGTGAAGTAGAGTCTAGTTCCTCCTCTGAATCTCCCACTGAGTATCCCAACTCACCTGAAATTAGTTTTGGCTGTAAAGACAGTTGTTGTACTAAAACAATTAACATGTTAAATTGCCAAAAAACTAAGTCCATTAGTGTTCCCACTAAGGCTGAAGAACAACAACACCTTCTGTTTGATCTCATTAGTAAAGTTGAAGACCAGACTTAAATAATTCATACCTTAAAAAATTAACCAAAATACTCACTATAAACAAAGAAACGCATCCTCCTACAGCTAACAAACCTAACTTCATCCTCCATAAAACCCTTGAACATTTTGTCCCTAAAAAAACATTACTTTACAAGATCTTCAAGCCAAAATCAACATAGTTAAACAGGAAATTAAAACTTTGAAAATTGAAAACCAAGATATACGAACAACGCTTAAAAATCTTGCCAAAACTCCACACCAATTTTCTGTTTCTGATTCCTTTTCCTCTTCAGACAATGAAGAAAACCAAGATAATCATACGAATCCCTTTGACGAAGATAATGAAGACTGTTGGCTTTGAAATTCTTTTTCAAGCAATAAATCTTATTTTGATATTTACAAAACATTCAAAACCGTGTTTGGTACTAATATGACTTTGAGCTAAGTGTTTCAGCAAGTACAGGTAAATGATTCAGGAATATCAATAAAGCAACAAGCGATAAGGAAACTCAATCGCAAACTCGAAGAAGGACAAAAAAGATCAAAGAAAGAACAAAAGCTGGACTCAAGACCTGGGGTAGATAGGTCGGGGTGAGAATATTGTAATAAGGTATCTTATGTGTTGATTGGTCTTATAAGCTCAAGAAATAAATCAAACGAACTCAAACGGATCAAAAACGGACCTTGAAAACAATTCTTGGAGTCACCCAGTCGACTGGCCATGAAATGGCAGCCGACTGACTGTGACCCAATCGACTGGCCGTTAAGGACCCAGCTGACTGGATGAACCAGTGAGCTATAAAACATTTTGACTGCATGAGGCAGTCGACTGGCCTGTCCAAGGCAGTCGACTGACTGTGCCCAGTCGACTGGCAGTTAAGGACCCAGCCGACTGACTGAACCAGAGAGTTTCGAACATTTTTTATTGCCTGAGGCAGTCGACTGGCCTATCCAAGGCAGTCGACTGACTCATGAGGCAGTCGACTGGGCTTCTTGAGGCAGTCGACTGACCCTAGCCGTTGGGAAAAATATTTTTAATCTAAGCATGGAGGCAGTCGACTGGGTGCTTCAGGATTTTATGGAAAAGTATTTCTAAACAATATTTTTGTCCAAAAAGAAATGATTTTGCTTGCTGATTTTCAGGTCCTACTATCCACATTGTCTAGGGTGAGATACACTCTCCAAACCCTAGTGTTACACTATATAAAGAAAGAGATATGGATTAAAACTTTAAGGTTCTTGTGTGAGAAATTTTCCAAATATTGTTCATCTCTAATTTTCTCTCAAACATCTTCTGAAAAATCTTTTGATAGCAAGAAAGATCAAAATCTAGTTTTTCACTCTTATCATTTTGAAGATTTAAACTCAAGCCTTGAGCCTATTCTCTTATTGAAAATATATTGTGAGAATATATATATCTTGAGTTCTTGAAATATCACCTAAAAACACTTGAGCTTATATTGATCTATCTTCCATAAAAACCTTAGGGTTTTGAGTGTTTTTGTTTCTTGAGTGATATATTGATTGCATACACAAATTTGTGATTTTGGGTGAGTGAAGCCCATTGTATCAAGGGAGGATTGTTCTCTTGATTGTGTGAGGAGCTAGTTAGCTCTTTTATAAAGGTTTTGCTATTCCACCTATTGAAGGAAGAGCCATAGTGTGAGGATCGGGAAAGTCTCAAGGAAGGGGATTCTTTGAGCCGATGAGTAGGAGTTACCGAACCTCGTAAAAATCACGGTGTCAACATCTCTATCTCTATCTTCTTAGTTTATGTTCATGCATGCTTAATTTACATTGTGGTAAATAGCTTGTTGAATTTAAGAGAAATTATTCATTACATATTTTACCTTGTAAATTAATATTGAACCTTATTGCATGTTCTAGTAAGAATAAAAAGAAGTTAGAAATTATTTTTAAAACCCTATTCACCCCCCTCTAGGGTATTTTAGTGACTTACAATTGGTATCAGAGCCTAATCTTTATTTGTTTTAGACTTAACCGTCTTAGAGAACGATCATGGCCTCAAACGGAGTCACTCATGTAGAAGGACAATCAAACAATAGGCCGCTATGGTTTGACGGTTCAAACTATAGTTATTGGAAGACTAGAATGATAGACTTTTTTCAAGCTATTGATTATCAAATTTGGCTAGTTATTGTTGATGGACCTTTCACTATGACAAAAGTAGCAGATGGAGAAACTATCCCAAAATTGCCCAACGAATGGGATAATGATGAGCGTAGACTTATGTCTTTTAATGCCAAAGCTAAGATTAATCTAAATTGTGCCTTAAGTCCAAATGAATTTAACCGTGTCCCTACTTGCTCCACGGCCAAAGAAATGTTGGATAAACTTGAAGTTACTTATGAAGGAACTACTCAAGTTAGAAAATCTAAAATTGATATACTTATGCATGAATATGAATTATTTGCCATGAAGGAAGATGAAAATATCAATTCTATGATGTCTCGTTTAACTAATATCTTGAATGGACTAAAGCATCTTGGTAGAATTGTTCCTAGATCCGATGCGGCACGCAAAGTCCTTAGAAGCCTTCCGGTCAAATGGGATGCAAAAGTGACGGAAATTAAAGAAGCGCATGATCTTAGCACAATGAGCCTCGATGAGATTTTTGGGTCTCTTCTCACTTGGGAAATCACGTTAAAATCTCATGAAGAAGACACCAAGCTAAGAAAAGGCATGGTTTTGCAAGACTCTACCAAAAATGAAGCAAATGAGTCGAGGGAAGAAGAAGTGGATGAAGACATTGCATTATTCATCCAACAAAGTTTTCTTCAAAGAAAGAAAGCCAACGATGGTAGATTCATAAAGAAGAACGAGCAAAGGGGTGAGCCTAGCAAGAGGGAGCCTCCAACTTGCTTCAATTGTGGAAAGTCGGGGCACTATAGAAATGATTGCTTCAAGCTCAAAAAGGAGAATGAGAAATGGCCAAACAAGATGGATATGAATGCTATATGGAATGATCATGACTTATGTGATTCGGATGAGGAAGAAAATGGTGATGAAATGGCAAACCCTTGTCTCATGGCAAATAAAGATGAGGTACATTTAAACTCACATACATTAGATAAAGATAAATTATCATATGATGAACTTCTCTCTTCTTATGATGAATTACAAGATGCCTTTGAAAAATTATATGATGAATTTGAAAAGTTAGCTCGAAAACATATTCTTCTTAAGAAAGCTAAATCTTCATATAGCTCTATTGCTTCCAACTTAGAAGTTTCATGCAATGACAAAAGTATTGAGCTAGAAAAGGAAAATAATAAGTTAAAAAATACTATAGATGATCAAATAAATGTCTTAGCTAAATTTACAAAAGGAAAAGATAACCTTAGCATTATGTTGGGAAGACAAAGATGATCATTTGATAAATGTGGTCTAGGGTATGATGCTTTTGACAAAGATGCTCTTATCTTGAAAAAGAGAAAACCATTAAGGCATACATTTACAAGACAATCATCTCATGCATCATCAAATGATCATAAGCATGTTACATGTTATTATTGCAAGAAAAAGGGACATAAGGCAAATACATGTTTACTTAGAAAGAAGAAAGTGATAACAAAAATGATTTGAGTTCCAAAAGGAACCATTGAATGCTTACATAGAAAGGAGAATGTTATACCAAAAATGATTTGGGTTCCGAAAGGAACTATTGCATCTCTCTCTAACCCTAGTGGACCCAAGATAAATTGGGGACCAATGAATGTTACTTAAATTTGTTTTGTAGGTATGCTTGAAGTCCGCCTTAAAGGAAAAATGATTTCTTGATAGCGGATGCTCAAGGCATATGACGGGAGACAAATCAAAATACATTTCTCTAAAAACTTATGAAGGAAGAAACGTAACTTTTGGAGACAACTCTAAAGACAAAATTATAAGGATTGACTCAATTGGTATATCTTCAACTCTTTCTATAGATAGTGTGTTTTTGGTTGATGGTTTGAAACATAACCTTTTAGCATTAGTCAAATTGTGTGACAATGGCTATGACGTTATTTTTAGGACCAATGCATGTTTAGTTAAGAAAGATGAGAATCAATTGTCAAATGCTAAAAGAAACAAAAATTTGTATGCTATGTTGCTTTATGAATGTTTTCATTGATTGATAAATGGTCATTATTCATGTATCACATTCTTTTGTTTCTTGAAATTGCATGAGAAAAGTGTCACATTGATTTAGAGTGAAATTATCTCAAAAGGGTGACTCTTATGAAAATATCTTTTCATTGTTCTTCCAAATGTTCAAAGAATTTTGAAATGAAATGAATCTTCCTATGTGCTATAGCTTTACAAATCTTGAAAAAGGGCATATACTTTATTTTTGCTAAACAAGGGAAGTTATATTGGTTTTCTTGTCAATTCTTGATGATTGAACATGAATGATGCATATGGTTGTTTTCTATGATTCATATATGAAATGGAGTTTCATTCCTATCACTAATTTCACATTGTTTCATTGACTTGATAAATAACCATGAGCATATCTTACTATTTGAATTGACAAATGCACTTCATGATAATGTTCTTAAAATGATAAATTCAATTGAAGCATAATGGTTATTGAAAATCATTCATTTTGTGCTAATGTGCTTATAATGAATTATGCTTAAAAATGCGCTAACACAAATGGACCCTAGAGCAAAAAGGGTACCAAAGAAAACCACTTGAGTATGTTTTGTAGGTGTGGATTGATTCCTTACTCAAGATCAATTGATTCTTCAATTGTGATGCTATAATTCAAAAGGGGAGATGAAATCATGGTCTCTCACAAAATGAGTGGACAATACAAATCATCTACAAGTAACTCTATGTAAAATGGGTAAAGCTAGCACCATGGTACACATTTTCTAACCTCCATTACTAATTTGCTTTCATTGATGAGATTAAACATGACAAACTTATGCTTATTCAAGTATGTTGAATCGTTATTGATATGTCATGGAATAAATGTGATGATTGGTAATAAGGGTGTTTGGCTACTTGGTTCATGCAATTAACTATGCTCTTGATGAATTCTTGATAGTAGCTTGCTTTGAAATGACTTAGATATATGAAAATAAGTCTTGATCATGCATGAATTGTAAAGAATATAGTCATGTCCAACTCTAGACCATCAAAGCTAGTTCACTTCATTTTGGTTGATTACTTGAGCAGCTATGTCTTGATATTTGTTCATGGGCCTTCATGACTTTAGTGATTTATCTAAATTCTCTTGACATGAAATTTTGCACATTTATTTGAGGTGTTTAATTTTAAAGTAAATTTTGGACGGACTTGGAGTATATGTTTAATCAAATATGTTCACACTAATAAACCTCAAGAGAACATATCTTCTTTGAATGATCTATCTAATGCAAATGAGGTTAAGGAATATGTGATGAAATTCTATGCGATTAAATGATTCATCATCCTCTATTATATAACTTCTTGGTAATCATTCTAGAGGTATTTGCATAAAGATTTTCATAAAAATGATATTCATGTGCTTAGCCTTTGTTGTTTGAAATTGTAACATTGGTTGAAGCTATTTAATATATGTTTGGATTTTTATTATGAAAATGTACTATAGGTTCCTCTTTGAAGGAAGCATGTTGAAAATATGGAGATATTGTGCTTAAATGTTATTATCTTGAATGTTTATTGGAAAACATGATTCATGAGTTTTATGCGCACATATCATGAAAGACATATGTGTTTAATGTTCTTGCATTATTATGATTTTCTCAATGATATATAATACTTTCTATATCTTAAACTCTTATATCATTATCATACATGCATACTCTTGTATATTTTATAATGCATATTAATAGTGCAATCTATACCTAAAAGTGGTGACCAAAGGTTTTGACCATTATTATCCTAAGATCTTAACCAAGAAGGATATAGATTATTCTTTGCACATATGAATAAAATTAAATTTCTAAGAATGCCACATGCCTATTTGCATGAAATGTTTTTATCTAATGCATTCTCATATGATTTTAAATGAAAAAAAAAAAAAAATTCATCTAGAGAATCACAATGCTTGAAATGTATGAGTTTCAGAAAATGGGTTTTAAAACTATCATAAGCCGTGCTTAACTTGGGAAATGCTCAAAGTGGGTAATTTGAATGGCTTTCAGTGATTTTCTTATGAATGAAGGTTGGTTTAGAACCTATATTGATCAACATTATTTTTGTTGTTTATCATTTATAACTTACCATAAATTTGGTTATAAGATTCACATTGGGGTATTATGTTTACTATTATTCGATGTGTAGTGAAAAGACGTTTATCACAAACATGCAAACTATTTCAAAATGAGCATGTTAGATGAACTTATTTCCTTTTTAGGTATAATCCATTTAAGTGTCATGAACATGATTTCAAATACTTTTTGACATTTTGGTTGTGGGACTCTATGGTTTCCTTGGTTGACTACTCTTGGACTAGCTTAAATTATATGTTATTTTGTTCATTATATTGGTTCATCTTTTATTATTTTAGATAAGCATTTTTACCATATATATAAGAGATATATCTTGTGATTGTAGTACTTGTGAAGATTACATATCTTTGCCATTACATTAAAGCTTTCAAAGACATGGACTTATGAGAAATATTGAGATCACCTTCATGATTATAATTTTGTTCGTCAATATTCTCACAATGTTTATCCAAAAGAACTCATTGTATAACATTTCATAAATAAATGGAAATACCTTTGAACATTAATGTGTTAGCATTTGTCTTGTGTATTTTTCACTTGCTTATCTTAGAATATTCATTTCTTTGTCATCATCATGAATTTTACTCTATTCACATTGCATTCTATGATTAGATGTTGCGTATGTGTTTATTGATTTTCATGTGGTTAAGATGAATGCGTTGTTAACTTATTCTGAAGTGCTCATATGTGATTTTAAATGATCTAGTAATTGAGTGGTTCTTGCTTGCATATAGTATGTTGAATACTTACAATTTGAACTTTCATTCAAATACACTTACTTTAAGTCACTTTGAATTTGAGTCATTCACTTGATACATGTACTTGATATATGAAAATCTATGTTGATCATATATCCTTTTTGTTTATGAAAATCAAGCAAATGTTTTAGCCATCATTGATGACTTGTGCTAACATGTCCTCATTGCCATCATGAATGCAAAGCTATGTTTGTAATTTGATAATCATCTTAATCATATTCATGAAATATGTGGACAATATGCTTCGTGTTACTTCAAAGGATATATTCTATGCTCACAATTCATTTATGCAACTTGATTCTCTTCTTGTACTTAATTGTATCCATTCTTTTTGATGATGTCAAATGAGGAGAAAAGTAGTTGATGAGTATAAGTTGTATGCACATTCTTAGGGGGAGCTTTGCTCCTTGGTGATAGGGGAAGAAATTCCAAACTTTATGCATATGACTATGTGCTTATTTTCAATCATGTGCCCATTGAATGCGATTTTACAAGCGTTATTTTTATATATAAAAGAATCCTTTTCATCATTCAAGAACTAAGCATAGTGAGATTAGGCATCATTTCTTACGCGATCATGTTGCTAAAAGAGACGTTGTATTGGTTTTTATTGACACTAAAAATAAATTACCAAATATTTTCACAAAAACTTTTCCGGAGGAATCTTTTTCAAAAACATTCGTAGAAAAATTGGGTTGGCTTTGGATGTTGATGTATTATCATGATAAATTCAACCGTCACTTCCTACCTTTTTATGTTGCCAAAGGGGGAGAAGTTCGTTGCTTTCGTGCATTATGCTTTCGTGTATGCAAGTCATGTTTATGTGTGGCTCCATGCAAGTGTATGTAATTGAAAAAATATATTTACTAAGGGGGAACATGCAAATAACAATGAAAGATGCACACATTGAGGGGGAGTATCACTTGATACTTCACCATTTATGTGAAAACACGAAATGTTTTGTCAACATAAAAAAGGGGGAGATTGTTGGCTTTGAAATTCTATTTCAAGCAATAAATCTTATTTTGATATTTACAAAACATTCAAAACCGTGTTTGGTACTAATATGACTTTGAGCTAAGTGTTTCAGCAAGTATAGGTAAATGATTCGGGAAGATCGATAAAGCAACAAACGATAAGGAAACTCAAGCTCAAACTCGAAGAAGGACAAAAATATCAAAGAAAGAACAAAAGCTGGACTCAAGACCTGGGGTAGATAGGTCGGGGTGAGAATATTGTAACAAGGTATCTTATGTGTTGATTGATCTTATAAGCTCAAGAAATAAATCAAACGAACTCAAACGGATAAAAAACGGACCTTGAAAACAATTCTTGGAGTCACCCAGTCGACTGGCCGTTAAGGACCCAGCCGACTAGATGAACCAGTGAGCTATAAAACATTTTGACTGCATGAGGCAGTCGACTGGCCTGTCCAAGGCAGTCGACTGACTCATGAGGCAGTCGACTGGCCTTCTTGAGGCAGTCGACTGATCCTAGCCGTTGGGAAAAATATTTTAAATCTAAGCATGGAGGCAGTCGACTGGGTGCTTCAGGATTTTAAGGAAAAGTATTTCTAAACAATATTTTTGTCCAAAAATAAATGATTTTGCTTGCTGATTTTCAGGTCCTACTATCCACATTGTCTAGGGTGAGATACACTCTCCAAACCCTAGTGTTACACTATATAAAGAAAGAGATATGGATTAAAACTTTAAGGTTCTTGTGTGAGAAATTTTCCAAATATTGTTCATCTCTAATTTTCTCTCAAGCATCTTCTGAAAAATCTTTTGATAGCAAGAAAGATCAAAATCTCGTTTTTCACTCTTATCATTTTGAAGATTTAAACTCAAGCCTTGAGCCTATTATCTTATTGAAAATATATTGTGAGAATATATATATCTTGAGTTCTTGAAATATCACCTAAAAACACTTGAGCTTATATTGATCTATCTTCCATAAAAACCTTAGGGTTTTGAGTGTTTTTGTTTCTTGAGTGATATATTGATTGCATACACAAATTTGTGATTTTGGGTGAGTGAAGCCCATTGTATCAAGGGAGGATTGTTCTCTTGATTGTGTGAAGAGCTAGTTAGCTCTTCTGTAAAGGTTTTGCTATTCCACCTATTGAAGGAAGAGCCATAGTGTGAGGATCGGGAAAGTCTCAAGGAAGGGGATTCTTTGAGCCGATGAGTAGGAGTTACCGAACCTCGTAAACATCACGATGTCAACATCTCTATCTCTATCTCCTTAGTTTATATTCATGCATGCTTAATTTACATTGTGGTAAATAGCTTGTTGAATTTAAGAGAAATTATTCATTACAAATTTTACCTTGTAAATTAATATTGAACCTTGTTGTATGTTCTAGTAAGAATAAAAAGAAGTTAGAAATTATTTTTAAAACCCTATTCACCCCCCCCCCCCTCTAGGGTATTTTAGTGACTTACAAAGACATCACAAATGGCCTCAATATTATTAACCGAATCTCATTCAAAAAATGGAAAATAAAAGTTACGCTAGTTATAAATAAAGAATATCACAAAACTGTCATAACACTAGTTGATTCTAGTGCTGACCTCAATTGTATTAAAAAAGGCTTGATTCCCAGTAAATACTATGGAAAAAAAAATGAGCAACTTAGTTCAGCTAATGAAAGTGTAATGCAAATTAAGTACGTGTTATCCAAAGAACATATCTGCCAAGACAATGTATGTTTCAAAACTACATTTGTTTTAGTAAAAAATATGACTGATACTGTCATCTTTGGTCTTCCATTCTTGTATCTCCTTTACCCTTTCACTATAGATAATAATGGCTTTTCTACAACTCATTTTAGTCAAAATATAAAATTCCATTTCCTTCAAAAATCCTCCACCAATAAAATCAAAAACTGAATAATCACCTGACGTCACATCAGGTATAAGATTTTCTATATTCTTGTCTTTTCAATTTGTTTTCTTTGGACTTGGCCTCATATTCTAATTTGAGAAGGTCATAGGAAAAAGCTCTACTTAGAACACAAAGTTATGGATTAACAGTGTCTATCTCAAAATCAGTTTGTGTGGGGGAATGGTTAGAAACTGAATCATCAATTTCGACATTAGGGACATAACATGGATTAGAAACTTGTTCATCCTTTTGAATTCCTTTTAATCTATAATCACATATGGATCGGTGAATTAGAGACTCTACAAATTCTGTATCCAGGTTAGTAGTAGTTTCTCTATCAGTTCGAGGGGTAAACATCTTAGATTTTGAACTAATAGAAGATCAACTATGTCTAGACTTGTGAAAAGTTAACTTAACAGTTCCATCAAGGAATTGTTGGACATATTCAAGGTTTCGAACATCATTTTCAATTTTTGTTAGGTGATTCTCATTTTCAAGTAACCATTCATTTGGGAGAGAGACATCTTTCCAAGCAATTGTTTTTGCTATACGAATATTTGCATTAAAAGTGCTACATTGAATTAAAAGAGTTTGACCCTTAGGACTTTTGATTAAATCATGAACATTTAAATTGGTTTTCACAGTCTTGTAGTAAATTCGGTAAATGAGGCTTAAGGGCTAGGCACTCGCAAACATGTCATAGCCCGAATTTTTGATATTCAAAGTTAAAGCTTTTAGTATGTGAGGATCGCTTAAACTAAACTTGAAAATAGGAAAATAATCAAAGTAAACCGGACCATTACATAGACTGGTTTCTATGACACTAATTAAGCTTTGATTATAGTTGAGGAATCTAACATCTCTTAAATAGAGAAGAATGAATGCATTTTGTCCTAAAATGGTTAATGGATCTACTGCGACTTGAAATAGGCCAATATGGATAAAATTATATCCTCTGGCGCGGTATTGTTTAATAGTATCTGGAGAAAATAATTAGCATTTTTCATGTTCTTTATCAATATTATAGACTTGTTCAATAGTTTTGACTGTATATTCCGTAAAAAAGGTTGACTTAATGAAATTGATTTTATAAATTTGATTAGTGGGTACTTTAGGGATATTCCAATCACTGTGACCTTCAAGGTCTTTGTAGGTATGTTCTTCTTCATTAACTATGTCATTAATATCTGGAATGGAAGGTAGGCTTGTCCTACTGGTTCGAGAAGATGAGGATCTAAATAATCTACTCATGGTTACTCTAGATGTCAACTATTTCTGCAAACTATTTTGTTTGTTATCATGTTTTCCATAGTTTGTTGTATTTCATAACACATACCTTGACCCAACGACGTCACCGCTCATGTCCTAAAATGCCTACAAGCTCACAAAGGGACTTAATGTTTGGTTTTCCAATTTACGGGGAGGTGACACCAACAAATAAGAGAAAACAAGATAATAACAGAAACAAAGCAACAACTAGACAATAGATTATAATGGATCAGAATAGATTATGTAGATACAATCATATGTATGTATATATATACATAAAGACAACAAATAAGTACAAATCATGTAGTTTTAACCTCACGAGAGAACACTATGACTCGTACTCACCAATCCAACACTAGTAGTCTACACTACTCACATAAACGTACTCCAAGTACACAATACCCTAGCGTAACATAGCCAATCACTCTAGTGGCCCCAACAATAACCAAAGGATCCAAAGGAACTAAGATCACCACAATGTCCATAATAAGGAACATCCATAACCGATACCAAGGAAAGTCTCACGTCCTTACGTACCTACATAACCATTGTCAATGTATATATACACAATACACATATGATGCATCAACCTATTCACAAAGGCGATCCACACTCACATCAATATCACCACTCATGCCACAACATCAATCTCATGATACTATCCATTAGAAGATCAATTATATAACGCCCTCACTAAGGATAAGGAAGGCTAACTGCTCAACCACAAAGGGTACATGAACACTACCCTAAAGAATGGCCACATAAGGCCATGAAACCAAGCAAGGGATGGATACTTCAATGCTAAACAAATGAATAACCAGAACATCACTTCAATAGGGAGAAACACCCACCCGTGACAAGGAAAACACCACTATGTATGTGCACTAACCCACACACATCATAACCGAGATCCGGAATGAAAGAAGATATGAAACACACATATCGAGAGGATACACTCTTAAGTCAACTGAACAATCACAACTCAAGGACTCCTATGATGCCCATGAGGACGAAGAAAGAAAAGTGACGCGTTGGAACCATGAAACATAACGTCCGTTTCCAATCCCATAGATTGAATGATGACACAAGGGAGTGGATCGACATCATGTCGCGACCAACACTCAAGAAATGGCCTATAAGTCTTGAGCATACACTAACACCCCAAGGAAAGTGAAAGAGATGCAATAAAGAATGAAGAATCAAGAGTAACAAAGCTGCAGAACTGCAGAGCTTCCCCGAATTCCCAACTCCTTCAACGGAGCCTAAGAAGCCCAAGGGTGACGTAATCGATAACTAATCACAAAGAACAAATGCAGAAGCCAAAAGGTGGATCTAAGCCGATCATTCAACCTAACAAAACTCATCCCTAAAGACCACTAATCAATGTCCTAAGCATAGTCGGAGAAGTGGTGAAGCATAAGGGAGAGAACGAAAAGAAGCTGAAAGAAGTGCACAACACATATACCACCGAGTTATACACCTAGTCTCGATGGTGGAAGGTTTGAGTACTAGGTGACCTCACCAAGAACAAAATGCTGCAAAAACTTCAGAGGACTTCGCGTGAACTCGCACCATTGCGCACTCACCGAGTACTCGGTGGAATAGTTGTCGAGTACTCGGTGGCCCCCAGAATGAAAAGTCAAGGGATGAACCCGGAAAGCCCCGAAACGAAGTCGGACGACTCTGAGCTAATCTTGAACACACCAAAACATCTACAACACCATACAGAGTGACTCAACACCCGACATGAACCACGGAGAATGAATAATGAAGAAGGAAGTTCGAAAATGACAACACTTCAACGAAAACGGGAAAGAATGATATAACAACTCTATCCCCAACCATGAATGCAATTCAACTCTCAAATCAACAAACTCATATCAACCACCTACGGCGATTAAGTTGACAACTCCAAGAACACTCCTATTATTAGGATTACGAAAAGGAATACCTAGTAGTCAATACTATGGAACTAACTAGTTCAATCACTACCATTTTCGTTCCATTCAAACCTCAATTCACATGTAATATCACCTTTCTTATATTACTAATAGAATCAAGAAATCGTTACCACACAAGTGACTAGGATCAATCATAACCTTACCTAATCAAACTCAAAACCTCAAAGTATAATAGACAATACATTCCTCAAGTGCGAAATAAGTATCAAATGGCCATCACTACATAACTAACTAAGATCACAAAACTATTACCCGCATTCTCGAAGGTCTCATTGCACAATCGACTCTATAGTCCACTACCGACTTTAACTTATCAAAATAAAGTCATTAAATTAACTTATAACACCACCTCATGTCATATAAGTACATATCAACAAGTATAAGCATTCATCTCACATTATACTTTTAAATGAGGCATGTAAATCATATTCTCACATTATCCAATTCCATTTGAGCATTTTAATAACATATGAATTAAATATAGAAATCCATATTAAACATGCTCCACAACCACATTGAATAATATCATGATTCATATGTAGAGATAATCACATAATAGCAACTCAAATGCAATGTGACTCAACACACCTCATGGTACACGCACAACCACACACCCTAACTCCAAGGGTCAACGGATACATACTCTACCCATTCATAATGAGAAAGAGTACCGCACCGATTCTTCCCAAGTGATTTTGACACTTCTCACTTTCAACAAGGAAGAGCGGTTGCACGAGATGACCCGCGACTAAAGATCAGGAGATCGAATGCACGAGATAACCCGTGACTTTGAGGATGAGATGACCCACCCTATACCCGATTCTCGGATATACTAGTTCCATAGGTTAGGAACATCCTCTGGCCAGTTGTTGCGACGATTCGACACAAGTCTACTCACCCATGGTTACACGACCAGGCGTATACAAACACCAATTGAACTACCACTAAAAAGGTGAACTCCATATGCACTATGTCTCAAAAGACCCATGCATCAATACAATATGTATCTCATCATATTTATGAAAACAATTCCCTAGAATGCCAACATGAATGTCATCAATTCCTTAACATGCTCTCAATTCACAATTAAAGCCATAATCAACAAGGATGTTTTCTCATGCACAATTCATGTCCCAAATCATCAAGTTGTCCTTTAATTCACAAGGATAATATTTCCATTCATTTAGCATATTTTTATCTCAATTAAAGCAATGATACACATTAACTCACTTTCATACACAAGTTTAACTTTCAAGATAATAACTTCAAAATTCACAAGAATGGGGGAACTAGAATAACGCTCTAAGTTCATAATCCCACACCCCACCAATCATCTACATCCACATCCCAACTCACTAGCCAAGATAACTAGCCTACTCACGCTATCAAGACTACACTACTAATACCCATAATCATATGCGTATACTCACATTTATACATATACACCTCAATACTCATATACATATATATATATATATATATATAGGCATACAAACATACTTCTATCTCGAAAGTCCAAGAATCATAACCCATATAGCATACATCATATACCTATCTCAACTATGCCATAAACATGGATTATAGCACATAAATACATACAAACCCCAACTTCATATATTCAAGTATACAATTTAGTAAATATATCTAGGGTTAGAAAGCCTTAGAATGAAATCGCACACTCACGAAACCAAAAATTAAAAGAGAATATAGGTTTTCCCCTACCTCAATGAAGAACAAAGCCAAACCACAAAGCAAGGCCCATGAAACCCTAGCTTTCACCCAAAACCGAAATTGAAGCAACCAATTGGTGGAAAGCCTCACCATAACCTCCTAACAATAAATCAAGACCCAATCCACAAGGAAAACAAGAATCAAAAGGTAGTTTGTCAAGAAAACCCAAAACTAGGGTTTGGAATTGAAACTCACAAGGAAAGGAAGAACACTTACCCAACCATAGCTCAAATCGAAGTGAAGAATGCCACGATCAACTTTCGTGTTGAAACCATCATCAAAATCCAAGCCAAAATAGATGAAATAGGGCAAAGATGGAGAGAAAACAAGTGGGATAGAGAAAGACTCGGTTTTGGAAAAAAGATGAAATGAAATAATGAAGTTTTAGGTCAAAACCCGCTTATATACAAAATCTGCAGACTCTACCGAGTTGTATACCGAGTACCCAGTAGAACAGTGGTCGAGTACTCGGTGAAACAGTTACCGAGTACTCGGTACCCCTGAAACAACAAAGTGTAAGGAGAGGCTCCAAGGCCCCAAGATGACGTCAGAAACTCCGAAACAATCCGGGACACATCCAAACACTCTAGAACACATAGGAATACTCTCATACTTCCTCACCAACTCACACACAAGTGAAATACCGAGAATACCCCTCACTCTCAAAAGTTCTAAAAATAAATATAAACACATAGTCACACAAGTACTACACCGGAACGGTTATAATAAACTAAGTAACACGTTTGAGCACGGAACACGATCGCCGAAACATCAACGAGAAAACATTACAACGAGCCCACGTAGTCGACAACAAAACACAAATCCACGAAGCCAAAAATGAAATACCACGAAGTTATTTTGCTAAGTTCGAAACATAAACGCGAAAAATCAACACGTACCAAGATTGCACAAGACGTCATGAATAAGTGACGTCACAAAACGTTAAAACTTGGAAAAGAATTCCAGAAAGGATAAAGGAAACGCAGGGCATTACACCTACTACAAATCATGGCTAGTATTGACGAGTTTTTAATTGAAGAAGTTTTAAAAGTTTAACTTTGTTTTATATGTATGTTTAACTTTTAATTACTTCATAATCATTTGTAGTTTAATTTTTTTATTTTTTTAATCAAGGGTAGTAGCTAGATGACATTTTTTTTTCAAAGGAAAAATTATTATTACAGAATACGTTGTGAATTATATAGTAACTCCTTTTAATGGTAAACTTAAATTATGAGATGTCTTGCAGTCTATAATGGATGATACATAATAGAACCAAGGCGTTGAAAACATAGGGATCAATGTTATTAGGGCCTTTTTTATGATCTAAAAATTAAAATAATTGATAACAATGTGTATATTTAATAATAATAATAAATTTATCATCTTTATTCCGCATCTTTCCAACGAGCTTCTCCTTTTCTATAGTGTAAAGGCTATAAATTCAAACCTAACTAAGGAATAGACCCAATAAAGAATGTTAGGACTGACAATATCAAAGCCCAATCTACTTAAAGGAATATTCTAGAGTTTATTGGCAAACAAGCCGGGAAACCAATTTAGGTAGGATAATTGATACAAATATGCAATGTAAATCAGATCCCTATAATTAAGGGATCTGATCATGATCAAAATGGGCCAAAAAGCCCATTGTTATTTGTATAAATATGCCCTTAGAGCCTCAATAAAGGGGATTCAAGTTAGGTGCAAAAAAGTGTATCTACACTTTGGCGTTGTTTGTGGGAAGCGAAATTTTCTTGTTTTTTCTTTTATACTTTACTCTTTTTCCTTGCACCAATACCTTGCGAAAGCGACCATGGTGGTAATTAGGTCTTCCACAGCAGCAGCAGCCGGGGGCACCACCGCCCAAAACACCTATATCAAACAGATCATGCAGCGACTGAAGGCGATGGAGAAGAGGAATGAGGTCATTGAGCAACAGAATGCTGATCTACGTCAGTAGATAACCAAGATGCCAATACCATCAGGTGTAGCTAATGGAGTCAACAATGAAGGTGGTGTATCAGATCCACCACATGTATGAAGGGGATGAACATAATAGGCGAGAAGGGATTGGAAGCCGAGCGCTTGATGACCAATAGAAAATCTCTGCTCCGGTAGTCAGGAACCCACTGCTCCAGCAACCTCCAACCATGAAGTATTTGGAAGACATGGCTGCGAAGATTTAGAGGTAGTGCTCGAAAGCATGAAGTCTCTGAATCCCACCATGAAAGACTTGGCAACCTATGCCATCATGGACATGATCAGATCACCCTTTATAGACAAGATTAATCAGGCAAAGTATTCAAAGAAGTTTAGGTTACCAACCTTCACCTTATGCGATGGAACTAAAGATCTATTCGACCACATCTACCAATTCTAGCAGAAGATGAATGCCTTGAAGAAGGACGTGGCTCTTCTTTGCAACATCAAGATAGATGAGGAGGAAGCAGTTCGATGAAATTACAATTTTGGTTACAGTGGATGCCAGTACAAAAGATTGCCTCAAAGATCAAAAGTCATCCCGCTTAGCACCTCCCTCTTCTTCAAGCAAGCCAGTGGAAAATAAGCAGAGGCTGAAGGAGAAAGTGACCCCCCCTTAAAACCACCCTAGGCAAGATGTACCAGGAGAAGAAAAACAAGGGAATTTTTAGACTCCCTTTGCCTAAACGACAACCTATGGAGCAGAGGGACATGACCAAACACTGTGCCTTCCATAGTGAGTATGGACACCACACCAATGACTGCAAAAACCTGCGCAGATAGGTGTAGGCGATGATAGAAAAGGGAAAATTGATCGAATATGTAGTGAAAGACCAGGCCCGGGCAGAGCGGCAAGGGAAAATACTCAAACAAATGCTCCGGCAGGATAACCCATCCGGGTGATCCATATGGTTCAGGGAGGACACATCATCGATGAGATCGAAGGAAACAAAATGTCATAAATGTTTTAGGCGCACAAACTCAAAAGAATTGATGAGGTGTGCCATACGTCTAACAGGAAGGAAGAGCCTTAGATAAGTTTTACTAGGTCAGACCTGAGGAACGTACAGGTTCCCCATGAAGACCCTCTAGTCATTTCACTTATGGTTGCTAACTGCCTCGCCAAGAAGGTCATGATAGACCCTGGTAGAAACACTAATATCATGACTAAATGGGCATTCGACAAGCTCGGGGTAGATACTGACCAGATGCACCCTGTCAGAGTCCTCATCGCCGGATTTGATGGGCATCGGGTAGAACCAATTGGGGTCATCCAACTATCCATCTCGACATCCCGAAGGACCTTAAAAGAAAGTTTTGTGGTGGTGGATGTTAAGCCATCCTACAATTTACTAATGGGAACAGGATAGATACATCGGATGCAGGAAGTCCCCTCAACCTTGCATCAGGTTATGAGGTATTTGGATCCAAACGGGATAGATGTGATAGATATACTAGGGGATCAAGTAGTCGCTAAAGAGTGTTATGCAATAACCATGAAGAACCTGAGCAAATGGAAAAAACCAACAGAAGAAGGACGGGGGGCCAAGTATAATGAGAAATAACAATTACACACCGATCCATTCGAGGAGGGTAGAGAAAGTTAGATCGCAATAGAGCGACTCCAGAAAGTGGACATTATCCCATATGGTGATGGCAAAACCACATTCATTGGTTATGCTCTCTCAACTGAAGAAAAGGTAGATCTGATTAGATTATTGCAGAGCAATATGAACGTATTTACTTGGTTACATCTGGACATGGCAGGTATAAACTTGTCAGTCACACATCACAATCTCAACATTGATCCTTAAGCCAGACCGGTAAAGTAGGGGCAGAGACGCTTTGGGGTAGAAAGAAACCAAATCATAGTAGAGGAAGTAAGGAAATTACTAGAGGCTGGATTCAACAGGGAAGTCAGGTACCCAACCTGGCTCTCCAACGTAGTAGTTGCCATGAAAAAGAATGGGAAATGGAGAGTGTATATCGACTTCACCAACCTGAACAAAGCATGCCTAAATGATTGTTTCCCTCTACCAAAGATATACCAAATGGGAGATACAACAACAGAGTATGAGCGACTGTCGTTTCTAGATGCATTATCTGGATACAACCAGATCCCCATGAACCCTATCGATAAGGAAAATACATCCTTCATCACTAAGAAGGGTACGTTTTGTTATAAGGTAATGCCTTTTGGACTAAATAATGTAGGTGCCACTTACCAGAGGTTAGTGAAAAGGGTCTTTGGGAGCCAGATGGGCCATACAGTAGAAGCCCACATCGATGAAATTGTAGTCAAAAGTAAGAGGAATGAAGACTATCTTTAGTACCTGGAGGAAGTATTTTAGGCAGTCAGAAGTTATGGGATGAGACTCAACCCCTCAAAATGCTCATTCGGGGTTTCGTCCAAGCAGTTCCTTGGCCATATAGTGAACAAAACAAGAATTGAAGCAAGCCTGGCTCTAGTCAAAATGTTAATGCACAGTGAAGAGCCATGAACCAAAAAAAAATTCTGACCCTTACTGGAAGGGTAGTTGCACTGAGCAAGTTCGTTTCTAGACTCATGGACAAATGCAGACCATTCTTCTAAGCAATTAGAGTGGGGAAAAGCCATATTTTGGGACCAGAACAGACTCAAGCCCTACAGAAGCTGAAAGAGTAGTTAATGAGTCCTCCAGTACCAGTGTCTCCAAAGCTAGGTGAGATGCTACATCTTTACCTGGCTGTATCAGTTACTTCAATAAGCGTTGTGCTGGTCAAATAAGAGAAGATGTGCCAGACCCCAGTCTTCTACACTAGCAAGTCTTTAACAGATCCCGAAACCAGGTACTCCGTTGTCGAACGAGTCATCTTGTCGCTAGTCAATGCCAAAAGATGACTCAGACACTACTTCAAAACACATCCTATCATTGTCCCAACAACATTCCCCATCAGAGCAATAATGTCCAAGCCAGATCTAACAGGGTAAATTACTATATGGGCAATCGAATTAGGCACCTTCGAAGTCACGTACTTACCAAGGACAACCATTAAAGGACAAACACTTGCAGATTTTATCTTAGAAACAGTATTAGAAACAAAGCATCCAGAGTTGGATGAACCAGAGTGGAACCTGTTTGTTGATGGATCGGTTGGGGCATCCGGGGTTGGAATTGGGGTGGAGGTTATTACTCCCGATGACACTAAAATACCATAATCGGTCAATCTGGAATTTCCAGCCTCAAATAATGAAGCGAAATATGAAGCATTGTTGGCAGGCATCAAGTTATGTCAGAGTCTCCAAATTAGATGACTAAAAATATACAGCGACTCATACCTTGTTATCAGATAAATTAATGAGGAACATGAAGCAAGAGAAAAAATGGAGCCATATAGAACATTGACTCTATAAGAGCTGAGCCACTTTGACCAATTCAGCCTTGAACAAGTGCCTAGAAGGGAGAACAAGAATGCAGATCAAATGGCCAAAATGACCTCATCTAATACTCATGATCTGACAAGGGTGGCTCCAATAGACTATCTTGATACTCCAAGCATTCAACACCCAATTAACGTTTGTTTAATACCGTGGGAACCCAGTTGGATAGAACCAATCGTATCTTACCTGAGGGATAGAATCCTGACTGAGCTTAAGTCTGAAGCTCAAAATATTCGCATAAAGTCTGCCAGGTACTCTCTAATTAATTGTCAACTATACCGAAAGTCCTTCGGGGGACCTTACCTTAAGTATCTTACCCCTTCAAAAGCTGGGGTGATAAGGAAAGAGATCCATGAAGGAGCATGTGGAAAACATTTATGAGGTAGGTTGTCATGCCCTAAATTTCCTAGGACTCCAAAACCCTAGCCTAAGAGCTAAGGGAGTGAATGCAGAAGTAAAAAGAAATGAGAACCAATGACCTTCAGTCATCAAACACCCACAAAAGGGTAAGAATGTTATTTCAAACCTAAAATATGTCAAGAAGATCACTCAGGATCGAAATATGAGCAAAACAAAACAAATGGTATCTTAAACGGATCGTTTAAGCACCCGTGCCCACCCAAGGGTAAAATGGTCATCACAGGGATAAAGTAGTGATTTCAAGGTATAAATAAAAGGTTTGGACCTAAAAGAAGTTATAGGAACAAACAGAACCGAATCTGAAGGTACGAGACGGAAACTACAACATTTTGAGAAATCAGCCATCGTGAGGTGTTGAGGCTCAAAATGTACCGTCACTTTCAAACAACCATTAAGTTCTCAAAAATAAATCAAATGAAGTGATTCAAAATCCTAACATCAATACATTTAAGTCAGATTTCTAAAAAGCTAAAGATCACCTCGATCCAACATCTGTAGCTCTAGATATGACCAAAAGAGTGAATGAGTGTCGAAACATAACTGCACTAGGACACCTTGGGGAAAAATCAGTCGATTGACAAGGGCCATCAGTCGAATGAGGAGGGCCATCAGTTGACTGACCAATACCCATCAGTTGACTGACCTAAACATAAATTATTTTAGCTATTTTCCAGTTGACCGACAAGAGCAATCAGTCGACTGATGAGGGCCATCAATCGACTGACCAAAAACCATCAGTCGACTGACCTCACCAGAAATTTTACTGCTATTAGCCAGTCGACTGACGCAATTTTGTCAGTCGACTCCTGGACCCAAAAATGCTTAATTTGGCCCGAAAATCACCGTAACAATTACGTATATATGCCTATGTTTGTATATACCCTTAGTTAGGTCCATAATCCAAATTATATTCATCAAACTTAATTTCTTAAACTAAAAACCTTCCTATAAGGTTTATTAAAGTTATTCGTCTTACCCCCGGTCTCCGTTTTAAATATCGCCGGTTTCTAAGACTCAAAATCTTTGTAAAATGAATTTAAGATCATTTCTAAAACAAGGAAATTTACCGGGCTACGGGAGTGGGCGAAAACGGGTTTTTCCATTCAAATAAAAAAGGATTGGTTTGAAAACCTAGAAAAACGTCATTTTCAGCCAAACACCTAATACTCACATTTCATTACAAATAATCCATTTCACATTCATAACTCCAAATGAAAGGATTCAATATTGACATTTAAACACTCTAAGGCGAAACATGTTATAGTTTGTTCAAAATACACATTTACATAATTCGGCACCGAAGTGCACCAAAAGAATATAATCCCCGCACATGGAGCTCCAAGGGATGTACATAGACAATAACATCTCGACTAACATGCTAGCCGAATCAAAATAAAGTAGTTTTACAAGTTTGATTTACATGGGCAAAAGGAACATATTGATACATATCTATCAACCTAATGCCCAACAAAATATAAGTATGGTCCGCCTCCCATGCACAAATGGGCGGACATACAACCACATGTCCACGGAGAGACTACGGATTCTCCCAACGGGATCATCACCTAAAAAATATATAAGGCGTGGGATGAGCTCACTAGCCCAGTAGAGGAAGCGTCATTGCCTCCATCTCGGTAGTCCGAGTGGTTCAACCCAACCAAGGTTCATGCTACTAACCCTAGGTCGGTCTCTTGTTCCACATGGCTCTCACGCCAATCCGGAACCCCATCGAACCCAACAAATAAGTTTCCCCCAACATGCTGACAACACAATTTTCCACAATTATAGCATGCTTCAACATCAATATCATAATCACACATATACGATAGTTCAAGTGCAATATGACTCAACACACCCCATATTACACGCTTACCCAAATACAGGTTAACGAATACGCACCCTACTCATTTATAACGAGAAAGAGTACCACACCGATTCTTCCCAAGTGATTTTGACACTTCTTACTTTCAACAAGGAAGACGGTTGCATGAGAGCCCCACTAGCAACTCCCATGCCCCAAAGATCCGAGAGTGGCGCATTCCACCACGATGGGGCAACAACCAACCCTATATCCCCAATTTATGGCTTATTAGTCCGTAGGTGGGAGTCACATTTTCTTGGCCAGTTGTTGCGATGATTCGACACAAGACTACACACACATGTTTACATATCCCTATAACCCAACACCCATGTTTTGACACTACATGGTGTAACTAAAATGCATAAAGGTTTTTTTATCACAACCCTATGTCATCACTATTAGTCACTAATTAACCCTAGAGGGGGGGGGGGGTGAATAGGGTGTTCAAAAATAATTCTAATTCTTTTCGAAATTTGAATACACTTTAAACAAAAATCAATTTCTCAAAAATCAAGTGGATGATTCAATTTAAACTTTTCTAACTATTAATTTCAAGACAAGATAGCATACAAGATATTTAAGCAATTATAGCATGCAAATAAATCAAGTAAAGAGAAAGAGATAGAGAGATTGACACCGTGATTTTTTCGAGGTTCGGTAACTCCTACTCCTCGGCTCAAGAACCCCTTCTTGAGACTTTTCCCGATCCTTTCACTATGGCCCTTCCTTCACAGGTGGAATGGCAAACCTTTACAATACAAGCCTCTCGAGCTTGTCTCTCAATCAAGAGAACAACCCTCTCTTGAACAATCGGTGGACTTCACTTGTCCGAGATTACAAATTCGTATGTAATCAATAAAATCACTCAAGAACAAAAACACTCAAAACCCAAAGGTTTTTATGGAAGATAAATCAATATAAGCTCAAGTGTTTTTGGTGATTTTACAATAGCTCTAGAAATGTATTCTCAAAGGATATAATCAATGAATGATATTTGGAGAATAAGAAGAGAAACTAGAGGTTTTGATTTTCAAAGAAACTTGAAGAAAATCAGATTTTCAAAGCTTGGTTTCAATGGCTTTTGTAGAGAAAATTTCTGCAGAATTTTTGCTAGCTTTCTTTCTCTTTGTATTTCAATCTCTTGGTCTTCACAATACACATCTCATTCTATATATAGCATTGTATTAGGGTTTTGAAGAGTGAATATTGTAATTGAAAGACAAGAGCCGTTTGAACACCATTACAAACAATCCACAAAACAGGGGAAATGTTTTCTGAAAAATCTGCAGATTTTAAGGATGAACTAGTCGACTCCTTTGCATTTGAGTCGACTACATTGCTTCATCTAGTCGACTAGATTGAGTTCTAGTCGACTACAATGGTTAATCTAGTCGACTAGAATGAGTTCTAGTCGACTACTTCTTGTAGTCTAGTCGACTCAATGGTCATTCAGTCGACTCTTTTGATGTGGATGAAAAACCAATAGCTACTGATTGTTCTAGTCGACTACTAGAAAATACACAGGTCTATTCTAGTCGACTACAACATGAAAAATATTTAATAAAAATATTTTTCTTTCCATTTAAGTTTGGTAAAGCGTTTTCCATTCCATTTGAGTTCGGTTCATTTTATACTTGAGCTTATACGATAAAATCGACACATAAAATTACCTTGTTACAGTGATCGCTCCCCGACCTATCTACCCCGAGTCTTGAGTCTTCGACTTTCGCTTATGCCGTTGAATAAATTGATTTTCCATTTGCGCTTCAATTTCTTTCACAGCGTTTTGCTTTAAATCAAGTTTTCTTTCCGAGCTTGTTTTTCGAGTAGTTTCCTTTTCGAGTTTGATTTCTGAGTCGTTCACCTGTCTTTTGCTGAAAATATAAACTCGATAATTCATTAGTATCAAACACTCTTCAATGGTTTGTTATCATCAATATTGGAATTGTTTGCCGAAAGTAAATTTCAAAGCCAACAATCTCCCCCTTGATGATGACAAAACATTTTGTGTTTGCTTGGC
Source organism: Cornus suecica (assembly GCA_963922005.1). NCBI lineage: Eukaryota > Viridiplantae > Streptophyta > Magnoliopsida > Cornales > Cornaceae > Cornus > Cornus suecica. The sequence continues at coordinate 29,007,962 of OY998238.1, forward strand.
ATTTGGCGAAACATCAAGTGATGCTCCCCCTCAACATGTGCATAATATTTTGATCAAATGCTCCCCCTTAGTAAATGAAATTTGCAGTTTAATAGGCATTTTGATACAATATATAACAATAGGCGCACATTTGAGATAGCAAGAATAAACAGCTTATCATAGATGTTTCAGTTTAATACAAGCTGCTTATACTAATGAAAAACATGGAAAGGAAAACAAACAAGTTCGCAAATAACCATAACAAGTTCGCAAATAACCAAAACAAGCCACACAAAAACAGAAATTGCTAATGTCGGATAATTAAATGCATGACAGTACAATAGCATAATTTCTCCCCCTTTTTGTCAGCGTCGAGGGGTGCGTGAGCGAGGGTTCCTGTGTGCAAGAGTGAGGTCATCAAGTGACCCGGCCAAATTTGTAATACTGGTAGACATTTCCTCATCATGAAGGACAAGGCGCTCATTGATCAAACGAATGGCTTCCGTATTCTGGTTCACGGTCGTATCAAGGCGCTGAAGCATTTGTTCCTGCTGCCTAAGTAGCTCCGTATTGCTTTGAACAACCCCAAGAAGGTGGTTGAGAAGAGCAGCCTGAGAAGCCGAAGCACCGTCCAACGAAGGGACCGAGGAAGAGGCTTCCTGGCGCGATGCAGAACCGCTAGGAGCGGTACGCGAACGAGGAGCAGGTGCAATTTCAGAAATGAAATTTCCTTCCGCATCAGAAGAAATATGCATATGCTTGACATGAGTGGCGTCAAGAAAAATAGGGTGATGCTCGGACACTTCATTCGGAAAATTAAAACCTTTCCGCTGCAGTAGATATGTAATATGTGCAGGAAAGAAAAGCGGGCCAGATGGCTTGCGCTGACATGTGAGGATGATGGAACGAAAAATATGAGCTAAATCAACACGGGTTCCTGTCAAAACGCAATAAACCAAAAAAGCCTCCATACGAGAAACACTGCTACGACTACCAGTTTTAGGCAGAATAGAGTAAGTAATAACATTATGAATTAATCTAGCCTCGGGTAGTAGCATAGAAGAGGTAATACCGGCGTTTTGCGAAACTTCCTTGTCGATGCATATTGCCCGAACAGCCTCAATACAATCGAAACCATCAGCCTTATACCAATCCTTGGAGAAGTGGCGGATGCCGTCATTTGGAAGCAAGAAAATGCGCTTGATTTCGCTGTCATCAACGGTCTCGTCTTCACCACATAGATTAAAATGAAGATGAGGGAGTAATTTCTCTTTGTGATTTGCAAGAGAAGCGTAGAAGGCTTTGACGATTCGCGGAAATACTGGAATGTCAAGAGAAACGAAAAAATCCCAACCCATTGCTTGGAACAACTCGAAAGTTCGAGCCCGAATTTCAGTGCATAAATCTTGTGTGACAATACGGCAAGGTGTAGGAGCACGGTGATAAAAAACAGTGATGAAATTATTTCTATTATCATCATCAAGAAGAAGTACCTCAAGAAGAAGAGTACTAACCCCTTTTGAAGGATTACCTATGACTTGATCAAGAGGATGATTGTGAACAATCCTCCATGCTTTAGGCATTGAGTTGGTCAAGTCATCATTGGATTGATGCTCAACTTCCCTCATTTCCTTTTGGCTACATGATGAGTTGGAGATATTGAGAGTATTTAGATTATCCTCAATCCCAACAACCTCATCTTCTTCTAGGTCAATTCTAGGTGATGGTGGTGAGGGTGATTCATCAAAGACAACATGAATAGACTCAACCATGGTTAGAGTCCTTTTGTTATAAACCCGAAATGTTTTACTTCTTGTAGAATATCCTAGGAAAATTGCTTCATCCGATTTTGAGTCGAATTTTCCAAGGTTATCTTTATCATTTAACACAAAACATTTACACCCGAAAACTTTGAAATACCCAATATTGGGCTTTCGACCATTCCACAACTCATAGGGTGTTTTCCCCAACTTCATCCGAATAATAACATGATTAATTATATGGCAAGCGGTGTTTACCGCTTCCGCCCAAAGGCTTCGGGGAAGGTTGTGCTCATTTAACATGGTTCGAGCCATCTCTTGTAGAGATCGATTCTTTCTTTCAACTACACCGTTTTGTTGAGGGGTTCTAGGGGCCGAGAGATCATGAGAAACACCGAGGTCATCACATAATTTCTCTAAGTCTTGATTTTCAAACTCCCTACCTCTATCACTTCTTATTTTCTTGATCTTCAAATCTTTTTCATTTTGAATGACTCTATAAAATCTTTCAAGAATGGAGTGAGTTTCATTTTTATGAGCAAGAAAGTGAACCCAAGTATATCTAGAGTAGTCATCAACTATAACAAGTACATAGAGTTTCCCGGCTAAGCTAGCCGTTCTCTCCGGACCAAAGAGATCCATGTGAAGTAACTCTAGAGGTCTAGAAGTGGTAATATCTTTCTTTCTCTTGAAAGAGGATTTAACTTGCTTGCCTACTTGACATGCGCTACATATTTTATCTTTCGAAAATTTAGTCTTTGGGAGGCCTTTGACTAAATCATTTTTGGACAAACGATGAATGAGGTCCATACTAGCATGTCCTAGACGTCTATGCCATAACCAACTATTTTCGCTAGATGTGACAAAACATTTAACATCTTGATCATGCAATTCACATAGCAACAAAGTATACAAGTTTCCATTTCTTTTGGCATTGAACATTTGCTTCCCATCTTTCTTGATTATGCATGCATTTGTCCTAAATATAACATCATAGCCTTTGTCACATAATTGACTAATACTAAACAAATTATGCTTCAACCCATCAACTAAAAGCACATCATCTATAGAGAGAGAAAAGGAAATACCGATTGAGCCAATTCCTATAATTTTGTCTTTAGAGTTGTCTCCAAAAGTTACGTTTCCTCATTCATATGTTTTTAGTGAAATAAACTTTGATTTATCTCCCGTCATATGCCTTGAGCATCCGCTATCGAGAAACCATTTTTCTTTTGATGCGGACTTCAAGCATACCTACAAAACAAGTTCAAGTAACTTTTATTGGTACCCAATCTGTTTTGGGTCCATTTTGGTTAGATAGATATGCAATAGTTCCTTTTGGAACCCAAATTTGTTTTCTTACAACATTTTCTTTTCTATGAGAGCATGCAATAGATCCTTTCGGAACCCAAACCATTTTTGACATAATTTTCTTCTTTCTATGAAAGCATACATTTGCTTTGTGTCATTTTCTATTGCAATAGTAGCAAGTAACATGTTTATAATCATTTGAAGAAGCATGAGATGATTTTCTAGTAAATGTAGAGCTAAGTGATTTTCTCTTTTTCAAAATGAGAGCATTTTTGTCAAAAGCATCATACCCTAGACCGCATTTATCAAATGATCCTTTTTGTCTTCCTAACATGATACTAAGGTTCTCTTTTCCTTTTGTAAATTTTGCTAAAACATTTATTTGATCATCAATAGTATTTTTCAAACGAATATTTTCCTTTTCTAGCTCAATGCTTTTGTCATTGCAAGAAACTTCTAAGCTTGCACTAGTGAGACTACATGAAGGTTTAGCTTTCTTAAGAAGGATATATTTTCTAGCTAATTTTTCGAATTCATCATGTAATTCTTCAAACACATCTTGCAATTCATTGTAATCAAGAAGAAGTTCATCATATGATAGTTTATCTAAATCATTTAAATTTAAATGTACCTCTTCTTCATTTGCCATGAGACAAATGTTGGCCGTTTCCTCACTACTTTTCTCCTCATCCGAGTCGCATGAGTCATAGTCCTCCCATGTGACATTCATTGCCATCTTGCTAGGTCTTTTCTCGTTTTCCTTTTTGAGCTTGAAGCAATCACTTTTGTAGTGTCCCGGCTTTCCGCAATTAAAACACGTTGGGGGTCCTCTTTTGCTAGGCTCGCCTCTTGGTTCGATTCTCTTCACGAATCTTCCACCATTTGCTTTCTTTCTTTGAAGATGTCTCTTGAATTTTTGGGTGAACAAGGCAATGTCCTCATCCTCTTCTTCTTCACTCGGCTCATTATTTTCATTTTTGGTGAAGGCTTGCAAAGCTATCCCCTTTCTTGGCTTGATGTCGTCTTCACGAGCTTTTAATGTTATTTCCCAAGTGAGTAGAGAGCCGAAGATTTCATCGAGACTCATGGTGTTGAGGTCATGAGCTTCTTTGATAGCCGTTACTTTTGCATCCCACTTTGCCGGGAGACTTCTAAGCACTTTTTGTGACGCATCGGATCTAGGAACAATTCTACCAAGATGCTTTAGTCCATTCAAATATTTGTAAAGCGAGACATCATGGAATTCACATTTTCATCATCTTTCATAGCAAATAATTCATATTCATGCATGAGTATGTCAATTTTAGATTCTCGTACTTGAGATGTACCTTCATAGGTTACCTCAAGTTTATCCCACATTTCTTTTGCCGTTGAACAAGTAGATACACGATTAAATTCATTTGGAGTTAAAGTGCAATTTAAATTTACTTTGGCTTTAGCATTGTACGACATGAGTTTACGGTCATCATTATCCCATTCATTGGGTAATTTGGGGACGGTTTTTCCATCAACAATTTTGGTCAATACAAATGGTCCTTCAAGAACTACTTGCCAAATTTGGTAATCGATAGCTTGAAGAAAATCTATCATTCTAGTTTTCCAATAGCTATAATTTGATCCATCAAACCATGGGGGCCTATTATTCGATTGTCCTTCAACATGAGTGACTAAATTTGATGACATGATCGTTCTCTAAGACGGTTAAGTCTAAAATAAATAGAGATTAGGCTCTGATACCAATTGTTAGTCACTAATTAACCCTAGAGGGGGGGGGGGGGGTGAATAGGGTGTTCAAAAATAATTCTAATTCTTTTCGAAATTTGAATACACTTTAAACAAAAATCAATTTCTCAAAAATCAAGTGGATGATTCAATTTAAACTTTTCTAACTATTAATTTCAAGACAAGATAGCATACAAGATATTTAAGCAATTATAGCATGCAAATAAATCAAGTAAAGAGAAAGAGATAGAGAGATTGACACCGTGAGTTTTTCGAGGTTCGGTAACTCCTACTCCTCGGCTCAAGAACCCCTTCTTGAGACTTTTCCCGATCCTTTCACTATGGCCCTTCCTTCACAGGTGGAATGGAAAACCTTTACAATACAAGCCTCTCGAGCTTGTCTCTCAATCAAGAGAACAACCCTCTCTTGAACAATCGGTGGACTTCATTTGTCCGAGATTACAAATTCGTATGTAATCAATAAAATCACTCAAGAACAAAAACACTCAAAACCCAAAGGTTTTTATGGAAGATAAATCAATATAAGCTCAAGTGTTTTTGGTGATTTTACAATAGCTCTAGAAATGTATTCTCAAAGGATATAATCAATGAATGATATTTGGAGAATAAGAAGAGATACTAGAGGTTTTGATTTTCAAAGAAACTTGAAGAAAATCAGATTTTCAAAGCTTGGTTTCAATGGCTTTTGTAGAGAAAATTTATGCAGAATTTTTGCTAGCTTTCTTTCTCTTTGTATTTCAATCTCTTAGTCTTCACAATACACATCTCATTCTATATATAGCATTGTATTAGGGTTTTGAAGAGTGAATATTGTAATTGAAAGACAAGAGCCGTTTGAACACCATTACAAACAATCCACAAAACAGGGGAAATGTTTTCTGAAAAATCTGCAGATTTTAAGGATGAACTAGTCGACTCCTTTGCATTTGAATCGACTACATTGCTTCATCTAGTCGACTAGATTGAGTTCTAGTCGACTACAATGGTTATTCTAGTCGACTAGAATGAGTTCTAGTCGACTAATTCTTGTAGTCTAGTCGACTCAATGGTCATTCAGTCGACTCTTTTGATGTGGATGAAAAACCAATAGCTACTGATTGTTCTAGTCGACTACTAGAAAATACACAGGTCTATTCTAGTCGACTACAACATGAAAAATATTTAATAAAAATATTTTTCTTTCCATTTAAGTTTGGTAAAGCGTTTTCCATTCCATTTGAGTTCGGTTCATTTTATACTTGAGCTTATACGATAAAATCGACACATAAAATTACCTTGTTACAGTGATCGCTCCCCGACCTATCTACCCCGAGTCTTGAGTCTTCGACTTTCGCTTATGCCGTTGAATAAATTGATTTTCCATTTGCGCTTCAATTTCTTTCACAGCTTTTTGCTTTAAATCAAGCTTTCTTTCCGAGCTTGTTTTTCGAGTAGTTTCCTTTTCGAGTTTATTTCTGAGTCGTTCACCTGTCTTTTGCTGAAAATATAAACTCGATAATTCATTAGTATCAAACACTCTTCAATGGTTTGTTATCATCAATTTTGGAATTGTTTGCCGAAAGTAAATTTCAAAGCCAACAATCACAATACATGTTTGTTTCTTTATACAATATGTTGTACTCAATTTATAACCATGCTTACAGTTCATATTTATAAGCCATAAAACACAATATGCATTTATGTCACAAAATCATGTTCTCAAAGGCCTAAATCATAGTCTAAGCTATCAAGACCAACTTGTATATATATATAGGACATATATACACATAGACGCACACACCCTCGTACAAAGACAAACACAAATCGTTTTCCCCTACCTCAATTCCAAATAAGAGCACCAAGAACGAGTAAAAGCTTCCAAAAGTGAGTTGAATCAACCCAACGTCCTCCAAAGCCAACAATAAGTTCAATTAACCCGGTAGCTAAGCTTCAATAGAGTCTTAAGCAAGACCTATAGATAAGACAACCCCATAATCAAAATTTGAAGACAAGAATTCAAGAATAGAAGTTAGGGTTTGAAACTAGAACTTCCAAATGAGGAAAAATCACTTACCAAGCTTTGACTCAAAAGGAAGCTTAGAGTACCAATATCAACTTTCATGCACAAACCTCCTTCAAATTCCCATCAAAAGGAAGAGAGAATTTTACAACTTGAAGAATAAGGAGTGAAGTGAGGGAGAGCTAAAGAGAAACGTATGAGAGATAGAGAGATTTTTGGAGAATGAGAGAAACACACAAGTGTAAAGATTCTCCACTAACCCTTCTCAAATCCAAGGGTTGAGAATAAAGCTAGGAAAATGAGTAAATGATCCAAGGGTGGAAGACGAAGTCTTGCTAATAGAACACCAAGATTAATGCATTAATGCATTGGTGCATCATCCAAACAAGGTCTTATGATCCAAGGGTTGAGAACAAAGATGGGATAAGATGATCAAGGGCTAGAAATGAGACACCACTCCAAAAGTGTAAAATGACCAATATTTTCCCAACTTAGGGTTATTCACAATAGTGCAATCAAGACTCTTAAATACCCTTTTACCCCTTGCCATCCTCTATAATTACCAACATGCCACTCATGCACTAATTATTACCCAAAATCTCTACACTTTCCACTAAGTGCTTAAAATATGAAATTACTCATTTACCCCTCAGTCATTTTTTTCCCGAAATCGTTTTCAACAATTTTCATTATTTTCAAAATGAAAATACAACATGTAAGGCATGCTAAACACATAAGCACTTAATTATTTAAATAATGTTTTTAATTAATACGTAAAAATACCGAACGTTACATGGGTCCCTGTCTCACAAGGTACTAAATCAGGGCTATTTCTGGCCCTATCTCTTTCAGGATACTGAGGCTTTTGTTCGAAAGTGCCACAAGTGCCAGATCCATGGAGATAACATCCACCCTCCACCTAAACTTCTAAAACCCACACTTAATCCACATCCTTTTGTCCAATGGGGGATTGATATTGTGGGACCGCTGCCAAAGGCGTTAAGAGAAGTTAATCAGGCACTCATAACGACTGATTATTTCACTAAATGGGTAGAGGCAGAATCTTACTTAACAATCACACACATGTATGTGATCAAATTCATCTAGATAAACATCATCTGTCGCTTTGGGGCTCCCAGAGTCATTATGATTGACAACGAAACAAATCTGGACAACAAATGGACCAGGGCCTTCTGCGACCAACATGGCATACATCTTAAAACCTCCTTAGTTGAGTACCCGCAGGGTAATGGATAGGCTGAGAGATCAAATAGGACGATCTTGAACACACTGAAGAAAAATTTAGAATATGCGAAAGGACTCTGGCCTGATAAGTTGCCTGAGGTCCTCTGTTCATATAGAACAACCCCGAGAGTCCCGACGGGTGAGACCCCATTCTCCATGACATATGGAGCAAGGGTTATAATTCCAACAGAGTAGGTGGTTCTGACCATAAAGACGGAGGCTTACCAAGAGGGTCTGAACAATCAGAATCTAGTACATACACTTGACACTCTGGAAGAAAAATGAGATAAGGTAGCCACCAGATTAATTGAGTATCACCAAAGGGTTAGAAGAAGCTATAACCATAAGGTAAAAATGCGGGAGTTCCAAGTCGGAGATATAGTCCTCAAAAAAAAATCGGACACATTAGCAAGCTTCGGGAAAATTGGGAAGGCCCCTATACAGTGACATAGGTCATCGAAAGAGGGGCCTAGTGATTAAGGAAGGCTAATGGTCGCATGGAACCTAACTCCCAGAATGCCTCCCGACTAAAGAGGTACTACCCCTAGAATAGGTTATTACTTTACATAAATTCCATAGGCTCACACTCTATTTTCAAATATTGTTTGTTACATAGACGTATGCGATTAATAAAAGAGGCTCAGGCTTGGTTTTAGATTCAAATAAAGCTTTTAGTAGCGTTTATCTTCCTTTTTAGATCAAATCATATGTAAAAAAAGAATGTTAAAATTAAAAGAGGCATATGCCTGAGTCATACAAAAGATGAATTTAATATCTAAGTATGAAAATTACCAGAGGCATATGCCTGATAGGAATATAATTCCTAAATAATAAAATTAACAGAGGCATACGCCTGAGTCATACGAAAGAGGAATTTAATTCCTAAGTATGAAAATTACCAAAGGCATATGCCTAAGAGGAATATAATTCCCAAATAATAAAATTGACAGAGGCCTATGCCTGAGTCATGCAAAAAAGGAATTTAATTCCTAAGAATGAAAATTACCAGAGGCATATGCCTGAGATGGATATAATTCCTAAATAATAAAATTGATAGAGGCCTATGCCTAAGTCATACAAAAGAGGAATTTAATTCCTAAGTATGAAAATTACTAGAGGCATACCTGAGAGGAATATAATTCCCAAAAAATAAAATTGGTAGTGGCATATGCCTGAGTTAGAATGAAATTTTTCATCAACCAAAAGTTACATGCCTAAGGCACACTGATATTATATTACTAATTTAATTTAACAAAGGCATGTAACCTTGGTAGATTCAAAATTTTATCAGAACCTTTGGGTCTGTCTCATCCAAAAACAAAACAAAAGCAAAATAAATAGATATAACACGGATCAGGATAAAAGCAAAAATTCCATTAAGGATTGTAAGAACATTTATAGTATTATTTGTGTTTGGCATATTCTACATAATAACCATGTTAAGTAAATTATCATGTTGGTAGTTTTGTATATTTGAAATCGAGTTGTTAGTATGTTCGTTTCTATCCCGAGAAAGAAGTCAAAGAGTGTGTCAAAGCAAAGAAAGCTACCGGAGGGCAAAATTGTCATTTCCAGACATCGTTACTTCACCGGAGGGCAAAAATATCATTTCCAGACATTATGACTTCAACAAAAAGCAACGAGAGTTCGAGATGACCAGTCTAGTTCAAATATAAAAAACTGCAAAAGATGAAACATACATACGTTGTTAGATGCTGAAACAGGACAAATTGACTCTGACCTACGTTGTGGTTTTAGAGCTGGGAGAGGACCCTATGCCTAAGCGTAGGTCCTACGCCCTAGACCTACACCCAAGCGTAGGTCCCAATGCTCAGTCACATGATCACTTGTTATGCAGGATTTGTTTCGGGGTGCTTTCGGATTTTTCCAGTTTGGTCCCTACTTTGAGTTTTTAAGTGATCGACGACTTCAGACCTCTATGTATTGGCATATACACATATTTACATCAAATTTTAGAGGATTTATCAAGGTATTGTGAAATTACATAAGAGGGAAAGGTTAGGTTTTTGTATGACTTGGTCTATAAATACCAAGGTTCTACAAGAGAAGAGGCTATGGTTTTTTATGATGATTTTTCAAGAGGGTTTTTGGTGAGAGCTCTGCAATATTCTATCGTTCATATTATTCTACAGAGTGATACACACAGGGAGGTAATTATGGAGTAATCATACATATTGGTATTCTCTCTTGTGTTGAGGTTCTCCAATCGTGCTTCTACACCGAAGTTCTTTATGCACGATTGGATGAGTGGTTGCTGAAAAATCATCACATCGTCCATTGCAACGAGGTTGTATTTTTTCGTTGAGAAGCGGAGCCATCCGAGTACGAAGCGATTCAAGGATTTCAGACCGCAAGTAGAGAAAGGCAAATCATATGTGATTTGTGAGTCTCTCATAGTGTCTGGCAGAGCAAGCGTGCTTCGTGAAGTACGAGTGATTCAAGGGTTTCAGACCGCGAGTAAAGGAAGACATATCAGGAGTGATTGTAAATCTAACACTCTCATAGAGTCTGTACTTGTTGATTCATAGTGCATCGGTACCTGAGTGTACCCGTGGTTTTTTCCTTGGAACGTTTGCTTTGTTTTTCCATGTATAATTCTATGTGTCGTCTCTTGCTTTATTTTCTGCACTACATTGATGTTTGTTTGATATTGCTTAAATGATGTGGTTTGACAATTAGGGTTTTGTGATTGGATTAAAATTGACTTTTCTGTAATTAAATATTAATTTGTCAATAAATCCACAAAAAGCCTATTCACCCCCCTCTAGGCTATTTTTACCATCATCTAGGTAATTTCAATTGGTATCAGAGTGTGGTTGCCCCATTTTAGGTTAACTACCTAGGGTCAGATCTTGAATTTAGACGATGGATGTACCTCGTGAAGGAGGTTCCATATCTAGGTCCCCTTGGTTTGATGGCTTAAATTACACTTATTCGGAAAACGATAATGAGGGCGATTTTGAAATCGCTAGATGAGAGAGTTTGGTTGGCCGTAGAGGTAGGATATTTACCACCCACTGTGAAAGATGTTGTTACTAATGAATCTAAGGTAAAACCATCAAGTGAGTGGATTATTGCTGAAACTAATAGTGCTAGTTGGAATTCAAAAGCCTTGAATGCATTGTATAATACTGTGACAGAAAGTGAGTTTAAAAGAATAGCCACATGTGAAATTGCAAAAGAAGTTTGGGAAATTCTCTAAGTAACTCATGATGAAACTTCAAAAGTTAAGCAATCTAAACTCCAAATTCTAAAGTCGAAATTTGAACAACTTAGGATGGAGGAAAATGAAGTTTCTGGTGACTTTGAGGCTAGGTTAACTGACATAGTAACTAGTTATCACAATTTAGGAGAGCCTATTTCCGAGGCAACCATTGTGAATAAAATCCTTAGGTCTTTGCTTGAACGTTTTCGGTCTAAGGTTACTGTTATATCTGAAATCATGAGTTTCAAGGAAATTAAACTTGAAGAGTTAGTTGGTAAGTTGAAATCGTATGAGATGGAGATGTGTGCTCAATCCTCTAAAAAGTCAAGCAACACAAAAACAAATGACATAGCTTTGAAAATCACTAAGGAGGGTCCTAGTGAGTCGGATGAAGAGGGTGAGAGTAAACCAAGTCAGTTTGACGTGATCATGAAGCAGTTTCATAAGTTTTTAAAATCTTCTTGTTGTCACGAATTGATTAAAGAACAAAATTTTGGAAATAAATCACATGATTCTAAAAATAGAAAATTCCAAAATAGGAATGATAAGTTTGTTCATAAAAAGAAGAAACCTCAATGTTTTGAGTGTCAATGGTTCGGTCACATAGCTGTTGAGTATGCTAATAAGTCGAAAAATAAAAAAGGTTTGGCTACTACTTGGAGTGATGGATCAGCTAGTGATTCGACGGATTCAGAGGTAGGAGATGAGATTGAGAATTTCAGCATGTTTGCTGCATAAAGTAAGGAGGTCGGTGAAGTTGCTGCAAGTTAGGCAATGTCTAAGGATGATGATTCTGAGGATAATGAGATCGTGGGAATTCATATGAAGATGCATACAATAAATTGTATGAAAAGTCTATGCAGATTAGCAAAGTATACTCAAAATTTTTTGTTCAATACAACAATGTTGATAAGGAGAGACAGTTCTTAAGAGAAGAATTGACCAAGTCTGAATAATAAATGACTTAGGGTTTGAAGAGGGTAGATGGTCTCAATGAGGAATTAGAAACTCTAAGATTGAAATTGATTGATAAATCTACAAGGATTAAGAGTTTAGAAAAGGAATTGAAGGATGCTAACTCAACTATTCATAGATGGTCTAGTGGAACCAATAAGCTTGATCACATGTTGAGTGTAGGAAAGACAACAAGAAATACTAAGGGGTTGGGGTTCAAAGGAATGAGTGATCCTGACATTGTTTCCAAATCAACCTTTGTTAAGGTTTCCCAAGTATCATCTAGTTCTTCTCAAGGTAAGTCTGATAGGAATCTTAATACTCGATCTTATGTCAGAAAACCTGTTGAGAGTAAGCCTCCTTTTACCTTTAGAGTCAATAAGTGTTTAAATAATATTTTTCAAAGGTTTATTCTAGTATGTCATCACTATGAAGTGTAAGGTCACATTTGATCCGTATGTTCAAAGTTAAGAGGAGAAATTTTGAAATCTGAGCGGAAACATAAAATTCAGAAAAGACCCAATGTTTAAAGTCAAATTAGGGTGTTGAGTAAAGATGTGAAAATGTTGACTAGGCTAACAAATAGAGCACCGAAAATTAAACAAATGTGGGTTAGAAAAGAGGAATTGCATTATTTTGTTGCTCATACGGCATGTCTAGCATGCTACTCTAATTCTAAGAAAGGTCTCGAGTATATATCCACAGATTCTCAGTCAACAGAAATCTCTACGAAACCATTAAATTTTCAAAAGCATATGCATTTTAGAAAATTTGGTGGCATATTATCATTAGGATAAATGTCTTCATATGTATCACTCTAGGAATATCTTGTATTATATTTTTATCCTAGAATTGATACATTATCATGCATTTTATTTTATTTTCATGTTTATTTTTTTTGTTTTGTTATTTTATTATTATGAATGCATCATGTTTTGCTACTATTAAGATTATTCATGCATGCATCCTTATGACAAAAAATCCATAAAAAAGTTTTAAAAAAATTTCTTAGCATGTTGAGCTTGGCTAATGGTACAAATGATTGTCATATTTCACTTTATTCTCATATTTATTTTTCTTATTATGCTTATAAGAGTTGGAGTTGTTAGTCTGACCTGAGGTTATGAGTTATTCACTTAACATGTTTAAGTATTATTTTTGGAACTCATCAACTTTGGGTGCTTGTTTTACTTCGGAGATGACTGTAATACTTGTTGAAACTTTTAGTCTTTTTCATCTAATCTGAAGTGATATGTAGGTTCATGAGTTATGCTAGATTAATCTATGCTTTTAAATATATATTTTTGCATGCTTATAAATAGTGTGGTAAAGTTGAAAAGAAGAAAGAATGAGATGTTTAAAATATAGAAATGAAAAAAGTAGTTCTTCGATCCAAGTAATCGGGCCTCTTGCCTTAGTAAGCATTGAGTGTTCGCGTAAAAATGGGAGAAGACTAATGAGCATAAATCCCATGGAAGAAGGTCGGGTCCAGTTGGTTGGGACTAAAAATCCTCGCTGGAAAGTCCGGAGCTTAGAAAGACAAAAAGGGATTTGGTGAAAAAAGTTAAAAAGGTGCAAAGAATAAATTGTGTGACAATAGAGTATTATTTTTAAAAAAATAAGCAATAAGGCCCAAGTAAATGATTTGATTTCTAGCTTAGGTTTTGGACTGAAGTATTATCACGATTAGTGGAGAAGATTATCAGAATTAATACATATTGTTTTCATCTTAGGTGTTTACTTGCACCTGAATATTTTTCATATATGTAAATGTTATGTAAAACTTGCCCTGTGACTGCTTATATCTATAAGGTATGTGTGCTAATTTTCTTCACTATCATGTGTATAATAGCTAAGTCAAATATGCGTATATGATGTGTTAATGACTAACTTATTGTCTCTACTACCCTGTTCACATGGTTTTAAGAACAAAAAAGATTTTTGGTTGTTTTGCATTTTACATTCATATATTAGTCTTAAGTTCATGCATTGTAGATATTTATGTTACTTGAGAATCTGGATATATTCTAATAGAGTACTTTATCTTAGTATTTAGTGCTTGACTTAGATTCTCTTGAATATCCTCTGTAATTATTTCCCTATATTTTCTTCTTGAGGTTTTCTCTTGTTTCTCTCATGTGCTTTGATTATTTTTATTGTTCCTTGTCATTTCAGTGACAAAAAGGGGGGGAAATATTGAGTAAGGGAGAGTAATAGTTTAGGGGGAGAAGTTTTTAGGGAAGTTTTGAGTAAGGGGGAGTAATGATTTAAGGGGGAAAAAAAGTGTGTGTTTTATGATTATTATGCTTACATGGATATTGTGTTTTCCCTATGATTATTTAATATTTGTTTTCTACACTTGCGTTTAATTGTTTGTTCAGTGTTGTGGTTACAGGATTGGTTGACCGTCATGAAAACAAGGTGACAATTTATATCTATGTTTGTCGGTGTGTGTTCATAGGTATAGATGTTATATTGTTATTTCTGAGGCTATATTGTAAAAACATGATTTTGTATCAGAAATGTCAAATGAGAGATTGTAAGAATATTTATAATATTATTTATGTTTGGCATGTTCTAGACAATAACTATGTTAAGTAAATTGTCATGTTGATAGTTTTGTATATTTGAAATGAGTTGTTAGTATGTTCATTTCTATCTCGAGAAAGAAGTCAAGGAGTGTATCAAAGCAAAGAAAGCTACCAGAGGGAAAAATCGTCATTTCAAGACATCGTTACTTCACCAAAGGGCAAAAATGTCATTTCCAGACATTATGACTTCAACTAAAAGCATCGGGAGTTCGAGATGACCAGTTTAGCTCAAATATGAAAAAACTGCAAAAGATGCAACATACCTACATTGTTAGAGGCTGAAACAGGATAAATTGGCTCTGACCTACGCTGTGGTTTTAGAGCTGGGAGGGGACCCTACGCCCTAGACCTATGCCCAAGCGTAGGTCCCAATGCTTGGTCATGTAATCACTTGTTATGCAAGATTTGTTTAGGGGTTGATTTACAAAAGAAAAGAAAAAAAGGAAGCAAAAAGGATGAAAATGAAGAAAAAGAAAAGTTGGTGGGGCAAAATGTAATAAATGTATATATATATGTGTGTGTATATATATATGTGGCCGTATGTATATGTGAGGGGGTGTGATGGTGACAAGGTGGTTGGAAATGGTTAGGTGGCTAATTAAGGAATTGAAGTTGGTGGATCTGCAGTAAATTTGTTTGTCCAAAGCATTAATGGCACAAGTGGCCAAGTGGCAGAACCAACCCCCTATATATGCATCTACATATCAAAGTTGAAGGGGAGTTCAGAGCTGGAAAATAGAGAGCTGAGAGCAATATTGTATCATTTTCATACTTTTTGTAACTTTTTCTCTATCAATGAAATTTTATTCTATTACCTTGTTTTATTTTCCTATCAACATACTATCTTAAAACTCTTCTCAATGGGGTGATGAAGCTACCATGGGTAAGATATAAATAGTTTTTACTTATTTCGTATTGTTTAATTCTCTTCCCGAGAGTATTCATTTTATGAATCTCAATGACAAAAACCTTACAATAAAGGTTGGAAGCTAAAAATAGAAGGATAATTTTTCGTGATTACCAATTAATGGAAATACGGGGAGTGTCTACTACTATTTACATTTTATTTAAACCAAAACATTAGAGGGAGGATTCTTCGTGATTACCAATTAATGAAAATACAGGGAATGTCTACCAATATCTATGTTTATGTTTAATAGGTTGGAGGAAAATTTGCAATAGAAATATATAATATTATTTATATAGACCCGGGTGGTGGATTCTTTTCCCTTAATATTTTTTTCCATCATTTGATAATTTTATTTACTTGTTTTAGTTAACTAATCAAAAATCATAAAATTATTTTAAGTAATTTCTTTTTATTCTTGAAAGTTAAAGTTTTGGATCCTTGTCTTAAAACGAGTTCAAAGTTGAGAGTGGTTCGACCCTACTTATTGCTATACTATTTTTAGTAAAATATTAGTAGGTATAAATTCTTGTTGACGGGGGTGTGGTGAAACAACGACACAGTATCATCAAACCGCAACCCGTCAAATAGCGTCGTTGCTGCTTCAAAATTAAGAATTCGGAGTCAAAAGATCCTCGACTGAAATTTTTTTGGGAACCCACCCGAACTTTCTATCCCTCCCTTTATTTTAAATTATTTCTATTTTTTTTATTTTCTGTTAATTTTAAAAGAAAAAAAAACGTATTTCATCCTTGACCACACAGTTGTACTGCAGTTTAGTCCGAATTGGGTTTGAATTTAAATGACTTTCATAGTTTTATTCTAATTAAAAAATAAAATAAAATAAAAATAAAAGTCAGCAACAGACCCTAGCGTTTACTATAGACAGTTGGAAAAAAAATGAAAAAGGTTTTTTGACTCCACTTTTTGTTCCAGGATTGCATTTAGTGCGTGCTTTGACTTGGTGCTTGTATGTATATACATAGATTTATCATTTTGAATCATTTGCACACCTGTCCCACATGTATTTCTTTCTTTTATATAGTGCATTAAGCCTCATTTTGACCAAGCCAAGTTCTTTGTTTTACTTCAGCAAATAGTTATAATTATTATTTATTTATTTTATTCATCATTTTATTTTTCTCTCTTCTGTTTACTTGTTTATTTTTGTTGTTTTCTTTAGGAGGAGTTTTTGTACCGATTCGTTAACCAGGTTCCATAATTCTAAACTCTTGTTATTTTTTATTAATTTTTATTA
Organism: Cornus suecica; assembly: GCA_963922005.1. Classification (NCBI taxonomy): domain Eukaryota; kingdom Viridiplantae; phylum Streptophyta; class Magnoliopsida; order Cornales; family Cornaceae; genus Cornus; species Cornus suecica. The sequence goes on from OY998238.1 coordinate 29,024,935, forward strand.
TTATTTCCCCCCCTAAATTGGAGAAAATATTGTATGCGAATTCTAAGATAGAATAACATTAGACGTTACCTTAGGCTCCCTTTATTATTATTTATATACATATTTTATTTTATTAGGTGAACATAGTTTTTCTAGGTGAATTTTGCATGCGACTTCTAGGGTAGAATAACATTAGACGTACCCCTAAGCTCATGTTATTTGTATTTAGTTTATTTTCATATATATATATATATATATATATATATTTATTATCAAAAAAAATATTTTTTTGTATATTTCTTTCTTATTTTGTTTTATTCTTTTCTTGCTTGTGCATATTTCAATTAGCATTTTGCATAATATACTTAAGGGAAAAAAACCCCCATAAGATACGGTCGGGATTTCATCACCCGTCTCCGTGGCCCACAAATCACCAAAATTCTTTGCATTTGTTAAACCATGAGCCAGAATTGATTAAAATTCATTATAAATCAGCCAATTTAGGGTTACGAGCTCATTGGCCCTCTAGGAAGGAAGCAGTTGGTAGTCACTCTAGTGAGTCATTATCAAATTGATAAACGGTAGGAAATTCTATCTAGGAGTGTGGTTGACCCGACATTAAGCAGGCCACGTGCCTCGCCACACTTTCCTGGGAACTACTTCGTTGTTAGTTTGATGATCCTTAACTGGTAATCTATCGATTTAATCTGGAATAGAGTAGGAGCTGTCTAATTAGGAGAAAATTAATTTGGAGATCATCATATTATTTCTCTACAAGATTAGATTTAAAAATTCACCACCTTTGAATTTAAACTCAAGATAACAGAGCCAAAAATTTTGTGTGATTTGTCTATCATCTAGCCCTTTTAGGTTTCTTTTTGTTTATGCCCTAGTGGTTGCGAGTTAACAAGCGTCTAGTTAGGTTTCCTAGTGATTTGTCACTCCTTGATTTAGAAGAAAAATCAATTCCCTTGTTAAATTTGTCAATCACCAATAATTCATCAATGGCTACACCAAAAACTCTTAATGATTACTTTGCCCCAATCACAGCCAACCCACCAAATTGCATAGTTCTACCTGATAATGATGCACCCTAGTTTGAGATTAGACCCGCCACAATCAATATGTTGCCAAAAATTCATGGACTCAAAAGTGAACAACCTTATATCCATTTAGGGAAGTTTTTTACAATATGCAACACATTCAAGAATCAAACTTTGAATGAAGAGGGTGTCAAACTGTGTCTTTTTCCCCTATCCTTAGAAGATAAAGATGTTTCATGGCTAAACTCCATTCCACAAAACTTTATTCGATCATGGGATGAACTTGCAAGGAAATTCATGAGTAAGTTTTATCCCATGCAAAAGACCAAATCAATGAGAGATGTCATTAGTACTTTTAGAGGGAAAATTGAGGAACAATTCCACCAAACTTGGGACCGATTTCATGACTTGTTACTCAAATGCTCATATCATGGCTTTGATAAAGCACAACTAGTCCATTTATTCTATAAGGGACTTTCACCTATGAACAGAACCATGATTGAATCAATGCGCCAAGGAAAGTTCAAGGCCCAAACCCCAGACCAAGCCTACATCTTTTTGGAAGAACTAGCTGAGAATGCCCAAAATTGGAATTAGAACCAAAATGAGAATGATTTTTCTAGGAATGATTAAATGAATAGAAAATCTGGTTTTTATGAGATCCAACCTGAAAATGAGTTTAAGTCTGTGATGCAAAGTCTTATTGATGGAGTGAAAGACTTAAACAAAAAGTTTGATGCATTTGCCCTAATATCTACCCCTGCACAATGCAATGTTTATTCTGGTTTATCTCATCCCACAGAGGAATGTCCGGTCTATAGTACATCTGAACCTTTGGATGCTCAAGTTTGTAGTTTCGATACCAATAGGAAATCATTGACTAATACATTTAGCCAAACTTACCATCCTGACACTAGAAACCACCCTAATCTTTCATGGAGGCAACATTTACCTCCACAAAACTTAGGCGGTCATTCCGGTTTTCAAGGTAACTCCAACAGGCAACCTCAACATCAAAGACCAATATTTTCTCAAAATCAATTCCCTCGAAATAACCAGTTCAATATAAACAGAGATTTAGCAGTTGATCCTAAAAGCAATTATGTTGCTCTAGTCCCACAAATCCATAACACTTCCAATTATGAGGACACTTTAAAAATGCTTGCTTTTAACCTTGATCAATCCAATAAGCATTCAAATCAAAGACTTCAAATGTTAGAAAATAACTTTGATCTCTTGACTCAAAATCAACTGCAATTTCAGCAGTCTCTCTAAAATCAGTTGAGTCAACCCACTACAGCTCTGTCTGAAAGACAAAGGGGTACATTGCCTAGCCAACCCGAAATCAATCCAAAAAGACAAGGAGTTAATCATATAGGGACTCCTTCCACTTTTGACCAATCAAATGCCAATGTAAATTCAATCATTACCCTCATGTCAGGAAAAAAATTTGATAATAAGGTTGAGCTACCCACTAGTGATGAAACTGAAGCATCAAAGACTGTTCCACCCATTCTTCCAAAATCTAAAGAGACTCAAAGTCCTAAGCTAGATGAGGTAATTCCAAAGTTGTTTATTCCACGTGCACCTTTTCCCTCTAGACTAGTCAACAATAAGAAGGATTCTTAATACAGTGAAATCTTATAGATTTTTCAAAATCTCCAGATTAACATTCCATTTCTCACTACTATTAAGCAAATTCCTTCTTATGCAAAATTCATAAAAGACTTGGTCAAGAGGAAAAGCAACATCCCTAAGGAAGCCTTCATAGCCCAACATCGTTCCTCATTCCTATCAAATCAATATGTGGTTATACATAAAGACCCTGGTAGTCCAGTTATCACTTGTAGGATATGAAACAAATTTGAAGATCAGGCTTTATTGGATCTTGGAGTCAATGTCAATTTGTTACCCTATTCGATTTACTTGGAATTAGGATTGACTAATTTGAGGAAAACAGATCTTAGAATCCAATTAGCTAACCGTTCTATAAAAATTCCAAGGGGTATACTTGAGGACGTGATTTTCAAAATGGCTGATTTTTATTACCCTGTCGACTTCATTGTTCTAGACACCCAACCAACTCAGGGTAAGCGAATTCCAATCATTTTAAGTCACTCATTTCTAGCTATAACCAATGTAATAATCAATTGTAGAAATGGCAGCAAGACCTTGATATTTGGAAACATGAAAATGGAAGTCAATGTATTCAATTTGATGAACCAACCCACTGATACAGAGTATATTGAAGAAGTTTGTCTCATTGATTCATTGACCACCCCTACCATTGACCACTCATATCCGGATGTTCCACTCAATCAGTGTCTACCTCATTTTGGTGATAATTTTGATGAGGCTAATTACATTAGCCAAGTTAATAAATTGTTAGATTATGTTCAACTCTTTGAAGTATCCAAGAACAAAGCCTTCTTCTTATAAGGTTATTATGATTATCGATCAATTACATCATGTTCCTATTGAGTCTGGCTGAAGACGTTAAACTTAGCGCTCCTGGGAGGCAGCCTAGTCAGTTGTGTAATTGTTTTCTAAAAAAATTATTTTTCACTCTATTTGGGTATGTTCAGATTTTGTTTGGGGGTAAAGTTGTCATAATAGTTCCAATCATTTGACTTTTCTTTTGCAAAGAATCTTTGCAGGGACTATACTCCAGAAACACCACCTCCGTTGCGGTAATTTGTTCCAATTTGCTTCCTAGATGTATTTTTAAATACTAGGGACAGTGTTATTTTTTATTTGGGGGTGGATACATTTATCTTAGCATGTATCTCTTATGGAGTTTCTTTATTTTCAATATATATATATATATATATATATATATAAATGTGTTTCTTGTGTCCTGATTCATAAAAGTCGAGAGATGTTGATATTTAGATCAAAGTTAAACTTGTTACTATGGTGATATAATGATACATATTACACCTTGAGCATTTAGAAGCAGAACAATTTTTACACAAGAGACTCATTTTGCAATTCAAATTGAAAAAGGTGAGTAATCCTCAATGATCTAGAAATATACTAAGACTTAAACCCTGTGAGACTTTGTGCCATTCACTATTTGAGAAAGTCTTTACGCTAACTCCAAGTCATAAAATGACTCAAATTTCTTTGGATATCGCACTAAATTTGTTGTAAGTCTCATTATCCTTCACTTTGGTTGGTCATGGAGAATGAAATCACTTAGAGTTAAGAGAAACATAAGTCTTGTAGTTTACTGTATACTATCATACTATATCTACACCATACTGTTACATTATTCTATTTCAATTATGAGAAATTTTAGGGATGATATTTTTATGTAAAATACAAGGGATCGAGAAAATATCCATATTCTCTAAAAAAAAGAAAAAGAAGAGAATTGCAAAGAAAAAATGTATCCCTTGTATATATTTTGAAGACCTCTTATTCTCAGAATTATTCCTTTGTAAATCACCACTTCAATAAGGACGTTAAACATGTACAAAATGGTATGATAGTGGATAGTAAATGAGAAGGCGTTATGGTGGGTAACTCGACATTCTCCCTACATTGACTAGCATTCCTATCATGAGACTTGTCTATTATATATATCTGTCCTTCATTCCAGTATGTGAGCTTGCTTCCACTTTGTAAATAAAGTTCATTCTCACATACACCTGAGAGATACAGTTAGCCCAAATTTCGAGAGTTCTTATTTTAGAGAGATATTTACTTGTGAGATTTAAAGTCAAAATGTATTTTTCTAAGGACTTGGGGATTTCTTCACCTGGATATGTGAATTTCTCTATGTTGACTTTACATACACACACTCTGTTTCTAAGTTTCTCTTGGATGAACTTTTTATGATATTTATTATTATGACACCATAGTAACTCGTTGTATACGAAAGACTTGATAGATTCACCTCTTATCTTTTATGACTTCTTGATTTATAGGAATTCATTTTGTAGCCATAGAAAGTTTGTAGGTATTTTCACTATAAACCCTCACGAGGCTATTGCTTGTCCACTAGGGTAATCTAGGGGTTTAAGGCCTTATTACATATGGTAAATGCAATCTGCGAAAGTGGCACATCATTAGTTAAACTTCAATAATGTATCATTTTTTTGAACTTATCTATTTTCCCTTATTTGCTAGAGGACTAGCAAAAGCTTGTTTGGGGGTAATTTGATAAGTGCACAAAATAGAGTAATTTACCTAGCAAAATGTCCTCATATGTATATATTTTTATTTCATGCAGGGGTTGATTTGCAGAAGAAAAGAAAAAGAAAGCAAAAAGGATGAAAATGAAGAAAAAAAAAAGTTGGTGGGGCAAAATGTAATAAATGCATATATATGTGCATATATATGTGGCCGTATGTATATGTGAGGGGGTGTGATGGTGACAAGGTGGTTGGAAAAGGTTAGGTGGAATTGAAGTTGGTGGATCTGCAGTAAATTTATTTGTTCAAATCATTAATGGCACAAGTGGCCAAGTGGCAGAACCAACCCCCTATATATGCATCTACATATCAGAGTTGAAAGGGAGTTGAGAGCTGGAAAATAGAGAGTTGAATGAAATATTGTATCATTTTCATACTTTTTGTAACTTTTTCTCTATCAATGGAATTTTATTCTATTACCTTGTTTTACTTTTCTATCAACATGTTATCTTAAAACTCTTCTCAAGGGGGTGATGAAGCCACCATGGGTAAGATATAAATAATTTTTATTTTATTTCGTATTGTTTAATTCTCTTCCCGAGAGTATTCATTTTATGAATCTCAATGACAAAAACCTTACAATAGAGGTTGGAAGCTAAAAATAGAAGGAGAATTTTTTGTGATTACCAAATAATGAAAATACGGGGAATGCCTACTACTATTTACATTTTATTTAAACCAAAACATTATAGGGAGGATTCTTCGTGATTACCAATTAATGAAAATACGGGGAATGCCTACCAATATCTATGTTTATGTTTAATATGTTGGAGGAAAATTTGTAATAGAAATATATAATATTATTTATATAGACCGGGTGGTGGATTCTCTTCCCTTAAGATTTTTTCCACCATTTGATAATTTTATTTACTTGTTTTAGTTAACTAATCAAAAATCATAAAATTATTTTAAGTAATTTCTTTTTATTCTTGAAAGTTAAAGTTTTGGATCCTTGTCTTAAAACGAGTTTAAAGTTGAGAGTGGTTCGACCCTACTTATTGCTATACTATTTTTAGTAAAGTATTAGTAGGTATAAATTATGCTTCTATTATCCTGGTCACAATGCCCATCAGATCAGGCCCATCAAGAGCCTTAAAAGAAGCCAAGTCTTCATTGCTCCAGAGGGACTTGGCCCTAGTTGTCATCACTTCCATAGAAGTGGGGCTGCCCCCACTTGACTTAGAAGCCTTTCCCTTTTGCTTCTGCTTCTTTGCAGACCTCTCTTCGGCAACATGGCGCGTATGAGAAAAGGGGGGCTGGAGTAAGGAGGGGAGGGTTGTCTGAATCATGGCAGACCCAGTCCCTTAGGTTGCCGAGGGAGCATAAGAGAAGGTTGCCTGTGTGGCAGGGTCTAGGATTATCTCTACATCATCGTCCAGGATATGAGGGCGGTTTAGGCAAATCATATCGATAGAGGCTCCTAGCTTAGATATATCCTGCAAATGAACAGGAGTCGGAAGGTCAGCATATAACAGACGCTCAGATCAAACCTTACTATTTTGCAACTTAATCCGTCGTTGAACGCCATTGGAGACAACTGCCTTATTGCCTATGCTGTAAAACTCACAAACATACTCAACCTTGTGGAGGTCACAATTGTGGCACATGCATGACGTCGTGTGGCTATGGAAAAGATTGTATTGTGGGAGTCTGATAGGGCCAAAGTTACTGGGTGTGGGGAAAATGGATGAGTGAAGATAAGCCCAGGGTCCTTTAACCAGGACCATCTGCTCCTTCCAGTACTTCTCATACTTTTCAGTCTCGATGCAGATGCCCCTGCCCTTAAAGGAATAAAAAATGTACCTCCCCGTACAACTAGATAGGCCCAAAATTTGGTAGTAGAGGAGAAGGTCATCAAATCCCAGGTGCAACCCCTTATCACAGTTAGCCAAAATTAGCATAAAAATGATACGAAATAAGTTTGGGTTAACCTGGAGAGGGGCCAGACCCAAGATAAAGAAAACAAAATGGAAAATGGGGTGAAGGGGGAACCTAATAAGCTTAGCTTGGTTGAAGGAAAGAAGCAGGTCATTGGGGCCAACCCCTTCCCCCTGGGTGAAGTCCAAATCAGGGTTATAGGCCTCAAACTCCACCCCCTTGGAAGGCCTGGCTAGTTTTTTCAAAGATTTAATATTTGGGGTCTTTCGTTGGTTAGTTGGGATACGATCAGGTTATATAGAGGAGGTTCTTCAATATCATCAACAGTCTCATCGGCGGGAGGAAAGACGGGAAGGTCTTCAGGAATATGAACCTCAACAGTTTCCCCAGGATTTTGATGAGGCAATCCCTCATTAAAGATGGTAGTGTTTGATTCAGACATGGTAGATAAAGAAGTGAAGAAGTTTGAACACTTACAGAAATGAGAGAAGGTCGTCGGAGTAGATCTTCGGAGAAAGCCTTAACAGGAAGTGAAGCCTAGAAAACAAATGCAGAAGAACAAAGGCAAAAGAGATTTCAGAAAATTGAAGAAGTTCAAGGTACGCATAAAGGATGTTTTTATAGAGTTATGGGAGCATACTCAACTAGCGCAATTAATGAAGTTGGAGGCATTACAACTCCCAAAAGGGGACATGTACGATGGACGAGGGAATCCATCCGTCAGTTGAAATTTAAATCCCACACGTAAACTAGTTCATCATTATCATGATGTCACTCCCACCAACTTGTGTACATCTGTCATGATGCGGGTCATGTCAAAACCTAAAAAATTCGGGTCAGGCTCATGAGACATTGGGTCAAACCCGAAGGGGCTAGTGTAAAGGCCATAAATTCAGGCCCAACTAAGGAATAGACTCAATAAAGAATGTCAGGACCGACAACATCAAAGCCCAATCTACTTAAAGGAATATTCTAGAGTTTCTTGGCAAACAAGCCAAGAAACCAATTTAGGTAGGATAATGGATACAAATATGCAATGTAAATCAGATCCTTATAATTAAGGGATTTGCTTATGATCAAAATTGGCCAAAAAATCCATTAATTCTTTATATAAATATGGCATTAGAGCGAGGATTCGAGTTAGGTGCAAAAAAAAGCATCCACATAAAGATAATAGATGTGTTTGTAAACCATAATACACATATATGGATTCTGCACTGAAGTGATCGGTAGATACTGTATGAGATAGTCTCTCTATTTACATTTTTGGTTTCATAACATATTCAATTTCAACGCACAATGAATTATATGGCTTGCAAAAAAATAATATACACCACCCAATAAACCAATGCTGATGTCTAGTTGATCAAGGTTTGCAGTTAACAAAAGTTGTTAGAAAAATTTATCCCAATTAGACTACATCAGATCATAACATGTCTTTTAAGTCAATTTTTAAAATACAAACAATAACCTTACTATTTTAAAAAGAAAGAAAGAAAGACATTTAAATTCTAATTAAATATTACGGTAAAATAATAAATTGATTAAAACGATTTATTTTCTTTTCTCATTTCTACCTTATCCAAACATGAATGATATCATTTCTTTTATTTTCCTTAATAATTTATCCATACAATAAAATCATTGACATCTTCTCCCAAACGAAGCCCAAGTTCAGTTCCAAAAGCTTAGACCTGTGCCTCAGATATATATCAATGTCTGTGTATAAATAAAGAAGCTACATGTAACAAAGGAGAAAACGTTCCCCCAAAACTCTGCTTATTTGCTCTAAATATGCTTCAAACATAGGAAACTTTCCAACACATACTTGAGAACACAAGTTTGGTACCAAAAGGAAAATCACAGACTTACCAAACATATGGACATGTGCAAAGGTTTCATGTTTACTTAGGTTGAAGGAATTGTTGAATTAACAACTGGGTATTTCTGAGCATTTTTTTATATTCTTTGATATAGAGCTAGCTAAATTAGATCAAATCTGTACATAGTGAAGTTTTGTCATACAAACTTCCTATGAACACATCAAATTTGTGTTAAGCTGTATATAAGTAGTAGAGTACATGAAATGTCTTATGAAAATGTGGACTTTAGGCAAAAGAAATGACACTTTAGCTCCTTTCATTGTGTTCATTGGATCATCTCCAATTCATCCTCTTCCAAGTCAATCGCCATACTCGCATCCTCATCCCCTTTCGCTCTCTTGTTCTTCCCAGCAGCATAAACGTGAGCGGCATGATTTTTGCCCCTGAGATGTTGCTCAAATGCGTCTCCGTTCATGCACCATATTTGACATAGTTCGCACCATGGCCGCTCTTCATTACTTGTCTTACCAGTTTCCAACTCTCGCACTTTGGCCTGGTGTTTTTGACCTTTTAGGTGCATCTTCATCGAATCCTCGTCCATGCAACTAATTTGACACAGTTCACACCATTGTCGTTCGTATTGTTGGTCCTTGCCTTCCCTGATCAGCTGCAACTGTTGCACTTTAGACTTGTGCTTGTGACCTTTTAGGTGCTGCTGGAAATTCGAGGTCCCTGAGCATGGCACTTTGCAGACCTTGCAAACGACATACCCATCTTGTTTTGTTTTAGTGCAATTACTTTGCCACGGTCTAGGCTGCTGTGTTGGTGCTTTCCTCTTCATGCTTGACGGACTTGGCTCTGGTCTCATCCATGGACTTGAAATTTGAATGGAACTTGGTCTTGGTCTCGGAGTTGGACTTGGATTTGAGGATGACAACTGACTGAATGGATTCTGAACCGGATTGGGACTTTGCCCTAGTTTCGGACTTGGAACGATTGGTGGCCTAGTATTTAGAGTTGAAGATGGTCTGGGCCATGGTCTTGGACTTTGCGTCCAACTTGGAACAAGTGGTGGCTTCCGATTCCAAGTTGAGGATGGACCCTGAAGTAGATTGGGTCTTGGCCCTGGTCTTGGAAGTGTAATAAAACTTGGACGGACAGATGTTCTCGGATTTGAAGATGAAGATGGAGCCTGGTTAGATGAATTTGAACCCTGTCTAAAACTTGAGGTTAAACTAGGATTTTGTGCCCGCCATGGACTTGGACTGGGACTTGAAGACGAAGCCTGATGTAATGGACCCTGAACCAGACTTGGCTTAGAAAGTGAGCTTGGACCTGTTCTTGAACTTGTATTCCCACTCGGATTTGATGACAGCCTTGGACTAGGAAAACTTGGAACCAGATCTAAACTTGAGTTCGAATCCTGATTTCTTCGCAGCGATGGACTTGGACTTCGATTTTGACTTGAAGATGGCACCTGATATGAGGAACAAGGAAACTAACAACACGAAACTGATACTGGTAATCAAATCAACGGGCATAGTGAATAATATTATAAAACACAGAAGACAAGGGAAAGACCTTTCTCTATTAATTCGACATGATCCGGTGATGATTAACATTTCAAACATAGTTAGACCAAAGCCAATCATGCATATAGAAGTGTTTTTCAGGGATTAATTCCAGATTTCGTAACATACAGGTTGCTTCTGCCTCTTTATACGTTCCCTTACATTTCATGGCCTTCATTTACTTATGAAAAAGACGTGGACCATGTATTTTATTGATATAGTGCTTTTTGCAAAGAACAGTATTTATGAAAGCAATGTAAGCATCCCCAGGAAAAAGAATAACAAATTATTTAACACCATTCTGATTAGTTGCTTCTTTAGGTGTGTAGAGTGTAGACATATTCTCTGGCAAACATATAGTGATTTCATCAATACATTACTTTTCCGGTGTACAAGTAATAACATGAATCACAATCATAATCAACGCTAAACAAGATCAATGAAATGAGGCACCATCATCCATTAGGATAGGGCAAAATTTGTCCCCCTCTTTCGAGAGAGAGAGAGAGAGAAATATACGTATATATTAGAAGCACCTAAATTGGAAGTATAGAGAACTATATGAACTCAAACTCCGTTAGGCCATATCTCTCGGACAAAAGCTAAGAGTAGAGTTTATCAATGTGGAGAAACAGGCTTCAATCTAAAAGGCAAGGAACTTTCACTCTGCAAGTAGGCAAGTCGACTCCATCAAAAGAATCCATGTTCCTTTCCAACAAAGACACTACCAATTACATAATGGAGTTTGTTTTCCAAACATCTTTGATTCTCCTACCTAGCTTAGAGTTATGCCAAAAGAAAGCGAAAGAAAGAGGACCCACAAATCTCCCATCAGACTAAGCAACAGCAACTAGCTCGCATAAAATCCCTTTTATTTGGACAGCAACAGTTCATTGGACTTCTGTGCTTCCTGTGAAGGATCAGCAGATTTTTCCAGTTATCTGTATGCCCATTTCAGATCACATTTTCGACCCTTTTTTCAAAACTGCAATGCAACTAATCAGATACAGTTTTGCTGGAGATTCTTGATGAAGCTAACTAATGGACGTTGATAAGATCCTTCCTTTTAGCAGCACCCTAGAATGACATGACTTTAAAGTAAGTTAAGGGCAAGGTTCAATGAGGAAAGGCATACTGTAGATATCTAGGTCCCCGTACAAACTCAATTTGACTTCACAAGCACTAGGTTCAATTACTCGAACATGGGAACATAAATCCTATTCTACTATAAACACAAAGCGAAGTCTTTACAAACAACACAAACTAACCTCCTCTCCTTGAAGTTTCCATGTAAGAAAAGGGAACTATTTTCACATTATCAGAAGTAAAATCATCAAGGCTTGTGCCGACATGCCATATAGATAGAAAGGCTCCATCGACATTTTAATCAAATTGGAAACTACAAAGCCACTATTATAGATATATCTATTATTAAGATCGATCACAAAGACTATTACAATAGTCGAGAGGCATAAACTACAAGAAATATAAATTCTTACATGCAAAGGCAAAAGGTCAATCTTCGGAAAGAATTGCAAGCTTTCTAGTTTCTTCCGATATGCCAACTCTCTTTGGATTGCAAGATCTACCAACATATCCTTCTTCCCCGTCCTTGCAGCCATTTCCTTTTCTCTGAAATCCCTGAAATCTCCAGTTACAAGTATCCATGTGCGTCTTTACCAAAAAGAAATTAAGTTCTCCAATGGTATACATTTGTATAAAATATTACAAAATTTACATTTAGGAATGGTTCAAATTTCTTCATTTCTTGTATCAATCCGATGAAAATTTAAGACCTGTTATGTAGTCTATATTGCCAGTAATATTCTATATTCACTCATTAAACAGCAACAACTAAACAGAGAAAAGAAGTACAATAAAGGTATAAAAAACTAAGGCACGTACAGAACCAAGAAGATGAAATCCGGAAACAAAAAAGTTCAAGGAAAAAACAAAAAGGAACTACAGAAAACATAAGGTCCAGTAATTTTATGGCAAGTTGAAAACATAACATATATCTATAAATATATGCATATGGAGTATATAATTTAGAATTAAATAAATGTTTCTTCTCCCAATAAATCATACAACCACAACTTTTCATTTACGCAACAGATATCCATTTGCAAATAAGAGAATATGCACATTTGTAGCTTGCTTGAATTCAATGCCCAAACAAGAAAAAGTTTCAAATTTTCTGTCCGGTTTGAATGCGCCTTGAAACATTTTTTTTCTCAAAAATAAAATATCCAAATACTATTACAGTTATATTAATGGTTAATTTTCTGTTACCTGAAACTATTATTTCTTAGATATAAAGCACCCATAAAATGAATATATTACAGAACCAGAAGTACACATCAAAACAAGATTTCAAACCTGAAAAAAAGCTAGCACAAAACCATGGAATGCTGCAGGCATGAACAGGGGAATTGCTGAAAATTATATAACTTAGTATTATAAATATAAATAAAAATGTATCTGATTATATTTCCAAAAAATCGACACAGAAGTACCCATTAGCCAAAAATAAGGCCTACACGTATACACATGTACATAATAGGAGTGTTTATATACAGTATATATATACATATATATATATATATATACATACACTTGCAAAGAAATGGAAGAGCTAGCTTGGAGGAGAAAGATGCTTACATTGTTGAGAATGAATAGGAGACTAGAGTGAGAAAGCTGGAGTCTTTTCCATGGATGAAAATCTAGGGTTTGGAATTCAAAGGGAAACTGGCAAATTAATGGCACTTCACAAGACCCAAAAAAAGTTTTGGAGTGAGTATCAAAATGGGTCCCACCTAACTGAAAACGGCAAAGAAGTTGGGGAAGACCGTGCGAACAAACTTGTTAACAAAAAAGGAAATTGAAAAAGAGGAACTTTTTAATCTGTAGCAGTACTAGAGACATCAAAATAACAGTTTATATTTAGATTTTGGGCAATTATCATAAACCCCCTATACTTTTAATTTTGTTTAAAGAACTCCATGTATATTATCTAATTTAATCAAATACCCCCATTCTTTGCAAATTTCAGCCTAACTCGGTTCAAATTTTGTCCATGTGAGGTTTGTGACTTATTTTATCCTTAAAATGTCCATTGATATGTTATAATCCAACTGTGTCGTTTTCACTAAAGTTATTTAAGTAATTGTCTACTTCCGTTAACAGTGTTAGGTTGAAATTGACCAACATATGGTATTTGATCAAATTAGATATTATATGAGAGTTTTAAAAACAATTGGGGATATTTGAATAAAATTGAAATAGCGAGGTGTTTTTTATTTTTTATTATTTTTATGATAATTAGATATTGGGGCAAAGATGGTCTCCCAATGCAAAAGTTATGAATTTCTGCATCTGTATTGAGCATCAATTAATGCATGGAATATTTGAAAGCGAAAGTACAACCAATCTCTTAATTCCAATCTCCTCTTTAATCTTCAACATTCAAGATTAGTACTTGATTATTCTGAGGGCATAGAGAACTGGCATTAATAGCAACCAGTTCAATAGAAAGAAAAAAAAAATCAAAATTTAGAATTAGTCATTAGGTGCCTAAATTGGAATTTATGTCCATAGTATTTCTCTTGTGTCAATGTTAGGGGAAAAGAGTGCCCAACATAATAACATGTTTGTTTGGTCCAAGGCATGGTTGGAATTCATAGTATCGGTTTTTATCACGGTTGCGATAACATTATACTGGACTCGAAATTATTGGACGAGGTATGAGTGTTGCATAATGATATCATACATTTTAAAAAATATTACGAACTGGATGATATGTAACGTATCGGATGATACGACGAACCATAGTCTAATATTAAAAGCTTAGATAGTTGAGATATATTGGATAAAAAAATCATTTAACCGACTCTAAATAAATGTCGAACTCTCTCCCTAATTACACAATTGTCACATTTCACATTTCATCATTTCTCCTTAAAATGTGCTTAAACTCCAAACTGAAAAATGCATTGTAAAGGTCAGTTCTTCTAACTATAGATTATAATCATGAATTAATTCATTGTACAATAAGCTTGGACATTGTTGATTCTCTAGAAAGAATCGATAGCAACAGTTTTTTTAGACCATTAAAAGGTTTACTTTGCATGTTCTCAAAGAAAATTACTCAGCATTTACAATCCTGGTCACAATGCATGTTTTGACTATTTCATCAAGAAATAAATATTCCAAAACTCAAGTCCTGGGAGGTTAACTTGTTTGAAATTCCTCAAATGAAATACTATTTCTTGTGTTTTCACAGCTAGCAAGTGAACAGAAATTGCAGGAGTTGAAAAGATTATTCAAGTGCATCAATTGCCTCAGAGATCCTTTAAAGGGTCACTAAAATAATATACACTATGAACTGCCTTCTGTATATCATTTCCATCCATTTTCTGTTGTTTCTTCAGTTTTAGGGTAGAATTATCGTAATGTTATTGATCAGTATTGGTAGAAAAGCTCAAAATAATAGATTCAGTTCACGGCTTACTTCACGATTGCAAAGTTCCACATTAGATGTGTAGGCCGCTAAGGAAACCAGCATCACGCAGGACACGAGCCTCTATGATCAACACGTTCTGGCCTAATCAGACCAGGGAGAGTTGCAACATAAGTAGCATCAAAGAAAAAAAGTACTCCTACCATACGAATACTAATTACGAATCTCCTGTTTCATATAGATTTCGGTTTCACTCTGTTCTCAGCAATCTGAAATACTAATTATACAGCAAATACTTTTAGACAAGAAGGATTAATTGCAGCCTCTAGTTCCCTGCCTTCATAAGTTTACATATGAACACTTACTTAGTTTGGCAATAGATAATAAATTCATCTCTCTCTCTATATATATATAGATAGATATTGAATTTGAACAGAGACTGTGCCAGACTATTCTAACCGTTAAATGCAGTTCAAACTGTCTCAGTTTAGGTGAAAGAGAACATCAGATGGAAATGAAAGGCAGTAGATTGACACAGCACAATACACCTCTTTGACCTCCAAAATGAGTATTCACTAAGTTGCTTCAAATCCAGATTGTAAATTCTGTAATGAAATCTCAGTTGGGAATACATTTACAAAGTTGCTTCAAAGTATCGTAAGAATACCTGGCTATCAAAATTGAGTAAATTCTTTAGAACAAGGAATGATGAATGCTTTTCTACAACAAGAATCGCACGAAGCTACATATATGTACTAGATGTACGTGTTGTGTAAACTACATACAAATTGAACTATGAACACTTAGATTTAAGTTTTCGCTACAAGAGGACGAAGAGGACATGGAACTAAAATTTCCCCGGCTGCCAGGGATCTTAATCAACATAGCTAGCACCTCCTTCATGTTCGGCCTAGCTTGTGGCGATTCTGCTGTGCACCTTATTCCAATCCGAAGTAACTCACACAACTCCTCCGCCCCATCTACAAGCCCGGATCCCAAAAGGGCCACAGGCATAATGGTTCGATTAAATCCCTGTCGTCCATATCCCATGACCCTTCTGGCCCATTCAACAAGGCACTCTTCCCCTCCCTCAAGAGCTCGCCTCCCAGTCGCTAGCTCCATTGCTAGTACCCCAAAGCTGTACACATCGCCTTTTGTAGTGGCATGCCATGACTGTCCATATTCTGGTGCAACATAACCAACTGTGCCAGCCACCATTGTGGTGACATGACTATCTCCAGCATCAACAATCCTAGCCAGACCAAAATCTGTGACACGGGCCTTCCCATCCTTGTCGAGGAGGACGTTGCTTGCCTTGACATCTCTATGCACAATAGCAGGGTGGCACTCATGGTGTAGGAAAACCAAGGCATGTGCAATATCTAATGCCACATCGATACGCCTCCACCATGTGAGCCTTGTTCGATCAGAAACAAGATCCTCCAAGCTCCCACCGTCCATGTACTCATAAACCAATAATTTCTCGGATCCATCAAGGCACCATCCATAGAGTGTCACAAGATTCGGGTGTGGCCAACCAAACCCATTGCCACTTAAAACTTCCATTTCAGCTCGGAACTCTCTTTCCCCCTCGATACCCTCTCTTTGCAGCTTCTTCACTGCTACTACTCTCCCATCGGGCAATACTCCTTGATACACTGTTCCAAATCCTCCCCTTCCAATAATTCGATCCTCAGAGAAGTTTCCTGTAGCTTTCAAGATGTCGGCATGTGTAAATGCAGTTTTGTCCAGACGGATGACCTTAACCGTATCTGACAACCATGGAGAAGATCCGCTTGAACTTGACATGAATTCCTTCCCGCCCTTAACATCTTCCAAGAGATATCCTGGCTCGTCCACTGGGCTCTTTATCAATAGGCAGACTATGAGTGACATGACACCACATACTAAGAAAGCCACTAATAGAGCTAAGAACACCAAAAATGCACCCAATTTTGTAGGCTTCTTTGGCTTTTCTTTCTCATCCCCTGGTGAATTATTAGTGGCATTTTTTATGAAAGGTGGAAGGACCAACAATGGGTCGCCAAAATACGACTCTTTCTCGAATGTTGCCAATTGCCCAGTTGTGGGAATCACACCAGAGATATACGGATTGTATGAGATGTTGAATTTGCTCAGCTCACTCATGTCGTTCAAGCTGGTTGGGAACGTACCTGAGAAATTGTTATATGACAAGTCCAGGTTTTGTAAGCATTTGATATTACCAATTGCCGTTGGGATTTCACCAGAAAACATGTTCTGCGTAATGTTGAGGACTACAAGTGGCATTTCACTAATCTCTGAAGGAAGAGTACCATTGAATTTGTTTTCACCCAAATGCAACATACTGAAGGTCTGCATCTTACCCATCTCAAGAGGGAGTTTACCGGACAATTGGTTACCGCTAAGTTGGACATAACCGGATATCTTAAATGTCCGAACATTTGAACCAGGTGCACAGACTGGGAATAGGCCATATCCCTTCAGCAACTTATCCCAAAGGTTTCTGCAACTCTTCCTTGTAAGCAATGTATACACAAAACTAAAAGGAGGATAGTCTGCTGGAATCCACCTCCTCATCACCAAGCACTCACCAGAACCAGCAGTAATTCCATCGCTTTGCTGATTTAACTGGAATGTTGGTGTGGCGTTAAACCCAATATATGTCAATTCTGGTGAGATTGTCCCGGAAAGTTGATTGTTAGCAAGATTCAACCACAACAAGCTACTACAATTCCCCAACTCCGGTGGGATTTCACCTGTTAATGCATTGTTCGCAAGCATCAACCACAAAAGCGAACTTAAATTTCCAAAAGTTGGCGGTACTGACCCGTATAGCTGATTGAAGGAGAGATCAAGAGCCTGAAGGCCTGACAAGTTTCCATATTCAGGTGGTATATTCCCAGAGAATCCATTATATGCAAGAATCAAGAACTTCAAGCTCATCATTTGAGAAACTTCAACAGGTAATGGCCCGGAAAAATTGTTCAAGCTCAAGTCCAATCTCTCAATTATAGGCAAATTGAGAATTCCAGAGGAATATAAACCCCCACTATATGAATTATTATGTAAAACAAGATACTTCACCTGCCTGAATTTCCCAAAAATTTCTTGAATATCTCCCCCAAAATTGTTCTTGCTCAAATCCAAAAAGACCAAGTTACTCAAATTCAAAAGAGACTCCGGAATTACCCTAGAAAAATTGTTGCTCCCCAAGTAAAGCCCTTCGAGTCCCGAAATCGATCCAATCTCTGCCGGAATTGGCCCTGTGAAGTTGTTTCCCCACAGATTCAAAACCACCAAATTCTTACACTTTGAAATTTCCCCGGGGAATTTACCAAAAAATAAGTTTCCTGACAAGTCCAAAAGATGTAGACTACAATTTTCCGCGAAAATCGACGGCGAAATGATCCCACTGAAATTGTTCTCAGATACAGAAAACTGCCTCAGGTTCCCAAACCCTAGCCACACATTCCCGCTAAAATTGTTGGTGCTCAGATCAAGATTTTGCAAATGGGGACACTGGTAGAAAATATCACCAACCTCGCCCGTGAAATTGTTCGCCGATATATTCGCAACAATCAAACGGCTACAAATCGCGGGAAAACTCATCTGAATCGTACCACTGATTCTATTCACAGTCAAGTCAAGAACCTCCAAGTTGCTGAGTCCGGTCAAGTTAAGCTCGCCGTCGATGATGTTATGCGACAGATTCAGATACCGGAGGCTCTGGCACAACCCTAGGTCGGCCGGAATGGCGCCATCGACGGTGTTCATCGAGAGATCGAGACTCGTGAGGGCGGTGAGGGCGGAGAAGTTTCCGAAGATTTTGCCGGCGATTTGGCTCCCGGAGAGGTTGATTCCGGTGACCCGAGCGCCGGCGGCGTCGCAGGAAATTCCCGTCCAGTTGCACGGCGACGAGTTCTGGTTGTTCCATTGGGCGTATTGGCCTCTGTTCACGCGGTTTTGGTCTTCGAGGTATGATTTCAGGTTCAGCAATGCTTGTTTATCAGTCTCTATTGAATCTCCAAAACCATTAACAACCTTACCTGCAATTCACGTGGTTTCAGAGTGATGAATTTATGTGATTTAGGTCAATTGAATAGAATCATTCTCAAAAAACTCAATAAACTACCAAATTATAATATATTACAATATATGATATACGAGTATATGTATATATATACATATACAATTATATTAGTACCTTCAATTCACTGTTTGAAACTTCCAAATTACCAAGATTGAACTCAAATCACTGAAATCAATCTCGAAGAACTCAAGAAATGATTCGACAATTATATACATATATATGTATGTATATATATATATTAACATGTGAGAGCTACAAAAGTTGAAATTGCAAGTTCCTGCGATAACTTCAAAGTAAAATGTACTCAAATCAATAAAAAGATTCTTGAAAAAATGATTCAACAAATTAAATCATGCACCATATAAGAATCACCATATATACATATATCTATCTATATATATATATATGTAATTTTGAGATTTCGGTGATTTTGGCGCCATTAAACATGGACTAAAGCAAAAAAATAATTGGCTGAGTAACAAAAACAGAGTATAGTTCTGAAGTAACCAAAAATTAACCAAAATTAAGGAGTAAATGGATTTTCCGGGAAAGTTTGGTGAGAAAGTTTGATTGGGTAATCCAAACAGAAAGGAAAAGAGGCGTAGATTAGCGTACCTGTAATTAAGATTAGGAAAATGATTAGTGCGATGGGACGTAGATCAATATCTTCCTCTGACATGATCATGTAATCTATAACCTTGATCTTCTTCTTCACTAATCAAGAGAGTTGTTGAGAGCTACCGTGACTTCATGGGTAACCTCTATCTCAAAAATTTATAATATGTATTTATAGTAGGTATAATATGCTTGTTGAATGTATAAGTTTGTGGTTGAATTTAGAGCGCCTGCAAAAGGGCCAGACAGAATTTCCAACAAGTGCATCTTGAATTCTAGAATACTGGTAAGGTTTTATTTATTTAAGGTAAAAAAAAAAAAAAAAAAATTAGTATACATATATATATATATATATATATTTGGGTATATATAAACTTTTTATACTACCATTTACTGTTTTCTAATTAAAAATGGTCAGCATAAAAAATTAATGAATACTTATACTATGTTTGGTTGGAGGGGTGGATTGAGGATTGAGAGATAAGGGAGATAGATTGTATAATTATTTTGTATTTGGTTGAAGTGAAGGAATGAGATAAGGAGGGATGAAGCTATAATATTCACTTTTTTAGTTATATTCATTGTGATTACATGAAAAAGTATTTTGATTTCATATTAGTTGTTCATTTTTTTAAATTTTTATTATCCAGTTTTAAATTTTAATATATTTTTTTTAATTATTTTTTTTTCACTAACTTTAAATAAGTATCAGATTTCATTAATTTTTATATTTTCTTCATTTAACAAGAATAAAAATAAAAAATTCATTAATATCCCTATATTAAAATATATTCTCTTAAAAAATCAAAATATTTTACTTGAACATTTAATTTGGAAAAGAGAGAGTATTAATTTATGTTTTAATTCACCCTTTAAAAGGACATGTTTGAGCTCATGGAGAAGACAAAATATGAAAAATCTACTATCCGTTTCGTATGCAATTTTGAAATTAAATTTTTATTTTTTGAAAATTAAGAATTGGAAAATTATAAAAAACAAAATTAAAAAAAAAATCTGTTTTGTAGAGTTTTTTTATAATTATTTTTTGGAAATTTAGTTATAAAATTATATGTTTTCATGAAACTCTAATTTTTTGTTTTTGGAAAATAATTTTTATTTTTAAAATTTTCAAAAATAATTTTCAAAATTGACTACCAAACATAATATTCTATACCTACTTTCACGCTAACATAAGCTTGCCCCAAAAAGTACTACAAACTTACTAAAAGGCCATTAGCAGGACTTGCCCTTACTCTCAAATGTGAATGGGAAGTGTTTTTTTTTTTTTTTTTTTTCGTTCTAATTTCGTTCAAAACATTTGATTTAGTTTCCGCATATTTTGAAGACCGTTGATCCTTGTGCCTCCATCCTTATTTTTCAAATATAGTTTCCCAGTCCTCTTTGAAACATAACTTTGACCTCCAATTGAGTAAAATTTTGTTTCAAAGTGTATATGTCATAATTATTGTTCATAAGAAACAAAGTGAAAAATACAAATTTATTTTACTTTTAAAATGTTTAAAATAATTTTGATTACTCAACATGATTTTATTTTCTATCTCGCACCAAGAAAATAGTATTTATAATTTAAATTTAGAAAAAGTGAAAGTCAAAAAGTAAAAATTATTACCAGACACATAAATCCAGTTATTAAGTATTGATTAATACAATCTAATTTCACTTTAAAAAGCATATTTCAAAAATTAGAGTTGTGTATTTATTTGGTGGAGAGAGGGATGGGTTTGGAACTTGCACAGTGGAGCCGCCCATGTTGACCGGTTTGGATAAACCGGTTCCGGTTTTAATCAATGTCAAAGATGTGTTTGCTTTCACATTTGTTCTTTTTTCTTTTTCTTTCTTTTTCCTCTCTACTAATTTTTTTTAATGCTTTCACGTCTTCTCATTTTAATGATTCTAGAACCTATTGACCAATAATTTTCTTCTTTTAATTTATCTTTCGTGACTTTTATTAGTTTACTTTATGTGGACAAGTTCATGCTCTAATTAATTATGAGAACTCTTAAAATGAATTTTTATAAGAAATTATAAAACTTAATAAAGAGAATAAAAGAAAAAGAAAAATAAAAATCTATATCCGTAAGCTTTTCATATTTGAGTATTGTAATGACTAGAGTCTTTTATAAAAGTAATTGTATCATGTGAAAAAAGAAAAAAATAAACTTTATTAGTAGAGTTCTAAGCTCTCCACATGTAATAATTGAATTACCATAATTCTTTTGAAATTTATATACAGCATTTAGAGTGTAAAAAACTCCCATGAGACCGTTGCAAAATACTTCGAACTATTTAACAAAAAAAACAATACCGTCATAATCCTTACCTTTTATAAATGCTCATTTGTTAGTTTCTTGGCCTTCGTTATTCAAAAGTAGCTTCGTTGTTGCATATCTTCTCCACACAACTCAGTTCAAATTTTGATTCATTGTTATTGTTATATTTTGTGATTTAAATATTTTTGTATATGTGTATATATAATTTAAGATTTATATAATCATGAAATATACTCCCTCCATCTCAAATTATAGGTTCCTTTTGGGGAATCCAACTTTTTAAAATAATGATTTTTATTGTAGTGTTAGTGAATGAAATATCAATTTTACCCATGGTCCCACCATAGTGATATGATAATTTATGGTATATATATTTTATAATTTTAATGGTTGAAGGTTAAATTGGTAAATTGATCAAATAAAATGCCTTGACTTTTTAAAAGTAGACACTTGTTTTGGGATAAGGAAAAACGGACACTTATTTTGGCGGAATAAGGAGTGATAAGCTATCTCTCCAAATCTTTTTTTTTCTCTCCTCATTAACAAACCAAACATAAAAAACCCTATTCTTTCTTTTCTTTTCTTATCCTTCCAATTCTCTCAATCCAAACGAAGCCTAAGAAAATTTATTTAATAAAACAACTTATTTCACAAAAAATCTAATAATAATAGGAAACCTAGTCCTAGAAGGAAATAAAAATACATGGAAACTAAAAGATAGAGAATAAAAGAAAAATAAAAACCTAAATTATAATGAAAAGAAAATTCTAAAATTGAGATATAGACAACCGTCCTACATCAGACCCCTCCACTTTAAAAAAATTTGTCCTCAAGTTTAGTGTGGATCATATAGAAGTATGAATAATAATTCATACCATTGAGAATTTGATCATAATTCTTCAAATGTTTGTTTCTTCATAGTCCAATTCCATATTACAACTAGCTGCAACAGAATTTCAATTCTCCTTGGTATCTTAAAATAAAGGAAATTATTTAAGATATCTAAGTCTTTAAAACTTGTGACAATTCTCATCCTCATCCTTTAAATATGGATCGGCGTAATTATTGATACTGAATGCAATATTCTCTAAGGAATAAAACAAATGTTATATTTCATCACAACATAAATTAGAGTCGACTTCTTCTTCCTCCAATGCATCTTCTTTCTTATCAATTTCATCGATTGAATGAGTCTCAGATTGAGCCACAACCATGACTTCTTCAACTGGTTTCGTAATTGTATCACCAACTTCTACTTCATTTGCAATACATGAAGCAACAACAAAATTGTGTTCTTCATCAATCTCGGAATCAATGGTTGTTTTAATACAATTATCCTCTTTTGTAGACTCATTGATAGATGAATTATCTTGTCTACAACTTTAATATTTTTTATACATAATTTGCTCATAATTTGGTGGAAGAAATCTAGCCTTTAACAACCGTTTCATCTTGTACCACAATCTCACCGTTTGTTTTCCTTCTATCTTCCGATTATTTTGTGTTTGTGAGTTGAAAAACAACAAGAGAAACTTGTTTATTTTCGGGTATGTTGAAACAAAAGATTAATCGCAAACAATAAACAGTAAAGAATCAATACACAGGATTTATCGTGGTTTGGTTAATTTGACCAACGTCCACCATTTACCGTTCACAGGATACACAGTCTTTGTATTTAGCTTCACAATGAATTAGGGTTACAATGATGTATATATAGACCTAATTCATATGTATTGGTAAAATATCAAAATCACCATTTACCGTACCTTGGGGGCGTAGCCCCCCGAACCCCCCAACAAGTCAATCGATACCCTTTGGACCCAGTGTCTGTTCCTTCCTGGATTATGAGTCATAACCCAATAATCCCCACCTTGGCGAATATCCTGTTACCTTGAAGTTATCTTGTATTACCTCGAACTCACTTTATTGAGGGGTCTCCTTTTCTTTAACATAAATAAACATTAATCAAATCCAAGCAATGCTTGAACTTATCTGAATTCAATGGTTTTGTCGATATATCTGTTGCATTCTCTGTAGTATGTATCTTCTGTAAAAGAATATCACTTGTAGACACTAACTCTCATATCTTGTGAAACCTCACATCTATATGTTTGGTTCTCGCATGATATACCTAGTGTTTTGCCAAATAAATGGCACTTTGGCTATCACAATGCAACTGAACTCCACCTTGATCAATACCAAGTTCCCTGACCAAACCTTTCACCCACAAAGCTTCCTTCGCAGCCTCAGTAACTGCCATGTACTCTGATTCCGTTGTAGACAATGGAACTACGGACTGAAGTATAGACTTCCAACATATCGATCATCCTGCTAATGTGAACAGATATCCCGTGGTCGATCTCCTATCATCAAGATCACTTGCATAGTCTGCATCCACATACCCCACAACTGACATAGTACTTTGTTGCCTTGCAAACATAATCACATAGTCTGCGGTTCCCTTCAAATACCTGAAGATCCACTTCACTGCCTTCCAATGTTCTTTCCCTGGATTGACCATATACTTGCTAACTGTGTTGACTACGTGTGCTAGATCCAGCCTGGTGTATACTATTGCATACATCAAACATCCCACAACATTAGCATAAGGTACTTTGCCCATCTCTTCAGTTTCTGCTTTTATTTGTGAGCTTTGGGTTACAGACAATCTAAAGTGGTTGGCCAATGGTGTACTCACCTCTTTAGCATCACTCATACTAAACATCTCCAGTACCTTTTTTATGTAGCTCTTCTGAGAAACCCATAGTTTTCCAGCCTTTTTGTCCCTGTGAATCTCCATACCAAGAATATTTTTGGCTACCCCCAAGTCTTTCATCTCGAACTTTTCACCCAACAAGGATTTTAGGCTACTAATCTCATCCATATGCTTAGCAGTCATCAACATATAACATTAAGAAATATATGAACCATTATCTAAAATTTTGAAATAAACGTAACAATCATACTCACAACGAGTGTAACCAATCTATAACATGTAAGAATCAAACTTCTTGTACCACTACCTGAGAGACTGCTTCAACCCATAAAGTGATTTCTTCAGTCTATAAACAAGATGTTCTGATTCGGTTCCTTGAACCCCTCCAGCTGTTCCATGAAGATGTGTTCCTCCAAATCACCATGAAGGAAAGTTGTCTTCACATCTAGTTGTTCTAACTCCATGTCATCATTTACTACCAATGCCAAAAATGATCTAATAGAAGTGTGATTCACAACTGGAGAGAACACTTCATTATATTAATGCCTTGCCTCTATGAGTACCCCTTTGCTACAAGACCCTTTTTTCTTGAAAACCCACTTGTACCTAATAGCCTTTTTTCCCTCAGGAAACTCCACCAACTCCCATGTATGATTTTTCGTAAGTGACTCATTCTCTTCCATCATGGCCTTCATCCACTCACTTTTTTCTTGGCAACTAATTGCCTCTTGATAAGATGAAGAATTCCCATCAGTAGTCATAAGTGCAAAAGAAACATAATCATCATACCTTGCTGGTGGTCTAGTAGTGCGTCTGGGTCTGTTTGTAACAATGTGATGGTGCTCCTTTTCTAGTTGCAAAATGTTCTCCTTTTCTTCCCTCAACTCTTCTAGCTCCACCTCAATTCTTTGCTTCTCATTTGCACTATTTTCTGGTTGATGTGGTTGCTCATTTTCCAACATTGATTTTTCATCAAATATTACATCTTTGCTAATCACCACATTTTGAGTCTCTGGATTCCAAAGCTTGTACCCTTTTACTCATTTCTCATAACTAAGAAATATACACATTTTTTTATTTTGGATCAAGCTTAGACCTTTCCCCGAGTGGTATATGAACATATCCAGGGCACCCGGATACCCTCATCATTGAGTAGTCAATCTTCTTTCCTGTTCATACCTCTTTAGCAACTTTTTCATCTAAAACTGATCTTGGTGATCTGTTGATAACATTGCAATCCATATTTATTGTCTCAGCCCAGAAATGTTTCGGTAGACCAGCATTCAACCTCATATATCTCACCCTTTTTGCAATGGTTTTATTCATCCTCTCAGCAACACCATTTTGTTGTGGCATTTTTCAAACTGTGAAGTATCTCTTGATCCCATTTTCTTTACAAAATTTCAGAAATTTTGCGCTCTTATATTTGGTTTCGTTGTCTGTCCTGAGGGCCTTGATTTGTTTCTCGGTCTGATTTTCTATCTCTGTTTTCCACACCTTGAACTTTGCAAAAGTTTCTGACTTGTGTTTCATGAAGTAAACCCAAACCTTTCTGAATAAGTCATCTATGAATGTTACAAAATAGTACGATCCTCCCTTTGATTTTACATCCACCGGTCCCCAAACATCTGAATGTATGTAATCTAGAGTTTTCTTGATGCTGTGAATTGCTGTTTTAAACCAAACCTTACATTGTTTCTCGATAACACAATACTTGCAAAAGTTACTTGCAAAAGTCAAGTTTACAAGTCTTCACACCCTTCAATAGATTTCTCTTATGAAGTTCCCTCATCCCGAGTTCATTCATATGTCCCAGCCTCATATGCCATAAAAAGCAAGTCATTCGGGCTGGTTTCAGAAGATAAAGCAACAACAGCTTCACCAACAACTGTACTTCCTACCAGTTTATAAATGTTTCCTGCAACCTTCTGGCCTTTCATCAACACCATTGCTCCTTTCGACACCTTCAAAATTCCTCTTTCTGATTTATAGACACATCCACTTGCATCTAAAGTTCCTAAAGAAATTAAATTCCTTTTAAGTTCAGGAACATGCCTCACGTCACACAACATTCTCACAGTACCATCAAACATCTTAACTTAACAGTACCCAAACCGACAACTTTGCATGAAACATCATTGCCCATAACAACACTGACATAATTTACTAACTTGTAAGTGTTGAACCAATCTGCATGTGGGCAAATATGATAAGAGCAACCTGAATCAAGTATCCAGAAATATGTATCGTTATCAGTAGCAGACAATACTGATAGCATAT
The DNA here is from genome assembly GCA_963922005.1 of Cornus suecica. Classification (NCBI taxonomy): domain Eukaryota; kingdom Viridiplantae; phylum Streptophyta; class Magnoliopsida; order Cornales; family Cornaceae; genus Cornus; species Cornus suecica. Next base: position 29,051,882 of record OY998238.1, read on the forward strand.
CTCTATCGTTGTTATCTGCACTATCCTCAGCTACATTAGCTGAGGTTGATGCTTTTGTGTTCTTTCCTTTTTCTTCATGTTTCATCCGAGGATAGTCCCTCTTCATGTGTCCCTTCTCGTGACACTTATAACATTCAACTATCTTCATCCAATTTGGCCTTGATTTCGATCTAGACTTCTTCCTATCAGATGATTTTCCCCTCTCCCTCTGTCTTTCATTCTCCTGGTTTCCTTTTGTTATCAACCCTTCCCCTTGTAAACCCTTGGTAATTTTCCGTTGGTTGTAAGATAATAGGGCATCAATAACTTCCTCTTATTCTAGGATTTCCTTACCCCATAATATGGTTGTAGTTAGATGTTCATAAGACGCAAGGAGAGAACTCATTAGCATCATTGTCTTGTCTTCATCGTCATATTTCACATCAATCCTCAACAAATCACTTATTAACCGATTGAACACATTGATGTGTTGCGCTAGATCGGAACCTTCAGCCATCTTAAGCCCATACAACTTCTGTTTCAGAAACAGTCTGTTTGTCAATGATTTTGACATATAGCGACTCTAACTTTGTCCAAATTCCTGTAGGAGATTCTTCGTCCAAGACATCATACATAACCGAATCTGCAAGACATAGATGAATGGTACTTACCGCCTTCAATTCTAGGTCTTCCCAATCATCGTCTGACATCGTTGCAGGCTTTTTCGAATTTTCGTATAACGCCTTTACCAGACCCTGTTGTACCAGCAGATCTCTCACCCTTCATTGCCAAAGCCCAAAATTCTGAATCCCGTCGAATTTCTCCATATCGAACTTTGATATCGAAGTATTCACCATTGTTGCGAATCCGACCTTAGCTCTAATACCAATTGTTGAAACAAAAGATCAATCGCAAACAATAAAACAATAAAGAATCAACACACATGATTTATCGTGGTTCGACCAATTTGATCTACGTCCACCAGAAGAGTCTTTGTATTTAGCTTCACAATGATTTAGGGTTACAATGATGTATATATAAACCTAATTCATATGTACTAGTAAAATACCAAAATCACTCTTTACCGTACCTCAGGGGGCTATGCCCCTCGAATCCCCAATAAGTTAATCGATACCCCAGCCGGGCCCGATCATTTTAGACCCACGGCCTGTTCCTTCTTGGATTATGAGCCATAACCCAACAAAAATACTCAAAAAATTCTTCAGCCTCAGCAATCCAATCTAACACATCTTTAAGACTTTAATTATAAAATTTTCATGAAAAGTTAGTAATGCAAATTTTCTACGAAACTCATAATTGTCCTCTTCAATGGAATATTCTGTATAGGCTAGAGGCCTACGTGGATGAACAAGAACATAACTCATGTTCGGTTGGCTGCAAGGGCCAACTCCAGCACGATCCCAACTTGAATCACGAACCTGGTTGCCATTAATCCTAGAATCAGCAATTTTACTGCATCGTAGATCAAACCACCGTTCTTGAATACGTTTGGCTGTCCAAGGGACCTTCACTCTGCGATCTTCGTCAACAAAGTGGTTGCTACCAAGACGAGTAATTAACATCAATCCAGGGTAAATCAAGACTTTGATATCAATTGATGTAGCGGAAGTGAATAGGGGTTCAGCAAGGAACCAAAAAAATAACTAAGACTTTGAAATTCTCAAAATCAAGAAAGAACTTATAAAGAAAATTACAGAGAAATCATGAATGATTTTATTGAATGAATGAGTTCTCTACAATTACATTGTATTTATAACCAAAGAAATCATAATTCTTGATGAATAAGAAAACTTATTTCACAAGATAATTTATTTCACAAGAAATCTAATAATAATAGGAAATCTAGTCCTAAAAGGAAATAAAAATATATGGAAACTAAAAGATAGAGAATAAAAAAAAATCTAAATTATAATAAATAAATAAATTCTAGAATTGAGATGTAGGCAACCCTCCTACAACAATATATTATATCCTTACACCATATTTGTAGGCACATGGAGCCATCAATATTCTCTGCTACAGTTGCCAAAATTATTTGAAGTAATTGATGCCTTCATATGTCTATAAAGATGGTGTAAGCATATAAATATACGGAATTTTCATGATTATGTAGACGATAAATCATATATACACATATATAAATTACTCAAATTATATAATGAATCAGAAATTGAACTCAACAGTTTGAAGGAAAGATGCAATAAAAGAAAGGATTTTTTAATATTGAAGGCCAGCAAAACAACAAATGAGTATGCATAAAGGGTAGGGGTATAACAGTCATGTAAAAGAGTATTCGGACATTATTTCAAAGTGTGATCAAGCAAAGCGGAAAAAGTGATATTAAATAGGGACTCATCTCCTCAAAAATATAGTTCAGAGGATATTGTGCAACAATCTTTAGTTCAATAAAATATTTTGCACTTTCTAAATTATTGAATGCATCTCTCTCATTCATTGGTTAAAATAACTCGTGCTGGGGGAGCTGCTTAAAATTATTACTCATTCTAAAATGTGTCAAAAAAATGTCAATTTAGATATGAGGAATACCAGCTACCTCCTATATTTTTTCCTTTTTGTTAATTGATGTATCAAGCTTTAAATCTTTTCCAACTTGACTAATTCATTTAAATTAAACAGATAAATATTCTACGAAATCTTATTAGAAATAAGGCTTTTATATATATATATATATATATATAAACATATAAACACAATAATTTTCGATTGCTCTCTAATGAGCTCACTTTAATTGCAACATCTAATTATTTGAAGATGATAAATTAGCCTTTATTTTCATTATTTTCTACCATTAGATCGAGAAAATTGACAAAGATATAATTCTCAACATTGATTCTCCCATCTAATCAAAGATGTAAAATATTTCATGTAGCATTTTGGATTTTGTTTTTGTGTTATAAATAATATTCTCTTCGTCCCAAATAATAAGTCCACTTTGCCCCTTTTAATTGTTCCAAAATAAGTGTCCAACTTAGAATCACTATAAAACATTTCTTACAACATTCTCATATTATTCTCCTTATCTTTTTCAAAATACATGGCCCACAACATATATCATATCCTCTCCTGCACATACATTATTTCTATTACAAGGACAAAGTTGATAAAACATTAAACTTTTTTCTCATAAAATAATATAAAATTAATTCCCTTAAAAGGTTGATTTCCTAAAATTGGACCTATAAAATGGAACAATGTCTAAAACCAATCATTTACAAGAATAAATTACACACAAAACAATGTTGATTCCATGAACGGAGGACCCCTTATATATGTATAGGTTCATGCATATGATTAGGCAAAAAGAATCACATATAAGCAGGGCTGATTAGTTATATGTGTATAATATATATAGAATCCAAAGGGTTGGAGTTGGGCAACATGTTGATGATTCAGCAGACAGAGTGGCATCTAACGGTGGACGGTTAGGATCTTTGTCTTTTCTTGATATTGAAATAGTGAAGTTGACCAAACACGGCCAACAAGAATCTTTGGCCGTCTTTTACTCCTATAATTCATATATATATATATATATATATATATATATATATATGGGTAAATGGCGCTAAACACCCCTATAATTTTAAAAGTATGCATAAAACTCCCATTTAGTTCATTTTGTGCAGATAACTCTCATTACTATTTCAAAAGTGTGCACTTTGACCCCTTAATACTATTCATTTCATTTTTTTGGCCGGAATCCAATCATGCGACGAGTGCAAAACACTCCTTATGGTCAGGGGCGGAGCCCCTCTTGGGGAGGGGGTATGGCCCTACCCAAATTTTGTATTTTTTTTTTCTTTTTTTTAGCCTAAAATTTTATATATATTATAAATATGTTTATTAAAATTGCTTATGGCCCCTACCAATTTTAAAAAAATTTCTTTTGATAGCTTACAAAAGTATATATTTTACTAATAAATTTGTAAAAAATTACATTTTCACCCCCTTTTTTTAAAAAAATTCTTCTAGTAACCTAAAAAAAATATAAATTTCACTAATAAATTTATAAAAATTTGCATTGACCCCCCAGATAGGTTTCCTGGCTACGCCCCTGCCTATGGTTTCAGAAATGTGCAAAAAACCTCCTCTCAGTCACTGGAAAATGGCTTGAAGCGGGTTATTTGCACTCTTTGCAAAATATATGAGTGTTTAGAAATCATGAAAGAAGTTTTCCGCACACTTTTGAAACTGTAAGGTCATTTGGCGCAATTTTCCCATATATATATATATATATATATATATATATATATATTTCAATTCAATTACTATGTTTGGCTTAAATCTACGTGGGGGTTGCTTTTTCTCTTCTGTCGTGTAACATCATTTGGTTACAATGAATCCGTTTCTTTAATCCTTGAGTTTGGATAGTATTACTAGTAACTACTAAGTCATGTTGAGACATGTTTTGGGCGGCGGTTGCAATATTGATGTAGCATATTTAAATAATATTAATTTAAAAAATGTCGTAAGTGATAATTATGATTATCACTAACAACATTGTTGAGAGGGGTATACTATAACCAGATTTGTTGTGATAGTCAAGTTATCGCTACAAAAAAGGTGCTTGCTACATGCTATCATAACCGAAGATCGATATAACAATATCAGCTTAGCACCGAAAGTATAACTGCCACTTAAAGTACTAATATTAAAAAAAATTAGGTTATATTTATAATGTAAAACCATTACTATATCTTGAATATCTCGGATGAAAAAAAAATTAACTTTTGTATTATTATAGTAAGGAGTAATTTAAGTTCACTATTAAATTTTTATCTCGTTGATACATTTTTTTGTATTGTTGGGATCGAGAAATTATTGTATGGTCGTAGTCCACCATATCATTCTGCTGAATTGGTGTACTAAATCAATCTACTAATAACACATATAAGTAAATTGAAACATCACCATTAATAAAACACACACGTCATCTCACCTTCTACCCAAAAATTTTGCCCTCAACCTTAATATTCATTATTGTCGAACCCCCACCCGCCCCTGACGGATCGATCCACTGCTTGGTTTTTCTAACCGCTTCGTCGACTCCGCCATCTCAGTTGACCTCGGCCTCCACCACCTCGTCCATGTAGATGTCTCTCGCTCCGAGGAGGTCTCCAGCACCGTCACAACCCTTTTCCTCACCCTCCACCACTCGAACCTCCTCTCCTACCGCACTCTCTCCTCAAGTGCCGAGAAGGTCAGTGACACAGTCATGGCCCTCTTCTTCAACCCCTCTGTTGTTCATGGTCGTCTATGATTGGAGTTAAGGGAAAAAAATTTGGGTGGAAGGTGAGTTGACGTGTGTTTTTAATTAATGATAATGTGTTAATTTATATATATGTATCGTATAGTGGTTGATCTAGTCCACCCGCATAAATTGAAATGAGGTGGTGGACTAGGTTCAGAGAATAATTTCTCGTTTGGATCAACCCATTTGTCAATTGGACCCAAACAACATTGAAATCGTAATAGAGAGAGAGGAGAGGCACAGAATGACGAAGGGTTTGGAGGTTTTGAATGTTGAGGAGGTCTATCGCGTTTGGATAGAGTGCTTAATTTGAAAATTAAGATATGCTAATTGGAGAGGTAAGTTATTTTGGAAAAAAGCTTAAGGAAAATTAATTTATATAACTGAAATATTTGTTAAAAAAATATATATACATTTTATAAATACACAAACCAACACCCTAAAGCAAAGAATAGATATGAGTGATAAATCCAAATTTCATCGTTTGTGACCCATGTAAACTTTGAAGAATAAATGATATGAAAATATATATCATGTGGTAATCAAGTGAGTATATTTATTATTTTCACTCCTTGATAAATTTGAAAAACGATGTGAAGATATATTTTCCCATAATGTTGTGCGAATTATTTTAGAATTGAGCCACTTTATAAAGTTTTTGTAACATTTTTTGTATCACCGATAGAGAATTAGAATTGAACGAATAAAGGAAACAAATAATGTAATTGTTACTTTTTTGGAAAATTAATAATAATGACACTAACAATAACAGAATAATGGCAAAAAATAAATAATATACTATAAGTATAAAGCAGTAATATTAAACTGTATATAAAAAGGGGTTTACCAAATGTTTAGAGGAGAAAGAAGTGCTTTTGGAAAAAGAAAAAAAAAAACTATCACCAATTTTGTAAAATAATATACCGGAAAAGAATATAATCAAAGGTCATGATATGACTCACTTTCTAGCTTAATTAAATCCTCATTATTTTATGCGATACAACCTTAAAAGTTTAATTTTATGTATATAAATTCAAATTTTTTTAAATATATTGTACTTTGCCCCCTACTGGCCACCTTTGGTTGTGAATGACATTTATAAATACAAAATTTCTATATTACCCTTTGTTGGGTCGCGAGCGACTAACCCTCTGTAGTATCAATATAGTGCGTATAATTCCCCTGTTATTCTCGGAGACCCTAATATTTTAAAAAGTGTTCATATTGTACATGTTTTTCATTTACCGGTCATTGGAGGAGTCAAATGTATAAAATACCCTTAATATATATATTTTTAAAAATAGATATTGTAAAAGGATCATAAAACCACATTTCTTCTTCATCCTCTTCCCATTCTTGAAAACCCTAACGAATTTTCTCCATTTAAATTAAATATAGACACATAAATACGCACACTTAAAAACACACACATAAATACAAATGTATATATCACAACCATTTGTACATATATATATGATCGGCTCTTTAGGTCGACTAAAAATATGATTCTGAATAAAATCTAGATTGACCTAGTTTTATCTCTTGCAAGTGCATGAATCGTATTGTATAATAGTATGACTTGAGAAAAGTTGTCGAATCCCACAGAGACTAAGACCCTGTTTGGATTGGTTTTTCAAACGCTACTTTTGGCTTTCTGAAGGGAAAAACTGTTTTGAACGGTGTTTGACAAAAAATTTAGAAGAACTTTTGGGCCTTGGAAAAACTTTTGAGCGTTTTAAAGAAGGTGGGGGGTACCAGCTTCTGTTTCTCTTTTTCTTCTAAATAAAGTCAGAAGTAAAAGTTATGTCAAACATGGCCTAAGTTGTATTCTAAATTCAATAACTTAATGAAATAATTAGACTAACAATACCGAGTTAGGGCCTTAGAATGTATAACATCCGACTCATATCAATATATATCGGTGTGTGTGTGTCTCAAACCCACTACTCCAATTCTTTTTCAAATGTCCTTCCTCATATGAAGATTTCCTTCTCCAATCCCGAATAAACCTTGACTTTGTATCCAATTGAGAATATTATGATTGACAAGAAAAAAATTAAGAATAGAAGAGACAAGGGAAACAGAAGAAGGGTTTGGTGTCCTCACAATTGATACCCTACAAAAAATGTATATATGACCGATTTATATATATATATAGAGAGAGAGAATAATAAATATTATTATATATATAATATGTATGTGTGTGTATACAATCAATGTCTTTTCTATATTTGTCTAATTTTTGTTTTTCCAAAATTTTGAATTTCCTCGTGTCAATTTTTGCGACTTTATTCGTTCCATATTCGAAGAATTCAAGAATGCAATGGTGGGTATTGAGAGAGAGAGAGAGACCTGGTAAGAGAGAGTAGTCGATGAGATGAGAGAGGAGAGAGAAATGAGTCTTTTAACCAAATGTAACTAAGGGCATTTTTGTCATGAGAAAAGAGTATTATAGGCAATTCTCAATTTATAAATGTCATGTGCCTTTACAGCCAAATATGGTCGGCCGGTAACAGATAGGGGATAAAGTGTAATATTTTTGCAAATTCGTGGATTTATATACACGCAAAATTAAACTTTTAAGATTTTATCGCACAAAATAACAAACTAGGGGGTAGCAAATATTCTCATATATTTAAAAAATATAATAATATTTACATCTTCAGTCACCAAATAAATGCAATATATACACTATTTAAAATATTGGATCACATAGAACAACACGGTATTATACAAACTATATTAATATAATAGGAGTTAATCGCTCCAGACCCAAAAAAATAATAATAAACATAATACATTAGAAATCAAACAAGATGTGACTGGCTATTTATATTCAGACTAATACAAATCCAATTAAAATAATACATTAATCAAAGGGTCTAATGATATGTTCAGTACTGTATATAGATGGGCAGAAATTGGTCAAAGGATGTTCCTCTAAGATTAGTTGGGGTCCTTTTCAAAAAAAAAAAAGATTAGTTGGGGGCCCTTTCAATTGTTTGTTTAATGTCTGAAGAAATCAACATGTAATTTGTAAATTGGTGATTGGAATTAATCTTCTCTCTAACCTCATTTGAACATGACTAAAGAGACAAGTATGCACGTGCATTCATAGTCGTCTCAAGCTTCAAGCTTTTAGTCTTATGTGCTTGGATTTGGCTTTAAAACAATCAGAATGACTTGGCCACCCGTGGACAAGTCACTTATCAACAAAACAAATAATATATATATATATATATATATAATATCATTTTCATTATAAAGTCAATAACTTCGATCGAAAGCATTCACAAGGGCGTTAAAATGTCTAGATTTGGTGGTGTAATCACTATCCTAGCTAACAAACAATGACTGATACTAATCTTTTATATTTCACCACCATATATATTTAATTTAAGTTCTCTTTGTCACAACATTTGCTTCTATATTTAAAAAAAAAAAAAAAAAAAAAAGGAGAAGTACAAGTCATTGGTATTTCCTAACTTTTTCGAAATTTTATTTCAAGGTCAAATTTTTTTTCTAAAGTTTTAGTCAAATACCATTAAAATTAATTTCTCACTCCATAAAATCAAAAATCAAAAATAATTTTTGAAAAATCAATGAAAGAGGACTTTAGAATTAATAGTTTGAAGAAACAAAAGTTGAGGGTTGTACACTAGAGAGAATGTGACAAACAAAAGAGAGTCAAATATATGCACGTTTATACACTTTTAGGAGATGTTAGGTGTAGGGGTTCGATATTAGATCAATACATAGATAGTTTCTACACATGCTAATCTGAAAATAATGATGATGATAACTTTATTGCTTCTTGATGAGTTATAGAATTGTAGAAAGAAGAATAAAAGAGAAGAGGGAGAATGTGACAAACAAAAGAGAGTCAAATATATGCACATTTATACACTTCTAGGATATGTTAGGTGTAGGGGTTCTATATTAGATCAATACAGAGATAGTTTCTACACTTGCTAATCTGAAAATGATGATGATGATAACTTTATTGCTTCTTGATGAGTTATAGAATTGTAGAAAGAAGAATAAAAGAGAAGAGAAACAATACAAATGAGCTTGAGGATCACTCTCTCTCTCTAGGAATTTCTCTCTCTAAGTCTGGAAGTCCCCCAAAATGAAACTCTGGCCTTTTATTTATACACTTTTGGCCAAGCCTAAAATTAATGACGTATCAGCATGATCATCCGAGACCCCAATCTGCGAGTACCCTTTTTCTGCGCCGCTCATGTCGCGAGATCCATTCCGCAACATAACCTCGCAAGATACATTATATCTTTTCGCGGATCCCTTGCTTGATGTCATAGTTTCTTGGGGTCATGTCCTTTTATACATATTTTACCTTTGCATGACCCCGAATATTACTTAACGCATCCTAGGTACTTTATTTTGAGGAATTTTGATAAATGAGGCCGCGACCCACCATTTACCATCTCAAAATATTTCCCTAAAATAGATAAACAACACCCCCTATGCGATTAGCTCTAAGGGTCGCGAGGTTGACTTTTTGGTTATGACCCACTTTTGTCAAACCTCGTCAATCACCTCTTTGTAGAACTTTCTCGCATACTTGATCTCATTATGAGATACCTATTGGCCTTTTCCAACTTCCCATACTTTCCTTATTCCCTTTGATTTACCTTTGGATTCGCGCTTTCAAATTATCACGAATCCCCCTTTATATTTTTTCTCTTTTAAACTTTAGTACTAAAGAGTAAACTACTAGAACTTTTCCCTTTTCTTTGATTCGTGAGGACCGCGAAAAAACCTTTTTATATTTTTCCAACTTTTCCTCTTTCAGCTTTTTGAACTGTTTTCCCGGATTTTCTCATTTTTTCCTTCTCGAATCTGCCATTATTTTGTCAATATTCCGCTTTGATCACGATCCACAATATCACAACCCGCGGTAGTTTTGGCGTCGGTTCGCCTTTCGCGGGCATTTATTGCAACTCCTAAAAATCCGTGCCCCTTATTTTATAAACTTTCTTTACTTTATTTTTTCCATTTTTCCTCTCTTTCTCTACTTATCCTATTTCTTCCCCTCAATTATGTTCCCAACTTCTTGTCATATATTCTCTTCACTTATTTCTGCATACTTGTATATAAATCCTTCAGTCGCGGTACCAATCCTTCTCTTTTTTTCCCTGTTTCCACATTTGTTCACTCTTTTCATCTACTTCTTTTTTCAACATTTTTTTACACCATGTCTAAAACTTCCTCCTCTACCCCTAAACTCTTGGCCCCTCTTTCCGGAGTCATTCCCTTTGTCCCTCTTTCACCAGAATAAAGAAAAGCTTTATTCTTTGACAACACCTATGACAATTTCTGGAATTCTATTGAGAACCTTCCTCCCGAGGGAGATATCATTGAGGAACCTATATTTCTTCACTTTGATGGTGAGGCCCCTCTAGCTACTATTCCTCCCTCTTCTCTTCCTCGTCTGCTTATTGAGAAAGGAGATGTACCCTTTTCTTTTGTAGAGTATGAAGGTCATGTCGCCCTATCAGTGATTAGAAGATATGGTCTACCCACATTCTCAACCAAGAAAGGCACCGCGAAACACTTCAAAGGGCTGGCTTGCTAGACTCGATTAAGTTGTACTCTGACCTTTCTGTATGTGGCGACGTTGATGCCCTTACCTTATTGGCATCGCATTGGAGCCCTTCTTCTCATTCCTTCACAGCAGCTTGGGGGGAGTTTACCCCTACTCTAAAGGACGTCTATGTACTATTTAGACTCCTAATTTTTGACTCGCGGCCCCAAGATGCTCGCCCCTTTAATGAAGAGGACCAAAAGATCCATTTACGCCTTCAGGCTTATGTTGCCTATGCCGCGAAAAGAGGTAGTTGTTTACAAAGTGGTGTCATTCTCGATGAAGCCCTTTTCATTAGAAGTGCAAAACTTAAGTATTCCAACTGGTGTCATCACTTCTTTATGGAACATGAACCAAAGCTTTCTCTTTTCCACGACCAAGATCGCATAAGCGTATCTGGTCCAAAATTCAATAGCGAGTATGAATTGGCGGGCTTCTTGGCCTATTGGCTAGACCACTACATCTTTCAAGGACGCCCTGAGGATAGTCCAAATAAACCAGTGTTCTTAATGGCCTCTATCATCTCGCGGGGTATCCAACTTCCCCTAGCCCCACTCTTCCTTAGTACTTTGTATTCTCAATTAGATACTTTGGCCAACGATGTTTCCAGATCTATAGGTCGATATGACATCAGCACTCATATCCCATGCCTTTTTTTATGCTATTTTTGTTTGAGAGATTCCCCAAGTACGCCCCCAAGCTACTGGAAATTTCTTCAAATATGACAGACCCAGAATTCGCGAACTCATCACTCCCAAAATCCTTCGCTGCCCATTGGTCAAGCCTTTTTTCTACAAAAAGGCTTGATGATTTTATAGACGTTAGCCGCCACTTTTCATGGAGACCCTACTCTACTCCTTTAAAAGGCATCCATTTTCCCTTATTCTATCTAGATGAAGATATCACTTCATATGGATACAAATCCCATGAGGAACTGATTTTTGTTACCACCGCATTTGAGTACCATCTTCCTATTTTGAAGAGTCTTTTTCAAAAGTCACAGTTTATAATCCATCGCGAGTTGCTCGCCAGTTAGGTTTTGACCAAGCTATTCCAGTTTATATTGCCCCTACTAAGGAAATTTTGTATGGTGAAGTCATGGTGCATTTTTGTGAGGATTATGAAAAAAGACAACAAAAGTTCTCCTTTGTGATTCACATCCCCTCAAGGTCGCGTGCAAGAAGCCGAACTGCATCCTATGTAGATTTCTGGCTTGAAGTAGTCACCAGTTTTCAGACTTTCATGACGGAGCCCCTTATACCCATAGAGCCCGTAGAAATATATCCTGGTGATTCTTCCCTAAAACTCCATAAACCTCATGGTTCTCACGGTTTTTATAGCAAGTTGGAATTGCAGTCTCCCGATTATGTTGTTGAGCCTCATGACTAACCAGAACCCTCAAATCATGTTCCTAAGAAGAAGAAAACTTCAAAAACTCCATCTCAAAAACATACCAAGCCCTCTCATCCTCCCGTGCCCAAGCATAGACGTTCAAAATGCGTTGAGGTCTCAGAAATTCCAGCTGTCATACCTTCTCGCAAAGAGCCTATAGCAAAAAGATAGGTAATGATTTCCAGTCATCTTTTATTTTCAACAATGTACCCATATTTTAAACTCTTTCATTCATCATCTTCTGTTGCAACTCTTGATCTTTTCATATATTTTTATTCTATAGAGATCCGAGACTCCTTCTTTGTGGGCCACTCATAATGTCCAAATTCCTACTTCTGCTGATGATCTGAACGACATACATTTGTCTCAAAGAAGGGAAGCCATTACTGTTAATGACACTCTAGACTACATCCATTTGTATCAGAGAAGAGACACCCAAAGGTCTCAGATACTAGCCTCTACTGCTCATATGTCAATTTTAGATGATGATGAGGCAGATGAAATTCCTTTAATTCATAAAAAGAGGTCAGACATTCATGCTTCAAACCCCTCTACTCATGATTTAATTGAAGCTGAAAATGTTATTTCCTAGGGTGACAATGTTACTCAAGACAATATTTCTAACCATCTTCCTTCCAAGGACACCACATCATCTTTGTGAAGAGGGAGGTCTCCACGAAAAAGAAAGTTAGTACTTGCTGCTTCTTTGTCGCCTAACAAGAGCAGGCCTTTACTTGACACCGTTGCCCAAGCGATAAAGGAAATTCGCGCTTCAGATCACTTGTTTTTAGGTACCCAACCATGAATTTCTCACTTATACCTTATATCATTATATCATTTCCTATCACCATTGCTTAATTCTTTTCGAAATGTTTCAAGTCGCGAATCCACTGAGGAAACTATGTCATCTGGTAATGATGCAAGTTAAAAGGTCTTTGAAGATGTTGATGCTTTAGATCGCGAAGTGGCTGACATTCTTTCAGACTTTCCAGAGCAGGCAACAGTCCAACCTCAAAGTATTCATAGACCTCTTTCTTCCGCGGGGAGAGCCATTTCAACATGCCTACTTTGTGGTTTCACGGATGACTCAGACGAAGAAGATAATCTTCCAAATTTTTACCTTTTTTAAAAATTCAACTGTTACTGTTCAACCTGTTGAGAGCTCATCTATCCGCGATGGTCATATACAGGGTACTGATCATGCCAAAGAAGTCCATAATGTTCAAGCTGCTGAGGACACCACTATCCGCGAGGGTCACACAGAAGATGTTCATGTCGCGGAGGTTGTCAACTCAGGTCTTGTCACTGATCTTAATCGTGACATACTTCAGCCTATTGCTAACTCAAATCTTATTTTTGGAAAACCTGCCACTACTGATACTTCTATAACAAATCATATCGTTGCAAATCTCCCTCAAGAAAAGGATCATACTGAGGATATCTTGGGTAATCAAGACTCAGATACACGACACATGCAACAACTTAGTGGTGATGTCGCGGTGGAGATAACAGCTACTCTTGAGGATGGCTCACATATCCAAAGGTCTCTTTTTGGTGGTCTTGTTGCTAATGTTGAGGCAATTTTCGAAAACCCTAATGTCGCGGACCATGATACTAGCACTCACCAAGATCAAACTTATAGTGGTACAATTTTGAATAAAAACTTACATATCCATACAGCTACTAAGGAATCTGTTCATGTCGCGAACATAAGTTCTCATACTCAAGCAATTGATGTTTCTGGTTGTGTGACGTATGCTAGCATTGTTCTCGGTCTCTCATTTCCCGAATATGCTCTTCAAGATCCTGAGTTATTGCTTAATGACGAGACTTTTAATGACTTTTCTTCTCCATAGGCCACTCTACAAAATCTCACTTTCCCAAGTTCTGAGTCATTCTTCCTCCCCATTCATCCTCAGCAACCCCAATTCCAACAAACTCAACCTCTACAGATCCCTCCTCAAGCCTCAACTCCTCAGCCTCGTAGATCAAGCTTACCATCTCCAGTTCATCAATAGTCAGCTCCAGAATCTTTATTGGCTCTAATTATGGCAAACACTCAGCAAGATCTAGCGTACTAGCACAATTTTCTTTGTCATTCACAAGACATGGCCATTTTGGATCGTGTTTATTGTAGTAATCCCGAGACGTTTGTAGGAATGGAGCTCCATTAGCCACTTCTTTAACCTACCTTTCTGCATGTCATCGCGGATACTTTTTCTCCCTTGATGACTACTTGCATCAAAGATCTGACACCTGATATTTTACCGTGTTGTTGTGTCCGCATCAAGGATTGGAAAACACATGAAGATGAATATTACTTAGTGCAAGGCTCACTTAGAACAAGTCCAACGCTTATACATTAAGTATTATGCTGAAGTTAAGGCTTTCGCGGAATATCAATAAAGTATCACAAAAGTGGAGGAGGCCCGAGCACTTCTGGCTACCGCAGAAGAAGACAACCGCAAGTTGAAGGAATCAATAGAATACTCCCTTCATGCTCACGAACTGCAAGAGGAGCATGAAAACCTCCATGTTTTTATCTCCTGTTGGTAGATGTTAATACTAGTGTTTTGATGTAATTTGTACATATATTTTGCTAACTTTCACACATTTTGCACTGATGTAAGACAGCTTTTGATCAATACATGTGTTTCATTCCTTTGTTGCGTACACATATTATGTATAAATCTATTTTTCACATTTAAGATTGGTATAGCTTTATCCTATCATTTCGCGAGTAATCTCATGCTCTAATCTGTAGTACCCACTATTATTTTTCATTGGTTACTACATAAGGACCTTCCCATTTGACTTCAAATTTTCTCACCATTTGCCCCATCATTATTGTTGGTACTGTCTTCAATAATCTGTCCCCTTCTTTGAACCATCGATACCACACCATTTTATTGTATCATTTTGCCTGTTGTTTGTTATAGGACTTTTGATTCATAAATGCCTCACCCCTTTATTTCTTCCAGACTTTAAACCTCTAACATCCTTTCCTCCAATCTACTACTCATTGTCAGTGTCTTAGTCGCGATTTCCAATTATGCTGGCAATACTGCCTTTGCCCCGTAGACCAAAGAATATGGGGCCATCCCTGTAGTAGTATGGTATGATTCGGTGTGCCCATAATACTATAGGAAGCTCCTCCACCCACTTAGTTTGGTTATCATGCACCAACCTGGACAAGATTCAGATCAATGCCTTGTTAGATGCTTCAACCTGTCTGTTCCCTTTAGGATAGTATGGTGTTGATTTATGATGGATTACTGAATACTTTCTTAACAGATCCGCGACTTTATGGTTGACAAAAAGAGTCCCATTATCTGATAATATGACCTTCGGCACTCCAAATCGGCAAATGATATTCTCTTTTATAAATTGAACCACATTATCCGTTGTTGTCCGCCGCAGTGGAATAGCCTCCACCCACTTTGTAAACAACTCAGTTGCAACCAACACCCATGTATGTCCCTGAGCTTGTGGTGTGAATGACCAAGTGTGGAATGGCCAAGGGATGGATAGGTTGTACAATTCTGTTGCTGGAGCGTGAATAAGATCTTCATGTACTTGACATATGTGACACTACCTGACAAAGTCACTGACATCCTTCTCCATTGTTGGCTAGTAATACCCAAACAGGAGAAGCTATTGAAACACCTTTCTCTGCCCCTGATGCCCAAATTCATGGGTCCGTTTTAGCACTTGCCCTGCTTATTCTTTATCAATGCATCTCAGTAGTTTTCCCTCGAAACTTTTGCGGAACAATTTTCCACCTTGAAGGACAAATCGCAAGGCCAACTTCTTGAACCGCGACCTGTACATTTCAGGTAGTATTCTTTCTTTCAGATTACACATATACTTCTCTCGTCAGTCAGTTGTTTCTGCAAAGTTTCCCTCACTGGTGGAGGGATAAGTATTACAACTTTGGCATTGCCTTGTAGTGCAGCCTCATCATTTTTCATACTTGGCCAGAAGTAACCTTCTCGTTGTAAGACTCGATAGAGGCTTACATTTATTTATCCACATACTTTCTCATGAGCTTTTTGCAGTAGTTCTCCTACCTCATTTATTGGCATACATTTAGCGAGGATCCTTTCTGCTGCTCTATGGTACAGTACCTCTTTTATGATTTGAGAACCTTGCCTCAAGGTAGTGTTGTCATTCTTTAACAAGGCTTGTACTATGTCTTTCCTCAAGTCTTGCTCTTGGAAAGACTGTGACTCTTTTTGATGGCTGATAGCAGAACTAGTTCTTCGTAGTATCTGTAAGGTGGCATTTTCCCCTTAAAACTGTAGTCACGAGCCCATTGTTGCTAAAACATCAAAACGCCAATTTCCCTCTCGCGACACATGTTGAAATTTTACCGATTCAAAAGTTCTTAACATCTGCCTTATAAGAGTTTTGTAAGGCATGAGGTATGGTTCCTTGACAGCATATTATCCTCTGACCTGTTTGTTAACAAGCTTGGAATCCCCTTTTACATGCAAGAATTTTATCCTCAGCTGCTGAATCATCATTAAACCTAACACCAAACCTTCATACTCTATTATATTGTTAGTGCAGGGAAAATCAAGCTTGTAGGCCATGACCACCTCTTCTTTTGTTTATTCATTTCTCAGTACAAATCGAGCTCCTTCTCCTTGTTATGTGGAAGAATCGTCAAATTCTAATGTATATTTTGTGTTTTATGCCACATCCGTTTTCCCACCTCCTTTTCTTTGGGCTCAGAACTTCCTGGAAATAAGGCCAACAAATCTGATAATGCTTGGCTTTTTATCGCTTTTTGCCTGGAGCATGTAATCTCATATTGAGATAATGCCAGCAGCCAACGTGTTGTTCTCCCACTAAGTATGGTCTTTGTGAGCAAGTATCGAATAGGATCATATTTAGTTACCAACTCCAATGGATGACCTAATAAACAATGTCAAAATTTCTGTGCTGCGAATACCAGAGCTAAACAATGCTTCTCTAAAGATGTGTATCACAATTCCAGTCCTCTAAGCACACGACTGATGTAATATACTGGCTTTTTTTCTCCCTTATTCTCTTGAGCCAATAGTGTTTCTATTGATTTATTGGTGGAAGTGAGGTACATTATTAACGGCTTTCCTGGTTGTGGCGCTACTATCATTTTTGGAGAAGCTAAAATCTGTTTGATTTTCTCAAATGCCTCTTGATGCTCTCTCCCCCAATTATATGTTGCCTTTTCTTTAAGCAATGGCATGAGAGGATGATTGACTTCTGCTAATGCTGGGATAAACCTTCTGAGATATGAGATCTTTCCCATAAAGGTTTTCAACAGTTTGCGGATCGTGGGAGGTGGCATTTCCAAAACTGTTTTAGCCTTTGTTGGGTCCAAATCTATTCCATGTCGATGTACCACATATCCCAAAAATATCCCTTTTGGTACCCCGAAGACACTTCAAAGGATTCATTTTTAGATTGTACTCGTGACATCACTGTAACATTTTTCTTAAGTCTCCTAAATGATCTCACACTGCTTTGGATTTAACCACCAGATCATCTACATAATCTTCCACTATTTTATGCATTAGATCATGAAATATGGTTGTCATTGCTCGTTGATACGTAGCCCCAATATTCTTAAGCCCAAATGGCATACTGTGTAATGAAAGTTTCCCATTGGAGTGCGGAAAATAGTTTTCTCAGCATCCTCTGGTGCAATTTTGATTTGATTATATTTGCTAAATCCATCCATTAGCGAAAATATCTCATGTCCTGCAGTTGCATCTACCATAGTATTAGTATTATACAAAGGAAAATTGTCTTTTGGGTAGGCTTTATTGAGGTCACGGTAGTCCACACATACTGGAATTTGCCCACTTTTCTTCTTCACAGGTACTATATTTGCGAGCCATGTTGGATGCTAAGTAGGCTTGATGAATTCCTTTTCATTAGTTTTTCACTTCTGCCTTAATTTGTATTTCCAAGTCTGGGTGGAATACCCGTTGTCGCTGTTTTTTTGGCTCTGATGCGGGGTGCACATTGAGATGATAACTGACTAGTCCAGTACTCAGTCTCGGCATCTGGCCGTAAACCTAGGCGAAAATGTCGCGGTACTCTTTAAGTAGCTCTACCACATATTTTATGGTTTCTTCAGACAGAGTGTTACTTATAAAAGTTGGTCACGGTGTTGTTTCGTCCCCGATATCAACCTCGCACAATCCATGCTCTAGTCACGATTTTAACTTCGATGTCTTGGGGTCAGTACCAACTGCGTAGGCCTCTGACCCCCCACCCCGTCACAACTTGTATACCACACGCCCATCGGGCATCTTAACTCGCGACCAGCTCACCTCATTTGACTTCCTCTTGATTAGTCTTCCAACTTTTAATTCTTCCCATTTTGGTAATGGCGTGGCATAGACACCGGGGCCATCCTCTTCTCCATATTTTGAAATGTATACTGCATCCGCAAAATGAGCTTTAGAAGCACAAAATAGGTTTTTGGACACCTTGAGCGTCATTATTCCTTCTCCCCAGTTAGCCTTCATCACTTGGTGATATGATGATGGCATAACACCATATGTATGCAACCATGGCCTTCCAAGCAATAACTGACATGATGGTTCCCCTTTGACGATGTGAAACTTGGTAGGGGCCCTGATTCTTCCAACCTTGAGATCCAATGTTGCAAATCCCATGGTTGCTTGTTGATCTCCATTGAAATCTGTGACTGAAATGGCATGAGTCACGATCTTATTTTTAGGAAAATTGATCATCCGCAGGGTTGCAAGTGGGACTAAATTGACAGATGCTCCGCCATCAAGGAAAGCTCGTTTCATTTCGTGGCCATTAACAGTAGTAGGTACATACAGAGGTCGGTTATGAGGAAACATAATTTTCTTCTCGGCCTCTGAAAATATGATTTCTCCAATGGCCTTTCCTTGCTGCGGGATGACTATAGTATGGTTGAGAGCGGCGATTGTTTGTTCTTTCAAGAATTCTTTCACATGCTCCTGAATTAGGAGCTCGTTGAAGAAAACTTCAAACCTGGCAGTCTCCATCACCTCGAGAGTAGGGGAACATTCACACTTAGTGATACTCACCATTTCCTCAGTATCATCATGAGCTCCCACCACCGCCACATATGCAGGGAAAGGATCATTGGCTATATTTTTTGTGACATCTAAGGCTTCCAATGCTATTTTCCTATGCACTTCCGCGAAATTCCAAGTGTCACACCCCTAAAATCCTAAGACTCCCGAATCGGGACATCTGAGAACCCCGGGGTGTGATCCTTACAATGAACGACCAACTAAGATGATAAATAACAATAAAATGAATGAAATATTATTAATAACAATAATTCCATACACAACCAAGGGGAAGCTAAAACCAAACGATACACAAGGCATATCGAGGCGCCGAAAGAATATATCTCTACAACAATGCAACAATACCAAATACAAGGAAGGGATATGCCAACAGACTGGCTCCCAAGAAAAATAGATAATAATCCCATACAACATGGGTAAGGAACTAAATTATAAGGAAAACAATAGATAACTATCGTCCTTAATCCAATCGCACTACAACCGTAACCGCGCCATTATGTGCAACTCTAAAACCTATAATGAGGAAAACAAAGAAAAGATGTGGTTGTACCCCATATTGTCCGTAACCGAAACATTTCCTGCAAATTGGTGTGGGACACCAGGGAAAAAGAACACCGGGGTGAGCTCATCAAAGCCCCGTAGGAAAAAGGGAACCATAACCGTCACATCCTCCAACCGTCCAAGTCTAGTGCGAACCAACCCATGTACATACATTTACCCTAGGTCGGTCGGTCATCCCACATGGCACTCACACCAATACGAGACCTTAGAAATATATCCCTCTAGTCCCCTACCATGCATCATCAAGACAACTAGCATATAACAAAATCATAATACAACTACACGTAGAAAACGCACACCTATATATATATACATAGAGACAACAAAGAAGTATAAGTCACGTAGTTCTAACCTCACAAGAGAACACTATAACTCGTACCCACCAATCCAATACTAGTAGTCTACTCTACTCATATAAATGTACACCAAATACATAATACCCTAGCGTAACATAGGTAATTACTCTAGTGGCCACAACAATAACCATAGGATCCAAAGGAACTATAATCCCCACGATGTCTATAAGAGGAAACATCTATAACCGGTACCAAGAAAACTCTCACGTCCTTACGTACTTACATAAACATCGTCAATGCATATATATGTACAATACACATACGACACATCAACCTATTCACAAAGGCGATCTACACTCACATCAATATCACTACTCATGCTACTACATCAATTCTCATGATACTATCCACAAGGAGATCAATTTTATCACTAGCTCCCTCGCTAAGGACAATGAAGGCTAACTGCACAACCACGAAGGTTATGTGGACACTACTCTCAAGAATGGCCACAGAAGACCATGAAACCAAGAAAGGGATGGAACTCCAATGCTAAACAAAGGAATAATCGAGACATCACATCAATAGGGAAGGACATCCACCCGTGATGAGGAAAACACCACTATATATGGGCACTAGGCCATAAACATCATAACCGAGACCCGGAGTGAAAGAAGGTATGAAACACACATACCGAGATGATACACTCTCAAGTCAACCAAACAACCACAACTCAAGGATTCCTATGATACCCACGAGGACGAAGAAAGAAAAGTGACACGCTGGAACCACGAAACACAACTTCCGTTTCCAACCCTATGGATCAAATGATGACACAAACGATAACTAATCACAAAGAACAAATGCGGAAACCAAAAGGTGCATCTAAGCCGATCCTTCAACCTAACAAATCTCATCCCCAAAGACCACTAATCAATGCCCCGAACATAGTAGGAGAAGTGGTAAAACATAAGGGAGAGAACGAAAATAAGCTGGAAAAGGTGCACAAAAACAGATACCACCGAATTATACACTGAATACTCAGTGATGGAAGGTTTGAGTACTTGGTGACCTCTCCACTGAGTTGTACAATTGAGTACTCAGTAGCCTTAAAATTTACAAAACTCTTTGGCAATTTTGAGACTTTTGCGCAAGTGCACCCACTTATGCACTCACCGAGTACTTGGTAGAATCATCACCGAGTACTCGGTGGCCCCCAGGATGAAAAGCTAATGAATGAACCCGAAAAGCCCCAAAACGAAGCCGGACGACTCTGAGCTAACCCTAACACACCAAAACATCCACAACACCATGCGAAGTGACTTAACATCTGGCATGAACCACGGAGAACGAAGAATGAAGAAGGAAATCCGGAAATGACCACACTTTAACAAAAATGGGAAAAAACGATCCAATAACTTTATCCCCAACTGTGAACTCAATTCAACTCTCATCAACAAACTCATCTCAACCACCCAAGGCGATTAAGTTGACAACTCCAAGAACACTCATATTCTTAGGATGTGAAAAGGGAAAACCTAGTAGTCGATACCACAGAACTAACTAGTTCAATCACTACCTATTCTGATCCATTCAAACTTCAATTCACACGTAATATCACCCCTTTTAGATGACTAACGGAATCAAGAAACCGTTGCCACACAAGTGAATCCATCATAAGTTCATAACCCCATTAAATCAACTCAAACCTCAAAGTATGATAGACGACGCATTCCTCAATTGCAAAAGAAATATCGAAAGTCATTTCTACACCACTAACCAAGATCACAACTATCACCCGCCTTCTCAAATGTCACAAATCATAAGTAGCTCTCTAGTCCATTACCAAGTTTAACTTATCACAAGAAAGCCATTAACTAACTTATAACACCACCTACGGGCATATAAGTACATATCAACAAGTATAAGCATTCATCTCACATTATACTTTAAAACAAGACATGCAAATCATATTCTCACATTATCCAATTTTACTTGAGCAATTTAATAACATATAAATTAAATATCGAAATCCACATTAACATGCTCCGTATCACATGCAATAATATCATGAACTACATGTAAAATGGAATCACATAAATGCTACATAAATGTAATATGACATAACACCACCCATGGTACACACACGACCACACACCCTACTCTAAGGTTCAACGGATATCATTCCTCTAACCATTCCTTTTGAGGATACTGGCTCATGAAGGAATGTAGATAAGTTCGCCATGATCATTCCCTTGATATTTATACAGACTCAACTAGGAATATCGAAAAAATGAACACGATCGTGAACATAGAATTTGGAACAATTCATTTCCCTACCGTCTCTATTTCTCGGAAGACTAGTTCCGTAGGAGCGAGAAACATTCATTTGCCAGTTATTGCGACTATCCGACATAACAAATATGTATATCATCATATTTATGAAAATATTCGACTATCAGACACAAGTCAACTCACACGTGATTACATAACCCGCATAAACCAACACCATATTTTTAACACTACATGATGTACTCAATATGCATCAAGAGCCTCAACATAAATATATATATCTCATCATATTTATGAACACATTCTCAAAATGCCAACATGAATGTCATTAATCCTTTAACATACTTTTAATCATAATAAAGTCATGATCAACAAGGATACTTTCTCATATGAAATTCATGTTCCAAATCATCAAGTTTTCCTTTAATTCACAAGGATAACATTTTCATTCATTTACCATGCTTTTATATCAATTAAATCTATGATTCACATTATCTCATTTTCATACACAAGTTTAACTTTCAAGATAATAACTTCAAAATTCACAAGAGTGGAGGAACTAGAATAACGCTCTAAGTTCATAATCCCACATTTCACCAATCATCTACATCCACATCCCAACTCAATAACCAAGGTAGCTAGCCTACTTGCGTTATCAAGGCTACACTACTAATACCCATAATCATATGCGTATACTTACATTTATACATATACACCTCAATACTCATAGACATATATATATAGGCATACAAGCATACTTCCATCTCAAAAGTCCAAGAATCATAATTCATCTAGCATACATCATATACCTATCTCAAGTACACCCTAAACATGGACTATAGCACATAAATACATACAAATTCCAAATTCATATTTTCAAGTATACAACTTAGCAAAATATATTTAGGGTTAGAAAGCCCTAAAACGAAATTGCACACTCACGAAACCAAAGGATGAGAGATAATAGATGTTTTCCCCTACCTTAATGAAGAACAAAGCCAAACCACAAAGCCAGGTCCATGAAACCCTAGCTTTCATCAAACACCGAAATCGAAGCAACCAATCGGTGGAAAGTATCGCCATAGCCACCTAACAATGAATCAAGACTCAATCCACAAACAAAACAAGAATCAATAGGTGGTTTGACAAGAAAACCCAAAACTAGGGCTTGAGAAGAAACTCACAAAGAGAGGGAAGACACTTACCAATCCATGGTTCAAATCGAAGTCAAGAACACCACGATCAACTTTCATTTTGAAGCCATTACCAAAATCCAAGCCCAAATAGATTAATTAAGGCAAAGATTGAGAGAAAAATAACCGGGAGAGAGCAAGGCTCGGTTTGGGAAAAGATAGGAAGAGAAAATGAAATGTTTTGGTCAACACCCACTTATATACCAAATCTGCAGACTCTACCGAGTTGTACATCGAGTACTCGGTAGAATAGTGGTTGAGTACTCGGTGAAACAATTACCGAGTGCTCGGTACCCCTAAAACAACAAAGTGCAAGAAAAGGTTCCAAGGCCCCAAGATGACACCGGAAGACTCCGAAACAATTCGGGACACATCCAAACACTCCGAAACACATAGGAAGGCTTTCATACTTCCCCACCAATTCACACACAAGTGAATTACGAAGAATACCCCTCACTCCCAAAAGTTCTAAAAATAAATATAAATATATAATCCTATAAGTGCTACACCGAAACGTCTACAATAACTAAAGTAACACGTTCAAGCACGGAGCACGATCATCGAAGCATCAATGAGAAAGCATCGCAACGAACCCACATAGTCTCCAACAAAACAAAAATTCACGAAGTCGTCTCACTAAGTCTGAAACATAAACGCGAAAAATCAACACGTACCAAGATTGCACAAGACATCATGAATAAGTGACATCACAAAATGTTACCACTTGGGAAAGAATTCAAGAAAGGAGGAAGGAAACGCGGGGCGTTACACCTAGCACCCGGGCAAGGAATGCTGGATGGACCTGTAATAAGGACAATAGTTACTTTTCATTTTCTCTTTTCTTATCGACGCTCTTCGCACAGGAGGCAGTGATATAACATCATCAGTGATACCGGTTTTGCAAAGCAATTTCTTCCTTTTTACCAAAAGGTAAAGGAGGGGGTTCAGATGTTTTAGTGCGATCTTCGTTTTTCCTTTCATCTTGTGTGGCTGCTACCATTGTTATTCGCCTTGTGGTGATACTTGGTCACGTCGGAGGTGCCATAACTTCTCCCAATTCATGGTTGACCAGGTGTACCCTGTACTCTCACAGCATCCCTTCTATGCAGATCTTGATTAATTGTAGTTCGGAAAGAGGTTCATGACATTGTAGAGCAATTTCGCGAAATATCTTGACATAAACAACAACTTTCTCTCCAAGACGTTGCCTTTGCCTTGTGAGTGAGAGCATCGACACCTCTTCATCTGCTTGAAAGAACTTTGTGTAAAACTTGATTACCATGTCTGTCTAGCTTATCATTGAGGCTGGGACAAGGCTAGTATACCAAGTGTACGCAGTACTTGTTAGAGACTTGGAGAATTCTCTAAGCTTTAGGTATTCATTATTCCTATGAGGTCCCAAAGCATCTATAAATCTAGAAACATGTTCCCTCGCGTTTCCCTCTCTACAATCAAACTGTTGAAAGCTCGTCACTCCATAATCCTCTGGATATGGCAAGGCCATGATACTCGGATGATACGGTGGTGATATTTCCACTTCTTCTACATCAATTTTCGCACTTAGGCTAGCCTGCAACTGTTCTATGGTGATATAAACTTCATTCTCCAATGCTTCAACTTATGTGTGTGCTGGTTCTCGTGGAAGGCTCTGTGTTGCTGTTTTTGGCAGAGCGTGATTTTTGACCTGCGGAGGCGCTGAGCTCAGCTCAGAAGGTTGTGAAGCTTTTATAAAGGTCAGAATACTCTTTTGAGTTTCCCGAATGCTAATTAGAGTTTGAAGCAGAACTAGTGGCAATTCTGGTGACCTCGGTGTTGGATCTATTACCGGAGGAGTCTCTGCTCGAGCCACGCCAGTGTTTGCGCGACGACGCTGCCTTCATGCTGGTGGAACTGGTTCAGGCTCCTCATTTTGCTATACTCTTTTCTCTGCTTCCTGTTTTTCATTTTGCCCGGTATGCTGTGTGGGTGGATTCCCTCTTCGTCGGGCTGGATGTTGATTAGCTTGTGCCGAAGACATCTCTTCCCCAGCAGAGTCTCCTTTAATGTAGGGATTCGATATTAGATTGATACAGAAATAGTTTCTACACTTGCTAATATGAAAATGATGATGATGATAACTTTATTGCTTCTTGATAATTTACAGAACTGTAAAAAGAAGAATAAAAGAGAAGAGAAACAATACAAATGAGCTTGAGGATCACTCTTTCTCTCTCTAGGAATTTCTCTTTCTAAGTCTGGAAGTCCCCTAAAATGAAACTCTGGCCCTCTATTTATAGACTTTTGGCCAAGCCTAAAATTAATGTCGTGTCAGCATGATCATCCGCGACCCCAATCCGCGAGTACCGTTTTCCTGCGTCGCTCATGTCGCGAGATCCATTCCGCAACATAACCTCGTGAGATACATTATATCCTTTCGCGGATCCCTTGTTTGATGTCATAGTTTCCTGAGGTCATGTCCTTTTATACATATTTTTCCTTTACATGACCCCGAGTATTATTTAACACATCCTAGATACTTTATTTTGAGGAATTTTGATAAATGAGGCCGCGACCCACCATTTACCATCTCAAAATGTTTCCCTAAAATAGCTAAACAACACCCCTACGCGATTAGCTCTAAGGGTCGCGAGGTTGACTTTTTGGCTATGACCCACTTTTGTCAAACCTCGACAATCACATCTTTATAGAATTCTCTCGTGTACCTGATCTCATTATGAGATACTATGTTGGCCTTTTTCAGCTTCCCATACTTTCTTTATTCCATTTAATTTACCTTTGGATTCGTCCTTTCAAATTATAGCGAATCGCCTTTACATTAGGAACACATAAAGAAGACACTGCTAATTGTGTTAAAAAATAGCTTTAGCAAATTAAACCTTTAAATAATAAAATCAAAGATTCCAAAGTTTGGGAGATGAACAACTTTAAAGTACATACGCACTACATATGGTGATGCAATGAATTTGTAACATTATATATTACAATTGTGTGTTCCTTTAGATGGACGGCCAAGGAGAATTTAACATATTATATGTCTGTCTATATATATATGTACTGCCGTGTTAAATGTGTTAAAAGATGACAGGAGCATGAAAACAAGAATCGACATATGATGCTAATAAATATTTGTTGTGTTGATGTATGTTTATCAAGTTGTTATAATTTTTAAGGCTGATAGATATTGAAGATTTACATGTGGGATTAGTGTGATTTTAAATATAGAAGATTCACTATTTGTTGTTGACCTTGGAATATATTGAAGCCATCACAAGTACCAAAAGAGTGCTAGAAATTTTGAGTTGCCGTGATTGAGTTTTTAGCTTGAGGTCAAGCTTAATTTTACCAAGAGAGAGATGCCTTGAGAGAATTGAACTGCAATTATATATCTTCATAGTAATGAGCAAGTGGATTGACATTTTGTTACAAATATATAAAAGGGGTGGAGCCAATATTTAAATTCCGGACAATATTAAAAAAAGAAAAAGAAATAATAGTATTTACAAGGAATATAAAAAGTAACAGAGAGAAATAAAATAGAAAATTCAGATAACTTTGAAAGGAAAAGTCATAAATTATAATTTGATTCAATAAGGAAATTTTGAATTGTTTTAAAAAATAAAATAAGACTTAATTTGAATATAATTTTAGAATCTAGTAATTTTAGAAAAGATATTATATAATATATGGAGATGTAAGGTAAAAATAAATAAATAAATCGTATATTATATTGACTGGGGCAAGGCTTGAGAAATGTATAGTACTTTCTCTGCCGTTTAATATATTATGTATAAATATATATATACACGAAAATATATTATTCACAGGTAAACAAGAAAATTGATCAACACCCATAAAAATTCAAAAATAATAATGGTTTATTGGGACGGTTTCATGGAAGACGGGGCAGGGTTTTGAGAGAGAACGAAAATTTTCTTTTCGATTATGGGGCGGTAATGAAAGAGAGGAAATTAAACTTTTTTTGTTACGAATATTAAAAAAAAACGCATACAATTACCATCCCTATTAGGGACAAATAGATACTGATATGTTTTAGAGATTTAGTACATTGTTTGCAATTCAGATGTAACGGGTGATTTGAGACCTAAGCTCCAAAAGTCCTAAGGTAATCATGTAGTCAAAATTTCAAATAAATGAGCTCATTCGTATTTTTGGAAGATTTTGGCAATCTTGGTCAGCAAATGCTTCACCACCCGTCCATGCGCACAAACAAATATATATATATATACGTTCAAATCTATATCGAAAGTAGGAACTCAACTTTGAACTTGCAATTTCAGCAAAACGTGGTCCATGACATCCCCTCCCACGAGTGGGAGGTCCCAGTGTGGTGATATATACGTGTATATGAGAGAGATTATAGTTTTTAACATAATATCTGATATATTTGATTCATGATGCATTTACTTTGGCAGTTTGTTGAATGTACATGTAAGATATTAGGTGGTTGTGATACAAAAGACAGTTGGAATATATCCCATATACAATATTTGGATCCCCGAGGGGTGGATGAAGTTGGTATTCCTTGTTACTTAGTCAAATAGATTGAAGACACATTACTAGAATTAATTAAAGAATAATATAAATAAATATTATCTATTATTTACATATTTCATAGTAATGGATTTGTCAAAAATGTTTTATCACTGGAATATTTTCAATGCCTTCAAACATGGTTAGTTGGTTGTAGCGGAACTTTCATATGTTACCGATTTCAAAATTGATCAAATTAACATAAATAAAAATAAAAATAAAAATCTAATTTAGTCAAGGATAAAAATAAAATAAAATAAGTTTAACACTTGCTAATGGATATTAGAAATTTCCAACAATTTTAAATAAAATATATGTTGAAGGATGGAAAAGTAATTTTATTGACAACAAGAGTTTATGTCAATGCATGAATGTTTTTAAAAACATAAATTTATGTTTTTAATTAATGTTTTCTATATATCATATAATCGATTGGGTCAAAAGCTGAATAGAAAAAACAAAAAATGAAAAATGAAATTTTCAGATTTAGTAAAAATCCATAACATAATTGACATATATTTATATTGGTTTTTAATTCATTCTAGACACGTGTCTCTTATCTATTAGATCAAATAAGAGAGGAGGATCAACTTCATTCTCTTCGAGAAGACCAATGGTCCGTTTGGGAACTTGGTTTTGGTCTTGGTTTTGGTTTTGGTTTTGGTCTTGGTTTTGGTCTTGGGTGGTTTTAGGTAAATCTAAAACCAATATATAGTGTTTGGTAAGGAGTTGGTTTTGCTTTTGGTCTTGGTATAATTATATATATATATACTAATATGTATTAAAAATATATAAATATGAAAAATATATATATATAAAATTGGAAAAAAAGTAATTTTCGGGAAAAAAATATTTTTCCCAAAAATATAAAAAATAATTTTTTCAAAACTAATTAATTTTCGGAAAAAAAAATAATTAATTTTTTCCGAAAAATTAATTTTTTCGAAAAAATATTTTTTTCCGAAAATTAATTTTTTTCCAAAAATATGATTTTTTTCCGAAAATATGATTTTTTTTCCAAAAATTATTTTTGTCGAAAAAATATTTTTTTTCCGAAAATTAATTTTTTCCCAAAAATTTATTTTTTTTCCGAAAAAATAAATATTTTCCGGAAAATATTTATTTTCGAAAAAATAATTTTTTGGAGAAAATTAATTTTTTCCCAAAAATATGATTTTTTTCCAAAAATTTATTTTTTGACGAAAAAATACATTTTTCCGAAAAAACAAATATTTTCCGGAAAATAATTATTTTCGAAAAATAATTTTTTTCCGAAAATTAATTTTTTCCCAAAAATATGATTTTTTTCCAAAAATTTATTTTTCCGAAAAAATAAATATTTTCCGGAAAATAATTATTTTCGAAAAATAATTTTTTTCCGAAAATATGATTTTTTTCCGAAAAAATAAATTTTTCCGAAAAAATAAATATTTTCGGAAAAATATTTTTTTCCCGAATTAATAATTATTTTCCGGAAAAGAATTTTTTCCCAAAAAATAATTTTTTGGAGAAAATTAATTTTTGTCCGAAAATATGATTTTTTCCGAAAAAATAATTTTTTTCCGAAAATTTATTTTTTCCGAAAATTTATTTTTTTCCGAAAATTTATTTTTTTCCGAAAAAGATAATTATTTTCGAAAAAATAATTTTTTTCCGGAAATTAATTTTTTTCCAAAAAATATAAATTTTTTTTTAAAATAATTCATATTTTCGGCCATATATATATAGAGAGAGAGAGATAAGTCAAAAATGGTGGGCCAAAACCAGGTTTTAGTGGTTGGTTTTAGGGTGTCCAAAACCTGCCAACCAAACATGGTCTTGGTCTTGAAATCAAAGACCAAAACCAAAACCAAGACCAAGACCGGGTTGCCAAACGGACCCCAAGTATTGTCCAATATGTATATCATGGGCTTGTTTGGGAAGTGGATTTTGTGTTTGGTTTTGGTTTTGGTTTTGATTTTTGATTTGAAGCCCAAACCGTGTTTGGTTGGTGGTTTTTGGACTTGGTTTTGAGTTTTTTAGAACCAACTATTAAAACCTTGGTTTTGGCCTACCAATTTTGATTTCTCTCTCTATATATATATATATATATATATGGCCGAAAATATGAATTATTTTGAAAAAAATAATATATAATATTTGAAAAAAAAAATCATATTTTGAAACATAATATATATTTTTCGCAAAATATCATATTTTGGAACATAATATATATTTTTCGGAAAAAAATTTATATTTTGGGGCATAATAAATTTTCGGAAAAGTATTTTTCAAATTTTATATTTTGAAAAAATATTATTTGGAAAAAAATCATATTTTAATATAATTTTTCAAAATTTTATATTTTTTTTGAATTATACATATATATATATTTTTTGAATTTTAAATATTTCGCACTTTTTAAAAAGTATAAAAAAAAGTGCGAAAATTTTATAATAAAATAAATATTTTGCACTTTTCAAAAAATAAAAAAAAAGTGCGAAAATTTTATAATTTTCTTAAAATATATATTTTTTTCAAAAAATATATTATGAAAAACAATATTTTCGGAAAATTAAGTTGGAGAAAAAAAATTTGGAAAAAATTATAAATATTTCGCACTTTTTTATATTTTCTGGAAAGTGAGAAAATTTTATAATTTCCTGGAAATATTTTTTTAGAAAATATAATTTTCTGGAAAGTGCGAAATATTTTTATCAATTATATATATATTAATATATATTATTTGAATTTTATATATAATTTTCACATTTTAAAATATTTTTATCAATTATATATATATATATTTTTGAATTTAAAAAAAATAGAAATTTAAATATTGTTTTATATGATTTTTGAATTTTATATATTTATTTCGAATCTATATATTTTTCCCCATTTTATATCTTTTTTTCTAATTTTTTTAAAAATTTCAGTATATAATATAATTTTTCAGAATTTTATATATTTTTTGAATTATATATATATTTTCGAATTTAATATATATTATTTGAATTTTATATATAATGTTAACATTTTAAAATATTTTTTCGATTATATATATATATTTTGGAATAAAAAAATAGAAATGTCAATTTTTTTCGGGAATTTTAAATATTTTTTAATTATATATATATTCATTTTAATATTTGTTTCCAATTTTATATATATTTTTTCATATTTATATATTTTTAATACATATTAGTATAAATATATAATTATATTAAGACCAAGATCAACTTCTTACCAAACATGATTTTAGATTTTCGTAAAATCATTCAAGGCCAAAATCACAAGACCAAAACCAAAACCAAGTTACCAAACAAGCCATATAAAGGGAATGGATATCTGATTGTGGTATCTACTTTTGCTACCAAGTTACCAAGCATGCCTTTTTTGAAATAATGTTTCCATATCTGATTGTGGTATCTACTTTTGCTACCATTTTAAAGGGAATGGATTGTCAAAGTGAGACAGAGACCAATGACCCATTTTTTCATTAAGAATATCAGATATATATATATATATATATATAACACAGACACTAATTTCAAATTTTAAACAAAAATGCAAAATTATGAGGAAATTTCGTTTTTTATGACAAGACCAATACCAATGACAACTTTCTACCGAGTAATCCTGTACCATCTGCTACGTTGCACAGATTAGAGTTGATGGCATTGAAGTCCAAATGATAATCTTCTATCAAATCACTCATGTATATATAAAGCATTGCATTGGTGGTTTATATTTTGAAGTAAAAAAAGAAAATTAAGATACTTTTACCCTAAGCTTATTTATATCATCATATTCTTTCAAAAGTAATGACCTTGTTCTCAACTAATTTGTGTAATTTTATATAAGAGTAGTTAGTGTTAAAAGTAATAATGGGACATCTTAAACCTAATACAAGACTCTATGGAGTGATGTCCTGATATGCTTAATAATAATAATTGTCCATCTTAGACTCGGATTAATTTGTTGACACTTCAAATATGAATACATGTGGATTCAGGTTGAATTCCGATTTTTTAACACATCTTACATTACGAGTTCAGTCCATGTTTATAGTTGTTCACTCTAATTAAATTTACTTTTTCATTGGCGTCATTTGAATTTGATTCTAATTTCTTAAATTAAGCATAATAATTCAGTGTAGAAATTCATCATCATATTTAAAATAGTTGCCTTCATTTGCTAATCTAATATGATCAACCTAATCGTTCCTTGAAAATAAGTTAAATAATACTTCTCCACCTTGAGTGTTCAAGTCCTTCATGTGTTATTTGCTGATTTGAAATGGTGAAAAGGCCTCGGCCCAATAGCTCACCTCTCCGGTCGGGCTTCATGGGAACCCATCAAACCAGGCTTCAGCCTTGGGCTTGAAGCCCAGCACGGCAAAAAAGCCAATCTGTGGTAGGCCCAATGACCAGGTTAATTATGAGTATGATTATCAACTAGCTTGTCATGTTAGAATCATAGTTGTCAGAATCCCGATTCTAACTGATAAAATTTTACGATTATACGATTCTATACGATTATTTACGATTATATTACGTTAAAATAATAGTTAAACAGTTAAGTCCTCTATATGAAATACCCAAAAACTTTATGATTTAGTCTAATATCTCAATATATGACCTAAATTTATGAGAAAATATTTAAAGGGTCAATGTATTGGAAAATTTTGAAAATTTTAATATAATTTAGATTTTTAAATTAAATTTTTAATTATTAATATTTTTTTAAAAAAATTAATACGTTTATGTAGAATCGTAAGATTCTACAAATCCCAAAACAATTATATTTAAATTTCCGATTCTGACATCCTTGGTTAGAATAATCTTGACACTATCTATATATACATCATACGGTCTAATGGGCTTGGCCTTTTTTCAATTGCCTACAAGTTTATGGACTTGGTTGTGTCAAACCTGGTACCATTCTTGCTATGAAATGCCCACAAGACTTCCTCATCAGTTCTAATCATGGAAGAGGTGAGCACAATTTCAAGCAAAGCAGTACCAGTACCAGCTTCATGCCAAATAGACCATACAACATAGGTTGCGGTTTTGGTTTTTGTCATGATTGCGATAACGATGTAACGGATTCGCACAATATCAATTTTAAAAATTTTAAAAGTCAAAGTATGGGACGAATATTAGTATTGTGTTATGATATTAACACATTCTAAAAACATTACAAACACTATATATATAATATATATAATGTCACATCCGTAATACGCACCATATTCCTATAATATAATGACTAGTCAAAGTATCGGACGAATATTAATATTGTGTTACAATATTAACAGATTCTAAAAGCATGTATACTATATAGGAAAAATTACACAAACTATCCTTGAATTATGATCTAATTGTAGAGAGTATCCCTAACGTTTGAATAATATCAGTTACTATCCCTTAGAACAGCTCCAGTCAAATTTGTGCGTGAATTTACTTAAAAGTCCTTGTTTTATATTATATTTTAGGGTTCATTTCAAGAAACCCCCTATACTATCCAGTTTTATCAACAAACCCACACAGTGTCCACTTTGCCCCAAAAATTATAAATTCAAATATATATATATATATATATTTGTCGCAAAAAAATTATTTTTTGGAGGGAGAATATTATTTTCCAAATATGAATTATTTCGGAAAAAATAATATATATTTTTTGAAAAAAAATTATTTTCAGAAAAAAATCATATTTTGGAATATAATATATATTTTTCGCAAAAAAATATTTTTTAGAAAAGATCATATTTTTGAACATAATCGTATATATTTTTCGCAAAAAAAATATTTTTCGGAAAAGATCATATTTTGGAACATAATATATATATTTCGCAAAAAAAGTATTTTTCGGAAAAAAATTCATATTTTGGAACATAATAAGTAATTTTTTGCAAAAAATTCATATTTTGGAACATAATAAGTACTTTTTTGCAAAAAAATCATATTTTGGAACATAATAAGTACTTTTTTGCAAAAAAATCATATTTTGGAACATAATATATATTTTTCAAAAAAAATTCATATTTTGGAACATAATATATACTTTTCACAAAAAAATTATTTTTCGAAAAAAAAAAATCATATTTTGGAACATAATAAGTACTTTTTTGCAAAAAATTCATATTTTGGAACATAATATATACTTTTTCGCAAAAAAAAATATTTTTTAAAAAAAAAATTCATATTTTGGAACATTATATATAAATTCAAAAAAAAATAGGGTATTTAAGTAATTTTGTATGCAAAATTGGAACATGCAATGATATGAGGACAAAAATGGAAGTTCACTACAAAAACAGTCTTTATTGACTAATACACAAAGTTTTCGGCGTTGATTTTGAACAGAAGGGGCTAAGTGTTACAACGGAGGTGATTTTAAAAGTAGTTTATGATATTATTGAAACATAAAGGGTACCGCATACAATTAAATCATAATTTAGGAATAGTTTATATAATTTTTCCTAATATATATAATGTCATGTCATCCGTAATAATACGCATCACATTCTTATAATATAATGATGATGACCGTAGTACGCAGCACATTCCTATAATATAATCACATGTCCTCCGTAATACGTATAGCGTTATTGACGTTGAATGCCTGTCATAGCTTGAAGATACATGGTGATAGAGTCTCATGCAATATGATATGTGATTATACGAAATTACTTTGTAATCTGTATATATATGCTCGTATCAAACGCCCTCTTCATCATATCAACATACTGTGCTAAAGTAAGTAGAGTATTCTCATAGTCATCAATCACTTTATTTCCTTCAAACCAATTTGCTCAAAAATGTCGCCCAGCTACCAAACCACTGAAACCCTGGATCGTACTGAGGTAAATCAACCTCAGTAATACTTGTATATATATAGGGTAAGTTTTTACCGGATACCGGTAGTGCCATTATGCTAATACACACATAGTAATACTTGTATATTTGTGGAAGGAGGATATTTTTTACCCGAAAAATCTATCTTGGTTCGGGGCTAGCAGGTGGAGCCCCGAATTCACTATTCGGATTGGAGCTAAGTGACACGTCTCGGCGAACTTAAATGGACCGTATGGGTATCCTCAGGTGATCCTCGGGCCTTTCGGATTTTGATTCGATTAGAGCTGGACGACACGACCTTGTGAACTTTATACGACCACCATACAAGTATCTCGGGGTGATCCTTGAGCCAACCAATAGCTTATATTTGTGGGAGCACAGCTCACCGAACCGAGCAACCGACACGGAGCGCAAACTCATATTTAGTTTGCAGCATCCGATATGGTGGCGGTATCCTGGGGGTGTCTCCCACCATTATGCACAATCCTTGCGGTGGGTGCACACACTGCGGGGATTATTGGGGAGTGATCCGTTGCATGTCGATCCGGCTACAGTCACAGATACTGCGTAGCCGTGACGCATGGTCAGCGCGACACATTTTCACATTATGAAGGGACTGATGGAGCATGTGGACTGGAGGTAAAGGATACAGGTTCATTATGCCAGGAGCATACAAAATAATATTTCCCATGAGGCGAGGAATATTCTTTAGTAGCTGTTAGTATGATCCATAGTATGTGCGGTGGATATTTGGAGTTGTGGGAGAAGCTGGAATCAGTTGAGTGTATAAATATAATGTGAGTGCATAGTTAGTATACATGCATAGTACACGTGAATAGTAAAATACGTTCATATTAAAATATATAAGTGATTAGTGTCACAAGATTTTTCTATAAATAGAAGTATTGCATTTCATTTCAAGAAAAGGAGGATTGATTTAGGAGGGGATTAGGAGAAGGATCTGGATTGATAGGAGGATGGAGAGGAAACTCTTTGGACTTCTTCTTCACTTTTAGTAGTGTTTTTGAGAAATTTTCATGAAATTATTTGGAGGGAGTTTTTGGGAGTATTCTAGAGAGAAAAGAGAGATAAAAGAGGGTGGAGAAAAAAAGTGAACTCGCTTCTTGTCTAGTCTCCCGTTCATACTAGCGGCTGTGTCCTTTGCTCCTCACCATATTTTTCCATCTAGTCTATTATTTCAGGTTTGATTTGTGATAATTAATTTTGAAGCAGGTCAGACTCTGCAATCTCACAGAGCCCTCTATCGAAATTCAGGTCCAGATTCGGATACTATATTTCTGTTACGGTTCATGGTAGCTGATTTTGAGACAAGTCAGACTGCGTTGTCTCTTGAAGCCTTCCACCGGAATTCGGGTCCAGATTCGGATCCGAAAACCCAACTTTCATCTACATTTTGGCGATCATAGTGGGAGTGGAATGTGATTCCTAGAGATGCAGAAGATTCAGCCCAGATTCGTACCAGAAGGCTATTGGTGAGAATTAGGTGCACCCAACCAAAGCCAGATTTGACATGACTGTGCCGACAGCTCCATAAAGATAAGTATACATACCCATTTATATACATATATATACATACACGTGTTTATAGAATTAGAATACAAGCATATATGTATATATGTGCATGCGCGAGTATTTAAAAACAAAAAATACTGCTCTACACAAATTCAATTTAATGCATGTCAATATCTTTCCAAACAACTTACATATATTATAATGCCCATTTTGCTTTCACAAAAAATAAACGTTTTTTTTTCCTTCACATGACAGTGTATTTGGTTGGACATTATTACAAAAACATTATTTGAATATTATGATATTATAACTAATATTGTACAAGGATACATGAAAACTGTATATATAAATATATGTATATAGAAATATTGGAACAGGAATTTTGCAAAGCCAACGTCGGATTGCGACAGTGGCGGAACGAAGCACCGGCTAGATGCACACGGAGGAGCGGCTCGCAGTGATGCGACAGCTCACGGTGGCGCAAGAGGTTGAAGAGGACCGGAATAGTGATAGCAGCGAGCTGGTGGCTCTAGTAGTGACGAACGACGGCTCGCACAACATAGGATGTTTGGTGGTGGTTTGCAGCCGGTGGTGTCGCGTAGTGAGTGTGACGAGCTGTTGGCTGGAGGCACATGTAGAGGATGGCCCGAACAGATGTGGTGCGACACAAGAATAGGCGGCTAGCTGCTAGCGGCGGCAGATGTTCTGGCGGTGACTGTTGATGGTGTCACAGTTGGGTCGAACAGTAGGAGTATGACCCGAAGTTGATGGTGGTTCGTATGTTGGCGGCGGCTTGTGTTGGTAGCGAGCTATAGATGGCTGTGCTTGGAAGCAAGGGCGTGTTTGCAGGATTGATGCGCAGATGGTGGTGTGCGAAGGAGAAGCTTGGTGACGTGTCGAGGTGTCTTGCCTTTGTGAGCTTCAAAATAATTGAGAAGGCAACGCAAAGCAAGACAAAAATGGGACAAAACAAAGGAGTTAAAGGGTCGGTTTGGATATTTTGTTTTTTTTTTTTTTTTTTACTATTCATAAGATTAAAAAAAAAAATACGTTTGGCAAACGCGTTTACTGTTCACTATTTTTTCCCCAAAAAAATTGTTTTCTGTGAATAGTGTGTAAAAGTGATGAAAACACCAAATACAACTTTTAGTTATTTTTTGAGTTTTTTCACTGTTTAGGTGGTAAAAATAATGAAAACACCAAATTCATAAAATACAATTTTCACCAAATAAAAGTGGTGAAAACACCTTCATCCAAACGCTTTTTTGTTTTTAATTTTTTCCTGAAAAAACAAAGACAAATACAAAAATAATTTTTATATCTGAAGATAGAAAATAAATACAAAAAAACAAATTTTTCAAACGCACCCAAAGCGTATGTTGATGGCTTCAGAAGATAAGGCTACTGATAAGCAAGACACATAAGTTATAGAGATAAATTGGTATAAAAGTCGGGGGAAAGAAAAGAAAGCACTAGTGGAAAATAATTGAGGCAGATAAGAGGCTGCAGATTGAGATAGATAAGCAAGTAAATAATGATATTCCCAAAGTAATGGAATGGGAAGAGATAGTTGGCAGACAAGTCCAAGTGATTCTGAAAGGTAACAAAATATATATATATATATATATATATATTATACAATATATATACGGATATATCTACATAAGTTTTATTATGTAATTTAATTTATTATATTTATATAGTATAATATATGATATAATGGCAGACAATTCATCTTGCCACCGAAAGAAGAAAGAAGGTGATTTCTTTTTAAAATATATATCCATATCTGTATTATTTTCTGCACTAGTAGTATATTTATATCTAGATATTTATCGATCTATTATTTTTACAAAGATAATATACATTGCTATATATATAAATATAATATGTATACTTTTGTTACACTACAAAATATATATATATACATACATTTTTTTAGATATGTACACATAAATATCTATATATTTACTATTTTTAAATATATATATATATATATATATATATATATATTATAATATGTCATAATAGGAGACAAAGCATGAGTTTGAAATATACAAATATTGCCGAGATAACATGATGGGTGCTTGCATTGAATTTTATTAATCTATACTTACATTTTGCTTTTAGACTGGGTTACTTTGACTTATCAATACTAATGGCGTGCACATTACTATAATATATTCAAGCAATGGTGAAAAGAATGTGGGAGATAGTGTCATTTTATTATGATATATATAGATATAGATATATATGTGTATAGATAGTGCTGATGTTTTGTGTGATGGTATCCACGATAAGGAAATAAAAATGGTATAAAAATCAAGGAGTGGGAAACCAAGGACAAAGGGCCGCAAAAGTAAAGTAAAGCATGAAATGAAGTGGCGAATTTGATATAAATGTATGTGTATATATATATATATATATAAATATGTTATTTTAATGATACATATATGTATATAGCTATAATTTAAAATATATATATTTATGTATCTACAGAAATATATGACATATATTATTTTATGTATACAACTATTTCATACATAATGTTTAGCTTTCATTTATTATGTATTATTATAAATTTTCATATTTATAACTTATTATATATTTTATATAAAAGCAATCTAGCACTAAGAGTATATATATTCATTTTACTATAATCTATATCTCTTCTATTATATAGATATGTACGTGTATAGATATATGTACTGGCACTGTATCAGAAAATGGAAGAAGCTAAATATGGCAAAGATGTCATAGTTGGAGTTGTGGATAATAGTGTATGTCCAGGAATGGAACCCATTCCAAAATCATGGAGAGAAATACGCCAAAACGATGAAGGTACATGCAATTTATATATATATATATATATGTGCGCGCATGTAGTAGGTAGGACTTGTGGGATTCGTTTCAAGAAGAAATGAAAACATAATTACATAATTGTCCCTTCACTTTTATAGTAATTATAATCTAACCCCTAAATGTTTTTAAATTTCGGTTTGAAACTAGAAATTTATTAAAATGTTTTGTTGACCCCTGCACTTTATAAAATAATGAGTTGATCTCTGAAGTTTTATAGAATTCGGATTCGATTCCTAAAAGTTTTCTGAAATTACAATTGGATTCCTATAAAAAAAAATTATTTACCCCTGAACTTTATAAATTTGATATGATTAATTGTATTACATATGTGTTCGATTTAATAAATATATGTTGTTACAATAGCTCTGTAAAAGAAATATTATTGACGGTATTCAAAGGACTGAGTATAGAGGACAATATCTATTTATATATATTGGATTATCTCATTAAATGAGCGGTTATAAACTATTAATTATAATATAGTATTTATATTGGTGAATAAGTTACTGTCTTGCTAGATACCAATTTATTGGCATCACTTGTGGTTAAAACTACCACTCTATTTTATGTTATATTGGTGGATAAGTTGTTGCCTTACTTGATATCAATTACTGGCGTTACTTGGTGGTTAAAACTACCAATTTATTTTATGTTATATTGGTGGATAAGTTGATGCCTTACTTGATACCAATTACTGGCGTCACTTGGTGGTTAAAACTACCAATTTATTTTATGTTATATTGGTGGATAAGTTACCGTTTTACTTTATACCAATTTACTAGCATCACTTGGTGGTTAAAACTGTCAAATTATTTATTGTGTTATTGTACTAACGTTTGTGATTAAAGTGCAGTATATTCAACCATCTATTGAGTTATGAAAAAGAACAAAAATGGTCTCAAAAGGATTCGAGCCATGGTCCACGGGTAGTCCAACCATTTTTTACTTTAGCAAATCTGGACTGCCTTGCCACTAAGCTATTTTTTTATGACATATATACTTGAATATATTTGAAGTATGAAATTTGAGATTACTTTTCAAAATGAAAATTATTAAATATTATTTTTACAGACTTAGAAATACCATTTGACATTTTGACTCAGGATTTTGGCATCCCCTAATGTATATTAATAGAGGGAGAATTTTTGATAAATTTTCAAATGCATGCTATACGTGATTGTATAGTCATATACAACTGGATTTGTGAAAATATGTAAACAATTGAGTATTCTCCTATAGATATTACAACTGGATTTGTGAAAATATGTAAACAATTGAGTATTCTCCTATAGATATTTTCAAACGTTAAAGGATATTTGAATATCCTAAATTTTCAACCGAGTCTTGAGTATTGATTTGGTCTCATGGTGTACATGAATTTCTTAATCTCTATAATACATTTTAATACATGAAATTGATTTTTTTACTCACCTGATTACTCTAGTAGTGGTATGTGGTATGAATGAATATTGACAAAAAAAACTATTTTTTTCAATATAAATAAGGGGAGAATTTATTGACAACTTCTACCCCATTTGTTATTAGTATTCATTATATCTTTACTCATTTATTATATTTTTACTTTAATTTGATATTACGTGAATATAACATAATAAAAATATTTTTATAAAATATTATATATATTGTAATATATAATTTTATTATGTATATTAGTATGTAAAAATTATATTCTAACTTTTAAAAAAAATATAAAAAATATTTCTAACTTTTTCGTTTAACTTAGCTTAACTTTAACAAGTTGATTAAACTTGAAAAAAAAAAAAGAATTAATGAACACTTATGAAGATGACAATAGATATTTCTCCAAGTGAAAGCAATTATCAAATAATATGAATCAAGATAAGGTAAGCATGCAAATAATCAAATGAAAGAGCAAGAGAGAGAGAGAGAGATGACACCGCGATTTTTACGAGGTTCGGTAACTCCTACTCCTCGGCTTAAGGATCCCCCCTTAAGACTTTCTCAATCTCACACTATGGCTTTTCCTTGCAGGTGGAATAACAAACCTTTACACACGAGCTTACTAGCCCGTCGCATGAAACAAGAGGACAAACCCCTATTTTGGATCAATGAGCTTCACTCACTCAAGGATCTCTTCTCCTTTTATAATGAAAGGATACACTCAATAAAAACACTCAAAACCCCAAGGGTTTATGAAAGATTCACAATGTATGAGCTCAAGTGTTTAAGGTGAAGTGTTTGGTTCTCTCAAGATCTTACACACTCTAGGAATCAACGATTCAAGAGTTGGAACAAATATCTTATCTCACTAGCTTCTCACAAAGAAAATGATTGGAAATAAATGAGAGGAGTCTAGCTTTTAATGCTCAAGCTTTCCTTGCTATTGAATGAGAATGAAGAGCAATATTTCAGAGAGAATAAGGATGAAGGACAGCTTTTTCTGCAGAATAATGAAGAGAGATGCTTGGTTCAATCAATATCTCTACATATATATAGCTAGGGCAAGTTTTAGGAGAGTGAGCTGAGAGTAGTGGTAGCTGGGGACATGTGAGAGCCATTAATGCTCTGAATATGGCCGTTTTTAGTTTCGTCGGTCGACTGATTCTTGTCGGTCGGTCGACTGATTCCTGTCTGTCGGTCGACTGACATTACAATGTCGGTCGACTGGCAAATAACCAAAATTCTCTCTGTCCAGGTCGGTCGACTGGCATGAACTGTCGGTCGACTAGTGACTTCGTCGGTCGACTGGCAAATACCTTTAAATTCTCTGGCGAGGTCGGTCGACTGACGTGTTAATGTCGGTCGACTGAATGTTCGTCAGTCGACTGACTTTTTAATGTCGGTCGAATGGCAAATAGCCTTAAAACTCTCTGGCGAGGTCGGTCGACTGACGTGTTAATGTCGGTCGACTGGCAGTGCATTGAGTCGACTGATTTGCATGGTCAGTCGCCTGATTGTGCCATTTCATTTCTTTTGAATTAGGATGAGCTTATAAGTGTGAAATCCTTGCATAAACCCTTTGATACAATTCGCTCACCATCCTATCTACCCTAATTCTTGATTCGTCAATCTTCTGAAGCATAAGCGTGAATTGATCTTTTTGTCCTTTCTTTAGCTTTCGATAAATATCCTGTTAATCTGTAATGCTCAACTGGATAGACACATTAGTACAAAACACGTACTTAACATTTTGTTATCATCAAAACGGATAATTGTTCTTTGATTGACCATTTGGCCAACAATCTCCCCCTTTTTTATGATGACAAAATATTGCGTGTTTGATAATGAGGGTGGTATTTATAATATGCTCCCCCTGACTTTATGCATATAACAACAGTGGAATATTTTAAACACAAAGAACATATTCTCATTTTTGATATCTTCGTTAAATAATACATGAGAATTTGAAGTAAAAGCATAACAGTGCCACAAGTACTAAAAGCATAAATAAATGAAAACGCAAGACGCAAACAAAAAGTAGGCTAAAACAACCAACTACTAAGCAGTCCCAAAACACACATTTCTCCCCCTTTGGCAACATCAAAAAGGAGGGATGGCATTCTTAATCTCCTCGAGCGTGATATTGAGAGTGGCAAAACGAGTGTTGAAATCAGTGGAAAGTTCAACAATTTT
The DNA here is from genome assembly GCA_963922005.1 of Cornus suecica. Classification (NCBI taxonomy): domain Eukaryota; kingdom Viridiplantae; phylum Streptophyta; class Magnoliopsida; order Cornales; family Cornaceae; genus Cornus; species Cornus suecica. Next base: position 29,094,978 of record OY998238.1, read on the forward strand.
CCTTTCATTGCGAGAAATCGATTCAGCATTGCGAAGAATACCTTCATCGTTTCTTTTGACACCGCTGAGAATCTCACGAAGGAGTACAGTGTGAGGATCCGGGTAAAATGGCAAAGGGCCAGCCGGGACCATGGCTAGATCACCGGGAGGAACCGAGGACGAAGAGGCTTGTCCTTGAGCAGGAAGAGCATGCTGCTGGGCATGAGGAACTTGGCGAGGACGACAAGTAGATGTGGATTCAGTCTTGGGCATGAGAACACCGTCACGGCTGACAACTAAACCCATTTGGCTAAGACATCAACCGTCCACAGGAAGACTCACATTAGTGATAGCTTCGTGTTCGGTTGGAACTTCGTAAAGGTGAAGGATGTGGGTGATTGGAATAGGGTAGAAAAGCTTCTTGTTCCTTGAATTTTTGCAAGCCATTACATGCTTACGAAAAATATGGGCTAGGTCGAGAGGATGGTTGGTGAGAATACAAAACACGATATAGGCTTCAAAATGCGACACATGATCGCGGCCACCGGATTTGGGCAAAATGGAATAGGTGACCACTTTGTGAATTAACCGGGCTTCGAGAGTAAGGTGCTTGGTCTCAAGCACGGTGGATGGATGAATATTCTCCGGAGAGTGGCAAATGATGGCAATAGCGTCTTTTGGCTCAAAAGTGCTACTTTGATACCATTCATATTGAAGATAAATGGTTTGGCCAACGCTTGGAATATGAAACCAATTTCGAAATTGCGCATCAGTAATGGTTATAGGTATACCGGCAACAGAGGCAACAAGAGCACCGGTTGAGGAGGATTCTTCAACAGTAGTGTAAAAAGCTTGAATCAGGCGTTCGTGAGCGGGATAGTCGAGAGACACGAAGTGACTCCAGCCTATAGCCTGAAAAAGAGAGAAGAGTCGAATGTTCAACTCTCGGCAGAGGGAGTTTTTGACGATTCGGGTTTTTCAAAGTTCTCGATGCTCAAATTTTCGAAGAAAATCGGCACGATGACTGGCATTAGGAAAAAGAGCATGAAGACTCATTGGTGCATCATCTTCATCATCATCCGCAGGGGCTTGGTACCGTGAAGGTGGAGATGGAAATGGAGATGGAGAAGGTGAAGGGGGTGGTGATGAAATACGGCGATTTCGCTGAGAAGAAGAACGAGGACGCTTTCTAGGAGGATTATCAGAGCGAGGAGGTGCCATGAGAGTGGAGAGAGCAAGAAGAAACGGGAGGATGAAAGCCATTGTAGAGAATGAGGAGAGAAATGAGAGTAATTTTGAAAATAGTTAAAATGTGATGAAAAAGAAGTGAAAAAGGAGAATAAATAGAGAGAAAAAGGTAGTGAATGAGTGGAAGAACGTGTAGAGAGCGGTTTGGAGAAGTAGAGAGAAGTTGGGAAGAGCAAATGCGGCGGTTACAGGCCCTAGAAACGACTTTAATTTGCTCGTCAGTCGACTGACTTGTCTCCGTCAGTCGACTGATTCTGGAATATTCCTGAATCGGTCGACTGAATGTAGACTGTCAGTCGACTGAAAAACAAAAATCAGTCGACTGATTGTTCAATGTCGGTCGACTGACCTGACCAGAAAAAAACTGGAGAAAATATGCTATTTGTCAGTCGATCGATTCTTCCTCATCAGTCGACTGATTTACAAAAATCAGTCGACTGACAGGAATCATCAGTCGCCTGACATGATCAGGTGAAAACGATGATGAACAGGGTGACCATCAGTCGACTGATGAGTATAAGTCAGTCGACTGACAAAAAGAAAATTTAATATTTCTAAATAAAACAGAAATTAAAACTAAGCAATATAAGAGATATAAAAACTAGCCACCTTCAATAGTGAAAAATAAATTTCGATCATTAAACAACTTCATTTTCCATTGCCATACCAATTTCTCTACGGATTTTTGAAAAGTTTTCTTCTTGAAGAGGTTTTGTAAAAATGTCAGCTAGTTGCTCATTTGTTTTAACGAAGACCAACTCAACATCGCCCTTAGATACATGATCACGTATAAAATGATGTCTAATTTCTATGTGCTTGGTGCGAGAATGTTGAATGGAATTTTTGGAAATACAAATGGCACTTGTGTTATCACATCTAATAGGAACATACTTGAAAGTAAGACCATAATCTAGCAATTGTTGTTTAATAGAGAGAGTTTGAGCACAACTATTACCGGCCGCAACATATTCAGCCTCGGCGGTAGACAATGCAACGGAATTTTGCTTCTTACTAAACCAAGAAACTAGTGAGTGCCCTATAAAGTGACATGTGCCACTTGTGCTCTTTCGATCAACTTTGCAACCGGCAAAGTCGGCATCCGAATAACTAATTAGATCAAGAGAGGTGTCACGTGGATACCAAAGTCCTAAGTTAATTGTACCGCTAAGATAACGGAAAATTCGTTTAACGGCAAGGAGATGAGATTCCTTAGGACAAGATTGGAAACGAGCACATAGACAAATACTAAACATGATGTCCGGTCTACTAGCGGTAAGATAGAGCAAACTACCAATCATGCCTCTATATTTAGTGATATCAACACATTTACCATCTTCATCTTTGTCTAGCTTGGTAGCTGTATTCATAGGAGTTATGGCATGTTTGGTATCCTCCAAACCAAATCGTTTTAGTAAATCTTTAGTGTACTTGAATTGGCAAACGAAAATACCATCCAAGTTTTGCTTGATTTACAACCCTAAGAAGAAGTTCAACTCACCCATCATACTCATTTCAAATTCTTTTTGCATATTAACCGCGAAATCTTTACAAAGTGATTCATTTGTTGATCCAAAAATTATGTCATCAACATATATTTGAACAAGCAATAAATTATTTTCAATGGTTTTAGTAAATAGTGTGTTGTCAACTTTTCCTCTTGAAAAATCATTTTGGAGCAAAAAGCCACTAAGTCTTTCATACCAAGCCCTAGGGGCTTGCTTCAAACCATATAGGGCCTTAGTTAATTTGAAAACATGATTAGGGAAATGTTAATTTTCAAAACCGGGTGGTTGCTTGACATAAACTTCTTCCTCTATAACACCATTTAGAAACGCACTTTTGACATCCATTTGATAAAGCATGAAGTTTCTAGATGATGCAAATGCAAGAAGCATTCTAATTGCTTCTAATCTAGCCACGGGCGCAAAGGTCTCCTCATAGTCAATGCCTTCCTCTTGATTATAACCTTGGGCAACAAGTCTTGCTTTATTACGAATAATCACACCATTTTCATCCTTTTTATTTCAAAAAACCCATTTGGTGCCTATTATGGTTTGATCATTGGGTTTAGGAACTAAATGTCAAACTCGATTCGTTCAAATTGATTTAGTTCCTCTTGCATGACAATGATCCATGAGTCATCGCATTGAGCTTCAAGAATATTCTTGGGCTCAATTTGAGACACAAAAGCCATGTAATTACACAAGTCTCTAAGTTGAGAACGAGTGTCAACCCCTTTAGATGGATCACCTATGACTTGGTCAATTGGATGATCGTGTACAATTTTTCATGATTTTGGAATAGACATAGTCAAATCATCATTGGATTGATCTTTGACTTCCGTCTTTTCCGGGGGGTCATTTGGCAGGTTAGAGATATTTAGATCATTTAGTTCGTTCTCAATCCCAATAACCTCATCATCATCTAAGTCAATCCTAGAGGTCAATGGTAGTGGTGACTCATCAAAAACAACATGAATTGACTCTACCATGGTTAAGGTCTTTTTATTGTAGACTCTAAAAGCTCTACTTCGAGAAGAATATCCCAAAAAAATTCCTTCATCCGATTTGGATTCAAATTTTCCTAAGTTGTCCTTATCATTTAGCACAAAACACTTGCACCCAAAAACTTTGAAATACCCAATGTTGGGCTTTCGACCATTCCATAATTCGTAGGGTGTCTTATCCAATTTAGATCTAATGATGACTCTATTTATAACATGGCAAGCGGTGTTGACCGCTTCGGCCCAAAGACTTCTAGGAAGACTATGTTCATTTAACATGGTCCTAGCCATTTCTTGAAGTGATCTATTCTTTCTTTCGACAACTCCATTTTGTTGAGGAGTTCTAGGAGCCGAGAGATCATGAGATAAACCAAGTTCATCACATAATTCCTCTAAGTCATGGTTATCAAATTCTCTTCCCCTATCACTTCTAATTTTCTTAATTGAAAACTCTTTTCCATTTTGGATTCTTCTACAAAATTTATTTAAAATGGAGTGAGTTTCGTTTTTATGAGCAAGGAAATGTACCCAAGTAAATCGTGAGAAGTCATCAACTATGACGAGAACATAAAGTTTACCACCTATGCTAGCAATTCTTTCCGGACCAAAAAGATCCATATGAAGAAGCTCTAAAGGTCTAGTAGTGGTGATATCTTTCTTTCTTTTGAAAGAAGATTTGACTTGCTTGCCCGCTTGACAAGCACTACAAATTTTATCTTTAGAATATTTAGTCTTTGGGAGGCCTTTGACTAAATCATTTCTAGACAAGCGGTGAAGAAGGTCTATACTAGCATGTCCTAAACGTCTATGCCATAACCAACTACTTTCACTAGTTGTGATGAAACATTTAACATTTTGATCATGCAATTCACAAAGCAACATATTATAGACATTTCCATTTCGTTTGGCATTGAATAATTGCGATACATCCTTCTCAACTATGCATGCATTAGACCTAAAGATGACATCATAACCTTTATCACATAATTGACTAATGCTAAAAAGATTGTGCTTCAATCCATCAACAAGTATAACATTTTCAATTGAGAGAGAAGGGGATATACCAATAGCGCCAATTCTAATGATCTTGCCTTTTGAGTCGTCGCCAAATGTGACGTTTCCTCCTTCGTAAGCTTGTAGAGAGGTGAACTTTGATTTGTCCCCCATCATATGTCTCGAGCAACCACTATCAAGGAACCATTTGTCCTTGTTGGTTGTCTTCAAGCATACCTACAAAAAGATGTTTAAGTGCCGCCTTTTGGTACCCAAGTAATTTTGGGTCCATTGTTGTTAGTGTTGCATGCAATAGTTTCTTTTGGAACCCAAATCATCTTGGTTGTAATCTTTTCACGTTTTTGATTACGAACAAAAGTTCCTTTTGGAACCCAAATCATTTTTGTCTCTTTAAATCTACGATTACATACATTCGCTTTATGTCCATTTTGTTTGCAATAATAACAATAAACATGCTTGTGAAAATTTGAAGAATAAGATTGTTTGGTGAATGTGTGCCATAATGGTTTTCTCTTTTTCAATAGAATTGCATCTTTGTCAAATGCGTCATATCCTAGTCCACTCTTATCAAATCCTATTCTTTGTCTTCCAAGAATGATACTTAGATTTTCTTTTCCTTTAGTGAACTTAGCTAGAACATTGATTTGATCATCAATGGTTCTTTTTAAGAATTCATTTTCTTTTTCCAATTTTTTAATAGCATCATCATGCATGCTCAGTGAGATGAGTGAGGAACGAGAATTATCACAAGGGGATTTAATTTTCTTGAGAGAAATATGCTTAATAGCTAATTTTTCAAATTCATCATGCAAATCTTCAAAAGCTTCTTGTATTTCATTAAACGATAGTAATAATTCATTATATGATAATTTAGAGCAATCTTCAAAAAATGAATCTAATTGTACCTCATCATCCTTTGCCATGAGACAAAAGTTAGCCGTCTCCTCGGAATCTTCATCCTCATCTGAGGCGTTTGAATCATCATCATCCCAAGTGGAGTTCATGGCAACTTTCTTATGCTTTCTTTAATCATCTTTCTTTAGCTTGAAGCAATCCGATTTATAGTGTCCTGGCTTTCCGCAATTGAAGCAAGTTGGAGGTTCTCTTTTGTTTGAATCATTTCTTGGTTCATTTCTTTTGATAAACCTACCACCATTCAATTTCTTACGTTGAAGAAACCTTTTGAACTTTTGAGTAATCAAGGCGATGTCCTCATCTTGGTCCTCATTTTCCGTCTCAAGAGTATCTTCTTGAGTAGATGACTTTAATGCCAAGCCCTTCTTTGGTTTGGATTCCTCTTCTCGGGCTTTTAGAGTGATCTCCCATGTAAGAAGGGACCCAAAAATTTCATCAATGTCCATGGTATTTAGATCATAGGCCTCCTTGATAGACGTGACTTTTGCATCCCACTTAGCTGGAAGGCTTCTAAGAACTTTTCGAGATACATCGGATTTTGGAATGATCCTACCAAGATGCTTAAGCCCATTTAAGATGTTAGTAAATCGAGACATCATAGAATTGATATTTTCATCATTTTTCATAGCGAATAATTCATATTCATGCATAAGAATATCAATTTTAGATTCACGCACTTGAGAAGTACCTTCATAGGTTATAGCTAACGTATCCCACATTTCTTTGGCCGTATTGAAGGTGGAAACACGATTAAATTCATTTTGGGCTTAGAGCACAATTCATATTGACCTTTGCCTTAGCATTTAAGGAAATAAGTTTTCTTTCATCATTATTCCATTCATTTGGCAATTTAGGAACACGTGTTCCATCAACTAATTTAAAGGGAACGAAGGGACCGTCCGTGATGACTTGCCAAATTTGGTAGTCAATAGATTGAAGATAATCTATCATTCTAGTCTTCCAATAACTATAGTTTGATCCATCAAACCAAGGGGGTCTATTGTTCGATTGACCCTCAACGTGGGTGACTATGTTTGAAGTCATGATCGTTCTCTAAGACGGTTAAGCCTTTTAATCACTAGAGATTAGGCTCTGATACCAATTGTAAGTCACTAATTAGCCCTAGAGGGGGGGTGAATAGGGATATAAAAAATATTTCCAACTTTTTCGTTTAACTTAGCTTAACTTTAACAAGTTGATTAAACTTGAAAAAAAAAATAATTTAATGAACACTTATGAAGATGACAATAGATATTTCTCCAAGTGAAAGCAATTATCAAATAATATGAATCAAGATAAGGTAAGCATGCAAATAATCAAATGAAAGAGCAAGAGAGAGAGAGAGAGAGATGACACCGCGATTTTTACGAGGTTCGGTAACTCCTACTCCTCGGCTTAAGGATCCCCCCTTAAGACTTTCTCAATCTCACACTATGGCTTTTCCTTGCAGGTGGAATAACAAACCTTTACACACGAGCTTACGAGCCCGTCGCATGAAACAAGAGGACAAACCCCTATTTTGGATCAATGAGCTTCACTCACTCAAGGATCTCTTCTCCTTTTATAATGAAATGATACACTCAATAAAAACACTCAAAACCCTAAGGGTTTATGAAAGATTCACAATGTATGAGCTCAAGTGTTTAAGGTGAAGTGTTTGGTTCTCTCAAGATCTTACACACTCTAGGAATCAACGATTCAAGAGTTGGAACAAATATCTTATCTCACTAGCTTCTCACAAAGAAAATGATTGGAAATAAATGAGAGGAGTCTAGCTTTTAATGCTCAAGCTTTGCTTGCTATTGAATGAGAATGAAGAGCAATATTTCAGAGAGAATAAGGATGAATGACAGCTTTTTCTGCAGAATAATGAAGAGAGATGCTTGGTTCAATCAATATCTCTACATATATATAGCTAGGGCAAGTTTTAGGAGAGTGAGACTCACTTTAGGAGAGTGAGCTGAGAGTAGTGGTAGCTGGGGACATGTGAGAGCCATTAATGCTCTGAATATGGCCGTTTTTAGTTTCGTCGGTCGACTGATTCTTGTCGGTCGGTCGACTGATTCCTGTCTGTCGGTCGACTGACATTACAATGTCGGTCGACTGGCAAATAACCAAAATTCTCTCTGTCCAGGTCGGTCGACTGGCATGAACTGTCGGTTGACTGGTGACTTCGTCGGTCGACTGGCAAATACCTTTAAATTCTCTGGCGAGGTCGGTCGACTGACGTGTTAATGTCGGTCGACTGAATGTTCGTCAGTCGACTGACTTTTTAATGTCGGTCGAATGGCAAATAGCCTTAAAACTCTCTGGCGAGGTCGGTCGACTGACGTGTTAATGTCGGTCGACTGGCAGTGCATTGAGTCGACTGATTTGCATGGTCAGTCGCCTGATTGTGCCATTTCATTTCTTTTGAATTAGGATGAGCTTATAAGTGTGAAATCCTTGCATAAACCCTTTGATACAATTCGCTCACCATCCTATCTATCCTAATTCTTGATTCGTCAATCTTCTGAAGCATAAGCGTGAATTGATCTTTTTGTCCTTTCTTTAGCTTTCGATAAATATCTTGTTAATCTGTAATGCTCAACTGGATAGACACATTAGTACAAAACACGTACTTAACATTTTGTTATCATCAAAACGGATAATTGTTCTTTGATTGACCCTTTGGCCAACAGATGGGTAATAATATACATATATATTATTCTTATCATGATTTTATTGTATTTTATTATTTAATATTATTATTCTTATCATAATTTTACTATCCATTGTTATATCTATATTATTAAACATTATTTTATCATTTTGTTTTATTGATTTATATTATTACTGAGTTTTATAAGTGATATTATTTATTGTGATTATTATAGTTATTGCTATTAAATTATTATTAGTATTATTACTACTCATTTTCATAATTTCATCATTACTATGATTGTTATTATTACTCTTGTGTATTTTTATGTTTAAGGTATTTTACTCTATTTTATTATTTTACTATATTTTATATTATAGTTCATTATCTCTTGCAATTTAACTATAACACTATACAAATATTTTAGCACTATATATATAAAAAATAATATATCTAAAATTATTTAAATATTTATCATGTATCTATTAAATATTATAAGTGTAATTTATATTAGTTAATTTACAAAAATATTATATTGTATTTAACATAATTATATAGTGACATAAGTATAATATGTATATTTTCGCACATTAAGTAATAAGTAGTTTTATTGTTACTATTCAATTATTATTTATTATTAGTAGTATCTATTCTTATACTAAGGCATTTTTTTATCTTATTCTATTACCTTTCACTTATTATATTTATTATCTACTGATTATGATGTAACAATAAATTATAAAAAAAAAATTTGCAACCTATTTTTATAAGTGGTGTCATTTTACTCTATTTTTATTATATTTCATTTATATTAGTTTTACTCTTTACTGTGATTTTGAGGTAACACTAAATTATTGAAAATTTCCAGTTTTGCAAAATATATAAATGTTTTATATAATCTTTTTTATTATTATTATTATTATTATTATTATTATTATTATTATTATTTTAAATAGTATGATTTTTCTTAGTACTATTATTATAATTAGTATTGAAAGGTAAATAGTATTATAGCTACTCATATTATTCAGTTATTATTACTTTTATTATTAGTATTACCATTATTATTATATTGTACTCCATTGCATTATACATATTACCAGCTACTCTGATTTATAATCAAGCCAAAACTTACTAAATTTTTCATCTCATAAAATGCTCATATATTTATATGTTCCATCTTCCTTATCATCGCATACATGCATACACTTATATATCTATATATATATATATGTATATAATGAAAGGAGATGTACATCCGTAGACTCGACATTGAGGCGAGATCCCTCATGCAAGTCTTCAAAAGTTATATACATATTATTACTATTTTCTTAAATAAAAATGTGTATATTATAAATAAAAAATAAAAGTAAACATACATGCATACATACGCATCTATATATATAAAGAGAGCAGGTGTACATGCGAGACTCGACATCGAAGCGAGATCCCGCATGCAAGGGGGAAAAATGTGGAAGGAGGATATTTTTTACCCGAAAAATCTATCTTGGTTCGGGGCTAGCAGGTGGAGCTCAGAATTCACTATTCGGATTGGAGCTAAGTGACACGTCTCGGCGAATTTAAATGGACCGTATGGGTATCCTCGGGTGATCCTCGGGCCTTTCTGATTTTGATTCGATTGGAGCTGGGCGACACAACCTTGTGAACTTTATACGACCACCATACAAGTATCTCGGGGTGATCCTTGGGCCAACCAATAGCTTATATTTGTGGGAGCATAGCTCACCGAACCGAGCAACCGACACGGAGGGCAAACTCATATTTAGTTTACAGCATCCAATGCGGTGGCGGTATCCTGGGGGTGTCTCCCACCATTATGCACAATCCTTGCGGTGGGTGCACACACTGCGGAGATTATTGGGGAGTGATCCCTTGCATGTCGATCCGGCTGCAATCACAAATACTGCGTAACCGTGACGCATGGCCAGCGCGACACATCTTCACATTATGAAGAGACTGATGGAGCATATGGACTGGAGGTAAAGGATACAGATTCATTATGCCAGGAGCATACAAAAGAATATTTCCCATGAGGCGGGGAATATTCTTTAGTAGCTGTTAGTATGATTCATAGTATGTGCGGTGGATATTTGGAGTTGTGGGAGAGGCTGGAATCAGTTGAGTGTATAAATATAATGTGAGTGCATAGTAGTATACATACATAGTACACGTGAATAGTAATATACGTGAATAGTAAAATACGTTCATATTAAAATATATAAGTGATTAGTGTCACATTAGGTTTTTCTATAAATAGAAGCATTGCATTTCATTTCAAGAAATGAGGATTGATTTAAGGAGGGGATTAGGAGAAGGATCTGGATTGAAAGGAAGATGGATTTTAGGAGGATGGAGAGGAAACTCTCTGGACTTCTTCTTCACTTTTAGTAGTGTTTTTGAGAAGTTTTCATGACATTATTTGGAGGGAGTTTTTGAGAGTATTCTAGAGAGAAAAGAGGGTGGAGAGAAAGAGTGAAGCTCTCCTGCAGCTTCCTGCCTGGTCTCCCGCTCATACTAGCGGCTGTGTCATTTGCTCCTCACCATATTTTTCCATCTAGTCTATTATTTCAGGTTTGGTTCGTGATAACTAATTTTGAAGCGGGTCAGACTCTGCAATCTCACAGAGCCCTCTATCGAAATTCGGGTCCAGATTCAGATACTATATTTCTGTTACGGTTCATGGTAGCTGATTTTGAGACTGGTCAGACTGCGCTGTCTCTTGGAGACTTCCACCGGAATTCGGGTCCAGATTCGGATCCGAAAACCCAACTTTCATCTACAATATCAAACACTGTTGCCATTTCTTATAAGACAAACAACACTACGCACTTTTTCATGAACCTTTTGTATACTTGTTCTTGCTTTCTACATGTTTCGTATATGATGGACCAATCATAAATAGTCATATATTTCGGTTATTTCTATCATTTTACCTAATTGCACTAATACTTCATGTAAAAAAGCTTCACTTGCATCAATGGATCAGCTAAAAATAAGCAATAGGTCCAAAATAAATGGGATAGGAAGAACCCAAAAGTTCCATAGAACTTATGAGGGCTAATTCATGTTGAGAACCTTACTCAATGGTTGAAATGTTTCAGGCTTCTTGTAACAATCAGAGCTGCTGCTTTCTCTGGGAATTGATTCCTCCCGAAGGGCGGCCAAAGCAGCCTTTTTCTTTCCCATTCGCTCTGTCCACCTCCTCAATCCGTCCTCGAGTTCCAATTTAGCCTTCTCAGCCGCCACAGCCCTGCTCACAGCTTGCTCCGCTCGTGTCCTGAACTCGCTTATTTTCGCTGTTTTTACCTCCAACTCTCTCTTCAAACTTTCCAATTCGTACCTATTTTCCGGAACTTGTTCCGCTTTCTCAGCCTTCTTTGACAAGAATTCATATTCTTCCACTGAGATCGTGATATGGGTAACAATGACATCTCTTTTCTCGTCTTCTTGTGTCTTTGACTCTTCAATTTTTGGATGCTCTACACCATAAGATGAGCTTTCATATTGAAGGTTGACAAAGATAGTGTTTTTAGTTTCTTCAGCCTCTTCTCCTGTTGCTGTTTCTAATCTTTGTTTCTCTTTCTTGACTTCTACTGCTTCCAATGCTAGCCCCCACTCAGCGCTTCCCTTTTCAGCTGCCTCTGCCGCTGCAATTCTAGACCTCTCGGTAACAAGCTCAGATTTCGGCATTGCTATCTCAACCTGTGCTGTTGTGCCTCTTCCTTCAGTCTCTCCATTCTCATTCTTCAGGCAGCTCAGCTCTTCTTTTGCAGCCTCAACTTCTAGTTTTATCTGATTCAAATTCATTTCTAATGATTCGATGTAACCTTCGTGATCCGAGTTCTTCTTTTCCTGCAGTTCAAGTTCTGATTTTAGCTGGTTCAAATCCTTAATGGCATCAGAAGCAGCTTTTTCTGATAACGCGCGTAGCTGATGCTCTTGTCGAAGTTCGAATTGGAGTGAATCAATAAATACAGTTTTTTTCCATAGCTGGTTTTTCAAATCTTTCATCAATTCTACTCATTCTCTCATACGTTCCAACTGTTCCTGCGCTTCAAGTGCTGTTGCTTCCGCTAACTTTAACTCATCATCTTTGCTTGATACAATCGCGCACTTGCTTTTCTCAGCTTCAGCAGCAGCCAACTTCAAATGAGCGATAGTCTCATTGAGCTCGGAAACATCCCTCAGAAGTTCCTCCGTTTTCACTTTTTCCATGTGTAATTCTGCTTCCACCGAGTCTGCTTTTGCCAGCACCTCGAGCTTCGATTCTTTGGCTGCAACAAGCTCTGCTTCCATGCTTATCAGTTCACCTTGTGCAGCCTTCAACTCGTTTGTAACACTCCAAAGTTGCCCTCTTGTCTCTGTGCTTTCCGAAAGTTGATCAACCATCCCGTCCATCATGGACTCAAGTTCGTCTATTCGCATTCTAGCTTCTCTGCATTCATTGATGTTAATATCATTCTTAAACTCGTAATTCGTTAGCAGGGTGAAGAATTCGTCGGCGGTTGTCTGATAGTGGTCTAGCTTAAGAAGGGCTTGTTTGTATGCAGAGTCCTTTGCTTCTAGTTGAACGTTATAGTTGGCTAAGTCCTTTATTAGGCCTTCGAGTTCTTTTTCTTTATCTAATTCCTGCTAGTAAAGTACATATATAAGAAATTTAGGTACAAATAAGTACCCAACAGCAAGTTCTAATCCCTAATAATCTCAGGTCATGAATTAGGTTTTGGGTTCTATACTAGATATGCATGAATCATCTAAGCTGATTGTTGGACAAAAAGGCACAATTTTGGACCATGTCTAACATGTATGCTATGAGAACTATAAATTTTCAAAGGCAAATGGCGCTAAACACCCCTATGGTTTCAAAAGTGTGCAGAAAACCCCCCTCTAGTTCATTTTGTGCAGATAACCCCCACTACTAATCCAAAAGTGTGCACTTTGACCCCCTAAATATTGTTTCGTTCACTTTTTTTACCGGAATCCAGTCACGTGACGAGCACAAAACACCCATATAGTTTCAGAAATGTGCAAAAAATCCCCCTCTTAGTCATCGGAAAATGGCTTGGAGGGGGTTATTTGCACTCTTTGCAAAGTATAGGGGTGTTTAGAAACCATGAAGGGGGGTTTCCGCACACTTTTGAAATCATAGGGGTGTTTAGCGTCATTTGCCCATATTTTCAATTGTTCCATGTACAAACAATATGAACAACTATCATAAAAAAAACCCCTACTTTCCTACATAATTGCATATTTTAAACCCTACTTAGTTGCCAAATGGTACTCGAATGTATATGCATAGATAAAGCAGAATCAGATAAATGGACAAAGTAAATATTCGACCATATGAATTTGAATCCCATCAAAATTCTTCTAGATAGGAGTTTGTAATAGCCATATTCATATTTAGTTTTTTTTGTCAGTCACGTTTAGTAATTCACATGAGACAGTTCATGACATTGGACTTGCAAGTAATCCAAATTGGATTTGTTTGTTCGAAATTAGTTACGATGCTATAATTTCCAACTTACATTGCTGCTTGTAGACTGAGTCTTTCTCAGATCACTTTTCTCATCAAACAAAGACAGTGCAGCTTGAACTGATTCAATTGATCTTGCATATATCTCTCCCATGCTTTCCTCTCAGAACATATCAAATGTGGACCAAGAAAACCAGCTGCATAATAAAAATTCTGTCTCGTAATCTGCAAACCAAGCAAATAACATTAATTTGAAAACAATGACTTAAAAAATAACATTTTTGAAGACGCCAAAGCTGGCAGACTAATTAATATGAAAAGAATGATGGATTTCTATTTAGAAAGTACACAATTTGGATAAGTGTCTTTTAAGGTGACGAAAGGAAAAAAAAAAACCCCATGTAAGGCTGTCCCTACAGAAGCTTGTTGAATGAGGAGGGGTATTTGGTGATCTTAATTCGACCAAAAGAACGTATTTGGAGAAAATGAACCAGATGAGTAGATGTGGCACTTTAATATAGTCATTCACCAGAGTTTTCATGACACCTATTCGCAAAAGGTTATGGCTTCAACTAGCAGTGTTGGTACTGGGAAAAAATATGTTTTTCCAATCATTTTATTTATACTAGAAGCCATTTGTTTTTGCTGCAAAAGGACCTCGAAAACCAATGGGCCACTGTCTTGGAGCAAAATGAGTGGAACACACCATGACATACCAAAGATCAACAAGCTAGGTGTTTAATGTGTATACCATGGGCATGAACACACGACATGGTGTTGCTCCGTGGCCCTGTGGCCTTGACCTTGAGCATTCAACATTAATATTGAGTTTAGGATTCAGACATCATAGAAACTTTGCTTCAATGGAATTAGCTCACATGCCTTGTGGAAGTTACAAAACTCATTCATGTATTTGTGGTGCAATTTTATAATTCTTCTGTCATGCGGTCTTATTTGTTATGGGGCCTATGATAATGGCATCTACTTTACTAATTAAGTGACCTGTCTAGAGTGTAGACGATGGATTTTCACCTTCATATGTTGTGCAATTATATGGATGTCATTCAACTTGAGAAGGTGATCGAACACACCGTAAAAACTGGTATCTGATATAAGATCTTAAATAGAACAGTGCTTTAACTTAAGTACTCAATCAGTCGAGGTCTATCATCTATGCTATGTCCATGGTACACCCTTAACACTAATTATGTAAATTTCACACGGGCGCACGCACACACATCTGTAAAATTCCAATCCCAAAGCCCAATACGGTAATTGATCGTTTCCAATTCAAATCCCAAAGCCCCAATATGGTGCTAACAAACCAACCTTCGTATTTTCAATTATCCGAATTCAGCAAATTTTCTATCATGTTTGGGAAACTATGTGCTTGTGTATGTGGAGAAACTCATACTATAGAGTTGTCTTCTAAGTGGAGGGGCGTTAATAAAATTCATGTACAATAACCAATAAGCACACTGTTATTATCATAAGATTGCCAAACTAAAATATGATATGAGCGTGAGATTCTCATACATCAGTTCCACATAATAAATGAAAGGGAAAGAAATAAATAAATAAATGAAAAAAAAAAAAAAAAAGAAAGAAGAACAAAATTGAGTACCCTTCTGGTAGTTGCTTATAAGATTGAAGAAAGCTGAAAATTCAAATCTTATTCTAATTCATCCCCTAATTGATGAAAATCATAAATTCGTTAACTGTATAACTAATTCTCCTGTAACCATCCTAAAATACAAGTTTTGAGTGGAAAACTTCCAGAAAATATCAACCAACCAATATGGCACTTTAATCATAAAATATGAAACTAATTAAGAATTAACTAAATAAATTCAATAGTGTGACCTCCAAATAGCATCGTATGAAGGAGTTTCAGACCTACCCAGCAGCCAGAATGTGCACAACATCATCCATTAATGGTACCACACTGGGCAATGACCCATTTTTGTGACAAACAAGCAAAAATTCTTACACCAATCTAGTTAAAACCCTAATACCCAAAATATATATATATATATATATATATATATATATATTCATTTTGGGGCATGTATATCATGTGTCCAAGGGGGGTCAATGAAAGTTGCACTAGTGCAAACTTTTTCTATCCATGAGTATTTTCATCTTAAGCTTTCTTAACAACAAAATTTAACAAACACAATTTTGGATAATATATATATATATATATGTATCATGTATGTATGTATATAAAGAGACAGATTCAGAGAGTTACCCGGGATAGGTGTGACTGTGTTCACCTGAGAATTGAGTGATGAGGCAGGGGAAATAAGTGGTCCAACTGAAGAAGCAATGTGAAAGTTCATTGAATTTATCATTTCCTTTTATGTGAAATATATATTGTTTATGTTTTATTTTTGGAGGTATCAAGGAAGTGTATTTTGGTTTTAATCGAAAGATTCCAATGTCTGCCCACTGCCCTCGAATTGCACGAAACCGAACCCTATCCAATATTTATATATGGGTAAATTACAGTTTGACCCCTATTGTTTGAATTTATTATAATTTAACCTCCTCGGACAATTACAGTTTAACGGCTCTAGCTTGATTTTTTTTAACACTCTCTTCTCGCTCATACTTCCGCAAGCAAGGTCAACACCAAAGATGATGTCAACCCATTTTTAAATGAAAAATGATTATGTTACCTCTGAATTAATGAAATTATTTTTTTGCCCTCACTTTTTTATTTTTTAATGGACACAATTTGCACTTGTACAATGAACTTTTTACCCGAACTTTATATTTTTCTATGGACAAAAAATCCCTTGGATAAGATATATATGTATGCATGTAGTTAAAATGGGTAAGGGTCTTCTTCTCATCTTCTTCCTTCATTATAGTCAAGCAATGAGCATTTTTTTCTTCCTCCATTGAAGTGTGAAGGTGAAGCTCATCCACAAATTCATTAAAATAATAATATTAATAATAATGATAATATGTATAAAAAAATTTAGTGGACTTGAAATTATCACTCCCGTAGAAGTGAGGATAGCTCAGGAGATACTAATCCAAAACTAAAGCAGAGAAAACCTTTTTATATTTTAGAATTGATGAAAAATATATAGAAATAATAAGAAATGGCTTTTATAAGTGTGTGTGTATATATAGATGTAATCACTGGTCCACCTAGCTAGGGTTTCATCTTTTATCCATCGTCCTCCTCCTCCACACCCAAAATTTTCACTCCTTTTAGAGAGAGAAAGATTCACATGATTTTGCTCATTCCATCTTGCCTTCTAACCCTTTTCATAGTAATATTCTTCTAACCCTTTTGCCTTCACTTCCCTTTTCTTATTCCATTTGATTTCTGTCCTCTCTCTATATATGCGTATATATACACGCACACGCATATATACACTGATAGATTCAATTAAGCCCAGTGGGGGCATGGCCCCCAATGAAACTTCTTTTTATAATTTTTACCTTAAAATTTTAAATATCTAGTATTTAGCTCTTATTAAAATTTTATTTTTACTTTAAGTATCACAAAATTTTAATTTTTTTACAAATAAAATCCCATTGAAAATTTGTTTTAACCCCACTGAAATAAATATATGTCATTTATATCCCAAAAATAAAATAAAAATTTTTTTAGCCCCCACTGACATGGATCCCTAGATCCGTCACTACATATATATATATTACTGGTCATTTACTATTCTATAGAGGAAAATAGAAAACTTTATGGTGTTTTCTTGAATTTCTATTGCGAAATTTGAGTACCCAAATGTAGATTAGGTCTTTAATTCTTGAATGGGTGAAAGGTACAAAACCCCCCTACACTATCAGGAATGTACAAATAACCCCCTGTAGTTCAATTTGGGCAATTAAGTCCCTATAGCATGGCAAAAATGTGCAGAAAGACCCTCTGCGACACTGTTCAGGAACTGTTCCGGTAAAAAAAAAGGCATATGCGTTTCACATGCTGTTTAATTTTATAAATACCCAAAATGCCCTTATATTGTTACCAAAATGCCCTCCACGTGGCACTACCCATTGGTCCACCCCCGTGAATCCAATGACGAATATTTGTGTATAAAACGACCATGGAGATTTTTCTTCTTGAACATTCTTCACTCAGCTCTTAGTGCACTGCAAAAAAGGGGCACAAAAATGGCGCGAAAATCTCGCCATTTTCCTTCACTTTCCCTCATTTTCTCTCTCCTCCTCCTCTTTCTCTCTCCTCCCCTAGCCACCGCGGGCCGCCACGACTACGGGGACGCACTCCAAAAGAGAATTCTCTTCTTCGAAGGCCAGAGGTCCGGCAAGCTCCCGTCGAATCAGCGTATCCGATGGCGCCACGACTCCGCATTGCACGATGGCGCCACCGCCGGAGTAAATTCCCGCCTCCTCTCTCCACCACGAACTCACATTAGACACTGTTCATTGATTTTCAAGGTGAGAGTGAAACAAAAGAATTTGACATAGTAATTGAAAATTGTAACTGAGTAGGAAACAAAAATG
Source organism: Cornus suecica (assembly GCA_963922005.1). Taxonomy (NCBI): domain Eukaryota; kingdom Viridiplantae; phylum Streptophyta; class Magnoliopsida; order Cornales; family Cornaceae; genus Cornus; species Cornus suecica. Next base: position 29,113,275 of record OY998238.1, read on the forward strand.
GACCAATAAGACCAAATTCACACTTAACACAAAAATTCACAAAATATATCTCAAAGACACAAACAATGAAAAATCTTTGAAGAGGGCTACAACATCTGGTCTATGTTTCTTTGATATACACACACAAAAAGGACATGGTAGTCAGGAAATCAAGTGACAACGACACAAAAATAATGAATAAGAAAAATAAAAAACTAAGCCACTGTGTCACAAGAAAAAATATGGTAGAAAGCAACCTGAAGATGAGCTCTTGCTACCAAATCAGGCTAAAGTTTTTGGAACTCAACCACAAAGTGCAAAAGACCTTCTAGCGATGGGTCCAAGGAGTGCGAACATATTATATCTAGATCATGAAGAAGCTTTTGGAAGTATTCAACAGCCTGGTAGGAAAAAAAAGAGTGTAAATTATCACACTAATTTACTAGTTCTATCAATAATGATTTTCCAAGGCTCACCTTTTTCCAGCCAAAAATTTTAATTGCACGTGGTGGAGTAGAAGCAGATAATCTGCTGTTTAAACTAGCATCGAACCCAATAGGTTGACGACCAGAAGCTGTCGTTCCATCGTCTATTTCATCTCCACAAGTGCCACATGCATGGTTGGACCTAAAGAATTCCGATGATTTAAGAATGCAATCTAGCTCTGATAAGCAGGAGGCTATATGTTTTCTCGCTAACTCTAAACCTTTGCCTTGAGATCGCCTCATGCAAAATAATGAACACGGCCATGGAGGCCAGACACATGACTGAGAGTGTCAAAGGAGGATCATCAGTATCAGACTCCGACACAACACCTCATAACATTGTCCGTGCTTCTTAGTCCATCAATTTAATCATTTAAAGTAGCTGCTTTCTGACATAGTAGTGAAACATATATTATGTGTTTGAATCCAACACCTCCTTCGAGTATGGAGCTTTATCCCTTTCCCACAGATTGGCAGGCAACTTGCTGCAGTCAGACAAAGCAGCCATTTGCAAATACTAGGGAGGCCAAGTGTGGGAATTTTGCAACTGGTTTAAAGCTTGAACACTTCATGATCTACCCGTTTGACAAATGGAATCTTGGAGGTGAGCCTGCAGGGCCAGACTCTAAAGTGAATTGTCGATCCAACCTTTGAGAGTCTTAATACCCCTCCTTGGGTTAGGAGCCCATGTAACTACAGTGGACTTATCACTCATCCATCAATAACTTCAACTGTATTCTGGTATGTTTAGCTAATATACCACCCTTACAGGGTAATATTACCACTGTATATGGTACTAAGTGCTACTGAGCCAAATAACTAGCAAACCAAATAATAAAGCACACAACTTGCATGTGTGGCCACAATATTAAAGTTAGGTGAATAGTTAAGTGTCATATATCACAACTGGCGTGGAGCGTGATAGACTTCGGGAGGACGTTGGAAGCGGAGCAGAGATATGCGGTGGCGGCGGTGCGGTGGGGGACGGACTATCTGATGAAGGCGACCGCGGTGGACGGCGGCGTTTACGTTCAGGTGGGTGACCCTTACTCTGATCACAACTGTTGGGAGAGGCCAGAGGACATGGATACACTGCGTTCGGTGTACAGGATCGATGGGACCTACCCTGGCTCTGACGTGGCAGGTGAGACCGTCGCGGCACTCGCAGCTGGTTCCATCGTCTTCAGACAGGAACGCCTTGAAAAATTAGCAAGCTATAGATACATAGATATAGATATAGATATATATAATACAGTGTTAATTAATTTGTATTTAGCTGATGCCCGGTCCCATTTGTATATATGCACTTTCATATTTACTTTATTCATTATATTTAATTAAAAAATAAAATAATAAGGGTATAATAGTAAAAGCACAAATTCGTCACTGGAAAATGGCTTAGAGGGGTCAAAGTACACGTTTTATAAAGTATGGCGGTGTTTTAAAACCTATAAGGGGGTTATTTGCACATTCCTGATAATATAGGGGTTTTGTGCCTTTCACCCATTCTTGAATTGAGTTATATTATGCTATAATTTGGAGGAGGAGGCGAGTTCCCAATATGTGAGGTTAGGTTTCCAAAGGGTGAAGTGGTAATTTATAATATTACTTATTTTAATATTAAAATTAAATAAAATGACATGGATAATAAGGTAATTTACTTTTCTCGACAACCGGTATGAACGTAAATAACTTTTAGGGGGTCAAACTATAATTATCCAAATTAGAGGAAATTAAAGTGTAATTTATCCTTATATATATATATATATATATATGTGTGTGTGTGTGTGTGTTTGTGTGTGTCACTACACTTGAATGAAGTCTTTAAACGGTCCGTTAACTGTTTTTTTTTATTATCCTTATTTGCGTGCTTTTTTCATATATGTTTCTGCTTGTGCACAGTGTGAGTTATGGGATAATGGGATTCGAATAATTCTAGTTTTTAACTTTTATAAACATATAAAAGAATCATATTAAAAATTCAATAACCATAGAAACACACATTTTCCAGCACTAACTGTGGAATTAGCTAAATGAGCAAACATTTTAAATCATATCATTTTAAATTATATAGAGAGAAAGTAATGATCTCTTATTTCTTAGTGATCAAAAAAATTTATATTCACCTCTTACAATGATTGTTATATATAATTTTTAAGTTTTAACTGATAATTCTTTTATTCATGTCAATCACATACAACGGTTATTATCATAAGTGTGTATGAATTTCTTATTTATCGGGGAACAAGAGATCAATTTCATATGTGATCTCTTTTTTCGCGGTCTTATATATAATAATTTGTTATTACGACTTATAAGAATTTGCATGTAACTATATATTTTTAAAATGTTTAAAAAGGAAAAAAAATGTAAAATACCATGCCATTAAAGGAATAAGAAGTGTCATGAGATGATTGTTGGCCTTTAATCTTAAACTAGTGATCTCATACTTCCATCAACTCCTTCATACTCCCTTGTCTCAAAATAAGTGTTCACTTTCATAACTTTATCTGTCCTAAAATAAGTGTCCAGTTTTAAATCTCAATATAATATAATCTTATATTTTTTCAACTTATCCTCTTCATTAACTTCAAAAAATAAAAGACCCCACTAAAAACTAAAACTACACTATATTTCAAATGGCAAAATTGGAAAAATAAAATACCCTAAAAATTTTTGAAAAGTCAAATGTTGACACTCTTTTTGGGACAGAGGGAATATTTCATTCCAATTAATTGATTAATTAAGAGACTTAGTGCATGTTTGGTATGTAGGAATGGAATGCCCATTCATTCCACTCTTTGGTTTGGTACAACATAATGAATGAGAATGACAATTCCCAAGGAATGAAATTTCATTATTGGGAATTGATTTTCATTCCATTACTAAAGTTATGGAATGGTCATTCCATTCCTTTAGGAATGCTTTTAAAACATAAAATTACTTAAATAACCCTCTCACATTTTAAAAAAATAAGCCACCACCGCCGTCATTTCGCCACCTTTATTGTCCATCATTATTATTCCCATTACGTTTTACCATTTTTTTTGTAAAAAAATTTAAAAATAGTATTATTTTATTTTATTTTATATTTAATATTAAGAAGGGTATTTTTGAGAGAAAATTTTCAAGTTCATTCCATTCTCAATGTGCTTCATATTTACAACCAAATAATAGAATGAGAATGGTTATTCCATTCCATTCTCATTCTCATTTCATTCTCACTTTCATTCAATTCCATTCAACCGTACCAAACGTGCCATTATCTCTTTTATTTGGGGCAGTTTTTTCCGATTGGTGTAAAAGTCGTTATCTTTGTCATTAGTGATTTGTCAAATGAATTGTCATATTTTAAAGGATAAAGGGCATAAAACACCCTTATAGTTTGGTCAATGGGCACTAAACCCCATATATGTTCAAACAGATCCCTATAGTTTCAATTGTGATCAAAAGACCCCTTACCGTCATAATGCCGTTAAATAAGAGGTGAATTTACTTTGTTACCCCTCTATATTTAATATTAAAAAAATTAATCAATTAACAAATTATCAAAAAAGACCTAGCCACCACCACAACCCTAGTCGCCGCCGCCACCACCACCATCTTCAACCTCACCTCGTCGTTGCTACAACCACCACTCTTATACCTGATTCTTGATTTCTTTTGATACGGGGTCTCATAGTTAGATTGGCTCTCTTCGGATTCATTGGAGGCCTTAGCTCTCTCTTTGAGTGACTTTTCATGTGACCAAACAGAGCTTTCATGGAATCAAACTGTTTCTCACATTTTTCACGGAGATTTCCTTCTTTTTCTCTAATTGAGTGATATCTGATGTGAACAGACGAGTTCTCGATGACCCAAACCCTTTGCCACATTCTCTACAAACATTGTATTTCCTTGAAGCACCACCATGTTTCGGATTCGAAACCCTCCAAGACTTTTTGGGGTTCTCTCTGAGACCATAACAAACACCTTCACTAACCACATTGTTGTTCTTGAGTTTTTCTTGCTTGAAATTCAAATTGCCATTGCTTGAATGTAGAACCGTCCAAATCTTTTTAGGGTTTGATCTAAACCCATTATTCATATCATCTTTACCTTGATCTTCTTCCATCGATGAATAAATGAAAAAGCACAAACAACCGAGAATTGAAAAACCCATATCAGAAAACCTCAATTTTTGAATAAATGTGAATCACTAGATCACATTAGATGGAAGCACAACAATCCTAGTACAAAAAACAGGGGATTTTTGAAAAAAAATTAAAGTTCTCAAGATTGTGATTAGCGAATTTTGTGAGATCACAAGTGTAATTTGTGTTGCAGTGATCAATGAGGACCTATATTGGGTATTAGATCCTATAGAGAATGGTGTGGTGTATTTTCACTTTCTCTAAAACACTAGCTAATGTCCGGGTGGTTGCGGTGGTGGCTAGGGTTGTGGTGGTGGTTGCGGCAGTGGTGGGGGGGATGGTGACGGTTAGGGTTGTGGCGGCGGCTAGGGTTTTGGGATAATAATATTGGGGTTGAAGATGATGATGTGGCATTAAGAGGCAAATGAGTCTTTTCACCACTTCTTAAATGGATAATAATGACATTTAACAGGTCATGTGAGATGCACATGATGAACTAACGTTCATTTTTAACGGACGACTGGCCACCATGGTTCGCCGAACCGGCCGGTTCGTAACGCTCATGGGCTGAACCGAAACCGGTTCAGCCCGATATATCGCTGGGCATGCCGGTTCACATCCAAACCGGCCGGTTCTTAGCGAACGGGCCGATATATCGGTGAATCAACCGATATATTTAAGAACCGGTTTTAAAAAAAAAAAAAATGTTGGAAAACAGAGTCATAAAGCTCTCTGTATCAAAGTTGGAAAACAGACTCATGAGTCACTCCATGTACACGTGTAGTACTTATATTTAGAGTTTTAGATAATGCAACTTGCGAAATTATTGTGTACCACTGTATGTGCATGCGAAAAAAAATGTTAAATAAATTATATTTTTTATGATTTGAATATTTATTTGTTTAAAATTAAAATTATGAATAGTCTCATAAGAAGATCGACGATATATTTAAATTCATTAATAAATTATTTTGGGTACTAAATATCTTTAAAAAATAAATAAAATTTATTCAAAATTATCAAAAAATCATCAAAGTTTAGTTATGTTGTCAAAAGTACCATATCAGTACATTTTTACCACCATGTGCGAGTTTTTAAAAAAATCACGTTTGCGATAACCGAAACCGTTACGTAACCCCGATACTGACCAGGTTCCGTTACACCGATACCGAAACCGTTACACCAACCAAAACCGTTTTTGCGAACCATGCTGATGACAAGAGGTATTTGATCCACTTTTAAATTTTTAGATAACGTTTTTGCCCAAAATTAAAGTTAAGAATGTTGAGTGCCCATTTGTAAAATTATAGGCTATTTTATGCCATTTACCCTATTTTGAAATACTCCATAGAGCTCGTCAATGTCGTCATATCCCCTAATTAGACTAATGATAATGATATTTGGTCTAAAGCACACAAGGTCGCATATGACATGCACGTGACGGGGTCAATGATTACCTACAGACATGTTGATAAATGATAATGAAAGCAAGCCACGACATTTAATTATGTTTCTTACCTAACCTGTGGATCTTATTTTTATTTCAATGCTATGCAACTAACTTTTTCGGTTTTTTGATATTTATATATAATTGATCCTAACTGACAAAGGCCCTCTAAATTTATGATTTAAACCGTTGGATTTAGGCCATGTTTGTTTTCTGGTTTCATGTTTATTTGGTCTGGTTTTGAATTTTAGAGTTTATATCATATTTATTTTAATTTGGGCTTAAAAATTAGACTTAGATCAAATTAAACCAAATGGAATATTTTTGAATCCATTTTTTTATTGGGTAAAGTTTGTCTCGTTCCATAAATTGGTAACCAAAATTAGAATTTTGAGACACCAACCACCCAACAAACAACACAAAATAAATTAACTAATACATAAAAATATAAATAAATAAAAATAATAATAAATAAATGAATAAATAATAATATAAATAATAAATTAATAAAATATATTTATAAATTAATAAAAAAAATGAATAAATAATAAATATAAATAAAATATATTTATGAAGAAAATAAAAAAAATGAATAAATAATAATATAAATAATAAAATAAATAAAATATATTTATAAATTAATAAAAATAAATGAATAAAAATAAACAAAATAATGAATAATTAACAAAATGAATTAAATAATACATAAAAAGAATAATAAATAAATAAATATAATAATAAATAGTAAATAAATGAATAAATAATAATAAAATAATAAAATATATTTATAAATTAATAAAAATAAATGAATAAATAATAAATGAAATAAAATTAAAATAAATGAATAAATAATAATACAAATAATAAATTAATAAAAATATAATTATGAATTAATAAAAATAAATGAATAAAACATAAACAAAATAACGAATAATAAACAAAATGAATTAAATAATACATAAAATGAATAATAAATAAATATAATATAAATAATAAATTAATAAAATATATTTATAAATTAATAAAAATAAATGAATAAAAAATAAACAAAATAATGAATAATAAACAAAATGAATTAAATAATACTTAAAAAGAATAATAAATAAATATAATAATATAAATAATAAATTAATAAAATATATTTATAAATTAATAAAAATAAACAAAATAATGAATAATGAACAAAATATATTAAATAATACATAAAAATAAAAAAATAAAAAAAAATAAAAAATAGTAAATAAATGAATAAATGAATAAATAATAATAAAATATATTTATAAATTAATAAAAATAAATGAATAAATGAATAAATAATAAATTAAATATAATATATTTATAAATAAAATTAAAATAAATGAATAAATAATAATATAAATAATAAATTAATAAAAATATAATTATGAATTAATAAAAATAAATGAATAAAACATAAACAAAATAACGAATAATAAACAAAATGAATTAAATAATACATAAAAAAATAATAAAAAATAAAAAATAAAAAATAAAAATAAAAAATAAAAAATAAATTAATAAAATATATTTATAAATTAATAAAAATAAATGAATAAAAAAAAAAAAATAATGAATAATAAACAAAATGAATTAAATAATACATAAAAAGAATAATAAATAAATATAATAATAAATAATAAATAATAATATAAATAATAAATTAATAAAATACATTTATAAATTAATAAAAATAAATGAACAAAATAATGAATAATAAACAAAATGAATTAAATAATACATAAAAAGAATAATAAATAAATATAATAATAAATAATAAATAAAATAAAAATAAATGAATAAATAATAATATAAATAATAAATAAAATAAAATATATTTATAAATGGTCTGGTTCCATTTTTCTCAGACCGAGACCATCAGATCAGATCGCTTACCAAACAGACTTTTAGTTCAGGGACCAGACCGGTTACCAAGCAGACCATTAGTACATAGTGAGATGAGGCGAATTCAATATAGTGAAATCCCATACTATTTGATAGGACTCATGATTCGTGTTCATGGGTCGTATTCATGTCGGATTGAGACACAAATATTTTATTAAATGTCTCGACTAGAACATGACACAATTAAATATACGTGTTAAATATAGTCAATACTATTCCAATTCATTATTTAAACAGGTATCCAATGCGATCTGTGTAACCTTGTTAGTAATTGGGTTGAATACGATACAAATATAATTGAGTTAAACGAGTTGTTTCAGTATTTTCATGTCGTGTTCGGGTAAATTTTTTTACAACTTAAACCCATTTATATAGAACCCAAGTTTTTTAAATTCACGCTGCATCCGTGGCATATTACGGTATGGTGTTGCATCTTATCAACTCTACTAATTAATAACAACAACCTATTAACATAATCATTTTATATATGTAAAAGGAGGATAATGTTGAATAATATATGTTTTGACATTATAATGAGTAAAATTAGACTAGTATGGACAAAATAGATGGACAATAAAAAAAAAACAATAACAAAATAATATAAATGGAACTAAGTGTTGGCTATTGAAAAAAAAAAAAAAGACTCAAGCACAATCAATAAAAACATTCACGTATTAGAGGAAAATAAATTCTTCAAAAGTAAATAATTTTTTCCCCCTATTAATTAAACCGCCTCTTCTCTTAATTAAGTTTAAGAAACTTAGACAATTAAAAGACCAATTTGACCTAAACCACGGAACAGGTAACAACTAGCATATATTATTTACCTACCAGACAAATTTATTTACTGCTTACCTTCTTAAAAAAATTCATTTACTTGATCACATTAAAGAATGAAGAAAATAACTAAAAACACAAGGTGGCATTTAATGAGGAAAAATGAGATTTGGAGTAGGCACTCTAGATTTGAAATTAATTTAAGTTCTTATATATCTTTCCATTAAATGCATTTTCATTTCATGAAAATGAGATTGGGAGACCAGCAATGGACTTGCAGCTGACTCATTTAAGTTGTTGTTGAAGAAAAATTAAAATAATGAAAACATTTTAACATGCTTGACACACGCATATATATATATATATACATATTTAAACCCTTTTAAAATTTTTTGCATATTATATACAGACACATATCCACTTTTTTATATTGTTTAAAAAACTCATAATTCTATATATAGGATTCAGAATATAGTCACAAACCAACAAAACAGGAAAAGGGAGAAATAAAGTACTACTGTACATGACAAAGATATATAATACTCACATGCATAAATATATACACACACACATATATATTGCCACAGCCAGTTTCTCTCTCCTCTTTATCTCTCTCCACCCAACACATCCCATGCAATATTTGCTACGCCTACGCATATCATCTCTTGTCCAAACCTCTCTGCGCACTATCAACTCTCTTTCTCTCTCATCTTTCCGTTATGTTGCAGAGGCTAGGGTTTTAGTGGATTCACCTTTTCACTCTCTTTCTCTCTCTACACGTGATTGCTAAAACAATGGAATGAATTGATCATTGTACCCCCAATTCATTTCACAAGCCTCTGCAAACCCTAACATTCATTGTAATCCCTACTGTCACTTCCTCTACTCGTCCAATTATCAATTTCAATTTCTCTCTCAATTTCTGTTTATGCCAACATTGCATTGCCATAAGCAATTCTGATAAGAATTTTGTATCCGTCGATATAATTTTTGTATGTATTGATAATTTGATTGTAGAATTGGTACATTGTACGTGGAATTGAATTTGAGCTTCATACGAGATTGGGTGTGAATTGGAGCAATTCAATCTGGAGGGTGGGTTATTGAAAAACAACGGTTTGGATCCGATTGGGGGAGAAACAGCGCCATTAGATGGCGCTGTTCAGACGCTTCTTTTATCGGAAGCCGCCGGATCGGCTTCTCGAGATCTCCGAAAGAGTCTATGGTATCTTATTTTTCTGTTTAAATTGCCAATTGGGTCATTTTTGAATTCCACAGAGAATGGCCATGGAATTGCAAATTTCTGAATTTTATGCCATTTTGTCTTTTGAACCAAAATGTCATGTAAATTACTTGATTATGTGAACTTCTGTGCAACTTAGAATTAGTTTACTTGATTATTGGTATTTTTTTTTTGTTTTCATTTTGTGATGATACATTGATGACTTTGGTTATTGAGGTATTGGTAAATGTGTTAATGGCTGATTGAAGTTGCCCTGTGTGGATATTGATTTTAATAGCTGTTTTGAAACTCTTTCATTTCCCTGCTTCCCATGGTAATGTTTAGAAGCTGGACCCTCTCATTGGGTATAGTGTTTATAATGATTTAGGGTTACAATGTTGTAGTGCGTACTAATTAGGCAATCACTCTATTGAAGCTAGCAGAAATTGAGACTTTGAATATGTGCAAGACATTCTGACTAAATGCATATTACATAATGCATCCGCGTTCATCATCTAGTTCACCGACATAGTTGTCTTCACGCTTTTCATTGGCGTATGTTAATTTTGTAACCTCCTTACACCACAGATTCATTCATTGCCATATTCTTATCCAAGATACTGGAATTCCAAAGATACTATTGTATTTGTCTAGTTGGAGCAGCAATCTGTTTTGGTAGACTGATAGCGGTAGTTTCTTTTGAGTTGCAACTCGATAGTGTTTCCGCATTTTGCGAGGGTGATAGTTTACAAATTTACATTGTAAACCTCTTCGTTCTTTTTCCCTTGCAGTATTTGATTGTTGCTTCTCCACTGGTGTATTGGAAGAAGATGAGTACAAAATGTACATGAATGGCATTGTAGCTCAGCTACAAGATCATTATCCGGATGCTTCTTTCATGGTCTTCAACTTTAGAGAAGGTGAGCGGAAGAGCCAACTTTCAGACATATTATCTCAGTATGACATGACAGTAATGGAGTACCCTCGGCAATATGAGGGGTGTCCTTTGTTACCGTTGGAGATGATTGACCACTTCTTGCGATCCAGTGAGAGCTGGTCAGTATCGCAGGGCCAACAAAATGTGCTGCTGATGCATTGTGAAAAGGGAGGATGGCCCGTGCTTGCATTCATGCTTGCAGGTCTTCTGCTATACCGAAAACAGTACACTGGTGAACAGAAAACTCTTGAAATGGTGTACAAGCAAGCTCCCAGGGAAGTTCTTTTTCTTTTGTCTCCATTAAACCCACAGCCTTCCCAACTGAGATTTCTTCAGTACATTTCCAGAAGGAATTCTTTGGGTTCAGATTGGCCGCCATCAGATACACCCTTAGCTTTGGACTGTATCATACTCAGAGTCCTTCCTTTGTTTGATGGGGGAAAGGGTTGTCGACCAGTAATTCGTGTTTATGGTCAGGATCCTTCTTCAATAGCAGCCAATAGATGTTCTAAGCTTTTGTTTTCAACCTCAAAGATGAGAAAACATCCTCGCCACTACCGTCAGGTAATGCCAAATTTATACTTTTGAAGCTTAAAGATGAATCGACCAGAATTTGGTTTTTTTTCTTCTGCGACTTACAATTTCTAAATGCAGGAAGAGTGTGCACTAATCAAATTAGATATTCATCGTCGTATCCAAGGTGATGTTGTTCTCGAGTGCGTCCATTTGGATGACCATCAAATGGAGGAAATGATATTCAGGGTTATGTTCCACACAGCATTTGTGAGGTCAAATGTGCTAATGTTGAACCGTGACGAAGTTGATACCCCGTGGGATGCAAAGGACCATTTTCCAAAAGACTTCAAGGCAGAGGTTGGTATTGTTTTATCTGTGTAAATGTCCTTTGTCTGAAGCTGTAAGAGTTGAATGCATACTCATATCTGTATCAGGTACTCTTTTCGGATGCTGATGCACTTCCATCTATTATCACCACAGAAGTAGAAAGTGGAAACGAGAATGAGGCGGAATTTGCATCACCTGAAGAGTTCTTTGAGGTCGAAGAGATCTTCAGCAATTTAGTAGATGGACATGATGGAAAGGGGGCCTTGGATGCTCATATAGTTCAAGACAGCAGGCTAGATAACAAGAATCACAGAGTGGTTTGGAAAGAGGAAATAGAAGCTCACACATTTCAAGACTGTGCGTCTGATGATGGGCATCACAAACAGGATGGGAAGATAGATTCTAAATCTCATACAGTAAAAGTCACTGCTTCAGATGGTAGGAGTCATGAGAGAGACTCTACAGTAGTGGTTGCTGATGTGGCCAGCGATATAGATACCGAGGTAATAGCTGCACAAATTGGTGGCAAGTCAGAAACGATGAAGAATACTCAAGACAGAGAGGAAATTGATCTGCAGAACAACTTCATAAGTTCACAGCAGAAGTTTAGTACTGATCTTTGTAGACAACCGCAAACCCTGAACGCAGAACCAGCTGTCAATTCCGTTGATGGAAATAAAAAAAGTAAGCAGCAAGAACCTCAGGAAACTGTTGTAGGACAGGAAAAACCAAATGCAGATTATCAGTCGGTCCATCCTTACGAAGTCAGCACTGATTCAATGCATGTATCATTTCTGCAGTCAAGATATGATAGTGCACCAACTGCACAAACCCTTTTAAAGGATTCTCGCGAGGATGGAAAATCGAAGCCCCCTACTAATGATTCTGGACCCGTGGTTCCAACTAATTACATTTCTAGACCTGTAAGTGATGAAGTTGATCCTACAAAGAGTGTAGAGGTTGCACCAGTGAAACATACTTCTTTTCCACCATCTTTAGATGAACAACTACTTATAGGGACTTGCACTCCTTCGACTACACCAACACTGTTTCCCGGCGCAAGTCAAATTGTTCCTCCTCCTCCTCCATCTTTTAACAAGTCCTCAAATTGTTTTTCCCCCGAAAGTCGAGTGACAACTCTGCATGATGTAGAAACACAGGAATCCAAACCTCTAATACCTCCCCCACCCCCTCCCCCTCCTTCTTCTAGCTCTTTGTTGTATAATGTTACCTCGAAACCTTCTCTACCACTTGACTCCCCTATGCAGGTACAAGAAACAAGTTTTTCCCCTCCACCATGTAGACAAAGTGCCATTTTTGCTACTCTTTCACCACCTCCTCCACCTCCACTACCTCCACTACCTGTGAGCTCAAGGAACAATTCTCAAGGAAACCACCCCCCTCCACAACCCACTCAATGCAGTATGGAGAACTTTGGTGAGATTCTGCCTCCTCCACCTCCACCACCCCCTTGGAAAGTTGGGACTTCTGCAACCGTTCCTGTGGTTGTATCAGGCTCTCCACCTCCTCCGCCACCACCCCCTCCTCTTGTGTATGCATCAGCTATCTCAAAACCTATTGGAGTTGGGTTTTCTACACCGCCTCCTCCTCCTCACCCCCCTCCACCTCCTTTGCAGTCACATCCTACCATGCATGTAGTTCCTCCTCCTCCTCCACCTCCGCCTCCATTTCCTTTGCAATCACATCCTACCAAGCATGGAGTTCCTCCCCCTCCCCCTCCACCTTCACTTCCTTTGCAGTCACATCCTACCATGTATGGAGTTCCTCCTCCTCCACCTCCTTTGCAATCACATCTTACCAGGCATGGAGTTCCTCCTCCTCCTCCACTTCTTTTGCAATTACATCCTACCATGCATGGAGTTACTTCCCCTTCCCCTCTGCCATCTCTGCAGTCATATCCTACCATGCATGGAGTTCCTCCTCCTCCTCCTCCCCCTCCTGTGCAATCACATCCTACCATGCATAAAGTTCCTCCTCCACCACCTCCTCCCCATCCACATGGCACTCCTCCCCCACCCCCTCCTCCTCCACATGGTGCTCAAACACCAACACTCCCACCTCTTCTATCTGGAGCTCCGCCCCCGCCCCCACCTCCGCCACCTTTTCACGCACGTGAAGCCCCACCTCTTTCACCTCCTCCGCCTCTTTCACCTCCTCCGACACTAGGAGCCCCGCCTCCCCCACCTCCTCCGACACTAGGAGCCCCACCTCCCCCTCCTTCTCCGACACATGGAGCCCCACCTCCCCCGCCTCCACCCCCTTCTCGGATCCATGGAGCGCCGTCTCCACCACACTCAATTAGTGGAGCACCACCACCTCCACCACCTCCTCGATCGCATGGAGCACCACCTCCACCACCACATCCTGGAGCTCGGGCTCCTGGCCCTCCTCCACCTCCTGGGGCACCCAGACCTCCCGGCGGTGCACCTCCACCGCCTCCAGTTTTCGGTGCCAAAGGACCTGCTGCAGATGTGAGAGGCTTGTCTTCTGGAAGAGGACGTGGAATCCCACGTCCGGCAGGGTTGTCACATGCTTCAGCATCTCGAAAATCTACTTTAAAGCCGCTGCACTGGAGCAAGGTAACCAGGGCATTACAAGGAAGCTTATGGGAAGAATTGCAAAGACATGGAGAACCTCACATGTATTGCAACTTCTCTTACTGATTTAATTTTCTAGTTTACTGCGACAATTGGTTGTCTTCCTACCATGATCACTTTTTCTGTAGTTGCAGAAAAATTGGGTTGTTGTTCATTAATGTGTTCTTTGGCTTGTAGTTCATAACTTGGTTGTCTTAATGCATTATTCTACACAGGACCAGACATGTAGACATACATATTGTTCTAATTCATTGCATTTGAGATGCCTTTCCACTTATTCATATTACTCCTTAATAGTCACTGATGTTTGATCCTCTACTCCTAGTGCGGCAGAATTTGATGTGTCAGAACTTGAAACTCTTTTCTCGGCCTCAGTCCCAAAGTCAAACAGCTCTGGAGGTAAATCTGGAGATCGGCGGAAGTCTGCTGGATCTAAAACTGACAAAATCCACCTGGTAATGTAATATGTAATACTTGTTTTAACAATTTTTTTTTCTGGACGCTGTAAGTCCTGTGAGAGATGGTATGATTACTTTCTGGAAAACAATATTTGCAATCACATCATAACCCTCATGATTTGTCCTTGGGTGCTTTTGTACTATGTTCCTTCTGAATAATTACCACTTTAAATAGGTTCTTGTGATTTACTTTTGAAATCTCATGCTTTATGCAAGGAGAAATGCAAGGAAACAATTTTGACACAGGCATGTCAAGGGGCTTTCTCGAAAGCGAATTGGTGTCATACTGAGGGAAGAAAGGCTTTCTTCCCCTACCCATGCAATACTCACTTTTGAATTTAGACCCCCATACATGATTTGTTCAACTGTTTGTAAACATGAGAAGTGGCGTCTCAGTCAGTCCAGGAAAATATCTAGTGTATGTAGTTCCCGTGTTTTGGTGCACTTGAAGCTAAGGTTGCATTGAATATGACTTTTCATTTGCAATGTGAGAGATTTATATTTTATTTTGGTTATTTTTTTGTTTGAGAAGAGGGAGAGGGGAGGGGCAAAATGTGCATACTTGGTTTTTGTGTCAATATTTTCTGTTGATCGATTTTAATTGTAAAAACATGTTCATATTATGTCATTCACAGCACCTAACCAAGTGAGGATTCTACGGGTCACACATGGACTATTGATTTCATTCTTGTTTATTTTTTCGTGTTGGGTGTCTGATGCTCAATGCTTCTGTTAACACTTGACAGAAACATAAAATTTGATTTTGTAATTTATGCAGATACCAAAACATAGTATGGCGAAAGAGTCACTGTTGGTGTTGGTCACTTAGTTTGAGTACATGATCATTAATCTACAGAATTTTGGCTTAAAATAAGGAACATGGTTTTATGTATTGCTTAACTATTTGAGGAGCTATAGGTAAAAGTCTGCAAGTTTTCCATGTCACTTTGCTAAAGAGGATGCCGATGTTGACTGTTATGTTCTATACAAATTGGTTCTAGTAGCAATGTCATTTTAACCATAATAAGTATCTTTGATGGTACATTTTCTGTCTTTCTGTCTCTTCTATCCTCCCCTTTTCATTCTAGGGCATCTTGTCAACTTTGAGCGTAAACATTAGTTGATTTCTGTGGGTACTACTAAGGTGGTTTTCATGAGAATTCTTGATTAAACTTTTTGAGTTTTTTTATTGGAATGAATGAAGCTAACATTCGGACTGTTTCAATAAATCTGCTTATTTGTTCTTTTTCTGATCAGTTAGGGATATATTTTTTTATTTTTTCATTTTTGGTAGCAAAAGATCAGCCTACCCGCTAGCCACTTTGGACTCTCGGATGGTTTGCAAACTGCAAATGTATGCAACCTTCAAACCACGTGCATCATTTGGTTAGTCTCGAACAAGAGATCTAAGGGGAGTAGCCCCAAAGGCTTTACCAGTTGGGTTAGCCCCTGCAGGTTGGATTAGAATTGTTACACTTCCACTTCCCTAACTGATGGGTTTCAAGATGTGTTGTTCATTGTCAATGATGGCGTCTAATTGATGTTTTTTTCTAGAACATTTTATGTTGGTCCTCGAGTTGTTGAAGCTTCTACAATGTGCCACTATTGTTTTGTTGATTATGTCTTTTCCTCTCTTCTTTACACTCTTAATAACTAATGCTCGTTTATTTTCATTGTAGATTGACCTCAGGAGGGCCAATAATACTGAAATTATGCTTACAAAAGTTAAGATGCCTCTTCCTGATATGATGGTGAGCTAGTAAAATCAAATTCTATGAACTCAGTCTTTTCCACAATTTGTTGACATATATACAAGTTTCTTTCTTTGACACAGATCAAGGTGTTTTACATGGAGTTTCCATAAAACCCTTGCAGACCACAAGATGAATTTAAATGTTAGACTTCCTTACAATTTTGGACCATCTAAAAGGATCTGCCTTCATTTTCTAGGTTAAAGTATATATATATATATATATATATATATATCATTGAACCACAACAATACAAACCCCAGGTCTGAGTAAATCATAACTTATTATATTTGAAGCTGGAATTCTATTGCAATATCTCATAATGAAGTTGCGAAATAAGACATTTCTTTCCCATAATGAAAGAAAAAAAGTTGTTAGGCTACTCTGGTCATGGTGTCAATATTCATATTGTGGATTTATTTAATGTATTACCATCTTTATATGTTATTGGAGAATTTGATATGAGAACTTGACTTGCACAGTTATTTATATTAACATGAGAAATGGTGACCTTTCAGCTGAACTCAAGTAATCATTTTTCCCAAATCCCAACTACATGCAATTGTTTTCATAAATCTTGTTCTTTCATTCTGTTCTGTCTAAGCCATTGCTTTTTTAAAAAGTGGAATAAAATAAAAAATGTTTGTCGTTAAAATATCTACATGCATCTGTAAAACTTAAAGTAAAATGTATGATGTTAATAACTTATATGCAAGTTAATCACTCCTATTTATTGGGGTGGGGATGGGGATGGGGTTGGGGAAAAAACCCGCGCATAATCGGGTGGGGGTGGTTTTAGGTTGCCTCGCCCCATTTAGACATATTATAATATATATATATAATAACTAAAAATAAGTGAACCCTAGACTCTTATTTCTCTAAAAGACAAAATTTATGGAAAGCATTGAAGTGATTTAAGTGAATCCACTGTTGATCAATTTTTATTTTTATTTATTTATTTTTTGTTGGTAGTTGTTGATTTGATTGAAATGAACCTACTGTTTTTTTTTCTTTTGTTGTTTTTGGAAGAATGTGTTGTAATTTGGATTATTGGATACTTTGGTAGTTATTTAATTTTTATAATGTTGAATTTGGTGTTTTAAGCATATAATTTTGCAGGATTGTTTAATTTATAGTGACATATTTTAAAGAATTTCAATTGTTAACGGGTACCTGTGGGTGCCCGCTGATTTTAAAATATTCACTAGAGACGGGGACGGGGTCGGGGTGATCTCCCACCTCATTTAGCCGGTTTTGGGCGGGGATGGGGTGGGAATTTTTTAGCGGTTGTGTGGGCGGGGGAGGGTCCACCCGCCCAGAACCGCACCCGTTGCCATCCCTATTTAGGGTTTAGAAATATTGGATCAAATTGATTCACAATTGTGCCATGTGTGAATCTTTGGGTGTGTAATCCTCACCCATTATCTGTCACATGTCATCGGTGTAAAGAAAATGCTTTACTGTTACTTTTAGCTGTCAGGGGCATGTTATTTAGTCAGGGTTAAACTCAAAACAGGTATGGGCTATTGCATGTTGAAGTAGAGGATGGACTACTTCGAAAATCATTATGTTTCTGCTATGCACTTGTTAATGTTGATAATAGTCATAAAATTTTAAGAACGATCTCAAGAAATACAGTCCCATCACTCAAATTCAAAACAAAAGGAAAGGTCATGGCCATGGTGTTGATTGTGCTGATAGCAGTGTTGATGGTTGACTTGCAATTTCTTCTATATCTCTTTCCATTCATCTTCATGAAAGCCAAAACCTTTAGTTTGAGTTATTGAGAAACATAAATGAAATATAGCTTGGACACTAGGCTGTATCAGCTGGTGATAGGGAGATGGCCAGAAAACTGATTTAAACCGCCTTTTCTCTCTTTGCTAGTAAACAAGGCAAAACACATCATAATTGACGAAACTACCCTATATGATTTCTACCAGATTTTCTACAACAAAACTTAGCCCCTTTATCTTCTTTCGTTTTCAGAATTATATGAACAACTAAATAAAATAGATCATTACTAATTACAGAAATGGACCACTATACTGATATTCAACAGGAACATATTTTTTCTCAATATATATATTATATAGAGGAAGCAAAAAAAAAAAAAAAACCGATGGTTCTATGAACTGAAGGAAAGAGTCAACATACACGATCTAAGCTTAGAAATGAAAGAGGCAGCTGCTAGTAAAATATCTCATGATTAAGAGGTTTGATTAATCCGCGAGTTAGCGTTGGATTGGCAAAGGCCTACTAGAGTGACGATCTGGAATGTAACATCACCAGCATTAATGCTGTTAGTAAAATATCTCATGATTAAAAGGTTTGATTAATTATTATATGACTTCAATCACCTGCAGAGTATTTGTGAGAGCCTTTATTTTCCTTTTTTCATCCGTTTGATAACTGTTAACAAATTTAAATATTTAAATTACACCTTCTCTAACAGCTTAAGCTTTTAGAGTAGATGGATTCTTAACATAGTGTCAGAGCCAAAGATTTTCTGTTCAAACTTCATCATAACTTAAAGTTACAAGTGTCGGACTAAAAGAAGGTCATACATGACGGGACGTGTTGAAGGATTTATATATTTGGTTACACTCTCTTTTAACTTTTATTTCTTTGAGAAACAAGAATACATAGAAGGGAGCTCAAGTGCAACCCAATGAAATAGAAACCTAAGAGAGCCCAACAACTTTTCCTCCATGAATGTACAAAATTTACTCATGACTTAATAAAACAAAAAAGATAAAAAAATCATTAATAGTGCCAATAACTTTACAATTGTAGAAAGTGTAGCCTATGTCAGATTCAGAAATTGAACACTGCTAATGAATTTCTTGTTCTTGTTGTTATGCACCCACCATTCACCTAGAGTGGATTCAATCCTGTCAAAACATCGGCAATTGCGTTCCAACCAAAGGCACCACCAAGGACAGGGCACACCCTCCAAAAATTACGGGTCTGGACACCCACATAACATCCTCTCCAAGCATCCATCACTCCTCTCGCGGTGAGAGACATAACATGCTAAACACCGAACAACTTAATCTATAGGAGTAGAGGAGAAGTTAGCATAGTATCATAGACGAAGGTGTGACTTCCCACATCCTCTGGGTATTGGCGAAGTGCTTATATGTGAAGTGTTGTTTCTAATTGGTATGAGACCTTTTGAGCGGTTGCCCAAGAGCAAAGTCTAAAAGTGGACGATGTCATATCATGTGTGGCAACGTGCTGTTACAAATGGTATTAGGGTTAGAGCCCGACCGGAAGTGTGAGGAGCATGCACAAGCCTGTGCAGGGTCACGCCAACAAGGACGTTAGGTCCCAATAGGGGGGATTGTGACGTTCCACATCGCTCAGGTATAGTGATGGTGAAATGCTTATATGTAAAGTGTTCCAATTGGTATGATGCTTTTTGGGGGGAACCCCGAGAGCAAAATCATGTTTGTTGGGCCTAAAGCGGACAATATCATACCACGTGTCTAGATCTCACTCACCCTTGCTAAAAATTTGTTACATGTGTTGGACCAAAAAGGTCACTTGTGACGGGGCATGTTGAAGAATATTAATATTTAAATTACACCATTTCTAACAGTTTAATCTTTTAAAGTAGATGGAGTGTTAACAATAACTTTAGCAAATACATTAAAAACTACACTCCAAAAAGATTACGCCATATTGATGAATTGTGTTTTGCCAACCAAGGTAGAAAGCTCTAGTCTCTATTTAACGGCATTTTCCAGATAAAAGGGCTTGGATAAATAAGATATGATGTTACACTTTCATGCTAACTGAACATTCTCATTTGTCTTATTTCTCTTAAGTTCCTTCAATCACTACTACATTTAGCTTAAACTCGTTAGAAAAATTTGGAGTGGATCACCTTTCTAGCCCCAACTTTGTCCCTCTGACATGTATGAGAATTAGAGAAGCGACTTCAGAAACATTACTACTTTGTGGCTTAGATTGACACAATGAGTAACTTTTACTATTTCACTCAAGTTATTCATGCCTTGCAAATAATTAGATAGAATATGAAACAATTTTTAACCCTAATATCTTACGGCATATGATTTACGATTTCATGTAAATGACATATGTGCGATATTCGTCTTTTTTTAATAAATCCTAATTTTAGTGTACCTTTTATCTTTAAAAAATCTCTTAAACGTCTTTAGATAAAAATTGTAGTGATTTTTGTATCCTTTAATATAAGAATATTCTTACGAGTGCTTAGAGCTTAGAGGAAGCCTCATTCATATACATCTCCTGAGTATTAGCAAGAAGGAAATTTTGCCTACAAAGGAGATATTATAATATTTTAAAATTCCTTGTTACTTGGACCCTAAAAGGTCTACCTGGAAGAACAATCGACATGAGATAATATGTTTAAAGAGTATAATACATTGTCGAATTCGACTCAGTTACCTTCTTCTTTATTTAAGTTAAAATTAAAATTTCAATTTTTACAAATTTATCAACTTCTGCAACTGCCATTGTTTGGTGAAAGGGTAAAAGCTTGTGGTAGCACTGGGGGAATGTGGGTTTGGTCTCCAAGCAGCCATTTGGGCAAAACAGTTTTAAAGTTATTATCCCTATCAGCACCAAGCATGTGTGGGACCAATACAGGATAATGATTACTCATTCAATTAATTAATTTTTTTTAATAATGATTTCAATTAATTTATTTTTTTAACTTAAATCCTTATTTTCGATTTTATCTAGTGGGAGATGAGTGTTTAGCTCATTTACAAGGTAAATGACAGTTATTCGTATGAATTATGCATGTTCATGTACTTTACTTATTTTAAAATCCCTACTGTTTTTGTAGGTAAATGATATGATTTTATAGACGATAAAGAAGTGTAGTTTTAGTATGCAATTGGATACATGATTTGTTGAGTATGCTGTTGTTATTGGTCCTTAAATATTGCTATTATTTAAATAAATGGAATAACTGTAGTTTTGCTTGAATTCCACAGGCTGCAGCACTTGCTTTGGATGGGTCAATTTTAGATGCTGATCAAGTTGAGAATCTTATAAAATTTTGTCCTACAAAAGAAGAGATGGAACTTCTCAAGGTAAAGCTATAATATAAAGCAGCATTCTCTTTAAAATTCTGGTATTCATGACTAGCTATAATATACTGCGACATTCTCTTTAAAAGTCTGTTATCCATGACTTCTTTCTGTTTTATTTAAAAGTGTTTTACTCTGTGTGCATGTGGTCTAAGTACTTTTTGTACTTTTCATTTTCCCTTACTATTTTTAATTGATTCTTCTATTATGACTGTTTAGGGTTACACTGGTGACAAGGACAAACTGGGGAAGTGTGAACAGGTCTGTAAACCTGATCGTGTTACTTCTCATTTCTGACGATAATAGTGGTTGTAAGATTGGAGTTCTTTGCATATCTCAATTTTTTGGACGAGATGCAATTGCTTTCTTGGTGGCATTATAAATATTTGCTTAATACCTTGACCATTTAGTTGAAAATTCTGAAGTTTGATTTGGTTTTGCCCTTTATTTATTTGCTCTTTTCTCTTTCAAGTAATGACAGTTAAAATCTTTGTCTATCTTGTTTGAGCCATGAAACCTCTTTATGGATGTTGTCCCTGTATGATTTACTATTTCATTCTCAAATTTAATTTTCATGATCTTTTGACTTCAAGTTACTATGGTTGCTCCTCAGTCACACCGCCACTGGGCGTCCAGCTGATGATCTAGCATATAAATTTTTGGAAGTTATTGTGATTTGAGTGGAGGATGCAATTCAAGTTTTTGAGCTTGCTTTCATGCATCTAATGATATAATATGGTACTTTCATCAGCTTTTATTTTTTAGGAGGAACAAACACCATATATATGTACTAACCTCTAGTTCTTTGCTTGAGATTGTCTACTCTGGAGGTCTCTTGATTGCCTTTCCGAACCCTGTGGAATAGGAGGGTGAAGGCTTTTTCAATCCTATTGAAGACGTAACCCTTTTATAGTAGCAACTATATGCACAGAATATATAATGGGTATTAATTAGGGAATCTCCTTTAGTACCACAGAATTAAGTTACATTCTTGTTGCATTAAAAGAAAATTAGAAGGGTTGATTTGGATAGAAGATGCAATTTAAGGTTGGAGCTTTTTTTCGTGCATGTGATGTCAGTATGATACTTACATTGGCCGCTATCATTTAGGAGGAAAGCACGCCATATTTTTTTCAACCATCCTATTGAAGACAACCCTTTTATAGTAGCACTTATAAGCACGGAATAGACGGAAGAAACTAAGAGGCCTCCTTTAGTACTACAGGATCGAGTAACATTCTTGTTGCATAAAAAGAAAAAGAAATATGTTAAGCAGGCTGAGCTCCTTCTTTTAATTTTTCGCAAACCTTTGGTAGAAGAAGTATAAAGTATTTGAGGTGAATTTGGTGGTTTTATATGTTTTGCCTAATGAAGTGTCAGAGATGGTATCTGAGAGGAGGAATATTCTTCTTCCCCTTTTTTTGGATGATAGAAATGTTTATTGTTTTTTCATCTCCCAAAATTGCTTTAAAATTAGTAAGATTGGGCACACACCCTACATTGATGGATCTATATTAGGTAGTGGGACACTTCATATGTAATAATATGAGGTCCCACAGGAGAATTGATGACTATGTTGTTATGCTTGGCAATGATTTGGAAATTTGGAGAATGAGAAACTGCAAAATTTAAGAAGTAAAAGTTGAGAAACTTATCAGCAAGGCTAGGTGCAAGGGCAGTTTTTTTTTTCTTTCATCTTGGGTAATAAAAGTTATATAAAAGGCACTCAAAAGGGGAGCGCATCCTGAGAAAGATCTACAACCCAAGGCCTATGCGCTAAGGGAATAAAAAAAACATGTTTTCCCTCTATAGATGTACAATGTCTACCCTCCACCCTACAAAAAAGAGAAGAAATAAAGACATCCATAATGGAAGCAACCGGAGACTCAACCCCATCAAAGCAATGCCTAATGTGTTCTTTCCAACACACCAAAGACAGAGAGGCGCGACCCTTCAGAAAACACGGGCATTGGAACCCACATAGAAGCCTCTCCAAACATCCATCACACCTCTAAATGACGAAGGCATGGCCCACTGAACACCAAACAATATGAGCAATAGACACCAACAATCAAAAGCAATAGGACAGTGGAGAAGGTGATCGACTAACTCACCATCCTTCTTGCACATTAAACATAGTTAGACTTTTTCGCGTTAAATTATTCAACGTGATAATCTGGCCTTAAGAGGAACTATGGAGCACCAAACCTCCTTCCAAGGAAAAGGCGGACTATGCTGGCTCGAGAGACAACGGAACAAGGGCGGGACCTCAAATCTCCATGGGAAGTCGGCATCCACAATCTAACATCCAATCCATCACCCTCAATGCTCTAACGGTATAGAAGCACCAAAAAGTCTAACACCTCCTCTTACTCCTAGTGGATGTCTCGCAAACTGTACATCCCAAACTAGCCTCCCGATAGTAGGTGGGGAATGTAAATTCTCACAAACTGAAACAGTTTGCTACCATTTTTCTTAATTTTTTCTAAAGATGTTCCTAATCCTTACCCTATGTCTGATTTTATTCCATTTTACTTTGGGTACAGTCCTGAAACCATCCCTAAAGAATACTCCATGAACCACTATAACCCCCTATTTTGAAACGTGTGTTATTATTTCCTCCAAACTTCTAACATTGTGTGGAATGCCCCTTAAATTGATATATGTAGGTTTTTTATGGTTTAATGACTATTTTGCCCTTTTGGCCTTGCGAAAATGTCCCAGGGGTGCGTGTTGTGCAAATGTTGTAATATAGGGGTGTTATGTGCAAATCAGGGTAAAAAGTTCCTGAGAATTTGTTCTCTCTCTCTTTCTCTCTATATATATATATGTTTCCTCTACAGATTTATGTACTTGTACCTGTTTTGTGTGAAGTCAAACTAACCAACTAAATTAATGAGCATGAATGAATCTGGAGAGAACCACACACACTATCTTCGTAATCAACTATAAATTTATAGGTGACAAACAAGTATTGGGTTTATAAACTCAAGGGTATGGTGACGTTGCAAAAGCAAAATTTAGGAGGACACGCAGAAACCAGATCCTGATGGTGAAAATTATGAGCTAGTTGACATTAAAAGTTCAGTGTGTCTCCATTTTTTTGAAACGCATGTAGATAAACTCTGTTCGGTATCGAATCCAATAAAATTCCACCGTTTACTTCTTGAATTAGCAACAAACAATATTCCAAGCCATCCAATACATGGGGTACTTGAATAGAAATTGTCAAAATTTCCATCCACTTAATTTTAGGTATTCTAACATGAGTCGAGTTGCTTTTTGCCAAGCAGTAGAAGGACTGCACCACAGGTCAGACTCAGAGCTTGTTTGGTAAAAATTACTTATCGTTGTAGGACTAAAAAGACTGCAAGATACATTTAAAACTTCATCGCTCATCAGACAATTTGGAGGAAAAAGAAAGTACAGATTTCTTCTTAGCGAGTTAGAGAGAGAGGGTGTATAAGAAAAAGACCTGCCGGAGACGAGTATTTTTGGTGGTCCAGAATCATGATGGCAGTGTACTTGTCATTGATTGTGGTTTCTCTAGTCAGATATTCAGACGGCAGGGGGGTCATCAGATCATGGTCTGCCTTACCAGGATTCGGCGGTGGAGGGAGAGATGTTAGAAATTTCTTGACGCCAACGCAAAGGTCTTTTCTGGGGGTAATTTGGCCATATTAGGTCTAGTGGGAATTTTTTTTTTGGTAAGTAAAAAGTATAATTAAAGGCACTCAAACAGGGAGTGCATCCCTCAATACAAAAGAGGCCGGCCTAAGGGCCAAGCTTTCCAAAAAAATATATTTTTTCCTCTATAGATTTACAATGTCAAACTTCCACCCAATAAAAAAGAGAAGAAATAAAGAGGTCCTTGATGGAGGCAATTGATGACTCAATCCCCTCCAACCATCAGCTATTACTCTCCAACCATATACTCCACCAAAGGCACAGGGGTGCCACCCTCCACAAAGTGCGGGTGTGAGAGCCCATAACAACACCTCTCCAAGTGCAAGGCCATCACGAACCGAAGCAGGCATAAGGTCTTGTGGGACTTCTTCGCACCAAACCAATAGTCTGGGAGTGTTTTGTGCACTTGAGGGTTACTATAGGGGTGTTTTCCACACTTAAGGACTATTAATTTTTTACACCTACATCCATTGCCTCAATCAGTGGGCCTAGAAACCTAAACTGGACCTTTCAAATATAAAGCCACTTTTTGTTTTTTCTTGCTGAAATCCACTCTAATAAACTCTTTGTACTTACCTGCCACTCAACTTTTATAACTTTTCCGGATTTAATTTGTCGCATCTTTGTATTTTTATACATGCTGTTAAGTTGATTTTGGCCCAATTGGGATGGGTATAGGACATCTGAAAATTGGGGTTGTGGGAAATTGGAAAATTTTGTGAAAATTTTGAGTGGTGTCAGTATTGACAGAATGCCCCTCAACGTCCCTGTGACCAGGCTAGTATACAATTGTGTCCGCCAAAGTGAAGTTACTGTGTTAAATTATATAAGATATCTTTATGTCTACTAGGAAAAACCCTGCAGGGCACGGTTTTGCCTATCATATTTTTCAGAACAATATTTGTTTTGCAATCTTCTTGTTATTCAATGAAGATGACAATGTCTTATGGGTGGAATTGACTAAACATAAGTCAGATAGTGTTGTTTCACAAAGCAAATTTCGGTCTGGTACAAAACCTTTGGCCACAGTCGTGCTCTATAGAAAAATATTCAGCTTCAATCATTAATACATCAATTTTAAAACATGGGTTTGCCAAATCCTACAAGAAGTTATATCTATTTAAGTACTAGCTGCTATGTGTGACTGGTAACTATTTAGATATTATTAGGAGCCTGAGACCAGACTGGAGTCTGCCTGCCCCGAGTAAAATTGCTATCCTGTCCTGTATTCTCCCTATGTGGACACGTGTTGGGGAGGCTTCCTCTCCCAAAAACTGCCCTGTTGTTAGCCTGTCCCTGTTGCCCATCCTACTCAGCCTGTTCTGCTTATATTGGTAGATTGCATGCTATTGTTTGGCTAGAGTGAATTTACGGTGGCACAAGTAGTTATCGCATTTTTTTGGAGGTTAGGTGTAGCTTCAAAGGAGGTAAAAAATGTATAGGGTCAACTGTGAAGCTTTGGGCATGTCGAACAAACGCCAGAACAGTGGAAGGGGGGTTTGGCAAGATGAAGGCCTTGAAATTGCAAGACTCAAAGTGAAGGAGATTGGGGATAAGTTGTTTAGGTCTGCTTGAAGTCATGATTTTTTATACTGGGGTGTTCTAATGGAAGTTTTCTTATGTTCCAAATATGAATGAGTTGTTTGGAGGCATTGCTGTTGTTGTTGACTATAGTTCATCAAGTCGGTTGAATATTGGTCTTATTGCCACTTTTATTTCCTAAATAAATATAAGACTCATGTTGTTAATCTTTATTATTGGACTCGTGTCTTGCAGTTCTTTTTGGAGCTGATGAAGGTGCCCCGTGTGGAGTCTAAATTAAGAGTTTTCCTTTTCAAAATTCAGTTTAATACCCAGGTCGAGTATATAAATCATGGGCTTTGCTACTCCTGAATTCCCTGAATTATCACGTTACTTGAGTTGTCTAATTTCTGACCTCTATTGCAGACATCAGAATTTAAAAAGAGCTTAAACAGAGTAAATTCTGCATGCGAAGAGGTATCATTTAATGAAACATAGAGCCTTCTATGCAGTTGGTTTATCCTCTTTTTGAACTGATATAGTTTGTTTCCTCATTTATTAGGTTCGGAATTCCTTCAAATTTAAGGAAATAATGAAGAGAATTTTGCTTCTGGGAAATACCTTAAATCAAGGAACTGCAAGGGGTAAGGACCTTTGATGGTGATTCAGAAGCTCTTTTCCTTTTACAAACATATCAGCAAAATGGGAATTCTTGTTTTGTCTTTATTTAATTGAGATTCATTTATCTTGTTGTGTGCATCGTAATCCATGCGATCTTCCAAATCTTTTCAGTTTATTATCAGGAAGGATAGGAGCTGAATAAGATAAAAGCATAAATGTTTTACCAGTGAGTCCTAACCTATGATTACTGCCGAAATAACTTACTACGGTGTAGATTGTGAGGTTTTCAAGTATTTTTTGATTGGAGATCATGTTTGATTTATTATTTCTTGTGGTAATAATATTAAGGTCAAACTTACACCTGCATGAACAGCATTAGTGAGCATTTAAAATTGGTTACATGAGGAACATTTGATCCACCTATATCTGAAGAAGAATGCATATTAATTTGCCTTGGTCACCAAAACAAATAAAATAAAAACTATGGTTTTAAATTCTTACTCAAGGTTCCAAGTGGCGATGGGTTAGAAAGAGCGAGATCTTACACCTGCATGAACAGCATTAATGTACATTTAATTCACCTAAATCTGACTAACAATGTATATGACTTTGCCTTGGTTCCCAGAACAAATAAAATAAAAAACTGCGGGTTTAATAGCTTAGTCAAGTTTCCAAGTAGTGCTGGGTCAGAAAGAGCGATAGATTTCTTTCAATTGTATGTGACTTAGATCTAAAATGATTACAATTCTTTCTTTTTTGTTACAAATAATTTTGTAAGCTACACCTTGATAAATGATTTCAATTTTAAAGTGTTTATTATTTTCTTCAATCATAATAGATGATCAATAACTATTTAAAAGAATTCATGTAACCATGTTAGAGCACTGTTTTTTTTTTTTTTGTTTTTTTTACTTTTTTATAAAAAAGTAAATTTATAAAAAGCACTCCAACGGGGAGTGCATCCCATGTAACAAAAGAGGGGCCCTAAAGGCCAAGAGAGCCCAAAAACTCTATCTTTTCATCTATAGATTTACAAAATCTACCCTCCACTCAATAAAACAAATTAGAAATAAAAAGGTCTTTAATAGCACTGATCGCAGTCTCAATCCCCTCAAAACAATGTCTATTGTGCTCGAACCATAAACTCCCCCAAAGACAAAGGGGAGCAACCCTTTAAAAAGTGTGAACATGAGATCCCACTGCACAACCACTCCAGGCATCAAGGACCTGACGAGCTGACTCTGGCATGACCCACAAGACGCCAAAAAGCATACTCCAACAATCATATGCAACTGGGCAATGCAAAAAAGGGTGATAAGGCGATTCTCCATCTTCCTTACACATAAAGCACCACTTTACAACAATAAAGTTCCGTTGCCGAAGATTATCTAAAGTTAGGATTTTACCCCAAGCCACCAATCAAGCAAAAAAACCAACTTTTAGAGGGGCTCTAGAACCTCAGACCGCTTTCCAAGGGAAAGCCAAACGACATCTAGGCACAAGACCCCTAAAAAAAGGACGAGACCGTAAAACTCCATTGGTGTTGGGGCACCATGTTCAAAATAATAAATTTGATTGCTTGTTGTGGGAGTTACAATAGTTTTATTAAGTGTCTTAATGTTTGTGTTAGTGGGAGTGTTAGTGGTAGACAATAAAGTTATGGTAATTGATAGAAATGTTAGTGGGAGTTACCCTATTAAGTATTGTGTTAGTGGGTTAGTGGGTCTTTATTTGCATTTAGATATGATAGTTATATGTATCTTTTGAGGCATATATAAAGCTATATACTTTACATGTTTTAATCAAGTTGAATAAGAGGAATAAAGTATTTTCTCTAATTCTTCTTCATACACTTCTCTTCCTAAACTCTAGGCCACTATTTCCAACAAAGTGGTATCAGAGCTAGTGTGTGAGAGAGAGAGGAAATGGCAAATAATTCAATTCCATTTCAAATGCCTCGATTCACCAAAGATAACTACGAAAATTGGTGTATCCGAATGAAGGCGATTTTGGGAGCACAAGATGTGTGGGATATTGTAGACAAATGTTACAATGAGCCACCAGATGAGGCATCCCTGTCTCAAGCCCAGAAAGATGCCCTCCAAGCCACAAGAAAGAAGGACCAAAAGGCGGTCATGATCATCCACCAATGTCTAGATGATGCAATGCTACAAAGAGTTGCTAGTGCTACCAATGCAAAACAACTATGGGTGATTCTTCAAAACTCCTTCCAAGGAGTTGAGAAAGTGAAGAAGGTTCGCTTCCAAAGTCTACGGGGTGAATTTGAAGCATTGCACATGAAGGAATCTGAATCAATTTCAGATTATTTTTCAAGAGTCCTTAGTATTGTTAATCAACTAAGGAGATATGGAGAAGACGCCATGACGGATACAAGGGTCGTTGAAAAGATCCTTCGGTCCTTCGATTCCAAATTCAATTTCATTGTTGTTGCCATCGAAGAAGCAAAGGATTTGGATTCTATAACCGTTGATGAACTTATGGGTTCGTTGCAAGCCCATGAAGAGAAAGTGGTGAAAAAACAAGAAGCTTTGGAACAGGTGCTCCAAACAAAGCTTTCTTTGAAGGATGGAGATGGTAAACATGGAAACCAAAGGGGCCGAGGACGTGGAAATATACGTGGCCGAGGAAGAGGAAGAGGAGAAAAAGTGGTCATCACACAACCACTAACGAAGAAAAATACTTCGACTCACGACAGAAAAGAGGAGGTCGTGGAAGAGGAGGGAATTCAAGGCCATAAGGAAGGAGGTATGATAAGTCTCAAATCCAATGTTACAATTGTCAAAAATATGGTCATTATGCTTCGGAATGCAGAAATGCTACTAATAATGTAGAAGAAGAGGCTAATTTTGTTGATAGAGAAATGGAGGCAATGGAGGCTACATTATTATTAGCATACAAAGGTGAAGGAAGTGTGCAAGAAGGAAGTGGACCTCAAGTTCATGGAAAAGATCAAGTTGCTGATAATTTCACCAAGCCCCTCAAGATTGAAAGAATTTCATAAATTGACAAGTAAATCAAGTTTAAGGGGGGTGTTGAAAATAATAAATTTGATTGCTTGTTGTGGAAGTTACAATAGTTTTATTAAGTGTCTTAATGTTTGTGTTAGTGGGAGTGTTAGTGGTAGACAATAAAGTTATGGTAATTGATAGAAATGTTAGTGGGGGTTACTTTATTAAGTATTGTGTCAGTGGGTTAGTGGGTCTTTATTTGCATTTAGATATAATAGTTATATGTATCTTTTGAGACATATATAAGGCTATATACTTTACATGTTTTAATCAAGTTGAATAAGAGGAATAAAGTATTTTCTCTAATTCTTCTTCATACACTTCTCTTCCTAAACTCTAGGCCACTATTTCCACCACACCACACCAAAGAATCCGAACCAAGGCCGGTAGCAATCTGAGAGTACAAAAGCTCTAAAAGTCCATAAACCTCGTCTAACTCCCAATCCTGAAAAGGTCGCATGAACTAAACATCCCACACAAGCCTCCCGGTATCAAGGCGATAATAATCGGCTACAGAGGCATGACGGTCCCGAGCAATGCAGTAAAGCTGAGGAAAAGCAGAAGCTAACGTGCCCTCCCCACACCAAAGATCAGACCAAAAACGAACAAAGTACCCCTCACCAACACGGTAACGAGTGAAAGGGGCAAAGGAATCCTATTCCCTCCAAATATCCTTCCACACACCCATATCCCTGCGTATCCTGATAGGCCACGAACACCAACCTCCCAAATCCTCACCATAACGACAGGAGATCACCCTCCTCCATAAGCGGGTCATTTTCTTCCCATAGTGCCATAACCAACAGAGTTTTGTTGAAAGGAATCAGTCTATGAATGCCCAGGCCCCCCTCCTGCAAAGGCCGGCAAATGCCATCCCAACATACCAGATGAATAAATGATCTCTCTCTACACCCCCCCCCCCCCCCTCCCTAATAAGAACTACTGCCGAATCCTCTGAGCCACATTACAAAGGATCTGATAAAGGGAGAGAACGTAAGTTGGAAGATTAGATAACGTGCTCTTTACCTATGTAAGTCTCCAACCTTTGGAAAGATACTGACACTTCCATTCAGCCCACCATCTCTCTACACGCTCCACCACCGAATCCCAACACCGTGATCTCTGACCCGAAGAACCCAAAGGCATACCCTAATAAACAGAAGGAAACTGGCTAACCCTACACCCAAGCACAACAGCCAAAGAAGAAATGTTTCCCACCTCCCTACAGGGATCATCGAACTCTTGTCGGAGTTCACCTTTAAACCTTGCACTGCCTGGAAGCAAATCAAAATACAATGAAGATGTCGTAGCTGCTCCTCATCCGCATCACAGAACACAACGGTGTCGTTCGTAAAAAGAAGATGCGAGATATCCAGAAACTAAGATGCCGCATCCCCACACGAAAGCCACGTAAAAGACCGAGATCCGATGTCTGAATCATTAATTTATTAAAAGCCTCCATCACCGTAAGGAAAATGAGTGGAGAAAGTGGATCGCCCTGCCTTAGCCCCGGGAGCTCCGAAAGAATCCTGTGGGGGATTCATATACTAACACAGAGAAGCGGACCGATGAAATACAAAACTCTATCCATTGCCGCCATCTCACCCCAAAGCCGAATCTTTCCAGTATATAAAGCAGGAAACCCCAATTGACATGGTCATAAGCTTTCTCCACATCAACTATCACAAGCACCCCAGGAATCCCACTCTGAAGTTTGGCATCAACTACCTCACTTGCAACAAGTGTCAAATCAAGAATCTGTCACCCCCCAACAAAAGCATTATGAGAATCCAGAATAACTCCATCGATAACACCACTAAGTTGGATCGCAAGCACCTTTGTAAATGTAACCTACCAAACTGATGGGCTTGAAATCCTTAATATTTTTCACATCCCCCTTTTTGGGGAATAGGGAGATGAAAGAAGCATTAAGAGATTTCACAAAACAACCCTCTGCATAAAAAGTACCCATAACCTCCTATCAGACCATTGGCCAACACTCCAGCAGAAACCGCATCGTGAACCCATCCGGACCGAGAGCTTTATCCCCATTGCATTGTTTTAAAGCCCTTAGAACCTCCTCCT
The DNA here is from genome assembly GCA_963922005.1 of Cornus suecica. Taxonomy (NCBI): domain Eukaryota; kingdom Viridiplantae; phylum Streptophyta; class Magnoliopsida; order Cornales; family Cornaceae; genus Cornus; species Cornus suecica. The sequence goes on from OY998238.1 coordinate 29,145,875, forward strand.
CAGTAAACGGAATCTCCAACCCATCACGATCCTCCATCGAGATAGAACTAAAATTGAAGTCCATCCAGACGAGGCCTCCAGCCCTCACTCTCCTCGAACAAACCTATCAAACAGGAGCTTTATCCACTAAATCAAGGATGCACTGGGTGTTTTTTTATAAAAAAAGTAAGGATAATATTATAAAACAAAGGCCTAAGCCTTACCGAGAGGGGCATACCCCAGATTACAAAAGAAATATGAAAACCAAATAGCCACCGAACAAAGAACAACCCACAACTCTAGAAAGTAAATAGCAAACTAAATCACAACTAGGGCTATACGAGAAGAAACCACCATAATGAGGGACAACCATCCTTGTAGATAGGGAACAAAAACGATGCAGAAAACCACAAGCTAGAGAAACACTGTTTAAGATTGCTGAAAGTGTAGATGATTAGTAATGCCTTTCAAGGTTGTGTTAGGGATTCACTATATTTGTTGGCCACTATAAGAGTAAGACATTTGCATACTTGATTTAGTGAACTACTTGTTCCCATGCGCAACATAGTCCATTCCTGTGTTTCACACTTGACACGTCTTGGCACACTACTTTTTTTATTGATAAGTAAGAAATAATATAGAAAGTCACTTAAATGGGGAGTGTGTCTCACATATAAAAGAGGAAGGCCTAAGGGCCTAGGGATCCCAAGAACTCAATTTTCTCATCAAGGGATTTACAATTATGCCCCTCCACCTAACAAAACAAATTGGAAATAAAAGAATCTTTGACAACCCCTAAGGAGGCCTTAACGCCCTCGAAACAACGCCGATTCCGCTCAAACCAAATACTATACCAAAGACAGAAGGGAGCCACCCTCCAAAAAGACCGAACGTGGGGCCTTACCCGCACACTCCTCCAAGAGGCCAAGACATCACGGACCGAACTCGGCATCACCCAATGGACGCTAAAAATGCCAAAAAGAAGGCCCTAACAATAAAAAATAATCGGGCAATGCAAAAGAAGGTGGTCCACGGATTCCTAATCCTTCTTACACATAAAACACCGATTAACCACAATAATACCTCGTTGACCCAAAACATCCAAAGTAAGAATGCGCCCCCACACCGCCGACCATGTGAAAAAAACAACCTTTAGTGGGGCCTTTGATCGCCACACCACCTTCCAAGGAAAGTCCTCGTCCTCCCAAGGCGTAAGGCAACCAAAATAAGAAGAAACCGAAAAACACCGAGACGGGGTGGGAAGCCAAAGCAAGGAATCCGAACCAAAACTAATAGTCTGAGAATACAAGAGCTCCAGCAAACTGGAAACCTCCTCAAGCTCCCAATCTTGAAAGGAGCGCACGAACCTGACATCCCACACAAGCCTCCCGGTATCGATGTGATAACAGTCGTCTACGAAAGCATGACGATCACGAGCAATCCTATACAGCTGAGGAAAAGAAGAGGCGAGGGAAACCTCACCACACCACTAGTCAGTCCAAAAACAAACACAACGGCCATTGCCCACTCTGAATCTGAAGAAAGGAACAAAAGAGTCCCAACCCCACCGAATGTCTTTCCACACCCCCAAACCTCTACGAGTCCGCACCTCGGTCGAGCACCATCCACCCCTAGCCTCCCCATATCGACAAACAATCACCCTCCTCCACAAACGATTCCTCTCAGTCCCAAAACGCCATAACCACTTAGCTAACAACGCCTTGTTGAAAGGAATCAACTGTCGAATACCCAACCCCCCCTCCCGGAAGGGGCGACAAACCTTCTCCCAACACACCAGGGGGAAAGAGGACCTCTCCCGGCTCCCCCCCCCTAAAAATACCTCTCAATCCTCAATGCCACACTACAAGGAATCCGATAAAGAGATAAAGCATATTGGACAACGTGCTCTTTACCAAGGTAAGTCTCCCATATTTAGAAAGATACTGACGCTTTTAACCCACCAACCGCCTCTCCACACGCACCGGAAACAGCCTGGAAGCAAATCAAGATACACCGAAGGTACCGCAACTAAGCCTCATCAGCATCACAGAAAACAAGGGCATCATCAACAAAGAGCAAATGTGAAATATCCACTAACTGAGAAGTAACATCACCTACCCTGAACCCATGAATGAAACCCAACTCAGTCGCCCGAGTCATCATCCGATTAAAAGCCTCCATCACCACAAGGAAAAGAAGCAGGGACAGGGGATCATCTTGCCTCAAGCCATGGGAGCTCCCAAAAAACCCTGACGGGGACCCGTTCACCAAAACAGAGAAGCGAGCCGACAAAATACAAAGCTCAATCCACCTACGCCACCGCTCCCCAAACCCCAACCTCTGCAATATATAAAGAAGGAACCCCCAATGGACATGATCATAAGCCTTTTCCACATCTAACTTCACCAGAACCCCTGGAATACCACTCTGAATCCTGGCGTCTACAACCTCACTCGCAATGATAGCCGAGTCCAAAATATGCCGTCCCCCAACAAAAGCATTTTGGGAATCCGAAATGACCCCATCCAAGACACCACTCATCCGAGAAGGACCAGAAGACGACCGAGAAAAGCCACGACCATGCACCACGTGTCTCGCCTGAGCTTCAGATCGCCTCATCACTGCCGGAAAACACCTAACACCACCATGCCGCCCTCCAAAACCTTACCCCCCCCCCCCCCGCTGCGACGCTGAGAAAAAGCCCCCCTCCAAGCTCTGAGTAGACATGACTAAGGACGGCAACGTCATTTCAGAAATTGCAACCTCAAAACACCGAGTTTCATCGTGAATGAACACCGAATGAGGGAGGATACCACCAACCCCCACCGTGATACGAACCAAATCGGGAAAATGAACCATGTCAATATCCACCCCTTTGAAGCCACCACAAAGATCCCCAATGGCTACGAAGAGGTCCTGATACCAAAGATGCAGAGGGAGTCAATACAAAACCAGTTTCCTTAAGCCCCACCACCTCAAAAAGCCTAAACACCCAACCTTTGGGTCCCAGACGTCCAATTTCAGTTCAGCCTTACCCCACCATCGTCACCCCTGACGAAGAATCCCATCAGCCACTTGTTGTGAAGGAAGACGGAAGAGGAGGCACCCCTCCGCCAACAACGACACCGACAAACCACGGAAACCTTCCATGCCTTCCGAGCCCACTCCTCAATCTGATGTGTAGATCCCACACTCCGATCAAATCTACCCACCAAGCAAGAAGACAGAGTCTCTCTCTGACATCTCAAGGAACCCTCATCAACATAAAAGGATGGTCCCCTTCGTGGAAAAACAACATGAACCCTCCCACCCGTGGACAGAATCGGAAGCTTCGCCACCTCCAAGAAGGCATGATAAAGTAAGGGCAAAAACAGAAAAGAAAGAAAAGGATAACCGAGGATGTTCACCGGAATGGAAGATTCCGGTGACCAGCGCAGGAAGAAAGCCCAGCCGGCCTCACAGTGGCTCACCTAAGAAGACACTTAACGAGAGAGAAGGCATTCTCACGAGGAGCTTTGAAAGCATTATTAGAGGCATCCTCACAATGGCTCACCTGAGAGGACACTCAACATAATCTGTGTCAAATCTTGATCCCCCTTCTCAACGTATATGGCAATAACTTAGAACATGCATATTATAGAAAATAAATTATTCATATAACTTTCTAGAAATAAGAGTCCAAAATTTAAGGTTCCAAGTGCCTCCTCTATATATTATTTGAAATCATTTGCCACACTACTACCAGTTACAAAACAACAATTCGGTAACCTTTTAGACCAGCTTTAAAAGAAGTGAATCATTAATGTAGTCGTCGTCCTTGCCTTTATCCCATACCTATGAAGCACGGATACTTTTAGAAGAACAATGTACCCGTGTCGGATACTGATACTCCTCGAATACTCGCGGATACGTGTCCGATACTTCTTAAAAGTATCCAATTATTTAAATTATATTTTTTAATTAAAAACACGTATTTGATACTTCGATCACGTATCCTATACTTCTTAGATACTTTAATCATGTATCAAATACTTTTCATATACCAAATAAAACATTTTTAACAAGTTGTAAATATTAAAATATAATTTTTCCAACAATAATATCATAGTATAAGAGTTGAAGGAAAAAACAATTTTATCAAGTGTGGACTACATAGGCTTGTTTAAGGTATTACGAAAGGAACTCCTATGTTATATTGATTATTGTATTTAGTTTCGTAATATTTTGAAACATTGACTAAAATTTAGATATATATACATATACATAATATAATTTCTTTTGTTGTATCCCGCCGTACCCGTATCCTGTTTTCTAAAAATTTTCCGTATCCCCGTGTCCGTGTCGTATCGCATTTGCACCCTGTATCCGTATCGGTGCTACATAGTCCCATACAAACAGGAGTGACCACATGAACTCTCTTTTTCACTCTTTTATATCATAAGCCATATCTCCTATTAGATTTAATTTTTCAATTTTTTTGTTTTTTGTTTTTTTGTCATTTCATTCCATGTTAGTTTAGGTCGACCTCTTTGTCTCTTACCTTCTATGCTTATCAATTTTCCTCTCCTCAAGGGCACCTCTATAGGTCAGTGTTGAATATGCCCATACCACTGAAGTGTACTTTCCCTTTTCTAAGGTTTTTTTTTTATTTTAGTGCCATTCTCCAAGCATGTAATATTATGGATAAAGCTTCTTTAAAAGAAATAATTAGGGATGTAAAATTGTGCATTAAATCTGAACCATTCCCTTTTGTCTTTTCTCAAATCCCATTGTGTCATGCAAGATCTGAAACTCCAAGACTAGTAAGGAAAATAAACTTGCATACTCATAGCACCTGTACAGTTATGAGATTGAAGATTTAAGGACTGCATAATGTCTCATAATAAAACATGAAGCAGCTTATGTGTCAAAAAAATGAAACATGAAGCAGCTTATGTGTCAAAAAAATGAAACATGAAGCAAGTTGATAGACATGAAGTCACTAACTTGCAGATTTTAAAATAAGGGGGTGTACTCATTTATAAAAATATGAATATCATCAAACTGGGGTTCCATTGTCCAATCTCAACTAATCGTGGCTTGTACGTTGAAAAGACCAAAAGCCGTCAATAGAAAGAGGCTCTAAAATTGGAAGCAAATAATCCTCGCTATAAAGACCAGACAATAGAGAGCTCCTAATCCCATCAAAATATACATTAATCGTGGCTTGTACCTTGAAAAGACCAAAAGCCGTCAATAGAAAGAGGCTCTAAAATTGGAAGCAAATAATCCTCGCTATAAAGACCAGACTATAGAGAGCTCCTAATCCCATCAAAATAGAGAGATTAATTATAGAGCTTCACATATATATATATATATATATATATATATATTTAGAGAGAGAGAGAGAGAGAGGATACTTCAATTATGTGAAAAAAGAAGAATTCTTTAACTCACAAAGTATGAAGAGTGAAATAAATTATTACCTAAACCCTTAGATCCTATATAAAGAAAATATTATTTGGTTGGAGAACGAGAAAAAAGTTTGTTCACTGTTGGGCCAATTGATCGGTCCCATCGCCAAACATTTGTGCAATGTGCTTGGATATGCAGTGTATTGTGTGTGGGAGCATCATATCTTAATATTTTTTTCGTAACCTACAATATAGAGGTAAGATGTATATGTCAAGTTGCGTAATGATTGTATGCTTTCACGGGAGATGCTAAAAAATAGAGGAAGTGATTAGTTGTACTAGTACATGTGGCATATGATAATGTTGTGTTAGTTATTTAAGTTACTGAATTGAAAGTTCATATTTTTTCAGGTTCTGCCGTTGGATTCAAGTTGGACAGTCTTTTAAAACTCACTGATACACGTGCTTCCAATAACAGGACGACACTTATGCATTTTTTATGCAAGGTATAGCTGTTTAGTTTTTTCCTTTTTCTTGATATGCTTTCAGATCTTTTTGGTGTGACAGAGGTTTGTTTATTCAATGTTGATACGTTAAGCTTACAGAATGAAAAGCTAGATTATTTCTGAAAAAATTCAGACAATCTATTTTATGCTATATTTTGCCTGGAACTGTTATTATTTCTGTGGGTTTGCAAAGTTGTCTTCACTTCCGCATGTCAAAGACAGTTGATTTGCTACCTGCTGCATAATGGCCTTGGTTCTGTTAAGCTGAATACTTTGAAAGTAGATGTGCTGCTAGCATTTTATGTATATATGGTTTTAGGTGCATCATATGTACACTTTTTATCCATTATCAAATCTGTAGTTCTTTTGGAGAATTTTCACGTTTAGACAGGTTTCTTTGTCCAATGCTTGATATTTTTCCCCTTCATTTTGTCTTACTGAGCATATATAGTAACTGTTGGACTGTGTTTAATCTCAGTACTTGTGTTTCTCTTGCTTCAGGCCCTTTACTCGAAGTCACCATCTCTATTAGACTTTCATGAGGATCTTGTTAGTCTGGAAGCTGCATCAAAGGTCTACATTCTGTCTGTTTTAATGTTATTTCCATGTATTGTGGTGAATTTATCAGTGGATTGTTTCAATTCGGTCCTTCCTTACAGATACAATTGAAGTCTTTGGCAGAAGAAATGCAAGCTATTATCAAGGGATTGGAAAGGGTAAAGCAGGAGTTGGTTTCATCAGAAAATGATGGCCCTGTATCTGAAACTTTTCGTAAGGTAGTCAGACATCTTTTGTTAGTTTTTTATTCCATAGTAAACATTGTTTCTCACACTCTCTTAATTGTCACTGGGAACAAGATTTGTAATTTTAGTTTGAAAATCAATTTGAAATATGGAAGAACCTATGAAGTGGACTATATCCATCAGAAATATCCCAGTAAATTTGCTTGCAATTGTTTTACTGTCCTCGTGACATTATTCTTTTCCTATTTAGACACTGAAGGAATTCATTGGTGTTGCTGAGACAGAGGTGGGCTCTGTAACAAATGTGTACTCAGTAGCGGTAATTTTCTACAACGAACCATCTCTCTCTCTCTCAATCTCACTATATATATATATAAATTAGGCTCATTAGCATATTGTGTTGGCGGGCAGGGTAGAAATGCAGATGCTCTAGCGCTATATTTTGGTGAGGACCCTGCCCGTTGCCCATTTGAACAAGGTAAGTATGAATAACACATCGTTCTTCACTTTTTCTGTTAAATTATTCTTGTTTATTATCTTTTGCCACTTAGATGTCCTGTGGGGATGTTAGTGTACTGCATTTCTTACCCACAGTCAGAGCCATTTAGAGAAGATATTCTGTTTCCATCTATTTCCAAAATTGTGTTGGCGGTGGAGCTGGGGATTAGAATGAGGCTTCATTGGGTTTAGGAATGTAAATGAACCTAGCTAAGCCAAGTTTTGGCATGTTCTGGCTCGGCCCAAAACCAAAAGAGGTGCTTGAGCTTGGCCTAGTCAACCCTGTTTGGACAATCCTGGACTAGCTAAGCTCTTGCTCGACTCATTATGGTTCATAGATATATATATATGCTATACATAGCTATGTATTGGTTGTACAAATATTATGATAAAATCAAATCTACATACAATATACAGATGTGTGTGTGTACATATGATAACAGATCCATGTGTGTTATATAATTAGAATAATCTTTATATGTAGAGATAATTTTGAAATGTATTAATATCTAGAAACAAGAGGAAACTTCTCAGTTTTTCTGTCACGATCCTTCTCATTGGTTGTCCATAAGTCTCCTCACATGCTAAAATCCTAATTATTTGTCAATCGACCTCCTCCACATACAAAGATACCGAGAGTTGGGAAGCTTTTATTGACGATAGCAGAGAAAATATGAGATGAAAGGTATGGTAATGAAGCATAGACAAATATATAAGGTGGAGCTACCAGTAATGTCTGTGACAGATGCCGAGATTCATCGAATACTAGCGAATACGTGTCTGTTACTTCCTAAACATGTTTCATATTTGAAATGATTATTTTTTAGTTATGTCTAACACTTGTCCAATACTTCTGAAATTTTGGCTATGTCATCTTGTTTGTTGTAATTTTTTTGACAATGTACTGTTAGTAACAGTATATATAGCTTGACAAAAAATAATATCATTCAAGTGTCTTAGTTGTAGATTTACATGGGCTTATATTACTTAGGTTTGTGGAGGGAATATTAGCCATCTTTTGTTGGCTTATTGTTTTGGTATTATTATATAACCGGACAAAGAATTATTATGCTAAATCTATATATGAACTATATATGTTGGTAGATAGCTTCAAAACTTATACGCGCCTGCATTATTACAGTTAAACATATTGACATGTCATTGCCTTGTGGTATCTTATTTCTAAAGAATTTGTCTTATCATTGTATCAGTATCGTGTGTTCCCCATATTCTGTGTTCACTTCTATGTACATGATTTATGGGTTAAGGAGTAAGGCGTAAGGTTATTGTCGGTGTCCAAATAATCGAGAGATAAGAGGGGATATGCCCAGTGGATGAGAAAGAGAGAAGATGTGGTTTTCTTAGTTGTATATGTTCATGGTGTACATGGGCTTATATCACTTGGGTTTGTGAAGGGAATATTAACCATTTTTGTTGTGCTTGTTGTTTTGATATTACTATGTATATTTCACCTATGGGTTTCGATATGTTGTTTAAAGAGCCTTATTTGTGTGGCACATATGAGCTCTGATTAAAAGTATATTATTTTGCATGGGCTGATCTTATATCAAATTAAGATCTACCGTGAGCCATAATTATAAGCTGTCTAGGAGACAAAATGAACCAAGTCAAGCATTGTTCAGGCTCAGCTAATTTAAACTAGCTCAAATTCAGTTCATGTGCTTGATTTAATAAGACCAAATGTGCCTTTAAGGAGCCGAGTCTAAGCTCTTCATAAGGTGAATTTCTTGGGCTCGTTTGGGCCCAAGTTTTCCCCTGTATACGGGCTGTGATCCCCTTTTGAGCACTTTCTTAATATATATTTCTTACTAACAAAAATGGGCCGCGAGCTTTTAACCCGCTATAATATGCATATAGCCCCTACAGTTCTTGTTCACCCTAGATTTTTTAATTGAGATCGAACTGCTCCCATTTGCTATTTACCATTCACCGGAGATGTAGAATGACACATATGCCCATGAGTAATAAGTTTAAAAAAAACAGTGAAATGTAAAAAAGACGGAAAAGGACACTCTTATGATCTATTACCTATTACCAAAGCAAACCCTAATCCCTTAACTTTTCCCACTTCATCTACTTTTGCAACCCCCATCACCACCCTCCTCTGTCACCGCCCCACTGTGGCGCCGCCACCTCCTCCACCTCCCCCTCCCCCCCCCTCCCCACCGCCTCCACCCCCTCCCCCTCCCCCTCCCCACCACCACCATCACCCACCATCTCCACCACCGCACTACTCATCAGCTTCCCAAATGCTCTTCGCCCTCAGTTCCGCCCTACCCAACGACCCACCACCACCACCACCCACCATCTTCGCCACCGCACCCGCCACAGCAAATGCAGCAGAGAACCAATGTTGTCATTCTCAGAGAAATTGGGTTGGAAGATGCAAAAGTGTGATGAATCACTGATTGATAATTTTTGCAACGAAATTGGGATTGGTAAAACTATTCTCAAGGTTTGGATGCACAATAACAAGCACACTTGTGCCAAGAGAGACATTAACACCACCGCCGCTGCCACCACCACCACCACCAACAACAACATCATCAATGGCCAAAGCACCAACAACAATAGTATTGAGTTTCATAATGAGAGTAGTGGTGTTCAGCTGAATGTTTCCACTAATGGGTCTTCTTCTTCGTCTTGATTTGTTGTTATAGAAAACGGGTTTTAGAAAATTACTTTAGGGTTATATATATGTATATATAATTACAACTTCTATTAGGAATATAGATCAGTTCCTATTAAAACATAATTAGGAATCCTAAATTGAATTGAAGTCTTTAAGGGGTAAAATTGTCACACATAAAGGGTAAAATGGGGATAAAACAGTTGAAATATGTCATGTGAGATGCACATGCCATTTTTCCGGCCACTCAAGGCCGGAATGTAGCCAGCAGGGGTTAAGTTGCAACATTTTCAAAAAGGTTAGATGCCAATACACACATTTCAAAAATATTGGGTGATATACGCAAAATATCTATATTACAGGAGTATTTTCAGTACTTGTCCCTAAAAAAATAATAATAAGAAAACTATTCATAAAACAGCTTGGCTTATATGGAGCCCTAATTTTGTTATACCTTCTGAAGCCTAAAGGTAGCCGGCAGTGCTGACTTTGTGCACAAGTAATTAGGAAGGAACACTGGTCCTTTCATAGAGAGTTATTGAGCCTATATCCATTCACTTCTGTAGGCAAATCCTGTTGGATCTTTTGTCTAATCAAAAGCTATTGCTGTTGTAATCTATTGTTAGCTGATGTCGACCTTTCAACTTACCATAAAAAATGAAAAAGAAAAAAAAAGATCACCTGTGAGGCTTTCCACAACCTGGTTGAGAAGGAAAATAAAAGTAACGGCTTACTGAATAAAGTGGCTCTAGAACCAAATAATACTTGGATTCACTAAGGTCAGCCCAGCATATGAAACGTTGTATTTTCCAAGATGCCTCTCCATGGTTAACTTATTATGGGGAAATACCCTTCAGTGGCAAAAGATTTAACTATTGTCACTCTATCGGGCTTGGGTAGGTTGGGAGTGGCCATAGCAATTTTTTTTATAGCATGGATCATTTCCATCCCCGTAGGGAGATTTGTGGTCGGTCCAGATATAGGAGAGAAGTGCATCAATTTAAATTACTATCCACATTTAAAAGATTTGTCACAAAATGTTGGAGAGATAGGGATAAGGCATCAACGAAGTTAGGTCTTCTATCTAGCAGAAGATGGAAACTCAAGTTTTGAGAAACAAGAGGGAAATACGGGGCATTGTCCTGATAAGAAAGGGGGACAAACTTAGAGGCCATTCTGGGTAGAACTTTGAGAAAGGTTTTTAATGGATGAATTTGGAGGCTCAGCTTAAAAGGTGGGCTAAAAGGAAAAACCATGTTTCAAAGTATAGAACTACTTCATTTGTTCTACTATCTGAGAAGGTCCACCCTCACCATATAGAACAGGATTTGATGATTCCATTATAATGAGGAGGAGCCATGATAAGGAGATAAAGACTCCATTATCTTCATGCCAGAACCATTACCTTTCTAGTGATCAGGCGTTGTAAACTAGACAAATGCATTAGGTAGGATTGGATTACACTTCAGCAGCATTTGTTGTACCTATTAGCATAGAGAAAATCAGGAGGAGGTTTAGGGGCAAGCATTGGAAAAAATGGTTTGCCAAAAATTTGAGAAAGTTACTCTTACAATTTGAACTTTATTGCTCCTATATCAAATACCATTGGAGGAATAATCAAGGATTATTGCTCTATCTTATTAGATGTACTAGAGTCGAAAATCCAAAAGATTTTAGAACAGTTAAAGAAAGTAGATGAGTTAGATCTAGATAAAGGATACTGTTGTAAGTAATAAAATATATGTGAATAGAGAAACGAGACAAGAACACAAAGATTTTACGTGGTTCAGTCGGTTGGACCTACATCCACGACACATAGGGTCCTTAGGGAATTTGTCTAAGATAGAAGGACCCTTTTACCGTTGTAGGCAATATTGAGCTCCCCACTTATCAAAGATTCTCAAGTATTCCTTGTTATTTTGCAATAATTATCTTTGAAGTTGTTTCCCCCAATCAACTGGTTGTGCTGATTTTCATCCTCAAGATATTGCTGTGGAGAGGAGTGGCACCCTCAATTTTTATGCGAGAATACGAGTGCTTGAAATTTGACGTAGATGTGGGTGAAGATGGCTTGTAAATACTCATCCGTAAACAACTAATGTTAAATATTACCGTAAATAACTCATGTTTAAAGTGTATTTTGAACATTGACCATTTTTTTATATAACTAAGTTATCCACATGTCTTAATGATCGACACCAAGATATAAACTAGTCTGTTCCACCAGCGCATAAGTGTTGCAATGGTATAATCTCACCTCCCAAATGGAGAGGTGAGGGGTTCGAGTCTCCTAGGAAATAATGTGGGTGGTGTGTGTGTGTAAATACCTATCAAAAAAAAAAAAAAAAACTAGTCTGTTCCAAACTCGCACCAGAACCAGCCTTTTGGACTTTGGTATTGACGATCATCGAACTTGATCACCCACAAGTCTTCTCTCTATGGACTTCTCAATTGTTTGATCATGTAAAAAACATCTGATTGATAATTGCTTGATCATTTTCTGATTTGCTCCTTGCCTTGATTGATAATTCATAATTGTGTGTGTACGATGAAAACCCGAGGTTGCTATCTGAAGCTCTCTATAACGGATGCATAGATGTGTTTAGTCTCACTTCCATTAGGTATTGGGTGATTTGGGGGTTTATAAACTAGTGCACGGAAACTGATTAGGAATAGGCCCCTTGTGACACTATATCATTGCCTACTTGAGGATACTACACTCTGGGTCGGGGGTACTAGCTGCGAGGTCCCACTTGGACATGTGGATTCATTTGTGAAGATGCAAGGTTCTGGCTGACGGAGTTTGTCACTGACATAGATGTGCTCTGTCTAGATTGCATAATCATAGGGTCAATAAACCAGTGTGGGGAATCCCACAGGTTAGTAGTACTTTAGGTGTGGAACTGATTCCTAATGGTATCGAAACCAACCCGGGAGTACCACAACGTAGGATAAGGTAGCTATTGCGCATGTTTAGAAAGAAAATAGGAGCCATGTAAAAAATTGGATGGTTAAACTTAAACCAATTACAATTGTAAATTTCTTAGCTTTCCAAAACTGTGAAGGCACGTTTGATGGACCATGAGAGCTCATTTAACTGACCATCAATCAATAAGCCTGCTAACTTCAATTGATTTGTGAATGCTTTAGGAATGGCTTTCAAACTGACCACAACAGATAGATAGAGAAAGAGAGACAGAGAGAGAGCCAATGGGTGAGTGAATGAGCAAAAGTGAATCCGAGGGGATGGGGCCTTGGACTACCGTAGCTTAAGCTGAAGTCCCTGCACTATGCACCTCTACTGCTATTTATAGAGGTTGGGAGTATGGGTGCCTGCATGCCAGCTATTCAAGTGTCCACTCACCTGTTCACCTAGGTCGCGACCGAAGAAGGGGCAGCTCGTGAGCAATCCTCCTAGGCCGGACGAGCCTCAATCTCAATCCTCCACGCCTCTATCTTCCCATTTTCCCGTTCTGTATTCCGTAGTACCTTGTGATACAAAGATCGCCCGAGTCACGTCGCGACGTGTCGCACCCATGACCCGTGAATTCTTCAAGAGTTTCCCTTAATCCATCTTTCCAAGACAAGGCGTCACTTCGCGACTTGTCACTCATTCCTTGAATTGCGTCTTATTAGGGTTCCCTTACAGAATTCCCATCACACTTTTGACACATAGGGTTATGGGCTTTGGTGAGAGCCTTCTCCACCTACCGATTCCACATAATCACCTCTTTGTAGTGTCACCCGGGGATCCCTGGAATATATCCTAAGTGAATATATTCGCATGAGAATAGCTGTCCCATGCTTTTTCTCATTTCCATTATCCCTGCCTTTTATGCGAGCCATATGCCCAAGTCGCGACCAAGGCTCGCGACCTACCTTCGCATCCAAAAATGCCAAGTGTTCCTAGGTCGCAACTAAGACTCGCGGCCTTATTATTTCATCAATAAATATAAGTTTGCCCAAGTCGCGAGCAAGACTCACCTTTATAACCATCAAAAAGTTTGATTTGATCCACCCCATTAACTTTGGAGAACTCGTTTAAACATCAAATTGAACCTTCTAGTAACCAAACCCAAGTCATGGAAGGTCAATCTACTTAATTCATTGATCCAACCTATATTTATGTCACCAAATCTCATATTAAGCTAAATATGTGATTGAGCTTGATATATTTTTGGTGTGTTCTTCGATGTGCTTAATCTAGTTTTCTTCGTTGGTATAGACAAAATGACTTGAGGGATTTGTTCAAGTTAAATCTTTTTGAATTACTTATCAAAAAATTAAAAAATTCTTAAATCTTAGTCTTAAGCCCCATTTGGCAGAGCATTTGCTTCTAGCTTTACACAGAAGAAACAGAGAAAGCAGGAGCCGTTTTGAGAAGCTAGTACCCCTATCTTCTTCTAAACGCTCTTCCAAGACCCAGAAGCTCTTCTAAAAAATTTGTCAAACACCATTCAAAACAGTTTTTCCTTTAGAAAGCCAAAAGCAGCTTCCGAAAAGCCAATCCAAACAAGGTCTTAGTCTTAATAACCATCATGATCGTCGTTGCATAAGTTGATAACCAAAGTTTATATGCCACCAATAGAGTTGAGAGCACTAAAATGGTATGACCCTGCCAATTCTAGAAATCATCTGTTATGAAAAATAGGATCGGAATGAGAGTTTATGAGAATAGAAAAAAATATATAATGACAAGAAAATAGATAGGTGCGCTCAAGAGACAAAGATTGGAGAAGACAACAAATATTCCTTTATAGAAATATGGAGGTACAAATGAGCAAAGCTAGCTCACACCCAAAACTCAATTACAACCAGAAACTCACTCTCACATTTATACACCAAAGTGATAAATGAATCTACCTCAAACTCACCCAACAAGTTCATCCCAAACATGAAGTAAACTGCCTTATATATAGGCAAGCTGAGGAGGTTACATGAAGCTTTGTAAAGGAGGTGGTGTTGAGCTTAAGAGTGAAAGGAAACTAGGCTGCCATCATCAACCACCAATTGTACCAATGAAATTGAATTCCTTAGCATCAAAGGTTGCCTCATCAGGTAAGCAAAAGGCTGCTCTTTCAAGTATACCAAAGGCTGCTCTTTCAACTATGCCAAAGGCTGCCTTAGAAGCTTGTTCTCCAAGAACCAAACGATGTAATCTGGCCAGTAACATTGAGCCACATCATAACAAATCTCCTTGGCAAAAATTTCATGTACCAACCAAAGTCGTCAATCAACATGTCTTCTCCACAAAATTCCTAAGGATAGTCTAACAATTCACAATACAAACCAAGTCTAAACATTGCTTGAACTTGAGAGCCGGAATAGGCTTTGTCAACATATCGGCTGGATTATCAACTGTACCAATTTTCTTCAAAGTGATAACTCATTCAGGTATGATAGCTCTAATAAAATGATATCTGACATCAATGTTGTGTTTGGTTCTCTCGTGATACATTTGATTTTTGGTCAAATGTATAGCGCTCTGACTGTCACAATAAATAACAGTTGAGCTATGCTCCAAACTATCTCAACCAAATGGCTTCCTTCACTGTTTCAGTGGCCGTCATATATTCTGCTTCTGTAGTGGATAAAGCAACCGTAGATTGCAAAGTTGCTTTCCAACTAACTACGCAACCTGAGAAAGTGAAAACGTATCCTGTCAGAGATCTTCTCCAGTCCAAATCACCAGCGTAGTCGGAGTCTACAAAACCAACAATGCTACTCCAATTATCATTGTTCTTCTGATAGACTAACCCAATATCTGTAGTACCTCTCTAATACCGAAGAATCCACTTCACAGCTAGCCAATGTTTTTTTCCTGGATTATCCATATATCTGCTAACAACACTGACTGCGTGTGAAATATCAGGGCGAGTGCAAATCATCGCATACGTCATGCTACCAACTACACTAGCATAAGGAACACGTGACATGTGTTCTTTCTCTTCTTCGTCTGTGGTGATAGAGCTGTAGAAAGACAAAAATGAGTAGTAAGTGGCGTGCGTACTCACATGCTTGGAATTCTGCATACTAAACCGCTCAAGCACTTTCCCAATATAACTTTTTTGTGACAAGCTTAACCTGCCAGCTTGGCGATCTATCTGAATTTCCATGCCTAAAATCTTCCTTGCTGCACCAAGATCTTTCATCTCAAATTCAGTCTTTAACTGAAACTTCAACTTGTTAATTTCTGACATGTCTTTTGCAGCAATAAGCATGTCATCAACATATAATAACAAGTATACAAAAGAACCATCTAAGAGCTTTTTGAAGTAGACACAATTGTCATAGCTACTTCTCAAGTAGTCGTGCCCAACCATAAAGGTATCAAACCTCTTGTACCACTGCCTGAGAGATTGCTTTAATCCATATAAGGACTTCTTTAACAAACAAACGTGGTCTTCCTTGTCTTGAACAACGAACCTCTCTAAGCGTGCTTTGTACCTTGCATCCTCAATGTCTGGAGTTCCTTCGGAATGGATGTAATCCACTGTGCCCTTCATCCGATGAACAACTGTACTGAACTGGAGTCTTTTCTGCTTGCCAAAGACACTATTCTCGCAGAAGTCCAACTTTCCCGTCTTCTGCCCACCTAGCAAACCTCGTTTCTCAATTCTGTCAAACCTCTCTCACTCATATGCCACATATGAGTAGTCTCTAAATCTGGATCAACAAAAGAAGATACTGAAGCAGTACCCGTCACGGACTCACGGCACTACCTTGCAAAAAATAGAGGTCATTTCTCTGTTTTCCTTTTAGCATTATAAGAGCACCTTTAGTAACTCTCAAAACTCCACCCTCAGCTGAAAACTTGTAGCCATTAGAATTGAGAGTACCCAAAGAAATCAAATTCTTCTTGCATTCCTTAGCATCAAAGGGTGTCTCATCATGTAAGCAAAAAGCTGCCCTTTCAAGTATACCAAAGGCTGCTCTTTCAACTATGCCAAAGGCTGCCTTAGAAGCTTGTTCTCCAAGAACCAAATGATGTAATCTGGCTAGTAACATTGAACCACATCATAATATCATCCTTGTTCTGAATGTCAAAATCTGCACACGATTATTGTCTAAACCTTTAGCCCCCACTTCCAAATACAGGGTATTGAGTTTACCATATTAAACCTTCTACACCTTTAATTACCACAAATTGCTGATCTTGCTTATTTTTAATGAGCCTTGACACAACACTATCAGTATTGGGCATCATCACTTGATATATTGTGATATTGCTATATGTACTATATAATAAGTGTGAACCTTGGTGAAAATTTCAATAGGAAGGAAGCGCTGGATGAAAAAATGTGAGGACGTAAGAATGGGAGGGATTGAGTCCTCATTTCAATAGGAGGGGAAGGCGCGTTAATTGAGGTCTGTACAAGGCCCACAGCTCGGTGAATTGAAAACTCTAGAAGTCTGGATAAGATGTTAAAATGAGGGGGTCCAAGTTTAGAGACGTATGCTGCGAAAATCTAAGCAGCATAATTATTCGAAGAGGGGAAATCCTCGTGTTTCATACTTGTCACACCCTGACACTGTTTGGACACTGAAGTGTCCAACATAACAGGTGACTCATACTTAAAATAATTGGACATTTGGGATTTGAATTTCCTTTGCAGCATAGAAGATATATATGATTGTAAAGAAAAGAATTCAAATCTAAGGGTTATACTAGATTTATTGAAGAGCGCAGATTCTTCTTTATGGCATATAAAGGTTCAATCAAATTACACAGGGTAGGAGTAGACGATTCAAAAGTTCGTATCTAGTAATGCTAAGGTTCTAACCATGGAGACAATTAAACTGCAACTTATGCTATGTATAATTACTGGTGTGCGAACAGCTGTCGTGAAAATGACTCACAAGTCCCCTAATAAATACCAGATTTTTAACTTTAGAATTCTATAAGTATAAGGTTTTAATGACTTATGATGATTTATTGATTCATTTTTTAACCATAATGTAATTTGTTTAGGATAATGACATAGATAGTAATTGAATCAGTTGTCTTGTTGTAGAAACTGACTAATCTATGGTTTGATTATGGTTTTATTATGGAGTTATATAGGATTTTTTTTTCTTTTTTCGTATAATATTGCCGTGTGTGATGTTTGCAATCTTTCAAAGCATTCCACAAATTGATAATGTACAGTAATTTATATGTAGAATATACAAGGTATAATTTTTCAAAAACAAGAAAAAAAAAATTGCAAGATATAAAGTATGGATCGTATAGTGTATAAGGCATTGGTACATTTTATTTCTTCTATTACTGAAATATTAAATTTAACAATTACCTAGAGAATTGTTTGCAGAACATTATAGAAAAATCTGGTTTTTTCTACAATTATAGTCTACCACTTATATGTAATATAGGATACAGAAGCTCCATTCCAGCTGGCCCACTAATCAAGCGGGAAAAAGGAAGACTTTCTAATATTGAAAGGAAATTCAGAAATAATTGAAAAAAATAGCTGTGTCGACTTTTTTCTGTTAAAAAATGTATGATTGATAGCAATTCATAGCATGACTTTTGATTGGTATGGTGATGTGTTATACCATTCTACAGTTTATGTACAAGCACTTTGTGAAACACAAAAAGGTTATATTTTGTTCTTATGGTTCATGTTGACACCCTTAAATGACTTTCTAATCTGGAAATCTTACTATGTTTTATAGGCGTTCAGAATCTAAGATTGTGATTTATAAACTCTTTTACCTTTTGACGTGGCAATGCTAATGCTGGCTTTTTCATATTTAATGTTCTGCGACATTTTCAGTTACTGCAACCCTCTCAAACTTTGTGCGGTTGTTCCGCAAAGCGCATGAAGAGAACCGCAAACAGGATGAATTGGAGAAGAAAAAGGCTCAGAAGGAGGCTGAGATGGAGAAGGCCAAGGGAATAAACCTAACAAAAAGGAGTGGGAAATAGAGGAATATTGTTTGTATCATCCCCTGTATGGGGAATTGGGATTTTCCATCTCGCAGGTCTGCTGCATTGTTGTTTCCTGAATGTTGTACAAATATACACGAGAAGTGTCCCTTCGTCAGTATTATTACAATGGGATCTATTACAAGGGTTTCAACAAGATGAATCAAGGGAGCTACTTCTTGAGGCTTGCGGACCCTGAATGTGTTCAAATTGCTCGGCTACAAATGCAGAGCCCAATGCCATTGGATCACTCAATCACAGCTACCAGTTGATTTTTCGCTCGAGTGTTGACAATCACCTGATTGCATCTGGGGCCGTTATTGTTGTCCTCTGGGTAGTGATGTTCTCCATATTACTTACTAGAGGAGCGAAACTGACCCTTTGTCACCTCATTGGTTCAAGAAAATTCTGGTAATGTCAGGTCAGTTTTTCAATGCAGTGGCAGTAGTCTCGGCTTTCGCAATTCATTTGGCACTTCAGCAGCAGAGCAGTTCCCCTTGAGACTGTAAAATACACGCCCTTGATGTACCCTCGACCATGTACAAAGCTCTAACCCTGTCCTCACATTCAAATATTCTTTTTGACTAACATAGAAGTGTTTTCCCCCCCTTTTTTCCAGATATAGGTTTTCAAAATTTACACTGATCACGAAATTGTTGTATAGAAGGTCAGGATAAGAAAAGGAGATAGGAGATAGTAGGCTCTCTTAGTGCAGCTGTAATGTAAATGAAAAATAGGATGTGGATTTAGAAACTACTTGTTTCTAAGTTGATTATTCTTTAGTCAAATTGTCTCATTTATTCAATTGCAAACATTTTCCAAGTCTCCTTTATTATTTTGCTTGAATTATCTCTCTCTGGCACTCTTGGCTGTTATTGAATAATTTCAAGAGTACAAATAAGCAATACGTTAAGAGGATCATGAACCCACTTCAGGAACTCTTGCCCCTCTTCCTTGGCTCACCATTTCAGTGAGATTATTATTACTCCTTTGTTAAGATCAGTCATAGTGATTTGTCAATTTTCTTTTTTCTTCTTTTCCTCATTTTTTTTTCTTAGGTTAGTTTTGTGACTTATATGACTTTGAAAAAAAATTCTTCAAAATTAGCGTTCTCATACATAAAATGAAGGAGAGAGCAATGGGAGTTTAGAAGATTTATCTTGTAAATTATTATTGAAATGGTTCATTCATGATCAAAGGGCATTCCAATCATTAACATTATTTGAGGTATGTTTGTATAATTTTCAGACCTAATGGTTTGTCATCATTATTAAAATAATCAAGTTGTAGCTGTTTATAATTACTTAGTAAATGTTTACTTCTTTTCTAATAATAAAATAAGAAATGACAGAGTACATGAAGGGAAGGGTATGCTTTTGATGGTGTTATCCTACCCACCCTATACCTAATTGCACTCCTATAAAGTAATAAACCATTTATTTTTATTTTTATTTTTATTTTCATTTTTCTCATTTTATTGGTGGGTAGGTAGTTCACTCATATGACATGATATGAAATGACAATGGAAACATTTGTGTTACAGACACTACTTATTCTTTACTCTCTCCATTCAGGTTGAGAGTTTGAGGTCTGTTATGATAACATGATGCAAAGCATAAAAATGAAATGCATTTTATAATCTATATTGAATTATATGTGGCTCTTAGAGGCAAATGTAACAATTAGTTTGCTCCTTGAGTCTAGAGCGGATAACATAGGACATGAACAAGGCATAAATTAAAAGGGTTAGGGTTGACTATAAAAGGGTTGAAGTTGTATAAGAGTTGACCCGAACACGATACGAGAATATAAGGGTCGACCCGAACACGACATGAATAACTTGAACACGACACGTTTGACACGATTATATTTATTTTTATTTTTTTCTCTTCTCTAATTGGTCATGGGTTAAAATATATCAATAAACTATTACTCAATCGTATCAAATTCAATTTAATTTTGCTGATAATATGTTAAATAGTTCGTTTCGTGTTGAATTGTGTCAAATTTAATTTAATATGTTATAATAAATAAGCTAAATAAATTACATGGATCGACATAGATAACATGTGGTTTGAGTTATATTTGAGCATATTTAGCACATATATTAACAAGGTCTTTTTTTACCGAATTACCAGCCCTACTTGAGTCCATATAAGAAACAGAATCACTATAGAGCATCCTGAAAAAAGTTGTTTCAATAATGACTGAATATATAGTACATCAGGACAGCAGATATATATGTAAATATATATCTTAATCAAATTCCATTTGTGCTGATATTATAATTTGGCTTTGACATTCTTGTCACTTTCATTGTTGCATTTCATTACAAACCCAACTTAACAAATACCCTTTAGAAATTGTTTCTTTACAAATTGGAACCAAAAAAAAAAAAAGTAACTACCAATCTACAAGGAAAGAAGGGGGTATCCAAAAGAACCAGATGAAGTAATGTTGCTCCATTCATTTTCTTTTTAACTATCTTCCAATGTACTTAAAATATGAACATTCTCACTTTGAGTTGGTTGTATGAATCAATGAGTAGCCTTTACCTTGAGCAACAGAACAATCTGCACATATTACCTGCTGCATATATGTAACAATGTGTATATACCCTTTTCATGACATGATTCACTGAATACTCTGATCCTTTCGATTTGTCGCAAATCGGTTCATGGAAGGTCTTCTATGGTCTTCACATTTGCAGAAGCAATACCAGCTTGATCTTCAATATCAATCCGGTAAGAGTACCTCCCCTTCTGATCTATGAGACAATCCATTTTAATGCTTTTGAAGAACACACAACTCACAATGGTGTCGATGACAACGACAATGGAGTACAAGTAAGCAATGAACAGGCCCTCGAAAACCATGGAATAAGTAGGATTTGCAGCTTCATGAAAAAAAGCTCTCGCGATCCGGTACTGGAAAAGGGCTTCAACTGCAGCCAAGGCCATACTGACAAGCAGCGTCAGCGAAAGTGCGGTCGCAGTCCTTCCTCTGATGAGCACACATGCCTTGAGAATTGCTAAGTAGCCTCCACACTTGTCCATTCCTGAAGAAACCAATGCTAAGTTGCAAATAATGATTGTATTGGCAAGGACTATTGAATATAGCACAGCTCCTATAGCTGAGAGGCAGAGGAGTGAATTGGGAGAAGAGTAGCCAAAGGCGTCAAGAGCGTTGAAGGCGAAAAACAGAAGACAGAAACACGTTGCGTTCGCTGATATGATGAGAAAGGAGTTGCAGAGTTGGGTGAGAAGGAGAGGGTTGTATAGAGATAAAATAGAAGAAAAAGGAGGGTGAAGAGATGGTTTTTGATGATTGAGTGCTTGAATTACGGAGGCCTTCGCGAAGAGGAGGAAGGAGAGGGTGAAGGGAAGGACTAGAATGGAGGAAGCAATGGTTTGGGAGATTTTGAGATTGAGGATGGTGAAGAATTCGAGCGATGGCGGGAAGCCTGCAGCATCGAAGAGTGCACGTAGGCGGTTGTGGATCGTTGGGAGGAGGGAAGAGGAGGGGAGAAGTGTTTGTGAGAGGAGGATTGAGGCCGAGAAAGGGATGGCGAAAATCACAGCGATTGTGGTGAAGTATTGGTAATTCTTCAAGAAAGTGTAGATTGATCTTCTGAGAATCTTGCTTGTTCTCTCCATTGGGATTGATGGGTACTCTTCCATGGAGTTTGGGGATGGAAATGAAGTGTGTCTCAACAATGGGCTCTCTATTTGAATGGACTAGTGTCTTTGGTGGTTTAGACAGAGTTTGGAGAGTTGGTGTTTGGTGTTTTTGTTGAATAGATAGGCAAACAACTGAAAACTAACAAGAGTTGTATAGGTGGAGTTGTTTGGCCATTGTTTTTACCTATGAGTTAGTTTGGACTTTGGACTCATTTGAGGTTTGTGTCTTTGTGATCTCCAATGCTAAAAAATAATAGCATATAAAGCAATTTTTTTCATGTTGTGAAGTTTAAAATATAATATTGTCATGAGTTTGAGACCTTTAGTGGTGGCTTGGCTTTTGTTCTATAGCTTGTGGATTGTTTAGGTGACTTGTAATGTATGTAATACTTTTAGGTCACTCACTCCAAATTGTTAGTGTCTTTGTGATATCCAATGCTATGAATCAAGAGGCATGTAAATCAACTTTGTTATTGTTGTATGAGTTTTTGGTTGCCATCACGACAACAGTATAATGGAATCGAATAATATCAGTCTTAAAAATGATACAGAATAAATGTCAATATCGTATAACAATATCAAACACGTTGCAAACCGTATAATAATATCAGTACAGTCCAATGTGAGGTATTATATTAACATTGTGAACGGGACGACATGTGAGGTATCGAATGATACTGCGAAACATGAAATCAACATTTTAATTCCCTGGCCTAAAATAACTAATAACATGAGTTTGAGGACTTTTTCAATGGCTTGGCTTTTGGTCTCAAGCTTGTGGATTGTTTAGGTGGCTTATAATTAATTAATATTAGGCTAGTCACTCTAATTATTCTACTCTGTGTACTATTAATGCTAACCCATCTGCCCTTTAATGTACCTTAATTTTTAAAGGCCCATGTTTTTTAGGTTCCAAGCAAGCATCTCCAAGCAAAGGGGGAAATTAACTTTCCACGTGGCTCCCTCATCTCTTCTAGCTTGAAATTCAAGTATTACTTTAATTAAGTTTTCATGCATATGATGCTATAGATATTTCAAAAGGGACTTTTCTATTTTTGAATATATAACCATTTTATTAACTTCTTTAAAATGTTTAATTTTAAAAATGACCTAATATTTTACAAATTATTTATATACATCACCTTTCATTATTTGGAATTTGCTCTGACATAACATTTTGATGGTGACATTTGTATGTGAAGCAAACACTAGGTTTTTCTGAATGTGTAAAAACTTTGATCATAGACTTTTCAAAATGGTCGTTCAATAAAGTATGACCTCTTTGACCAAAATTAAATTAGGGTTCAAAATATTAATTAGAAGACAAATAAAAATTCTCCAAAATTTACACTCTTCTTATATAACAATATAATAAATATATACAGCTAATTTAATTAATTAGCACGAGCATTTAGAACGTTGGTCTATCACTCTCCTGTTGACAATTACAGTGTAACAACAAATTGCATATAATTCGAAATTAGGGACTATTTAAGTTGATACCCTTCTAGTAACCTTCGTGCCAGGTCACCGTATCTATAGTCTACATGTCACCATATATATAATTTAGGGTTAACTTTATTTACACCCCCCTCAGTTTGAGAATCTTCATTTACACCTCCTATCAGCTTATTGTCACGGACTTGGTGTTTCCAAGGAACTGTGCGGCCTTAGACACCTCTAAGATGCTTGAGAAGTGCTAAGTAAGCCTTTGTGGGTCTCTAACTTAGTGGACAACTAAAGTTAGGTGAATGCGGAAGGTTAGTGTGTAAGAAGAGAAAGCTAGGCAAGAGAGCTTAGAAGACAATTGAACTCAAGAGAACTTGTATTGCTTGAGAACTTGGGGTGATTGATTGGATGGTAAACAAATGAACTCCCACCTCTATTTATAGGCCAAGGGCCTTATAAGGAAAAGTGGAGAGATTTCTATAATCCTCCATGTCTAGTATACTCTAGAATGTTCTATACAATTCTAGTATATCCTATACAATTCTATACAAGTCTAGACAACTCTATAATACTCTAGAGAATTCCGGAGAAGTGTGGAGAAGTCTAGAATATTCCGGGTGCCAAGTAGGATCCTACGAAGCGTCTGCGTGGCGCCTGTGTGGCGCCTGCGTGGCGTAACCTCATAATACAGGACGTGAAATTCTCCCCCACCTAAGCTCGTGACGTCCTCGTCGCGTTATACTTGAACTGCTGGATGTGCTTTACAAACTGCCAAAGTGTGTCTTCATGCTCCCAGTTTGCTTCGTTATCCGGCAAGTTCTTCCATTTCATCAAGTACTCTGTGTACTTGGGTACTCCTCTTCTGCTCTCCTGTCGGTCGGCAAGGATGCACTCTACTTCCTTGTCTAAGGAAGTGACCACGGTAGTAGGAGCTCGGTGTGATATGCCTCAAGTTGGATCATCCTTGTCTTCGTGGTAGGGCTTGAGCATGCTGACATGGAAAACTGGATGAATCTTGAGCTTTAGTGGTAGCTCCACTATATAGGAGACCTTTCTAACTCGTTTGATGATTGGGAAGGGACCTTCGTAGCGCCGTACTAACCCCTTGTGCACCGCTCGCAAAGACTTGAACTGTTGGGGTAGCAGCTTGACCATGACCAAGTCTCCTTCCATGAATTCTAGGGGCCTTCTTTTGGAGTCAGCCAACTTCTTCATTTTCTTGCATGCCTTGTCTAGGTAGGCTCTAGCCAAGTCGGATTGGTCATGCCATCCCTTGGCGAATCTATATGATGTCGGGCTCTTGCCATCTCTACTTGATGCCATAGTGTTAGGCGTCATGGGTTGTCGTCCGGTCACTATCTCGAAAGGACTGTGGTTGGTAGCCTCACTCCGCTACAAGTTGTAGGCAAACTTTGCTACTCCAAGGAGCTTGGCCCAGTCCCGCTGGTTGGCACTAACATAGTGCCTCAAGTATAGCTCTAGAAGCGCGTTGATACGCTCCGTTTGACCATCGGATTGGGGGTGAAAGCTGGTAGAGAAGTTGAGACCCATACCCATCTTCTGAAAGAGTCCCGTCTAGAAGCGGCCTGTGAAGCGTGGGTCTCTGTCGCTCACTATGTTTTGTGGAAACCCCCATTGCTTGACCACATGGTCAAAGAAGAGCTCCGCTGTCTGCTCGGTCATACAATCTGCTGGGGCAGGTATGAAGGTGGCATACTTACTGAATCAATCTACCACTACGATGATACTGCCACAACCATTAGACTTGGGTAGGCACGGGATGAAGTCCATTGATACACACTCCCATGGACCTTATGGGATAGGTAGTGGCTCTAGTAGACCGGCCGGCTGCTGCTACTCTATCTTGTCTTGTTGGCAAACAAGACAAGTGCGTACATAGGCCTCGACGTCGTCACGCATCCAAGGCCAGTAGTACGAATCCTCAAGGATTGCTTGTGTGCGCCTCATTCCTGGGTGTCCAGCCCATAGGGTGTCATGGCACTCCTTGATGAGTTCCTTTCGTAGGTTCCCCAACTTAGGCACAAATAACCTGTCGCATGTAATGAGGAGAAGATCATCCCTAAGCCAGAAGCGTCGTGTCTTGCCATCCTTGGTGAGTTGAATGAGGCTTTTGGCTAGGGGGTCATGTTGTAGTCCCTCTTTGATGCGATCCATAAGAGGGTGTTGTGGTCGACTAATGGCCGCGAGTTCTGCCTTGCGGCTAAGTGCATCCGCTACGACATTGGCTTTGCCTGGCTTGTACTCCAAGTGATAAGTGAACTCGGCCAAGTAATCTTGTCATCATGCTTGCTTGGGGCTAAGCTTCTTCTGTGTCTAGAAGTAACTAGTGGCAACATTGTCGGTCATGATCACGAACCGTGCCCCAAGTAGGTAGTGTCTCCAAGTGCGAAGACAGTAGATGATTGCGGTCATCTCTTTCTCTTGCACCGTGTAGCGCCACTCAGCATTGTTGAGCTTGCGGCTCTCATAGGCTATGGGGTGTCCCTCTTGCATGAGAACTCCCCCAATGGCAAAGTCCGAGGCATCGGTGTGTACCTCATAAGGCTTAGAGTGGTCCGGTAGGCTAAGTATGGGCTCCTCCATCACTGTCTTCTTCAAGTCATCAAATGAATTTTGGCATTCCTCCGTCCAGTTCCATGTGCGTCCCTTCTTTAGCATGTCCGTCAAAGGGGCGGCTCGTGCTGAGTAGTGCTTGATAAAGTGGCGATAATAGTTGACAAGACCCAAGAATGATCGTAATTCGGGCACCTTGGTGGGCGGCTCCCAATCTCGTATGGCTTGCACTTTGTTTTCATCCATCAAGAGCTTCCCATCCCTTATCTTGTGTCCTAGGAACATCACCTCTTGTTGGGCAAATGAGCATTTCTCCCTTTTCACATAGAGGTCGTTTTCCCGGAGAACTTGGAAGATGGTCTTCAAGTGTTGCACATCCAAGGTGGTGTTATAGATGATGATGTCGTCCAAGTATACCACCACAAAGCGATCCAAGTAAGGATGGAATAGGTTGTTCATCAAGGTGCAAAATGTAGTCGGTACATTGGTGAGACCAAATGGCATGACTAGGAATTCATAAGAGTCATTCCTTGTCACGCATGTGGTCTTAGGCTCGTCTCCTGCCGCGATTCGCACTTGATAGTACCCTGAGCGCAAGTCCAGCTTGGTGAAGTAGCGTGTTCCTCCAAGTTGGTCGAACAAGTCTGCGATGAGAGGAATGGGGTACTTGTTCTTTATGGTCACCTTGTTGAGAGCTCTATAGTCGATGCACATGCGTAGTGACCCATCCTTCTTGCGTTGAAATAGGATCGGTGTGCCATAAGGGGCCTTGGATGGTCGAATGTAGCCCGCATCGATTAGTTCATTGAGTTACTTCCGCAATTGCTCCAACTCCGGTGGTGCCATGCGGTAAGGTGCCATGGATGGTGGCTTGGAACCTGGTTCCAACTCGATCTTGTGATCTACCTCCCTTCGGGGTGGTAGTCTCTTTGGTAGCTCCGAGGGCATGACATCGTTGTACTCGTGTAGTACTGAACGGATCTCTGTGGGCATGTCCTCATGTGGGGAAGGCTCTAAGGGGTCTTCTGGTGAGTCGAGTAAGGTGGCCAAGTAGCTAACTTCTCCCTTCTTGTATCCCTTGTTGAATTGCATGGCGGATAGGGAGCAATCCTCAATCTTAGAACCTTGTTCAACTGGCACCATGCATATTGTATTGTCTTCCATGATGCACATGGTGTTGGTGTAAGGGATGAGGAAGGCCTTTACCTTGTCCAAGAATTTTATGCCAAGGACTAAGGCAAAGTCATCTAAGGGTACCACTGAGAGATCGATGAGGCCACTCCATTGGCCTATGCGTGCATGTATGCCTCGGGCAATGCCCTATATGGCCTTGGTTGCTGAGTTGACGGCCTTCATGGAACCGTCCTCTTTGGTGTACTTGAGGCCTAGTCATTTGGCCTCGTCAATGCTTATGAAGTTATGGGAGGCACCAATGTCTACCATTGCTCTAGTAGACGTCCCTCATATGGTTGCTTCAATGAACATAAGCCCTTTAGGTGCTGCCTTAGGGGCCTCCATCTTAGCCTTGATGGCGTTGAGGA
This sequence comes from Cornus suecica, assembly GCA_963922005.1. Taxonomy (NCBI): domain Eukaryota; kingdom Viridiplantae; phylum Streptophyta; class Magnoliopsida; order Cornales; family Cornaceae; genus Cornus; species Cornus suecica. Next base: position 29,173,817 of record OY998238.1, read on the forward strand.
TTTGAAGCGAACCCATGTGTGCCTCCTGTGTCTCCGGGTGCTCGAGCGTCATGGCATTGATGGTCTTTTTCTTCGGGAAAAACCGTGTCCAATGTATCTCACCACATATGAAGCAAGGTGATGGCGGTTGTTTCTGGGACTTGTTGCCCCTATCTTTCTGGAATCCTTCCTTATGAGGGGCGGTGTTGGTGGCATGAGAAGTGTTGCCCCTGTCTCCCCCACCTTTGCCGAAGTTCCAGGTCTTATCCTTAAGCTTGTAAAAGTATTTCTTAGAGCTGAAATCGATCAATGCCTCTGCTTCCGTGATGGCAGTGGCAAGGTCCTTCACTCCACGTCGCTTTAGCTCCGTCTTGGCCCATTGTTGTAAGCCATCCATGAAGAAGAAGAAGAGAGACTCATTGTCTGAGAGCTCAGGGATCTCAAGGGTGAGCGATGTGTACTCCTTGACATAGTCTCGGATGGTCTCTGTTTGCTTGAGTCGGCGAAGTCTGTCCATAGTTTCTTCCTCGGCATTCTCAAGGTAGAAGTGCCTCTTAAATTCTTTACGAAAATCTGCCAAAGTATCAATGAAAAGCGTACCTTTGTTGATGTCGCCATGTCTACGCCTCCACCATAGCATAACATCATCCACTAGGTAAAGTGTGGTGGTGTTGATTTTTGTCACCTCATCCATTATCCCTTTGGCGTCAAAGTACCGCTCCATGCCAAATAGGAAGTTCTCTACCTCCTTAGCCACACGTTCCCCTTTGTAGCACATGGGCTTGGGGACATCGATTTTGGGAGCTCCGACCTCCCGAGTAGTAGTGGCACCGTTTGCTACGACTTGCTTACAAATGGCCCAATCGACACGCATGTCCTCTATGAATGCTCAAATGTTGCCAAGCTCATGATCCATGTAGCCACGTAGGGTGGTTATCTCATCACGAAGAGAGCGTAGCTCCTTGTGATGGTCTCCATCTAGGGCATTGAGTTGCCCCTTCATGGTGTCTTAGAAGTCAGTGTCATCGGACTCCAATTCTTCCAAGCGTTGGCGAGTCTCCACTATACGTTCCTACATGATGGCCATAGTTCCTTCTATGTCATCAATGCGTGTCTCAAGGATTGGTTGAGCATCCTTGGACTTGGACTTCGACCTTGCCTTGGTGTTAGTGGGTGGGCGTTGTTTCTCCCTGCCGCGTTCTTGTTCTTCCACGGCTGGGGTGATGGTTGAAGTTATCTCTGCCATACTCTCTTGCAAGTAGGTTATGATCCCTCATGAACCGCGCTCTGATACCAACTATTACGGACTTGGTGTTTCCAAGGAACCGTGCGGCCTTAGACACCTCTAAAATGTTTGAGAAGTGCTAAATAAGCCTTTGTGGGTCTCTAGCTTAGTGGACAACTAAAGCTAGGTGAATGCAGAAGGTTAGTGTGTAAGAAGAGAAAGCTAGGCAAGAAAGCTTAGAAGACAATTGAACTCAAGAGAACTTGTATTGCTTGAGAACTTGGGTGATTACTTGGATGGTGAACAAATGAGCTCCCACCTCTGTTTATAGGCCAAGGGCCTTACAAGGAAAAGTGGAGAGATTTCTAGAATCCTCAATGTCTAGTATACTCTAGAATGTTCTATACAATTATAGTATATCCTATACAAGTCTAGACAACTCTACAATACTCTAGAGAATTCCGAAGAAGTGTGGAGAAGTCTAGAATATTCCGGATGCCAAGTAGGATCCTACAAAGCGTCTGCATGGCGCCTATATGGCGCATGCGTGGCGTAACCTCATAATACAGGACGTGACATTATGGTGGTTAATTTTATGATGAAATGTCTAAAATGCCCCTAAACCAAACACTACTTAAATCACTTAAATCAGTTTGATCCCAAAATACTCTAACCCTATATCCAAACAACCATAAACCTATATCCAAACACAACTCACTACCATTTAAAGAAAACAAATAAATTATCTATTTCAAACCCTAATTTTCTTAATTTCCATCTTAAACCCAAATTATCTATTTCAATCGTGTCCCGACAAGTGTCCCTAAAGCCCAAATCGGAGTCCTTGAGCCTCTCACAATGTGGGCAATGATTTTGGTCAAGTGGGTCGCCATGGACAGTGCAGAGGGCGGCAAAGAGACTGAGAGACTCCTTCTTGACAACGCGTTGGGGGTCATTAGTGGCGTCATAGAGGCAATTGAGGAGCATTGAAACACCGTCAGAAGAGAGGGTTTGGATGATTTTCTCGAGATCTTTAATGGCGATCTAGTGGGTGTCTCTGTCGGAGAGCTTGGAGAGGGATGTGAGGACTGGTTACTTGAGCTCAATCATGGCAAGGATTTATATTGATATATTATTTATTTTAACTTATTGTGCCCATGAGTATTTGAGAATTGTCAGATTAAAAATTCAAACAAGATTAAAAAAAATATTAAAATGTAAAATTAAATCAAGGATTTATATTGATATATTATTTAGTTTAATTTTAAATTAAAAAGTTTGATAAATTTAAAATTAAGTCAAAATTATATATAGATATACTATTTAGTTTAAATTTAAAATTTTAAAAGTATTAAAAAGTTTCCTTGATAAAAGCTTGGGAAATAATAAATTAATATAAGGGGGTCAAATTGATAAAAGTTATATCCTTGTGGCCAAACGCCACATAGTTAACATATTGAGGGTAGATTAAGTATTAAAAAAAATCATAATGATGTCATGCCTGAGGAAGTGTGAATGATGTGAATTTAAAAAATTAAGGGGTGTAAATGAAAATTTTCAAACTTTAGAGAGTATGATTGAAATAAAAACAAATCTGAGAGGGTGTAAATAAAGTTAATCCAATCATTTAAAACACATTGAAGTAAAATATTGGCCCACATTATTGAACCAAAATGATGAATCTAAGATAAACTATCGTTTTCTCATTCAATAACTAAAAAGGTCATGAAATTATTCCAAAATTGAAAATTCAATAAAGTTTCAAGTGAAAACCAAATTTGAGAATTATTTTTCAAACATTTTCATTTTGATCACAATTTGTTATTATTATGACTTTTGGGTTATTATTATTTATTTTGACAAAAGGCTCATATCAAGAAGCAAAGTTTATAATAATAATAATAAAGAAATTATTTATTTTAAAAAACTTGAACCAGATTTTATTTATTAATTATTTATTTTTGTAATAATTAATAAATTCTACAGTCCATGATATCATGGCTCGCTTGACTTGCAAGTGTGTGAACACTGAACTATGGTTAGGTGGGCCACGAGGAAATTGTTGTAATTGTACCATATCATATGTGGACCTACTTAGCCGAGGCTCATGGGTTTGAGCCGAGTAGGTTATCATGAGTTATCATTCGGTTGGTGTGTAGTGGACCTAAACTCCGACTTGGTTGGTTGCCTCTTTTTCTATGATATATATATATATACGTATATATATGATTATATATGTTTCGGTTGCATGCAATACAAGACTATTTTTCTATTGGTAAGAGGTCAATGTATTTGGTGACCTCTTAACTGATGAAGATTCAATTTAGATATTGTTAATCATAATTATGAAGCATGTATTTTAATAACAATAAATATAATTAACTTACCCAAAAAAAATTACAATAAATATAATTGAGTTTGATGGTTTCCCTACCATTTAAATTGACTAGTATTATTTATTGTGGTTGATTAGATTTATTGGATGATGTTGACATTACACATAACCGAATTTATAATCTACATGTAAAATTTTAGGGTGAATTATATTTTTATTCCCTCCAGATATGATTTATTATAGTTTTATTCACTATTTTTGGATAATTATAATTTTACCCCTTCAAGTTTGGAAATTGTAGTAAATATTCTCCTGGGATGAAATTTCGACGTGATCAAATCCGGTCAATAATATGTAAAATATCTAAAATACCTCCAGATTTAATATTATGAACATTTTTGCTCAAGTCTACTACATTATTGCTTCATTTTGCCCTAATTTAGACATATTAATTGGACAATTACGGACAAACCCCAATTTTTTACACCATAATTGAGAAAATATTCAGGGTTATATATGTCATTTTACTTTTTCAATCATCGAAATTGAGCTTTGATGACATATAGGGGGTAAAATTATAATTATTCAAAGAACAAGGGTAAAATTATAATAAATCATATATCAAGGAAGTGAAAGTGTAATTTACCCAAAATTTTGTAGAATGTAGTATAAAACATTATAACTAAAAATAAAATAAAACTGATCCCAAGAAATACAACACTTGAGTAAAACGTTGATTTTGTAATATTTTTATTTGAACATCAATCTCCTTTTGTGCAAAAATAGTTTTTTTGTTTTCGTATCCTAGACACTGAAATGAGGTTTTGAAAGTGAGCTTGAACTTGGACAAGGGCAGAAGAACAACTCGTTAATCAAAAATAAAAATTAACAAAAATAACATTCCTTTGTGTAAAAATAATATATATATATATATATATATATATATTTTAATGTTAGAATAAAGTTTTCACGTTACATTTTAATATTTTTTACCTATTAAGAAAGGTTATTGTAATAAATCTCAAACATTCTATCTGTATAAAATTTGTCCAAATCTGAGAAGTTTCATATGTGACAGTGTAATTTACATTATATTTTAGATAAATGAAGTTAAAAGAACTAGTTTACAAATATCTGGCATGTCTAAATTTTGCTCATGTGTATAAATGGTTATCTTTTTTTAGCAAAATATAATTTGTCAAAGTGACGAAAATGCCATTTTACTAAAATCACATTGTTTTATCAATTTTATCGAAGTGCAGATAACAATGAATTTTGCATTTTGGGCTGACTCACTATGCAAAAAAAAACATATACTTCATCCCTCCTGTTTTTACTTGTACATGTTTGAAAAGTCAATAATTTATTTAATTTATTTTCTTTTCAATTTTGCCCCCTATATATGTAATTAAGGTTTGTTTTTTAGTGGGGTCCAATACATTTTGAATTTAGTGGAGAGAGGTAATTTGAAAAAGTATATGATAATATTGTATTGAGATTCAAAACTGGACAACTAATTTGGGACAAGTAAAATAAACAAAGTGGACAACTAAATTGAGAAGAATGGAGTATATAACATTGACTACACGATTAACCAAAAATGTATATGCATAATATATAGTCCTTCTCGGGGGGGAGGAGCAACTTCATCATCCCCTCTTACATGACCCAATAAAATTAAAATCTTTATAAAAAATAATAATAAAAGAATATAGTCTATATCGATAGATATTATCCATCATTTTATGGATTTTAACCCAATCTCAAATGATATTTTTTCCCTAATTCACTCTAGTCAGTTAAGTGTCCACGAAGTTCAATCCTAAATCTTCTTCTTCTTTTTTCTTTTTTTCATCTATGTCAGTAGTCACCGCCGAATTTGAAAATTTTCTCATCACTCTAGTCAGTTAATATTTTTTTGCCATGTATCTTAATTTTATTGGACCATATAAGTGGATCCTTTCCAAGAGGACTCATTATATATACAGAAAATGATGACTTTAAAAATATATATATTTAAGAGAAAAAATAATAATAATTACAATGTTGATATGCCCATAACAACCCTATACTATCATTGACACTACTCGCCCCAAGTGCAATTTTCGGAAGACTAGAATCATAAAAGAGGCATTAATGGGTCTTAAATACATAATGTGTAAATGTAGCGGTGTTACTAAATGCCTAATGATCCAGGGATTAAAGATTTGAGCCTCAGAGTGAAAGCACATTGTGTGAATTTCTTAACTGACTGAAAATACAAAAGTGTAGGATATTATTTGAACTTTGCCCAATTTAGATTCAGAAAATTAAATCATTGTGAATGCCCAATAAGTTTCTTAATGAACTGTGAAAACATATGTTTAATCATTTCAATAAAATACGTATGTATGAGCTTAAACATGAAATGAAATCACCTCCATATATATGAACTATGTTGGGAAAATTATAGAAAATGTACTTATTCCTAAAAGTAATTGCTAATAAGGGACCAACTCTTGTTGAAAAGGTGAAAAGGGACCAATCATAAAGATAATTGCTAATAAGGGACCATTTTAGGTAATGTGACTAAATTGTTATTCTTCTATCTTATGTGCATCAAAAGCTAATAAAAAATTACGAAAAAAGAAAATTTTGCTCCGAAATACCAATAATTCAACTGGAAAAAAATTTGGTCCAAAAAAGAAACTTATATTAGTCAAAATTTGTAATACTATCTATCAATAAAGTAAAGTTTCATACATATATATATATATATATATATATGTTTGTATATAAGTGATATATAATATTATTGAAATTATATTCTGGAAAAAAAAAATTGCCGAAATATACATATAAATAAAAAAAATTCCGGCAAAAAATAGAATTGCCGAAAATTTTTGATTTTATCAAAATTGCCAGAAAAAAATGGCAATTTTTTTTATCAAAATTTCCGGGAAAAAAAAATTCGTCAATTTTTTTTTTTTTTGTCAAAATTGTCGGAAAAAATTATATATCACTTATATACAAATATATATATATATATGAAACTTTACTTTATTGATAGATAGTATTAAAAAATTAAACTAATATACATTTTAATTTTGGGTATGGATATTTCGGTTATTACTACTTATTTTTTTCCGTAGTTGCCAAAAAAATCGGAGAAAACATTTCGGACCAAATTTGTTTTTCATATTTTATTTAAATAGTCTTTTTTTCCAGTTGAAGTATGGGTATTTCGGCAAAAGCTAATAAAATTCATAATTTTTTATTAGCTTTTCATGCGGATAAGAGATAAGAATGACAATTTAGTTACATTACCTAAAATGGTCCTTATTAGCAATTATATTTAGGATTGGTCCTTCTCACCTTTTCAATAAAGTTTGCTTTCTTATTAGCAATTACTTTTAGGAATAGTCTCTTTTCTATAATTTTCCCAACTATGTCTCGGTTAATTCCACTTAAATAGTTTGATGCGTTGTCGATATACCTTGTTAGTGACCATGTTCAAAATTTTAACAGAATGGTGTGATTTTTCTTTATTTTCTCTAATTATTAAATTAAAAAAATGTAAGATATTTTTGGTTGATATTACTTGATTGGCAAATCTTGAAAGAGGTCATAGAAGAGTTCCAGAAAAGGCTGGTGATTGATGAGATTTAACTCAACAATTTTGTACAACCAAGGAAAAAAAAACAAAAAATAATTAAAAGAAAAACCCTCTTACTCGACAATCGACATTTTTCATTTTTTCCTTTATTCAGATGTATGAAAATTAAATTACATACTAAGGACTCAATTTGGATGTCACTTGAATTTGAATAGTGTCATTTATATATTCCTAGCATTTTAATGTAAAATTCAATCACTGTGAACGATATTCATAACAAGAACAAAGAAAATCCCTATATATTTCTTTGTACCTGAAATTCTCATAAAAATGAAAAAATTATTTTCAATACTTCTGTTGACACCCCATTTTGACAAGGCAAGGTGGTCAAATGTGTGATAAAGTTGGGCCAAGAAATGAAGAAATTTTAGGCCTAGTGCATTGGGCTGAAATTTAGAAAAAGGAAGATAAAGGTCTGGGCTTGAATGAATGTCCAATTTGGTACATTAATTAAAGAGAAAAGGAACAAATATAAAGGTAGGGCCGAAAGATTGGTAATGTTCTGACCCATCAGCATCAATTGGATATGGAAAGAAATATTGATGAGTAGAGATAGCATCTATATATACGTAAATGTGTATATAGATATATATGCTATAAAATATGGAGTGATCAAGTTGTTAGTGAAGTGAAGAGTTTGAATGCAAAAACCAAGATAAAGGAATGAAAGAGTTCAAAGTGAAGAAGAATTTGACATTAACCGGTCAAATAAAGTTGGAAGGATTATCTATTTAGTGATAGTTAAATATCAATTGTTTTAATTTAAAATTTAGATAAGGATAATGGTATTATTAGATAAGTGTGTAAACAAACTTCTAGGGAGTTTGTTATTATGTAGTATTATAAATAAAGACCTCTATGCAACAGTAAAGAGGTCTCACACCAATCAATCAAATTACACAATTCTCATTGTCATTTTAATTTTTTTGCAAAGTCTTTTATTTCTTTTAAAAGTCTTTAGTTTTAGCCTCGTTATTTATTTTCCCAGTCAATCAGTTTACTTTCTCAATCGTTGCTTTCGTTTAATATTGTTATTTTAATTACTCAATTCATTTCAATTCAAGTTTAATTTAAAAGCTTTGTTTTAAATTTAAGTCATTCATTCAAGTTACTATTTTCGTGCACAATACATTCATCATCTTTCATTCAAACATGTCGATTGTTTGTATGGAATTTGTGATTTCCAATGTTATATTCCCAACTGTTGAAAGTCCTCTTAATTGAGGCAAGAAAAGAACTTAAAGTAGGAGTTTTATGTTCTCCCTCCTACGCATCGCCTGAGAAGTCGAATCAAATGGGACCATCTTTGTTTTCTGACTGACCTTTGGAGCTTAGGTCAAGGTTCCTGGCACGCTCGCGCAAATTGACATAAATCAGCTGACTTAGCCGATTTAGGAGGAAACAATTTTTGGCACGCCCGGCCGGACACTCGGTTGGGAATAGCAATTGGAAGCATGCCGCCTAGAAGGAGTCCTAGGCTTTCTCAAGATGATGACACTGAAAAAGATACACCACTCTCACCAAAACAACCAACTGAGGAAACACGGCTGGAACCAGTAAATGAAACTATCATTTAGGGACCACTATCATTGTTTCAGGATAGTTTGGTCCCGATAGTGGATATGATCAGATTTTTCAGTCAAGAAGTCAGAGAAATGCGTGAAGAGACTACAACGAATCGGAGACCAGGACAAGTTGAGGGATCCAACACTCAGGGTTCAATTGTGTCGTCTGCTGATCTTGCGGTTTTGCCGGCAAATACCACAAATCATCAGCAAACAACAAACGTACCGGTGAACCCGATAACCACCGTTGCAGTTGCAAATCCAGTGGAGGAAATTTCGCTCCAGCCGCTGATTCCACCTTATCAACTGCCAGCTCTGAGACAAAATCAGCAGAGACAACATATACAAGAACATGTAAATGCAGGGGGCAACCAAAACAGATGGAGAAACAATAACGCCAACATGCCTGTGCCTAGGGGGCAACATGTGCCGATTCCACCACCAGTTTTACCTTTGGCAGAGCCAGTTCCACGGAATGGCTTGCTTGACAGAGGGCAAGTGTTAGATTTTATCCAGCAAGAACTTGGCCAAGGGATGAGACGTAATGGCCGACCATTGTACAGGAAACCGTATCCGGAGCAAATAGATTTGCATGAGTATCCTAAAGGGTATAAAGTTCCTGATTTTGTAACATTCAGTGGAGAGGGAAACCAATCAACAATTGAACACATTGGTCGTTTCACTATTCAGTGTGGAGAAGCAAGTAACAATCAGTTCCTAAAAATGAGGTTGTTCCCAAATTCATTGACGGGACCAACATTCACATGGTATATCAGGTTGCCATCCAATTCAATTTTCAATTGGAGACAAATGGAATAACAGTTTCACACTCAGTTTTATCGAACAAAGACGGAAGCAACACTGGCTGACATTTCTCGTCTAAGCCAATTGCCAAGTGAAACTGTTGAAACTTTCGTTTTCCGATTTAGGCGCGCAAAGATGAGATGCAGAGTGAACCTACCCGAGGATGAATTTGTAAGACTTGTTTTGAATGGTCTGGAGTTTGAAATAAGAAAGCGGTTCGAGGGAATGGAGTTTCATGATCTGTTTGATCTTGCCGATAAAGCTTCAAGATATGAAGCATTGCTGAAAGAAGAAAAAGAGCGCAAGACATCCTCAAAGGGAACGTATTACCAAGATCCCAACTATGAAACTTTTCAAGTTGAAGTTGAAGAAGATTTGGAGGCAAATTTGGCAAAAATGTGCATTAAAAAGCCTTATACTTGCGAAGCATTAAGTAAGCCAAAGCCAACTACTGGTAACGGACAATCGGCAGGATCAACATTCAAGAAAGGATTTGCTGATACAGGGAAGAATTATTCTTTTGACCTTTCTAAGACTGAACATATTTTTGATCATTTGCTTGCCGACAAACAAATTCTTTTACCTAAGGGACATAAAATTCCTGCAATTAATGAACTAAAAGGGAAATAATTTTGCAAGTTTCACAATTCTTGGACACATACTACTAACAGCTGCACTGTTTTCAGGAATACTTTACAGAAAGCTATTGAGGATGGCACATTGCAGTTTCCTGAAAAGAAGAAAGAAGCTGTGGGGGTGGATGAAGATCTTTTCCCGACGATTGCACCAACCAATGCCATTACCTTAGCTGATCGTCCTGAAAAGAAACAAAAAAATGAGGAATCAAGTCAATTGGTAAAAACGGTGCAGGAATTGGAAAGGGAGCTGAAAGAAGCACGAGAAGCTTTGGCACAAAGAAGGTGTCCAGATTGTAAGAATCGTGGCAAAGCTCTAGTCCGGGCTAGAAGTCTTGTCGATTCCAGGAGGAGTGTTCATGATCGGCTCAATTATAACCAATCAAGGAGCCGAGAAGTTATATGTGGTCCTCGATTGGGGGCAAGTATTGAGCCCAGAAGGCATGATCGTTATCATTTGTCGACGCGAAGACCCATGATGAGGACAAAAGTTTGGACACAGAGTGGTGCAGATTATCAAAGGCCAAGGGCAATACGACCACCCATTGTGCCGGCTGATAAATGGACAAGAGTTAGACATCCTAAATTCCCCACGCCAAGGGAAGAAGAAATAGAATAGCCTTCCAGAAGTCAGAAGAGGAGGATGCAAAGACGGAGAACAAAGTATAAAAGGAGGATGATTGAACGCACTCAACCAAAGTCACCCGAAAAAGAAGATCCCGTGGTCATTGAATCAGGAAAATCTGCCGATTCAAATTGCTCAGCTGAAGTGGTTAGAATTTTAAAGGGTGATGACGATAGTGACGAGTTTTCGGACAGAGATCCCAAACACTCTGTGAAACGCAGGTTAAATTTTGGTACTGTTTTTCAAGATGTGAGTTGCAATATGGCTTTCCTTCTACCAGCCACATTTCAAGCATCAAGCAAGAGTTTGGAGAAAATGAAAGAGGTAGTTGTTGTTGATAATGTTGATCAGCAGCAAGAAGCAAAAGAACCAGCAAAATCCAAGTCGGCAGAGAAAATTGTATTTGAAAAGCCTCATTTGGCTATGACTCAGCAACTCAACCAGTGTATGTGAAGGTATGGGTAGAGGGATAACCAATAGACAGAGTTCTAGTTGAAAATGGTTCGGTGTTAAATGTTATCCCATCTTCAACTTTACCAGTCCTTGGAAAAACTTTGAAAGACATAATACCGACTGAGGTTGTTATAAGTGGTTTTAGTGGAAGTGTGACTAATACCAGAGGAATGTTACCTTTAGAGGTATCAGTCGGGGGACGTGCATTTATTTCGGCCTTTTTCATTGGCGATTCAACAATTGCTTATAATATGTTATTAGGCCGAGACTAGATACATCCAAACATGTGCATCCCATCCTCGTTACATCAGATGCTTATATTCTGGGATGGGAATGAAATCAAGATCGTTGAGGCAGATAACAAACCCTTTGTAGCCAGAGTATATTCAGGCGAAACAATACTTTATGATGAAAGATGTGTACCCATCAAGTTTGAAGGTACTGACAAAGAAGGAAGGCCAAAGATGGCCGTAGCCAGGCGGAGTTTGGTAAATTCAGAAGTTTCAGAATTGATGGATGATGGAAATAGGCTGAGGACGTTTTTGCCTCAGGCCTTTGCTGCTAAATTGGTGGTTAATGATGAAGTCGAATAAAAAAAAGATAGAAGAATATGAGCAGGCTTTCAGGGTCGCTTGTATTCGATTAAAGGCGTATCTGGCCGAAAAAAGGGTAGCTAGAGCAGAACGCATAGAAGGGTTATATTCGGCCAATATGGCCGATGTTGAAAAGAACGATACAGATCGGTTAGATGCAATCCAATTGGCAGATTTGGAAGCTGCTCCTGCCAAATGGGAAGATATGAAGGCCGAGGTAGAAGATCCTTTGTTGGAGGTTAATTTAGGTACTAAAGAAGATCCACGACCTATATACATTAGCGCATTATTAGAAGCCGATTTCCAGAACCAGCTCATTGAATTACTCAGGCAGTATAAAGATTGTTTTGCTTGGAGTTATGAAGAAATGTCGGGTTTATCAAGAGAGTTAGTCGAACATCGGTTGCCTATCAAGGAGGGTTTTAGACCTTACAAACAACCACCTAGAAGAATGTCAATAGAGGTGGTGTTGAAAATTAAAGAAGAAATTGAAAGATTGTTTGAGGCTGGATTCATTCGAACAACAAGGTATGTAGAATGGATATCAAATGTTGTTCCAGTCATCAAAAAGAATGGAAAGTTGAGGCTATGTGTTGATTTTAGAAATTTGAATACAGCAACACCCAAAGATGAGTATCCCATGCCGGTGGCCAATAAGTTGATAGATGCGGCCGCTAAACATCAGATCAAGACTTTTATGGATGGTCATTCGGGGTACAATCCAATTTATATTGCGGAAGAAGACATCTCCAAAATGGCATTCCGTTGCCCAGGTTCAATAGGTACCTTTGAGTGGGTAGTTATGCCGTTTGGATTAAAGAATGTAGGGGTGACTTATCAACGGGCTATGAATGTTATTTTCCATGATATGTTGGGCCGATTCATGAAGGTATATATTGATGACGTGGTTATCAAATCTTCGGCAGAAAAACAACATTTAGAGCATCTTAAAGCCGCTTTTATAAGAATGAGGTTGCATAAGTTGAAGATAAATCCAACAAAATGTGCGTTTGGAGTGTCGGCGGGAAATTTTTTGGGATTTCTAGTGCATCAGCGAGGCATTGAAATCGACAAGAATAAAGTGAAAGCAATAAAGGCAGTGGCACAACCGAAGACCAAAAAAGAGTTGCAGAGATTCCTTGGCCAAATCAACTTCCTTAGGCGCTTTATCACTAATTGCGCCGGAAAAACTCGGCCATTTTCACCTATGTTGAAGCTAAAATCAGAAGAAGAATTCAAGTGGGAGGAAGTACACCAGAGAGCTTTTGATGAAATCAAAGAATACTTGTCAAACCCACCAGTCATCATGCCCCCGAGGAAGAAATTGCCGATGAAGTTATACTTATCGGCGACAGACAAGTCAATCGGCAGTATGTTAGCACAGAATAATGAGTTCGGCAAAGAGCAGGCGATCTACTATCTTAGCCGAGTTCTTTCACCTGTTGAAGGCCGATATACACCCATTGAGAAATTATGTTTGACTTTGTACATTTCAGCAATGAAATTAAGGGTATACATGATGCCTGTTGACGTGTATGTCGTGTGCCAAACTGATTTAATTAAATATATGTTGTCCAGGCCCTTGATCACATATAGGATAGGTAAGTGGGCTCTTGCTTTAATGGAGTTTAATCTTACTTATCTGCCGCAAAAGTCAGTAAAAGGAAGAGCTTTGGCCGATTTCTTGGCCGCTCATTCTTCTACTGATATTGATCCATTCGTCCCCAATGAGTTAGAAATGGATGCACTGTTTATGGTACCGTGGGTCTTGAAATTTGATGGTTCTAGTACCGCCAATGGGGCTGGAGCTGGAGTTGTCATAATTTCACCAAACGGAATGAAAACGGTCTTCTTTTTTTTCCTTGATTTCAAATGCTCAAATAACCAAGCTGAGTATGAGGCCTTAATAATTGGTTTGGAAATTTTGTTAGAAATAGCGGTGAAAGATGTGCATATAATAGGAGATTCAAGTTTGGTTCTTAATCAGATCACGGAAGATTTTAAATATTTAAGTTGGCATTTGAGGCCTTTTCATTCAATGGCAACTCAGTTGATTCAACAGTTTACATTGGTAAAATTGGAGTATCGGCCAAGAGCCATGAACAAAGAGGCTAATGATTTAGCTCAATTGGCATCAGGAATTAGAGTCCCAGATGGTTTAAATGAAAGATTAGTCAAAGTTTCCAGGAGAAGTTTACCTTCAGTTGAGGAAAGAAATAATGATATGGCAGAAACATTTGCCATTGAATTAGAAGGATTGGAGGATGATGAGGATTGGAGAACTCCCATTACGAGATATTTAAAAAGCCCAAATGCTAGAACTAACAGAAAAATCAGGAGGCTTGTTGTTCAGTACGTGCTAATGGATAAAGAATTGTACAAAAGAAATGTGGAAGATGAGTTGTTACTCTTGTGCATCAGCAAAGCAGAAGCTCTTAAAATCATAGCTGAAGTTCACGAAGGAATCTGCGGAGCTCATCAAGCAGGAATCAAGATGAGGTGGTTGATTAGACGGTATGGCTACCATTGGCCAAATATCAAAAGAGATTGCATAGAATATGCCAGAGATTGTGCAGCTTGTCAAAAGCATGGCCCGATCCAGTGGACTCCGGCAATTGAAATGCAGCTGATTATTAAACCGTGGCCCTTTAGAGGATGGGCTATGGATATAATTGGTAAAATCAATCCTCCTTCATCAAAAGGGCATCATTGGATTTTGGTAGCTACCGATTATTTCACAAAATGGGTAGAAGTTGTTCCATACAAATTCATTTCTCAAGTTACAGTGGTTAATTTTTTGGAAAAATATATCTTTACTAGATATGGCTTGCCCGAAACAATCACTGCTGGTAATGGATCAGTTTTTAGGGGGGATGTGGTGTTGCAATATGTTGAGAGTCAAGGAGTAAAAATGCTAGCATCCACCCCTTATTATGCCCAAGGGAATGGACAAGTAGAAGCATCCAATAAAGTCCTAATAGAGATTATTGAGAAAATGATCGATGAGAAGCCGAAAGGATGGCATGATACCTTGCAAGAGGCATTATGGGCTTACAGAAATTCCAAAAGGACAAGCACTGGGACAACTCCTTATCGATTAACTTTTGGGCAAGATGCGGTGCTGCCGATGGAAATGAATATTAAATCGGCAAGAGTAGCTTTGCAACACAAGTTGATCCGGCTGATTATAATGAAGCAATGTTAGCTGAGTTGGAAGACTTAGAAGATACAAGGTCGGAAGCCCTAGATCATTTGGTTGCTCACAAGAAGAAGGTAATGAGGGCTTACAATAAAAGGGTTAAGCCCAAAGGATTTGCCGAAGAAGATTTGGTTTGGAAGGTGGCGTTGCCATTAGGGAAGATTAATAAGAAAATGGGGAAATGGACTCCTAATTGGGAAGGTCCTTTTCAAATCTCAAAAGTATTGCAAGGAGGAGCTTATAAATTGAAAGATTTGGATGGAGTGAAACACCCAAGGTCGATCAATGGAAAATATTTGAAACACTATCGGCCTAGTCTTCACGAATGGAGGGAGTAACTGCAAGAAATTAACAGTCAAGTGTATTCTTTTTTCTTTTTTACTTTTGAATTTTTATTTTTCTTTGTTCTTTTCCTTTCTTCTGAATTCTAATCTTGTTACTGGGTTAACATGGTGGAATAAGAATAAATAATAAAGGCATGGTGATTTCTACTTCTTCAAAAAACAAAGATGATTTCCATAATAAATGTTAGTTGTTACATAAAAGCAAAATTGAACAGCAAACTCGAAATAACAAAGCATAAGGGCCTGAAAAAGGCCTAGATCTCTAAAACACGGGATTTCAAATTGTCCCAAATGGCCTGGGCACTGGAAATAGAGGCAAGATCCATGCCCTTTTCAATTTCCACAGATTGGAGTCCATTCCTGAGAGATCGATGTTTTTCTCCATTCTGTTCAGCTTCTTTGGCCAATTGACTAAGATGGTAGCTCACCACATGCTGTTTTGCGTTGACTTCAGCTAAAGCTTCTAGCAAACGTCTTTCTTCTTCAGCCAAGGCTTCATCTTCTTTTCTCTTCTCAGCATAGGTTTGGGCTGAAGACAGGATTTTCTCCTGCAGGGCTGACTTTGTTGTTTCCTTTGAGTCAATGGAATCCAAAAATTGAAAAGCAGAGGTCAACAAGGTAGTAAAAGATGGGAGTCTGGGTAAAATCTCATTAGCAGTGGCCCTAAGATCGGCAGAGATACTCCTGCAAGCAAGGAGTTTCTGCAAAGCTGATGTGAAATCATTGGCTAAGTCAGGCCAAGATCTACTGTCATAATTGAGAAGTTGAAAAAGGTGAATCTTGAGAAACGCCTTTATGGTGGAATCAGAATCAGCAGTGGGTTCAAATGAGGGTCTTGCTTCAAGACTTCAGCCAAAAGTGACTTAAATAGGTCATCATAGCTGCCAGAAGAAAATTCAAAGCTTGCTAAGACCTCAGAGGCTTGTGCGGATTGAGAATCAGAATATTGCTGGGTAGAAGGAATTGGTTTTGCTTGAGGAATTGCTGCTGAAGACTGGGGAAATTCAGGCTGTTGATCGACAGTATGTTGAGAAAAAGGCTGTTGGATTTCTGGTAGATTGCTTAAAGCATCTGTAGCTTCTTGAGATGGAGGCATTGGGATGTCAGTGGTTGCTGGGATTGGAGAGATAGGGCCTTTGAAAGGGCTTTGATTCTTGTTCACTGGAGATGTTTCCATTGGCTCTGGTTTTGGAACTCCCTGTTTATATGAAAGATTAACAGTAAGATTGCAATTCAAGGAAAAACAACAATATTGTTTCTAAAATAGAGGAAGTTTCTTACGGGAGCTTGCTGAGTATAATTAAATTCGTCCTCTGAAGATCCAAGGACATCCACTTCATGGCCTTTATAGTATTGTATTGCGCCTTTTGGACCCAAAGAAGTTTTCTTAAATCTTTTTGGCTGAGAAAGGAGACAAATTAGGCCTATCAGAAAGAAAAGGATTGAAAATTTTTAAGAATGGGAATACCTTGGGTTTCAGAATGGTTTCTGGAGGGTCAACTTGCTGAGTGGTAGATTTTTTAGTAGCAGCCTTAGCATCAGCAACTTAATAAAAGCAAAAAAAAGTTAGCATTGCGAATTAAATCAACTAAGACTAGATAGGCTAGTTGGTGAACTTTATACCTTTCTTCGACTGTGATCTAGTTCGATTGGTTGGTGCTGATGGAGTTTTGGAGGTAGAAGAGGCTGTGGTTTGTCTTGATGAGCCAGAACCAGATTGCTGAAAATTTTGCTGCAACAAAGTGAAAGGGGTGAATAATCATAAATCACATAAAAGGCCAAAAAGAGTCTGTGAAAACATACTTGTGGAGCTTGAGAAGGAGTAATGGTGTGAGCCCAATACTGTAACCACCATTGATTAAAGTAAGGATCGGCAGCAGTAGTGACAGTAAATTCTTTGAAAACGAAGCCCAACCTCAAATGGTTGAATTTATTGGTCACCTCCAGAACTTGTTCTTGAGCATCAAATCTTACCCTCCGGTGAAAATTCTGATTGAAAGAAAGATATGGGGGCAAAGGAATTAATTGGGTCAAACCGAACTGCCGAGCAAATTGAGAAGGATTGTAGTGTTCTACTCCATACCGGCTGTAATGAGGGCCAGGTTTTGTAAGGCCGTAATGCAAGTCCCTACCAAGAAGACATGAAGCCCAAAAATAATAAAATTCTTCATTTTCTTGTTCGGGAGAGCTCTCAGACGGTTGGAAAAGCCACGAAGGAGCCGTTTTGCAGTTCATAAAAGGCATGGATTGAAGGGGAGATCTATTTTTGCATTTAGTGTAAAAGAAATTGAAATATTCAGAGACGGAATAGGTGGGAGTAGATGTTTGTGCGTAAGAAAAGGAAATTAATGGGTCATGGATAGAAGGTCTGACTGGAGGGGCAATCTCTGGAAAGTATAATTGAAACCACATTTGTAAGAGCCACAATGGACCACCAGTGCGTGTGAAATTGTTGTTTTGAAGGTCATACATACCTCTATATAAATGAGCTAAAACTAAGGGTGCCAGAGCATAAGTACGACCATCGGCCAGCCCCTTGGCCAGGGGAATTAGCTCTTTAGTGACTTGGATAACTGGGACACAAAGCAAGCATTTGTTGAGCCAACATAGAAGAAAGGCGACATGCTCATCATCATCAATCGGCATATCTTCTTTTCCTTTCTTTGCCGAGATAAAAGGGCCATGGGAACCATCAGTCGATTTGGCACCATCAGTTTTTTCAGGGAAATTAAAGGGGATGTCAGGGGACTCTATAAGACAATTCACTTCCATTCCGGTGGTTTTTAAACCAGTCAGGAAATAGATATCCCTCATAGTAGGACCCATCATCCCACATTCGAAGTGAAATGAGTTGGTAGTTGGAGACCAAAAATGGGAAGCCACGCAAAAAAGGGATCGGTCTTGAGGGGCGGCCATTGTGAATCGGCTGAGAAGGATGGCATCATAAATTCCTTGTTGTTTCCATATTGCCGATTTATTAGGAGCCATTCGATCGACCCAAGCAACCCAATCAGGAGTTAGAAAATGCCAGTTTCATACACTGGCTGGAATTTTGGTATTGTTTTGGAATTGTGATTGGGTAAGAACGAAAGGAAGCTGAGATTCAGCAAGAGGATAGTGAGGATCTAACTCGGGGGGGGGGGGGGGATATTGAGTAAAGGCTGGCCCTAAACCAAGCGAACCTGAGGGTAAGGGGATAATATCATCAAGGTAGAGTCGATTTGGTGGAAGAAGATCAATAATTTTGTGAGTTTTTGCTGCACTTGAGTTATGATCACGAACTGGCGATTCTAATGGGAGTTCAGTTTTATCAGATTTGGGGGCCATTGCTGAATGAAAAGTGAAATATGAAGGAATTCAGCTAGGGTTTTTGCAGGGAAGATAAGGAATGGGAATAAGAATAGGTGGATGAATAAAGACGGTATATATATACATAAATGTGTATATAGATATATATGTGCAAAGATAAAGGAACAATTAATGATAAAGTTGGCTGCTTTTTGGGAAGTGGAGATTTAGGCTATTAAGTGATGATCAATAGGACTCTTAGAACCTTATCTTGCAATCGGGAAGGAACAAATGGAGTTTGATAATTTCAAAAATAAAAGAGGCAAAACCTTTTATATTTGAAATTATGGGGCATTGTTGACACCCCATTTTGACAAGGCAAGGTGGTCAAATGTGTGATGAAGTTGGGCCAAGAAATGAAGAAATTTCAGGCCTAGTGCATTGGGCTGAAATTTAGAAAAAGGAAGATAAAGGCCTGGGCTTGAATGGATGTCCAATTTGGTGCATTAATTAAAGAGAAAAGGAACAAATATAAGGGTTGGGCCGAAAGATTGGTAATATTCTGACCCATCAGCATCAATTGGATAGGGAAAAAAATATTGATGAGTAGAGATAGCATTTATATATACGTAAATGTGTATATAGATATATATGCTATAAAATATGGAGTGATCAAGTTGTTAGTGAAGTGAAGAGTTTGAATGCAAAAACCAAGATAAAGGAAGGAAAGAGTTCAAAGTGAAGAAGAATTTGACATTAACCGGTCAAATAAAGTTGGAAGGATTATCTATTAGATAAGTGTGTAAACAAACTTCTAGGGAGTTTGTTATTATGTAGTATTATAAATAAAGACTTCTATGCAACAGTGAAGATGTCTCACACCAATCAATCAAACTACACAATTCTCATTGTCATTTTAATTTTTTTGCAAAGTCTTTTATTTCTTTTAAAAGTCTTTAGTTTTAGCCTCGTTATTTATTTTCCCAGTCAATCAGTTTACTTTCTCAATCGTTGCTTTCGTTTAATATTGTTATTTTAATTACTCAATTCATTTCAATTCAAGTTTAATTTAAAAGCTTTGTTTTAAATTTAAGTCATTCATTCAAGTTACTATTTTCGTGCACAATACATTCATCATCTTTCATTCAAACATGTCGATTGTTTGTATGGAATTTGTGATTTCCAATGTTATATTCCCAACTGTTGAAAGTCCTCTTAATTGAGGCAAGAAAAGAACTTAAAGTAGGAGTTTCATGTTCTCCCTCCTACGCATCGCCTGAGAAGTTGAATAAAATGGGACTATGTTTGTTTTCTGATTGACCTTTAGAGCCTAGGTCAAGGTTCCTAGCACTCCTGCGCAAATCGACATAAATCGGCTGACTTAGACGATTTAGGAGGAAACAACTTCACTATATGTATATAATGTCAATTAGTATAGTGAATAGTGAAGAAGTGAATAAAACATTTTCTATCTAAGGAGATCTTTATAGAAACCTTAATCAATACATCAATAAAATAAAATTGAAGGTAATTTGTAGTGACGTCCCCTAATGTTTAGGTCAATTCCACATAGTCTTCGGTCAACGAACTAGTTTACAAAGTCACCCCCTGAGCTTTAAAAAGTCTTGCAATGACACTCCTTTGAGCCGTTAAAAGTCAGGTTTGCCCTTATTATAAATATCAATAGCTGGAAATGACCATAATGCCCTTTATTTTAAATGTATATGGGAGGTTTGGTTATAGGAAAAAAATATAACCGACTCAAAATTTTATAGGAAGAAAGTTGCACCAAAATTTTACTCTAAGCTTTATTATAGGATGAAAGTTGCATAAAAATTTACCTCACTTTAACCGAATCAAAATATATTCACAGTCTAAGCTTTGTTATAGGACGAAAATTGCATCAAAATTTTACCTCACCTCAACTGACTCAAAATATGTTTGAAGGTACATTGACAAAAATAAAATTCAAAATAAACAATGAATCTACACAAAAAAATATTAATATTTGGTTTAATTCGATTCAAAGTGATAACTTGCCCCAAATAAAAATTTTGATTTCTTCGTGAAGAAAGAGTATGATGGTAATTTTCCCCTTCCTCTTCCTTGAACAAGCCATCTGCAACTTCAAAAAGAAAAAATAAAATCTACAAGGTTATATCTTAATGAAATATTGAGAATATTTGTAAAACTTTAGTCAAACATCGGGTAAAAAAGATTCTGATAAAATTGTCAAAAATAGAAACACACACCAAAAAAATTAAAATACTAAAATTATATATATATATATATATATATATATATATATATGATTTAAAATTTATTTTACTAACAAAAAAACTATTTTACAACCTTTGTTATTCAAATTTTATAAATATTTTGTTATTCTTTTAATTTTTATTTGGGGCAAGTTATCACTTTGAATCGAATTAAACCAAATATTATTATTATTTTTTTTTTGTGTAGATTTATTGTTTATGTTGAATTTTATTTTTGTCAATGTACCTTCAAATATATTTTGAGTCGGTTGAGGTGAAGAAAATTTTTGGTGCAATTTTCGTCCTATAACAAAGCTTGGACTGTGAACATATTTTGAATCGGTTAAAGTGGGGTAAATTTTTTATGCAACTTTCATCCTATAATAAAGCTTAGAGTAAAATTTTGGTGCAACTTTCTTTCTATAAAATTTTGAGTTGGTTAAACTTTTTTCCTATAACCAAACCCCCCATATACATTTAAAATAAAGGGCATTATGGACATTTCCAGCTGTTGATATTTATAATAAGGGCAAACCTGATTTTTCATTGCTCAAGGGGGTGTCACTGCAAGATTTTTAAAACTCAGGGGGTGTCTTTGTAAACTAGTGCGTTGACCGGAGGCTATGTGGAATTGACCTAAACCTTAGGGGTATCACTGCAAATTACCCTAAAATTTAATTAGTCTGTCGGTGTATTGGATCCAAATAGAAGGTACGCTTATTAGTAAATTATTTCACATTAATTATATATTAGTATGAGTTCAACTTTAAATCCTCTTGTCCTTGCTGGATATCTAGTTGTTGTTTTTTAAAAAACAGTGACTACAATCTTCCTTGTTTAGACATTTGATTTGATCTAATAACATTTATTTATTAATTATTACATCTTATCATGTGTATCATGTCATACTAAATTTTTTTGTTTATATTTATGCAACTTGTGGGCGGAACCGACAATTGTTAATCACAACATGGTGAATAATCTACATTTTGCGTGGTTCATGTTTCTTAAAAATTATCCATAATACAATCTATTGTAGTTCTTAATAAAATATTAGTGTGGCATGAAACCTTTTCTTTTATTATTATTATTTTTTTTAAAATAAATTATTTACTTAAAGAAAAAGACATTATCCTTTATTCTTTGCTTAAAATATTTGATCTTAATCCTTATGTCATTTTCATAATAGAATAACAAGAAGCACCTAATACCAATGAATTTTTAAAATTAAATTATAGTGTATATAGCCAAGCAACTATTTAAAGGTAGGGTGATGTAGATTATTAAGATTAGTTAAGAGTAGTGAGTTAGGGGACAATCTCAAAAGAGACATGGTGTGAGTTCTCTTTTAAATGGAAACATAGGCCACTATAGGGAAAGGTGATAGGAATAACTCGATTATTTTGTTTGTCCAAAACTTTCTGTTAATTTTTTAATTAATTTTGATAACTTTGAAACTATATTGCAAAAAAGCTCCTAGCTCATGATCGTACTTAAATTAAGTGACATGTTTATGGTAATTTCTTTAAGAAATTTTTTATCTATAAAAATGGATCTCAACAAAAAATACGAAGGTTGCAACAAGTCGGTCGGCCTTTCAAGGTCAAATAAGAAATAGTTCAAATAATACGGTGTCATCGTGCCACGAGGCATGACCATGAAATGAGTGAAAGTCCAAAATGATTTACTAATTGTCTTGAAAGTTAGCAGCCATCTTACGCTGCTGGAAAAATCACGTCTCTACCGAAACCTCCACTTGGTTTAACGTTATACGTTCGACGCAGAGATGCAAGACTAAGAGTTCCCTACTTTTCTCTCTATCGTGCCTCCTTTTCATTACTCTAGCCATAAGGTAAGGCAGTTCCGCCTCGCAACCACAGGGACCTGCCCCTGCGAGGCCAGAGTGGGCTCAGTGGTAAGCCTTTAGAGGCATCTACGGCAGGATCCGTCATCTTGGTAGGAATTCCTTTAAAATTGGGAACCTATGCGGACGAGGAGTACGCAGCCAAACAACCACAGGGGCTTCCAACATAACTCTTGGTAGGTATTGTAATATGAACTTGGATCCTCTCCAACCAAATCTCTCTCCAAATATCTGTGAACGTTAATCTAATGGTGTATAAACATCTACGTCAACATTTATATATGTTATAATTACAAATATATCCTCACACAATTTGAAATATGATGGAATAAAATATTTTTAATAACATG
The DNA here is from genome assembly GCA_963922005.1 of Cornus suecica. Lineage (NCBI taxonomy): Eukaryota > Viridiplantae > Streptophyta > Magnoliopsida > Cornales > Cornaceae > Cornus > Cornus suecica. The sequence goes on from OY998238.1 coordinate 29,196,989, forward strand.
AACATTTTTAAATATTTAGATTGAGGTTCATGGATATTTGGAAAGAGATTTAGCTAGATTCTTTTCCTTGTTCTTGTAATATTTGTCCACCAATATGTTAAAAAAGATATGAATGGAAAGACATGCCAATATACTTTAGGGTCAGGTGCAAAAAAATCCCTGTAGTACGCATATAGTGCGTATAAACCCCTGTAATTCTTTGACACCCTATTATTTAAAATTATGTGCGTTTCACCCCATTATAACATGAATTGTCTGAAATACCTTCAGAATAAATTATTTTCATAAAAAATTAAAATAAAATTACAAAAACAAAAAAAAATAGAAATTATATTTATAAAAATATATATTTAAGAAAATAATCAACAAAATAATTACATTTTTTTCAAAAATATTAAAATTATTTTGAAAAACAAATAACAATATTTTTTAAAAACTTTTTATTTATATTTATATAACATTTTTTATTAAAAAAATTAAACTAGATTATTTTTTAAATAAAAATATATAATAAAATTACAAAAACAAAAAAAAATTACAATTTTACTTTCAAAAGTATTAAAAAAATTGAAAAAAAAGTATATTTTTTAAAAACTTTTAAAATCATTTTATTTATTTTTATTTTTATTTAATTTAATTTAATTAATTAATTTATTATTTATTATATTTTTATTATAGATTATTGGGTTAACTTCATTTACACCCACTGAGGTTTGCTTTAACTTCAATCACACCCCCTCAGGTTTGCAAATCTTCAATCACACCTCATCATGGTATGAAATGTCTAAAACACCTGTAAACCAATTTAATCTTAGAATATAAATAAACCTATATCCAAACATATATTAACCCTAAAACATATATCCAAACACCCCACCATCGCCACCACTGATAGCCACCCTTGCCGAACCCCTAGTACCCGCCACCCCACTCCCTACCCTCTACACACCACTCGTCTACCTGTGATTGACGAGAACGACGGTTCTCCGGCTAACACCAAAGCCAGATTAAACTCCATCATGCCCTCTCTCCACCAGTTGCCGCCCCACCCCCAAACCCCCACCTTCACACCCACATCTGTACACACACACACACACATATGTTAAAGGCGGACCAATTTTTCAGGATGGTGGTCCTGCTACAGGCAACTAGTGATGGTGGAGGTAGAGGTAGAGGCAGGCCAGTGACGGTGGTGCTACTACAGGCGGCGGTGGCTGTGGTGGGGGAAAACTAGGGTTAGGGTTAGAAAGAGGGGGGTTGAGGGAGATTTGGGGTGTTTTGAGGGGTCTAATTGATAAAGAGTAATTTAGGTATTAAATTTAAATTTTAGGGTGATATCATGAATTAGGGGGTGTTAGTGATGTTAGTTTTAAAAAAGAAGGGGTGTGATTGAAGATTATCGAACATGAGGGGGTGTATTAAAGTAAAAGCAAACTTCAGGGGTGTAAATAAAGTTAATCCTAGATTATTTATTATTAATTTAATATTTATTATTATTTTTAGGTTAGAAGGGATACTTTAGGAATTTCATATTGTTTTGGGGGGCAAGTTGCACATTTATAAAACATAATGGATTTATACACATATTTTGTAACAATTGGGAGTTTTTCGCACCTAGTATAAAACTACAGGGTTTTTTTTCGCAAATAACCCTATACTTTATTAAGTACTACCTAACTATTACTAAAGTTGTTAGATATATATCCTTCAATACGCATTCTCACGTGTGATGAACCACATAAAATAATAATTTTTAATATGGGTGACGGTAATGTTTGAACACGAGATATTCGGCTCTTATACCATATAAACTAACCAACTACTCAAAAAATTTAAACTGTTAGAACTATAATAGTCTGTTTTCCCTTGCGAAGAAGGCATTACAATCAGAAACAACCAACTCTTTCATAGAGCAAGCCAATTCGGTTAACTATTTTGAAAATGGGTTTCCAATTTTTTCTTGGCTTTCAATGCTTATTTTTTACCATCGCAAAATATGAAAGACTAATTTATTTTACAACCATCCCTCTCAACGGCAAACCTATAACATATTATTCACTGGTTCGCAGTGTTTAAGCTGATTTTTGTCACTTCTATAATCAACAAAAATGAATATTTTTTCACCCTTCTATAATATAATTATTAAGTACTTTGAAATTGGAGTATAATTATCTTCTAGAGATTTGCAGTTTGACCCAAAAACTTAATTCGATATGGTGAGACTAACAACCACTATCTATATACCCAATCACTTTTCTATTCAAATCTGATGTGTGATAAATGAACACATTTAACAAACAACAAGTCAGTTGCAAGTTTACAACCTATAAATAAAGATATATTTATTTAAGGTCCATATAAATATGTCACTCCAAGCCCAGCCCAGATCTCAGTGGGTCACAAATCCAAATCATATTAAGCCCAATCACAAAGCCCATAAATCATAGTCGTACACTTGTCCATGTCCCATATGAATTGCTGACTCAGACGTACAAATATGAAAATGACAAAGCTCCTATCAACACTTTCCTTTTCATCGTCCTCCAGTTTCCAATTCTCTCTCTCCTCTCTCTTTCTCTCTCTACAATTCTCTACTGCAACTCCGTCGCTGTTCTTCCGCTGATACACTCCTCCTCTTGTGCTTGAATGTGATTCCACTCTACTTTCGATCTCTCTGTCAAGGTTTGATTTTTGCCTTCCCTCTTTTTTACATTTTTTTCTTCTTAATTTCGGATCTATCAATGCTGACTCTCTCTCTTCATCATATGCGATCACCTCTTTATTGATTATGATCATCTTTCTTTTTGTTTTAAAACTAATTGTTTTCTGTTTTGATGATGATTATGTGCTTGATCAAGTATAGTTTCTCTGGCTGTCACTATATATATATATATACACATATATACATATGTATATATGTATTTGTGTGTTTGTTCGAGATGCATAGAGAGAGTTGAAGACCAGAGGAGTTTGAGTGTTTTGCTTACAGACAATTATGATCTTAACCGGGTTGGAGGACAGGGCTTCGATGTTTATGATTCAATAATTTCAATCTCAGGAAAAGAACAAAGATAGGGCACTTTGGATAAAATTTTGGGTTTTGATGGGTGGTTAAATTACTTCAAATCAAGATATATATATATATATATATATATATATATATATATATATATAGATATGTATAATATAGGGATTCATACACACACAATGTAGAATTGGGATAAGATTATCTGTGATCTAATGTGAATAAAGGTTTTTTTTGAATAGTTTACTTAGTGAAATTTTAAACTGAAGTGGAAAAGGTTTGTGCAAGTGCTTCCTAAAATATTGGTAATCTCGGAAGTGGCACCTTTACGCGTCAAACACATATTGGCACTTTTTAATGTGGTAAGGATGGGGTTTAGTCCCAGAAATTGTAGGATGAAGAAAACATGAATTGAATAGCCATATCTTAGGTTGTTGTAGAATGTTCTTGCTGCTACAACTGAAGGAAGAAGATATGACCCGGCCAAATGATGTTTGAAAATCATGCTTGATTGACTGATATAATTTAGATTTGCTAATCACCCGTCAAGTATTGTATTCAACATGAAATATAAGAGTTTGTATCTTTATTCTTACATATCATGAATAAATGTGATCCCTGCAAAAACCTGATAGCTTTCTTAAGCACCACGATGGACGAATTCTCTTGGCTTTGCCCTGATACAACACTAGTATCTTATCGCACATCATTCTTTCCATTTTTTATGTAAGAGTTAGATTATGTAGCTTATGCATCTGCCTGTGATTGCCATCATTTTTGGCAGGTTTCAGTTATAAATTAATGAGATTTTCGCTGATCATTGTGTGAGGTTTCCCTTCCAGGGATAACCCTACAAATTTCCCTCCTTTTTAATCTTTGAAACGATCAACCTGACACCTTAATGTCATGGAATCTTTCCCACATCGGATCTGGATGGGGAGGGTCTTTTTTCTTGATAAGTTGGACGGGGAGGGTCTTGGGTATAAATGGATTAGGTATTAGGCCCACCTCCTAATAGCTTAAGGTTTTTGGGTCGGATCGCAAAGCACCCCGTCTGTAGTCTGTGACAAGCGGTATCAGAGCGGCCTCAATCCTTGATCCGATATCACACCAAGCGGGCACACGGACATGTTCGGGTCAAATCGGGTACCTGACGTAGGGTGGACGGTTAGTGAGGGTGGACCAACCGCAAAGAGGGCGTTATGGGTTTGGGTGGGGGAGATTGTCACGGATTCATATCCCAAATTGGATTTGGATGGGAAGGGTGCTTTATATAAATCGACTAGGTGCTATCCCCACCTAATACCTTAAGATTTGGGGTTGGAGCAAAGTACCCAGCCGGCCAACCCGTGACATTAAGCTCCCTTCCAGCCTAGTTCCTGCTGGCCAAGTTAACCTTGAAGGTTAATCCATCTTCGTTTAGACATCGACTACACAATTAACAAGTGTAAGTTTAAACTTTTCTAGATGGACAAATTCCAAATGCCTGACTGTGATGACTTACGTGTCTGAACCTAGGAAAAATCTAACCTTAATGTCCAGTTGCCAAACCAACTTCAAGGATGCTATCCATGTGTGGTTGTACAATACAATAACAGTCCATGTCTATAATGCAACACAAGGAGAAACAATTGAGATGATACTCTTGATACAATTTGTATGGGTCATCTAATCTCAAAACAAATCTAGTACCACTGTGTGAGAATTGTGATGAAACTGATTTTTATTTTCGTGATTTTACACAATATCCTTGTCCTGAGTATCTTTTCCCATGCTTTTACAACAGGAATATGGATGGATTTACAGGCAGGGGAGGTGACAACACTGATACACTTCTAAGGAATTACAAGCTTGGAAAAACTCTTGGCCATGGTTCATTTGGTAAAGTTAAAATAGCAGAGCATGTTCTGACGAAGTACAAAGTGGCTATTAAAATTCTCAATCGCCGGAAAATGAAGAGCCCTGACATGGAGGAAAAAGGTATGACTGGGTGTTTTGATGCATAGTGTACTTCTTCTGAAACTTTCCTTGGATCGTTTTCACAGCATCGTTACTCGATTAGGAGCCAGTTATTTGATGTTGGGTTAGACTAAATTGATGCTTATTTCTCTTGAACTTTTGCTATTTGATTTTCTTTTATTAGGATAACTGTAATCTTTGAAAATGTATTTATTTAGTTGACGTTCTGCAGTGAGAAGAGAAATAAAAATATGTAGATTATTTGTGCATCCACACATAATACGACTTTATGAAGTGATAGAGACACCGGCAGATATATACGTTGTCATGGAGTATGTGAAATCTGGAGAGCTATTTGATTACATTGTAGAGAAGGGAAGATTACAAGAGGATGAAGCACGGAATTTCTTCCAGCAGGTAGCATTTGTTACCTTTTCTTCTAACGAGACTTCTCTTGAAATATCTATCATACCAGCAAAGGGTGAAGAATATTGATGTTGTAGCTGTTAATATTATTTTAGTTGTATAACTGGAATTTTTATTCTTATGATCGTGTAATTTTTCATTTTATTATCTTATAAGAAATAATATCATAAAAGTAGTGTAAGAGAGGGGAGCGCTCCCAAGAGAATAGACAAAGAGCCAACAATGGCAAGTATACTTTCTATGAGCCATAGAATTGTCTGTCCATGGGGGCATAGCGATTTCTATGGCCAATGATTATACTCTATGGGTAAACATTGCTAGGAGCCAAATCCAGCTGATTGTTGTAATTGTAGATTCTCATTGTGTTTTGTATCTACAATTGCCATTAGTATTTTTTTTGAAAACTATTATTGTTGTGTTGAAATACAATGGTGAAAACGTTCATGGTAGCCTTCCGTCTAAGTATTTATACGTTTTACACAACATGATGGGAATTGTTATTGGATTTTAAAGTGTTTAGGATTGTAAAGTTGCTGATTATTTATCCTAGGTACTGTGCTTCCTTATGCATACATAAACCAGACTATATGTTTGATAGAATGTACTTAGTCAACTCAGTCAAGTAATACCAATACCCACTGTGAAGCGGTGTGGAAATCTTATTTTAAAGCTTAGCAAAAATAACTTTGTAGCCAGTATGATAAGGAATTAAGACTATAGTTAAATATGGAAAGAACAATGATTTTAGATTGGTAATTAGTGGTTCTATGGTGCAAGCTTTCCACTATAAGGCTACTCATGATTATTTTTGTTGCTGGTTTTTTATTATTCTTTCTGAAAACAGATTATTTCTGGGGTGGAGTACTGTCACAGAAACATGGTGGTTCATCGGGATCTTAAGCCCGAGAATCTGCTTTTAGATTCCAGAGGCAATGTGAAGATAGCGGATTTTGGCTTGAGCAATATCATGCGTGATGGTCATTTTCTGAAGACAAGTTGTGGAAGCCCGAATTATGCTGCTCCAGAGGTTTTGATTTAAAGCCATTGGTCATCTAAAATTTATTGTTGATATAATGAGACAAAATATGCAAGGCTAGTGGATGCAATAATGGGGCTATAGTGCATAAACTTTTGTGCAGGTTGTTTCTGGTAAACTGTATGCTGGGCCCGAGATAGATGTTTGGAGTTGTGGTGTTATCTTGTATGCTCTTCTTTGTGGTACCCTTCCTTTTGATGATGAAAACATTCCTAATCTCTTCAAGAAAATAAAGGTATTGTTACACTCTAAATTGAGCTCAGATATTTCAAAATAAGTTATATAATACAGCTTGCTTTTGAGAATAGTATATATCATCAATTTATGATTGCTATGAAACTCAGTCTTCATGTAATCAGGTCACACTAACCTTTCATTTATTTGGTCTAATAAGTCTCAGTTGGTTAGTTGATCATCCTATCGTATTACATTGTTATTCAGGATGGAATGTACACTCTTCCTAGTCATTTGTCACCTGGAGCAAGGGATTTGATACCTAGGATGCTTGTGGTAGACCCGATGAAGAGAATAACCATTCCCGAGATCCGTCAGCATCAATGGTTCAAAGTTCGTCTTCCTCGCTATTTAGCTGTCCCTCCACCAGATGCAATGCAGCATATTAAAAAGGTATACTTGTGGTACTTCTTATGTTGTTAGCATTAATTAATGATTGTATGATTAGTTTGCTTTCGTATAGAGTCTAGAGACTAGTATCTACTGGTTGACGAATTATTTCTAGTTCTTTGTTATCTGGTTCTTATAATTCTTTAAAATTTATGACATTTCTGAGAAGTATAAAAGAAATGTATCAATTGTGAGTTCCATTATGAATGCATTATACTAGTTCTAAAGCAGTAATCTGTGGACAAGGTATTAGTGACTAATATATAATCATCTTATGTGCATTAATTTGGTTTATAGAGGAAAAAGGTTATATGTATTAAACTCCGAAAGAACAGGAAAAGTAATTGGTGATGTATCTCTTAACTCCAAACTGGTATTTAGTGATAGTATTTGAAAGAAAGCAGTCATCATATGACTAAATATTTCTGGCTCTTGTCATTTACACAATATTGCAAATTTCCCAGCGAGTTGATAGTATGAAGTATTAATTCATATCAGAAACATAATATTGAGAAATATCCCTCACACGTTGACAGTAAATATCTCTAAAGCTCAAGGGGTATTCTGCAACTTGCACTTTCCCACTTTATTGTGAAAGCATTTGATGCTTTCCTACTTAAATTGTGGAATTTGTGAAATGGACACAAATTCTGTGATAAGCGGAACATATATTCATATTGTCAATTATAACAAAAATTTCTACAAGATGGTAACTAAGCCATCTGCCTTACATAATGCAAATGATTGTCATATTGGTCCCAAAATGAGGATGTTGTGATGAACGATGTAGTTACCAGAAGAAGAACGGTCAATAAAAATTAGGATTGATATCTATTAGTAATAAAATAAGAGCCAGTAGACATGGGGTCTGTTTGATTACACTTATTTACTACTTAAATCTGAACAGATTCAACACTTATTCAGTTAAGTGCGTTGGATAAGAAATTTGAACATCACTTAAAACATTAAGTCACTTAAACACTGAAGACTGAAAATTTACGAAAATACTAAAAAGTATAATTTTCTTAAGCACCACTTAAAACCTTCAGTACTTAATTTTCAGTTTTATTAAACAACACCAGGGTCCATTTGATAACACTTATTTATCACTTATATATGAACAGATTTAGCACTTATTCGGTTACGTGCGTTGGATAAGAAATTTAAACAACACTGAACCACTGAAAATGATGTAAAATTTTAAGTGACATAGTCACCACTTAACAATGAAGTTTGAACACTGAAGATTTACAAAAATATCAGAAAATATATATTTTTTAAGCACTACTTAAAAACCTTTTGTACTTCTAATTCAGATCTTAAAATTTTCACTACTTAATTTTTCAGTTTTATCAAACATCACCTTAGTCTATGTTACATGGACCTTTCTAAAGTAGGTGAAGTATCCATGTCCAGCACATAGTAGTCGGACATGGGTATGGGATATGTGTCCGACACTTTTGGTAGGGCACTTACCTAAATTTAGATCTAAATGATTTCATCTTGCTATCTTATTACTTCAAATGAGTGAAATGTCAAATTTAAACACTATATTTAATTAAAACACCATTGCACACGTAAGAATAAAATAAAAACATTAAATAAAATGAATATTTAGCCGTGTCCATGTGGCCTTTTGTTACTAGATTTTGTAAGGTTGCATCAATGCAAGAATCCCATTTCTTTTTGTTTCTTAATATGGTCTAGCAGTTTTGATGCGGAGTTTCTTGCTTTCCTATGCACGATTAGATGATCTGAATTGCTTACTATTTGCAGATTGACGAAGAGATTCTTCAAGAAGTGCTTAAGATGGGATTTGACAAAAACTTGTTGCTTGAATCTCTTCAAAACAGAATACAAAATGATGTATGCGTTTTATGATACATGCCTTGTTTTGCACCTTTTATTCTTCTAGTTGTGGCTGTATGTCTCACAAATCTTTACTTCAGGCTACTGTTGCATATTATCTGCTTTTTGACAACCGGTCCCCTGTTTCCAGTGGCTATCTTGGAGCTGAATTTCAGGAGACCATGGTGAGTTTGTTTGTGAAGTTATCAATTGCTGGTGTACTCTATAACTATTTATTACTCATAATGTAAAACATATTCCAGTGGTGTTGCATGTCTAACGGAATACTAGCCAGTTTCTACCTGCAAAGACAGTAGTACTAGAGAAGCTAGCATTACTATTTTTTGGTAATATTCTGCTCATGAATTTTTGGTTACTACCTGGCTTACTTAAAGAAAAACAACTATCTAATGTTTTGTTTCTGGTCTGGAGTTATGGCTTGTGGTGTATCAGATCAAATGGTGCCAAAACTAGAGGTTTGTGGTTAACTTTGGAAGGTCATATTTGAAAGGAACTCAATGATAAGAATTCTACCCTTGGCCACCCCATTTTTATGGAGCCATTATATTAGTGTGTTATAATGAATTTGGCAAACTTTAGGGAAAATTATTACCTCAAGGTGCAAGAAAATCATAAGCATGAGCCTCGTGATTTTGTAAACTGTGTCCTCATACTTTGTCTGTGAGATCAACTTCCTTCAAACAAAATTTAAGGCTCTGTTTTGGTAGTAAAGGTTTTCCAGATGTATATATCATTCTGGGTCTTAAGATATTTTGTTTGCATACATGCAAATGCCTATATTTACGTCTTTAGAATCTCCATTTCTTCTTCCCCCCCTCCCTTTTTTTTTTCTTTTGCTTTCTTTTCTGTATACACGTCTCTGTGGTGATGCTGGTGATTTTTTATTTTTATAATTTTTTTTTTCTCGAGTTTTTGTGTTTGTCTGTGCGGGCTTGGGAGTGTAGGCTTGTTGGGTTGTAGGCCTTTGTTCTTTATTTGTGGGCTTTGCTTGCAACTAGGTATAATCCATGATTATCAAAATTTATCAGTATGGGGCTTGGGTTATATCCACCTTTTCCACTTTTCGTAATATTTATAAATAAATTTCTCTAGGATGAGCTTTCATAATTAACTGTAGAAAGAGCAGAAGCCTTTCAACTTTGGATGGCTATGATTCCAAGTTATCCACTACTTACATAGAAAGGTTATTTAAAAAAATTCGTGAGACCATATATGCTTTCCATAATTTCTGCAATATGTTCGCTTCCTTGTTCTCTGGCTGAATTTCATCTATTTATTGTATATGTGTGCAGTTATATAATTGGTCAAGTTATGCCAAATTTAGAGGCGTTAGCTCAACCCTGTTTATATGTCTATCCAGGAGTGTGGTTCGGCTAGTTTGCTTCAAGATGATTTGTCACTTTCGGCTGCTGGTCGTTACGTACATCAGGAGACTAATTTGAGGCTCCAGTTGCCAAGTCAGAAAAAATGGCTTCTTGGACTGCAGGTATTTGAGTGTATTTATACCATGTCATGATGGGCAAATGCCAAGAAGCATTCCTTAAAAATAAATCACAGATCGTGTTTATCTGATCCATCATGTGTTTAATTGTTTTTTAGGGGAATAAGAATGGTTTCCTACTTGCACATGAAATAGTTTAGATAACCATTGTTTATGATTGTTCTAGTGATAAGCGCTAGTAATTTGTTTAGTACCATGTAGTTGAAATTAGCACTGACAATACAGACAATATCTCTGATGACAGAGTACGCAGAATATCCCCAGTCTGGATGTTGTAAAAGGGGGCGGGGTTGAATTGGCCTTGCAAACAAAATTATTATTTTTTAACATATTCTTTTCTATTTAAATTATTTTTTACTCACAATTTAAGAAACAAGTATGTAAAAATGTGTAATTCCTAATTTTAAAATATCCATGGTACGGATATGAAATCAAAAACTATAAATCATTTTCATTGAAAGATAAAAAAATTCAGTTTAAGCCCCATTGGGGAAAAACCCACTGAACGTAATTGCAGACACGGAAGCGGTGTAATGGGAGCTTACCGACATAATGTTATAAAATAGCTTATCGCAGATGTGAATATCTTTTGGTATGCAGGTAGAGCCCAAAATACACTACAACGTAAATCAGCCGTTATATATTTATACAAGTGGTGTGAAGTCTTCTTGTGGTGCTGAACTCCTTAGAAGCTCTATATATGATTTTTGTCATCACTCAAAATGCACTTACCATCTAAATGAATTGATGATGTATAAAAGACTCACATTGCTTTATATCTTGGGGGTTTTGTTGGTTTTTCTGAAAACATGAGGTCTTTATATTTACTTTGAAGTAGGAAGGGTTCAGAGTTCAGATAGTTTCAATTATGTTTGGAAATTGCCTTGCTGCAGGTTTTTCGTCGATCTAGGTCAGGTTCGATTGGTCAAACCTAGTCCAGTGGGCTTCGAGCGATCCTATAATCGATCAAACTCTTCTGTCCTAATCCACCTATAATTTAAGTTTTTAAAGCAGTTTTATGCATCTAAAACATATTTATGAATCAAAACATATCATTTTCTGACCTTAGCATATACAATGATTTGAATCGATGCATTTGCACCCCAATTAAAAAATTCAGATGTAACTACCTTTTTGTCCTTGATGAATCTTTGGATGGACCCTTTTTTACCTTTTGGCAAAGTTAAGTTCACTACTTAACTTACCTAACTTCTGTAAAACACTTGCATAGATTATATTTGATATATGAACTCCATTATGTACAAAAGTTTCCAGACCTCAGTTGTATTGACCTAAAACCCATAATTCTTCTAACCAATTATTGAAGTACCTGTAACAAGTGTAACTGATTTTGTTTGTTTGTTTGCTAGTCTCCAGCCCATCCTCGTGAGATAATGACACAAGTTCTCAGAGCTTTGCAAGAACTGAATGTTCGTTGGAAAAAGATTGGGCACTATAACATGAAGTGTCTGTGGTTGCATGGATTTCATCCTAGTGAAAGTGTGGCTAGCAATCATGTAGATGGTAACCTATCCATCATTGAAAACAATTTTCTGTCTCAGGTCATCATGAAGTTTGAAGTTCAGGTAATTATTTATCCTGCTTTATTTCCCTTCTATTTCTTATCATGGTTACTGTTGTAAGCAATCTTATGCTTCTGGGCCTCATAGCAACAGATTTATGCATGTCACTTATGTGGCATTCCAGAACCTGCAATATTGGCTTAATTCAGCAGCTTGTCATTTTTATTATTTTTTTGGAATGTTGAGGAACTCACACACCCACATGAGCCCTATAGGGCTCGAACCCCAAACCTCGCCCAATTTGGGGAGGAATGGAAATACCATCAGACCACAAGGCCATTGGTAGCAGTTTGTCGTTTCCAAACGTGATTATGATCAAACCTTTGGGAACACTTGATTAGAGTACACTTTCCTGCGCTACAGATAAGATTTACATGTCAATAATATGGTATCTATATAAATGATTTTACAACATTCGGTTATCCTAAATTTTGAATATAAGTTTGTTATATGGAAAGTAGATGTTTTGCTCTTGTAATGAATGTGAAAATTAGGTAAATTTGGATTTTAATTTTAGGACTAACCTTGTAGAACTCCCTTGAGAAGCAGTCAACTTATAAAAGGATGGTAACAGTCTTCGTGATCACGAAAAGGTCTAACAAGTTGCCTTCCCTTTTGTTTTGTTTTTTTTTTCTTTTTTGCATTTGAATTAGCTAACGTGAAGCATTAATTGCAATACCATACTGGTTTTGGTGAAAACTCTTTTCTCTGTGTGTTATTTAAGATTATTGCCCAAGATTGTGCGTATCTCTTAGATTTCTTTGTTGGGATGCATATATTGCTGCTTGTATGCTATTTGTTGTGCTTTTTCGCAGTCAATTTTTTTTATCCACGTGTGGAATTCCTAGTCTCTTTGCCTGAGAGAGGCAGTCTGTGTGTGTGTGTCTGGAGGGGGGATGGATAAGAGGCCTTTAGAAGTTGAATTGGACCTGTGGCCCAATAGTCTAAATGCCACAGAGAGCATATGGGAGGACACCTCCTTGACCTATCGTATAGTATATACTGAAGCTATCTGAGAAGACCGATTAGGATAATATTGCATCATTTCTATAGTGCCCATAAGCAATGTGCCAGTTTACACTAGACATTTTCTGTATCCTGTGTTCAGATTCTTCAGAACAAATAATTGTAACAAGAATGATGAAGCATATATGACACTTCATAACATACCAGTCTTTCTAAAATTGATATACAGGAAATGACTTATTTAAGATTGATTTTGATGCTAAGCTACTGTTGCTGATATGCATCTATCCACTGTAATGGCAGCTGTACAAAACTCGCGACGATAAGTATCTGCTTGATTTACAGAGAGTCAGTGGTCCGCAGTTCCTCTTCCTTGATCTTTGTGCTGCTTTTATTATACAACTAGGGGCCCCAAGTTCTTGAGAGAAGAAATTGAACCAGAAGCACTGACAATGCTTGTGAATAAGAACCTTTTGCTGTATATACAGATGTATGGTCTTCTTTCTTCCTTTTTTGGTCTTCGTTTTGCTTTTTTTTGTTTGTTTGTTTGTTTGTAAATCTTAGTCCCCTACTAATAGGGTTAAGGTTATATATGTAGAGCCAGGACCTAAGAGGGCTGGCCTCTCTTCCCTAAGAAACAAGATGTATCTCTGAGTTGGTCACACCATCTAAATTGGAGTAGCAATTACCAAACATAAATCTTTTCTCTTGGTTTATTTTGTTTGTTTCATCTTAAAGCAGCTAAAATTTAATATTTAGTCTGAGCAACCTATGCATAGCAGATACATCCCAATATTGCATGCTCGGAACAGGTACTGACTAAATAATTGAAGTGTTGAAGGATGCAAACAGATTTACAGTGGTTTGTGAAGTTCATCGCCTACTAACCATCAAACTGGATGATTACATTTTGAAGGTCAGAAGGGAAAGAGGTTTTACTTCTGCACAACACATATTCAAAACAATTTACTGCAGGATCGTTTTGCAAATCAAAGAATGGAAAAAGCAGGATGGGATGGACATTGTCAATTCCATTCTCCTATTCAACTGATAATTTTGTCAGGTTATTGCTCTAACTGGGGCTTTTACCTCCCCTGAAATGTCTCTGTAAACAAAGGGGAACAAACTAAAACTTCAGAATCATCACTGATGTCTGTACTTGGGCCTCCTGTACTGTCCTTTCCTTCTAGTGGTTCCAGTTCCAAATCAATGAACTCTGCACCATTAAAAAGTTGTGAGGATGCTTCCTGAAGCTGCAAAGCAAACTCCAAATTCCACAATACATCTCCCATAGAAGGTCTATCAACACCATATTCTGCCAAACATTTCTCTGCTGCTTCAACAAACTTCATCAATGATTCTGAGCTGATGTTACCGGCAAGATGAGGGTCGATGATTGTCTTGATCAAGCCCTTCCTGTGCTGTTGCATCGCCCACTCAGCCAAGTTAACCTGCTCCCTAGGCAATTTAGGGTCTAGAGCAGGCCTCGCACATAACACCTCAAACAGGACTACTCCAAATGAGTAAACGTCGGATTTTTCTGTCAGTTGCTGCCTCCTGAAGTACTCGGGATCAAGATAACCAAAGCTGCCCTTCACTGCTGTGCTAACATGAGTTTGCTCCAATGAGGGTGCAGCCTTAGACAAGCCAAAATCCGAAACTTTTGAGACATAAGTTTCATCCAGAAGAATGTTTGTTGTTTTCACATCACGGTGTATAATACCTTGAGCTGCACCAGTGTGGAGATAATGCAGTCCACGAGCTGCACCAATGCATATTTCAAGCCGTTGTCTCCAAGTTAAAGGAGGCAGAGTTGAGCCATAGAGGTGGTCGCGAAGAGGGCCATTAGACATGTACTCATAAACCAGGATCATCTCTGATTGTTCATCACAGTATCCAATAAGCGACACAAGGTGGCGATGGCGAAGTTTGGAGAGCATTTGTATCTCTGTGTGGAATTCGTTGATGCCTTGTGCTGAACTTTGGCTTCCGCGCTTAATCGCAAGCTTTGTTCCATCTTCCAGTTCTCCAAGGTACACTTTTCCAAACCCTCCAACACCAACCACTGCTTTTTCATCGAAGTCTTCTGTTGCACTGCGCAGTTCATTGAGGGTGAAGTACCTGCCTACACCAATTCCAGATGAGAAATAACTTGAGTAGCTACTCTTGCTTTTGCTAGACAGGAAACTGCAATGGCTGGAGTTGAGAGGAAGGAGCCATGACGAGAAGCTTCTTCTGCTTCGCTGCTTCCCCCAATCCGGAGGTCTCCTTTGCGATAGAACAATGCCAATTATAAGCAACAATATCGCCACCACGCCTATTGCCAAACCAACAGTCTCCACAATTTTAGTTGTATCAGGCCCTGAATGCAGCCCCTGAAATTTCCCATCTAGAGAAAACAAGCCATCCAAGCTCCCAGCTGAGTTGCTCATTTTCATGACCTCCAACCCATTGAGAATAGCATTTGAGAGGCTTGACTGCACACTAGAAGCCGGACCAACCTGAACCTTTATGGAGCTATTGGCGATGGCAGAAGCGTTGAGCACGAAATCTTTGTAATAAGGGACAGCAAGGCCAGAGGTAAGTGTTGATAGATCAAGCATTGACACACCAATCATCCCATTAACATACACATTGAAGTAAAGATCATCAAGGCTTATACTCACAATGTCACAAAAATGCATTCTGATCAAGTAAGAGAAGCTTGGATCGATGCTGATCTCCCAAGTTAAATTGAAGTTTGAGTCAACCACACCAGAATCCGCCATCTGATCAGCAGTGGCATAGACCCAAGTTGGAGCAATAAAAGGGGTTGCGCCGCCCTCTGTGTACTTAACACTATCTGGAGCTACAGACACAGTTTTAGCCCCTTGTGGGAATGTCATGAACTGATTGTCAGTTTGCCATGTCCTCCACAATGTGTCATTTTCAGGAGTGATGACAGGCCCTCCAACATTCAACCGGTGAGACACCTCAAGCGCGTACTTGGACAAGCAATTGAAGTCCCCAACAGGAGAAACTGCAGATGCTGAATCCGAAATGAGGGCATCAGGAGCGGAAACAAGCTCAATTGCATTGATGAAAGCGACAGAATTCTTCATGGGTGAGAATTTGATGGAGAAATTATCCAAAGTAAT
This sequence comes from Cornus suecica, assembly GCA_963922005.1. Taxonomy (NCBI): domain Eukaryota; kingdom Viridiplantae; phylum Streptophyta; class Magnoliopsida; order Cornales; family Cornaceae; genus Cornus; species Cornus suecica. The sequence continues at coordinate 29,213,115 of OY998238.1, forward strand.
GTTAATAAGGTACTCTTTAAACACCATTTTGGTGCATGAAAAGCCATGTAAAAGAACAACATTATCTGTGGAGACACTGAAGACAGCACTTGTTAGATTATAAGTAGGGTGTGGCAGTGGATAAAAGTATAGACGAATCCAATGCCATCCAGGGCGAATGATGAGAAATCTGTACATTGATTCATCACGAAAAATCCTTGCTGTGTTGTACAAAGGAAGAGAAGGAGGAGGAAAATGGTTGGGAATAGAATCAACGGAAGCAAGTATATCTTCATCCGTGGAAAGGAAGGAAGCGGATTGAGGATCGGACTTAAAGGACCGGCCATCATAAAGAAGGGTGGTTTGGGGCGACCCACAATCGATGAGATAGTTATCATCAGGTATATATTTTGCTGTTGAAGGAGAGGAAACAGAGTTATCTATGTAAAACAAGAGAAGAGAGAGAGAAAGAAGAGAGTGGAAGCAGATGAAACTAGGTATCGATACTCCATACATGCCTTTTTCCATAATATTGATATTGGTGGCTTGTTTGTCAGATGTTCAGCTTCTACTTTTAAGCATAAGAAAAAGAGAAAGCAAAAGCGTTTTGGAGAAGTGGATACCCACTAGCTTGTACAAAACGTTCTTCCACGACTCAAACTCTATCAAAAAATTAGTCAAACATCATTCATAACAGCTTCTTAATCCGAAAAACCAGAAGTAGTGGTTGAAAAGCCAATCCAGATATGACTCAACTGTATGGTGGTGTTGAGGATGGATTAGAGAACATTGTGGCTATGGCAAAAGCAACTTTTGCAGGGGAGATGGAAAAGAGTTTGCTAAGGTAGACTAGGTAGTGATCTTTTTTTGGCTAGGACTAGGAGAGAAATGGAAGTGCATGTTTGATGAGGTGGTGGTGGTGTTTTTGGAGCTGTAGGGATAGAAATATGTATGGGAGAGTCAGTGTGAGAGGGTGGGGTGCATGTTTGGGAAGAACGTGCAGCCTGGAATGTGATGTGTATTGATTGAATATATATATATATATATATATATATATGTATGTATGTATATAGAAATGAATGAAGAGGGAGGTTATATGCATTGGGGTTTTGCAGTGTCCAGACTCCAGAGTGTTTCTGTGTTATAACTACCAACTAACAAAGAATGGGACCACTTATCACTCCTCAAACGCGTACCAGCTGGGGATGCTTGTTCAGGGGACCCTCCATGTTAGTTGACTTAGGAAGGGTTTTGCCGCCATTTTATTTTATATTCTATTTTTATATTTTTCTAATGTTTGGTAAAATAAACAAATATTTACTATTTTTTTTTTTTGGAGAGACTGAATTCTCAACCTACTTCCCTATTGAGAGAAAATGTTAGGATATTGGGCTACGGCTTTCAGTTTTTGTTGTCATTAAATGAAATAAAAATAGCGAATCAGATTAAGAGGAAGAACAACATTTGATATCTTTCTCTTTGAATAAGATGTCAATTCTAGCCACAGTTTTATTAGATATAGAATTCCCTTTTTCCTTATTTAGTTACTCCACCATCTCTGTTAACAGCCATCTACTCTAAAAATCTAAGTTGTTAGTACATTTTTTAATACTTGGGAGAACCCAAATACTCTTTCGGATTCAGGAAACAACTCTTAAAATTTGATTCGATTTCATCACATTTTCATCTGCTCACAATTTCAAAAATATAAAATCACATTTTTTTATGGTATAGTTGAAGTTTGGAAGTTTAAAGGGAGAGTATTTTTTTTTATTGAATTTTTACTGTTGGCCGTTTAGTTTAGTTCTGATTTTCACTGAATTGTTAAAACAAATTTGATTTCAAAATATCTAAATCGATTCAACTTACGGTTTGCAGTAATATCTCGTCCGATTCATAATGTTTTTAATGTACCATTACACAACATCGACACTTATTTGACAATCATTTTCAATTCGATATTGTTCGAGTTCATTACACTGTTACCGTAACTGAAATCGATATTGTCTATTACACTGTTACCGAAATCGATGTTGTCCATTACCGAAATCGATGTTGTCCATTATACTGTTACCGATTACACTATTACAGTAACTGAAATCGATATTGTCTATTACACTGTTACCAAAATCGATGTTGTCCATTATACTGTTACCGTGACCGAAAAAGATATTGCAACGGCCAACCACGACTTTATGCACTTCTTAACAACGGAAGAAAGAGAAATTATATCAACAGTTTAGAGGAGTTACAATTTATTTTGTTTCTAAAGCCATTGAATTGAGATCAAATAGATATAACATTTTGGGCCCGGGCCCGACAGACCTGGGGTTGTTCAATTGTTTGATCATCTTAACCTAGAAGAATGAATACTCAGCAACTTTGGTTGGACCTGTTCAAATTAAGTTTGAGCTTTATTGGCAATCATTGATGTCTTTATTAAAATTGGTGATTGTTTCATATGTTTGCATTCTACCCCTCCTAAATTCATTATCCTTCTGGTTGGAAATAGTAAATAAACTTATAAATACTTACTTCATTGTTCATAAATCAAGTCGAGCTCAAGTGCTAAAGTGATCTTCACCACATTTTTGCATGATATAGTTACATAGATTAATCAACTATAAAATCTAAATTAATTTCACGAGCTCAGAAAGAAGTATGATCGATAATTGTCGGACCGAATTCAAATTCAAATTTTTTAGTTTAATGAGATTTGGAACTAAATCAACGTGAAGTCGACAAACAAATTTATTGAGTTTGAACTGACTTTTTATTTCAGTTTTTTTGCAAGTCAAATAATCTAAAATAAGAAAGAAGAAGGGCTGATGAGATAACAATAATGAATTACAAATAGAATTAGTTTGAATTTCATAGAAAACTAAATAGGACTGTCCATAATCACAGACAAATGAAAGATTTTCTCAATATTCTTATTTATCCATTTGATATTTTGAAAATGGGTTGATTGCATTTCAAAATTCATTTATTGAGTATTTTTTTATACACATAAACATCTACTGTATTTATTGGAATATAGGATGTGAATGTGATAGACTAATCAATTAATGAACCTAAGTTGTTAGTTTGTGAAAATAAACGCTTAGCGCTGAATAAAACTTAATATGCCTTTCTTCACCGCTCCTAAAAAGGGTTTTGGCATAATTATGTTAAATTTCAGGCAAACTTTCAAACTTATAATAAGAATGCTGGGTATGGTTCGCGGATTACAGTTCAGCCATAGTTATGGTTAAGTCATAAAAGTTAATATCAGTGATGTTTGTGTACCGGAATTGATATCGACACTTTTCAAAAGTGTTACTAACTGATCGATACGTAACTTATAGGCTCGTAAATTGTGTACCAGCATTGACACCTTTCAAAAATACAAACCGATCAATACATAACTTATCAGATAATACGCTAAACCACATCCACACTGATGATAGACAAATTAATATTCTCTTTATATTGATGAAAATTTCTCCTTCATATAGCAATATTGTTATATATAGTAAATCCATTTTATTTTAGTCTGTCTCAATGTCATGGAGAAGTTTAGGGACTGTTTAGTTTGTATTTCTGAGAGCAATTTTATGTTTTCTGAAAACTGTAAAAAAAATATGTTTGGTTCAGTTTTCTAATAACTCATTTTTATTATTCTTAGGGCCTGTTTGGATAGGTGGTTTTGGGTCTGGTTTTGGTTTTGGTCTTTGATTTCAAGACCAAACCATGTTTGGTTGGTGGGTTTTGGACTTGGTTTTGGGCTTTTTAAAACCAATCACTAAAACCATGGTTTTGGCCCACCAATTTTGATTTTTCTCTCTCTATATATATATGGCCAAAAATATGAATTATTTTGAAAAAAATAATATATAATATTTGGAAAAAAAATTATATTTCCCCATTTTATATCTTTTTTTTTCTAAATTTTTAAATTTTTTCAGTATATAATAAAATTATTCAGAATTTTATATTTTTTTTGAATTATATATATTTTTTCGAATTTAAGATATATTTTTTGAATTTTATATATAATTTTCACATTTTAAAATATTTTTTTCGATTATATATATATTTTTTGGAATAAAAAAAAATAGAAATGTCAAATATTTTCAGGAATTTTAAATATTTTTTAATTATATATATATTTTCATTTTAATATTTTTTTCCAATTTTATATATATATTTTTAATACATATTAGTATATATATATAATTATACCAAGACCAATACCAACTTCTTACCAAACATTATATATAAGTTTTAGATTTATCTAAAACTACCCAAGACCACCAAAACCAAATTCCCAAATGGACTCTTAGAAAATTGTGTTATGGTCTCAAAGAGAATAATTTTTAGAAATACAAAATCAAGCAGCGCCTTAGCTTTCAAACTCTTTATTGAGCTATGAAAATAGTTGTCCAAAACAATTATTCCCAACGTTTTTGCTCTAAGCATACTATATTCTGAAAATTTGTGAAAATGAATTATGTTCCATTATCCAAGAACTTAAATAGACATAGTGACTTGGTTGTCCCTACAGATGTCAAACGGGTGAATGTGGGAGAGGCAATTCCTAGTATAATTTTATCCCATTAAAGGTAGTACTTCTCATTCTGTACCAGTTATTTAATGTTACACGAATTTGTGGAATTAATTTGTGTAATACCTTCAAAGGACGACTTCCTTGTGATTTAGGTCTCAAGAAAATCGTCTTTGAGGGTTAGACCTTTTATATAGGTTTTTTTTTTTTTTAATTTCTTTTTAGTTAATGGAGAATAGTTGTTCTTTGCTTTAAGCATAATCTTTATAATTTTATAATGAAAATATCTAATTTAAAAATGAATTTCAAAGAATTTTAATTTTCTACTATATGACCAAGAAGAATATTTCGCCCAATATTGACTTGTTTATATCCATCCATTTACAAATATAATCATTTCAAAACCTAAAAGAGATGCGTTTTTGTCCGGTAGCCTTCTTGAATATATATATATATATATATTTCTTTGTATTAGAGGAAGGCTATTTGAGTTGCTATCACAATAGCAACTAATTAAGGAAGTGGTAAATCCATTTGCATTATATATATTTCTTTATATTAGAGGAAGACTATTTGAGTTGCTATCACAATAGCAACTAATTAAGGAAGTGGTAAATCCATTTGCATTAAGTTAACATAAATGACACAACATATAAAGTGTATCTAAAACCAATATTTTTTACAAGAGACATTTCTCTGTTCTATGCCTATAATTTTCAATATTTTTTGTTGGTAAAAATATTGAGCAGAGAAAGGGAGGCTTTTCTGATTTCATCAAATGCAATACTTTTCTGGTTAACTTTCAAAGGCATCCAATGCCCCCATTTAATGCACCCAACTAAAAAAAGTGGTTAGTATGTCTAAAAAATACAGTAATTTAATTTGATTTTGAAATGTGAATTGATAGGGGTATCTCTAATTTTTAATTGTTGGATTAACTTCTGCAGTTCTTCTATTTCACTTCTAATATGAATTCATGGGTGAAAGTCGAAATCTATATCTATCTATCTATATATATATAGAGAGAGGGGGAGTCAAATTCTAGAGAGATAATTTTGGAAGGAAATGGTAGAAGGGGGCACCGCAATTTATGGTGCAATTTTTGAGAGAGGGAGACATTTTTCATATTTAATTAAACACAACTAATCCAAAATTATTCTATACAAATAAATATTGTGCGTATATGTTCAATACAATAAAGGTAAGCTACAGTAAAGGGGGATCCGCGGTGACATAGCCCGCGAATCCAGGGATTTATCAAAGAAAAGTTGGAAAAAGGTCAACATGGGATCTCATAATGAGATCAGGTACACAAGAAAGTTTTACAAATAGGTGATTATTGGGAAGTTTGACAAAGGGGGTCATAACCAAAAAGTCAACCCCACAACCCTATGAACTAATCGTGTAGGGAGTGTCTATTAACTATCCTAGGAAAATGTTTTGAGGAGATAAATGGTAGGTCACAACTTCATTTATCAAAAACTCAAAATATAGTACTCAGGATGTGTTAAAAGATTACCCGGGAAGCTATGACATCAAGCAAAGGAGTATGCGCATATTGGATCTCGCGATATAAAAAGGTACTCGTGGATCAAGTCTCGCGAGATAGAGGATAGCCGCGGATGGGATCTCGCGGCATAAAAAGGTATCCGCGGATTTAATCTCGCGGATAATTATGCTGACGTGGCATTAATTTAAGCCTAGTCAAAAGTCTATAAATAGGGGACTAGAGTTTCATTTTGGTAAACTTTTGGAGACTTAGAGAGAGAAATTTCTAGAGAGAGATAGAGTGTTCTCAAGCTGTGTACAATGCTTCTATTTTCTGTTTCTCTCCCATTTCTCTTTCTACACTTCTGTAAATCATCAAAAGCAATAAAATCAACAACATCATTATTTATGTGTTTATCTTGTGTGGAAACTATCTCTATATCAAATTAAATCAGAACCCCTACATTAAAGGCGACTCTATTGGGAAAAGAGATGTCTTCTGCACAAGTTGAGCCTCATCATACTGTATTATTGAACTTAAATATTGGTATAGTACGTAATTCATTACAAATAAGTGAAGAAGAAAAGATCAGGAGGAACATGAACAAAGCTCTCAACCTTCATGTATAAGTCCTTCACAGGTTTTATCAACATTCTACAGGAATGCCACTTTTAACCTTCCATTCTCCAGCAGCAGAACAAACACTAAAGTATATGGATGCTCTAAATGCATCTTCAATTTTTTCTAGACAAGCGTTAGTGAAACAGAATTCAGGTCCTAGTGCCTATATTCAACTACAATGAATACTGTTGTGAATCCCTTGCAATGGAAGCAAGTATATCTTCATACGGTGTCATTCATCATTGGGGAGTTACGTTTTTTTTGGTAAATTGAATTTCCATCCATATTAATCCAGATATTTCGAATTAGAATAATGCTAAGATGAAAGGGGATAAATAACTTGTGAACTTCAAAAGATGCACGTACAGTGATATGTTGCCACCAGACTCTATGTCCCTCATATTGTTGAAATTCGTCGCCAAAGGGATAACATGTTCACCAGCTTTGTGCCCTTCCCCAAGCAAAGTTCGTTCGGATAAAACAAGGACAAGATATAGAATACTAGCAGTTAGGTAATGAATCGATTGACGCACCGAGGTGTTCAGGCAAAAGGGTTCAACAAACCCAAATGTAGTATAAGCATCTGAGGCAAGGTCATAAAGATGTAGGTCCCATTTATATTCAGAATTAGTCGAACACAAAATATTGAAGCAAATATGCGAAAGAGAGAAATTGGAGTAAAAGGGTAATAATATGCATTCCTTTTTGCAAGATAATTAATCCTGATGGATCAAAACCATCAGTATCATCTGCCTTAGTTTGGAATCTAAATATATTCTAGTTCCCAAAAAAACTAATAACCCGGACGAAGAAATTGCTCGCAACCAATAAAGTGTAGATCGCCATAATAAGTGGATAAATTTTGTTAAATCCCTTTCCAAAGAAAGGAACAGCATCATCAATGTTCCCTTTCCGCTGCAATCATGACATTAGCCATCAATAAATATTAATATTTCTTTGAGGAAGAGAAGTTAATGAAAGCTTTAGCTCATTTGCTACTTAAGAACTCAATACAGCCTAAACCCGATGTGCATGAAACTCAGTTCGTTAAAATTGGTATCAAAAATCAAAATCTAGAATTGGTGCCTAATGAAATTTGAGTTACAATGGTTCAAACAGGGGCAACGAAACTTGTTGAAACAATTATGTCAAATGGGGTCCCTGTACTTTTTATTCCTAAACCCTCGACACACCAGCTGCTCCTATTCTCGGAACTTAGACATAGGCCCATAACTACTCCCCTTCTCCCGACATACAACCATAACAGGTACCTTTGCCCCTCTCTCATTCTCATTTGTGACAATATTTTTGTTGAATCAATTATAGACCAAGGAGAAAATATCATGTGACCATAACCCAAAAGGAAATTTTCTTTACTTGTTTTAATCAGATTCATTATTTTTGTGGTTAATGTGTGACAAGACAAGAAATGATAGAATTAGAAAACAAGAGCATCTGTGAGATGGTTGAGGTAGCACTAATTGGGGATAAACTGAGAGAAAATGGGTTAAGATGGATTTGTCATGTACAAGAAGAGAGCTAAGTGCGCCATTTAGGAACAGTGACACAGCCCACGTAGAGGGTACCGTTAGGGGAAGGAAAAGGGAAAAAAAAAACCTGAAGTTAACGCGGGTAGAGGGAGTAAGGAATCATATGCTAACATGTGATTTGACCAAGACTATATGACCCTGGGTAGAACGGAAAGAAAAAATAGGATTTATTTAGTCGAACCAAGTAGTTGGGAAAAGGGGCAAAAGGCTTTGTTGATTTGAGTTGCTTTGATGGATAACAAAAAAAGATCCGAGTTTATATAATGAGTATATAAAAAAATTTCTATCACGTCACAAGAGCAGGCATTGGACATGGTTGAAGTATTCTACTTTTCCTTTTCCATATAAGTCAGCAATGAATATTTCATCCCACTATAAAGGGACCTGGAAGCCATACATCCATGTGAACGATAAAACCTCATGTAACAGTTAGGGAAATTACAACAGATGTCTACACATATGCACTATATTTTACGTGCTTTCTTGTAAAAAATTAAAGGTGACAGGCCAGTTATCTTGCAGACTGTAGTTTCTGCTAGAGGACCATTTTGGCAGTTACAAGAAAAACAGCCACCAAAGTACATTGATAGATGAACTCACCTTCTCAAAAATAGTTTTTTTTATGAAGACGGTGTTGGACCTAATTGTAATCAAACACACACAAACACAATATTTACGTGGTTCCCCAAATTTGGGTACGTCCACGGAGGGGTAGCTCAATATATATCGGGATTTCTTTTCTCTTTACCTCACAAAACTCTTACAGACTTTGAGCTTGTTAACCACACATATACAACATGTATCTGTCCCATATATATAGGGTTTGAGAGAGGAAATCAAAATGATAATAATCATGTGCTGTCAGAGGTAAGAGTGACAAACTTCTTCACGCATGTTTTGGTGAAGACTTTGGTTCATGCATGTGAAAGGTGGCATGGTTGTGGAAGCTTCTTTGGAGGTCATCCTATACATCACATTCTCTCATTTCATCATTGCTCACCTCATATGCATGCATGCATGACTCTCATAACTTGAGTCATATATTTCCACAAATCTCCACCATGACGAAAGAGTTCACTGATTAAGTCTTCTGATTGAGCTACCCCCCAATGCGCATTTAAGCGCTCTGAGTCCGAGAGATATTGATCAAGTCCAAACAGTATTGAAACTTGATCCCTGTAACCACTTTGGTAAGCATGTCTGCAGGATTATCTGCAGTTCTTATCTTCTGTAGTAGAATGTTCCCATTATCTACTATGTCTTGAACAAAGTGGAACCGGACATCAATATGCTTGGTACGACTGTGATGGACCTGGTTCTTTGCCAAACAGATGGCACTTTGACTATCACAAAAAACCTTCACGGTTTCTTGAAAAATACCCAAGTCTGTAGTCAACCCTTGAAGCCAAATAGCTTCCTTGAAAGCTTCGGTTACAGCCATATACTCTGCCTCTGTAGTAGACAAAGCCACCGTTGACTGTAATGTTGACCTCCAGCGTACTGGTCCGCCTGCCATAGTGAATACATAACCGGTAGTAGATCTTCTTTTATCAAGATCTCCAGCATAGTCGGAATCAACATATCCAACTAGATGCTTACCCACTGTCTTCTCTCTCTCGAATTTTAACCCGATATCCACAGTACCATGAATGTACAGTAGAATCCACTTCACTGCTTGCCAATGGCCTTTACCAGGATTGTGCATGTATCGACTCACCATACTTACAACATGTGAAATGTCAGGTCTGGTACATACCATTGGATACATAAGAGCACCAACTACATTTGCATATGGAACATACTCCATTTGCCTTTTCTGATCATCTGTGGTTGGTGACATCTGTGCACTTAGTTTGAAGTGTGAGGCCAGCGAGGTGCTTACGGATTTGGTGTTGCCATCAATGGCAAATATCTGAAGCACTTTCTTCAAATACTTCGTCTGAGTTAAACACATTGTGCCTTTCTGTCTGTCCCGCTTGATCTCCATCCCGAGTATCTTCTTAGCTTCGCCAAGATCCTTCATCTCAAACTCTGAGCTCAATTGAGCCTTCAGTCTATCGATCTCCACCTTGCTCTTAGATGCTATCAACATATCATCTACATATAAGAGCAAATATACAAATGTACCATCTGGGAGTTTTCGAAGGTATACACAATGATCAAAATGACTTCTAGTATACTTTTGTTGCTTCATGAAGTAGTCAAACCTTTTGTACCATTGTCTCGGGGACTGTTTCAAGCCATACAGTGACTTGCTCAATTTACATGCCCAGTTCTCACGTCTTGAAACTTCAAACCCATCTGGCTGAGTCATGTAAATCTCTTCGTTCAAAGTGTCATGGAGAAATGAAATTTTGACATCAAGTTAAGCTAACTCGAGATTAAACTGTGCTACTAAATCCAAAAGTATCCGAATAGAGGAATGTTTAACAACAGGCGAAAATACCTCGTTGTAGTCGATTCCTTCCCTTTGAGCGTAGCCTTTCGCTACTAGTCTGGCTTTGTATCTGATCTGGTTTATGCCGGGATCACCTTCTTTCTGAGCATAAACCCATTTACAGCCAATAGCCTTCTTGCCCTTTGAAAGTTGAACTAGCTTCCAAGTCTGATTTTGATGTAGAGACTTCATCTCTTCATCCATTGCTGCCTTCCACTTCTTACTATCAGTATTGTGCACTGCTTCTCTGTAAGTGTTAGGGACATCATCTTCTGTCGCTGGAAGGGCAAATGACACCATGTCAATAAATCGGGCAGGCTTCTGAATGACCCTTCTGGGTCTGCTGGCGGCGATAGAGTCTGGCTGCTGACTAATCACCTGTACTGGAGATGGAGTCTCCACCTCAACTGAGTCTTCGTCCTGACTATCAGAATCATCTTCAGAACTATCAACCGGTGGCTCAGTATCTTCATGACTCTCAAACTCCACCTGTTGCTGAATATTTGGATTCACTTCTTCTTTAGTTGGAGTTGTCTGTCTCAGCATGACAGACTCATCAAAAGTAACATCTCTGCTACAAATGATCTTCTTTATTTCTGTGCACCACAATCGGAATCCTTTCACTCCTTCACTATGTCCCATTGATAAGTGCACAAAATAGAGTAATTTACCTAGCATAATGTCCTAATATGTATATATTTTTATTTCATGCAGGGGTTGATTTGCAAAAGAAAAGAAAGCAAAAATGATGAAAATGAAGAAAAAAGAAAGAATTGGTGGGGGAGAATGTAATAAATGCATATATATATATATGTGTGAAAGTGTATGTGAACGTGTGTATTTGTGTAAAACAAAAGAAAAGAAAAAGTTAAAATATATATATATATATATATATATATATATATATGAGAGAGTTGGTGAGTTGGTGGGAATTAAATATGAGAGAGAGAGAGAGAGTTGGTGAGAGAAGTGGTTGAGCATTTAAGGTAGAATTAAATGCAACAGTTATGCATTACGCCTATATATAATGACCATGTAGAAGCTGAAAGGGCTGGAAAGTGAAAAAGTGGAGGAAGGAGAGCTTAGAATACTTTTGTATCATTTTCATATTTTGTGTAATTTTTGTTCTATCAATGGAATTTTATTCTATTGTCTTGTTTCATTTTTTTATCAACATGTTAGCGTAAAACTCTTCTCAAGGGGGTGATGAAGCCACCATGGGTAAGATATAAATAATTTTTATTTTATTTCGTATTGTTTAATTCTCGTCCCGAGAGTATTCATTTTATGAGTCTCAATGAACAAAAACCTTACAATAGAGGTTGGACACTAAAAAATAGAAGGAAGATTTTCCGTGATTACCAATTAATGGAAATACGGGGAATGCCTACTACTATTTACATTTTATTTAAACCAAAACATTAGAGGGAGGATTCTTCGTGATTACCAATTAATGGAAATACGGGGAATGCCTACCAATATCTATGTTTATGTTTAATAGGTTGGAGAAGAATTTGCAATAGAAATATATAATATTATTTATATAGACCCGGGTGGTGGATTCTTTTCCTTTGAGATTTTTTTCCACCATTTGATAATTTTATCTAGTTATTTTAGTTTACTATTAAAAAATTTTAAGAGTTGTTTTAAGTGATTTCTTTTTATCTCGAAAAGTAAAGTTTTGGATCTTTGTCTCAAACGAGTTCCAAGTTGAGAGTGGTTCGACCCTATTTATTGCTATACTATTTTAAGTAAAGTATTAGTAGGTATAAATTCTTGTTGATCGGGGTGTGGTGAAACAACGACACAATATCATCAAATCTCAACCCGTCAAATGGCGCCGTTGCCGCTTCAACACTAAGAATTCGGAATCAAAGATCCTCCACTCTAATTCTTCGGGAATCCACCCGACCTTTCTATCCCTCCCTTTCTTTATTATTATTATTTTTTTTTCTCTCTATTTTGTGACATTCTGTTAGTTCTTTCTAAAAAAAAAAAAAAAAAAAAAAAAAAAAAAATTCACAGCCGTAGCATACTTTGGCATAATTTTCTTACACTTTCCTTTTCGTGGGCCCCTTTCTTAAAAAAATAAAAAAAATAAAAAAAAAAAATTTCAAAAGTCAAAGTAGTAGGTAGTACTTTTGACAAGTTAAAAAAAAAAAAAAAAAAAAAAAAAAAAAAAAAAAAAAAAAACAACTTTCTTTATTTTATAGTTTTGCTTTACTTTTGAAACTTTCGACAGTTAATTTTAGGTCCCTTTCCCATTCTGCTTGTCATTTTTGTATCTTATCTGATAGTTTTGATAGTTGAATTTTTATATTATTATTTTATTGTCTTTCTTTCAAATTATGAAACGGCCCTGCAAGAACATTTGGTAATTAATGTCATAAATTTTGATTGAGTGAGATTCAGTGCCGAGTATATATTTTGTAACTACCGGACCATTATTTTGTGCTTCTATTAAAAAAAAATTTCAAAGCTGGAGCCGGAGCCTCACTTTTGCACCATTTTCTTTTCCTTTCATTTTCGTGGGCCCGTTTAAAATATAAAAAAAAAAAAAAAAAAAAAACAACAACTTTCAAAAGTCAAAGTCGAAGCCTCACTTTTGCACCATTTTCTTCTCATTTCATTTTCGTGGGCCCGTTTCAAATATATATCTATATTAAAAAAAAAAATACAATAAAATAAAATCCGGAGCCCTCAAGTAATTTTTTTGAAAATTACTTTTGACCCCCTACTCATTTTCAAAATAATCAAACTCACCCATAATATTAAATAAACAAAAAAAAAAATTTAGATTAGTTTAATTCTTATTATTTTTATTATTCACTCAATTTTATTTTCATTTTTTTTTTACTTACTTGTTTATTTTTGTTGTTTTCTATTTGCAGGAGTTACCGTACCGGGTCGTCATCCAGGTTCCATATTTCTAAACCCTTGTTATTATTGTTATTATTTTCCCCTATAATAGGAAAGAATTTTGCATGCGACCTCTAGGGTAGAATAACATTAGACGTTACCCTAGGCTCCCGTTATTTGTATTTAGTTTTTTTTCATATAAATATTATCTTAAAAAAAAAAAAAAAAAAAAAAAAAGAAGATTTGTTTTTTATATATTTCTTTCTTATTTTATTTTATTCTTGTCTTGCTTGTGCATATTTTAAATTAGCATTTTGCATAAGATACTTAAGGGCAAAAATTCCCACAAGATACGGTCGGGATTTCATCACCCGTCTCCGTGGCCCACAAATCACAAAAATTCCTTGCATTTGTTAAATCATGAGCCGGATTTGATTAAAATTCATTAGCAATCAACCACTTTAGGGTTACGAGCTCATAGGCCCTCTAGGAAGGAAGCGGTTGGTAGTCACTCCAGTGAATCATTATCAAATTGATAAACGGTAGGACAGTTCTGTCTAGGAAAGTGAGGTTGACTCGGCATTAAGCAGGCCACGTGCCTCGCCACACTTTCCTGGGAACTACTCCGTTGTTAGTTGGACACCCAAATATATGAAAAAAAATCATAATCAGAAACTGGATATCCGGACCATACCTCTTTGGGAGTTTTCCCATCTAGTGCAGTTGCAGGAAGTCGGTTGACAATGTGAGTGGAGTATACCAACGCCTCTGCCCAAAATGCCTTGCTTAGCTCAGATTGAGATAGCATACATCGTACTTTTTCCACCAAATTGCGATTCATTTTTTCTGCTACTCCATTTTGTTGTGGTGTTCTAGGCACTATGAAGTGTCTAATTATCCCTTTATTCTGACAGATTTCCATGAAGGGATCTGATTTGTACTCGCCACCGTTGTCTGATCTGAGCTTCTTGAGCTTCCTGCCTGTCTGGGTCTCTATCATTTTCTTCCATTTAAGAAAGATATCTAGCACTTCATCTTTATGCTTCATAGTATAAATCCATACATATCTAGAAAAATCATCAATAAACGTTACAAACCAACGTTTACCTCCCAATGAAGCAATTCTGGATGGTCCCCAGATGTCTGTGTGAACATAGTCTAGTGTTGCCTTCGTTCGATGAATCGTCGTGCCGAAATTGACCCTTGTCTGTTTTCTTAGCACACAGTGCTCACATAAATCAAGTTTGCCAGTTTTGGCACCTTTTAGTCTGCCTTGCCTCACTAAGCCTTGCAACGCCTTCTCACCCGCATGCCCTAAACGCATGTGCTAGAGTTGGGTAAGATCGGCTGACTTGTTTTCAGAACTGCTCACCACAACTGCTCTTCCAGTTACTGTATACCCATCTAGGTAATACAAATTTTTCTTCAAAGTATTTCTCATTGCCACGAATGCACCTCGAACTACTTTCATAACTCCACCTTCCATGGTCACCTTGTAACCACTAGAATCTAAAACCCCTAATGAAATGAGGTTTTTCTTCAGGTCTGGAATATACCTGACATCGGAGAGTTTTCTGATTGTATCGTCGTGCATCTTCAGACGGATTGTTCCGATCCCTTTGGTCTGACATGTGTTGTTGTTGCCCATTAGCACAACTCCTCCATCCAGCTCCTCGAAGCTAGAGAACCAGTTCCTGTTCGGACACATATGATAAGAACAACCTGAATCAAGAATCCATCTATCAGACTGATCATTGTCTGATGATGAAACAGTAAAGGCTGCTTCTTCTTCGTCTTCCCTCTTTCGGGCAATATTGGCATGTGACTTGTCCTTGTTTGGACAGTCTCTCTTCCAGTGCCCTTTCTGGTGACACTGGAAACACTCATCCTTCTCTTGCCGTCTTTTGGATGATTCAGATCTGTTTGGTTGTGATCTGGATTTGGACCGCCATCTCCCTTTTCCTTTTGATCTGTTATTCGACCTGCCTCGGTCTACAGTCAACGCCTCTGATGTATTGTCCCGGTGATCATGTTGATCCTTCTTCCGGTACTCATTGTTTATCAAAGCGTTAGCAACATCTATGTATTTAACCTCATCTTTTCCATACATTAAAGTTGTGGATAAATGATCATAGCTTTCAGGCAGGGAATTTAATAAAATCAAAGCTTTATCTTCATCAAGAATTTCAACATCTAAATTCTGTAAATCTGCAATTAGTTTGTTGAAATTGTTTGAGTGTTTGATCATTGGGGTACCTTTCTTGTACTGGAATCTGAAGAGCTTTGACTTTAGATAAATGCGATTTTCTGGACTTTTCATCATGAATTTATCCTCCAGTTTCTTCCATAGATCTGCCGCCATATTTTCTTTCATCACAAAGTACTTCTGATCATTCGCTAAACACAATCGGATTGTGCCGCAAGCTTGACGATTAACGAATGTCCAATCTTCATCCGAGATATCCTTGGGCTTAGCATCCAAGGCAATCTGGGAACCATCTCGAAATAGAAGATCCTGAACTTCGCATTGCCACATGCCAAAGTTATTGGTGCCGTCGAATTTCTCCACCTCAAACTTTGCATTTGACAGCATGGTTCTCCTCATAGAACCGCTCGTCCCAACAGTATTCCCTCCAGTATCTCTGGCCTCTGATTACTCGGTATCCTGTACTTCAGTCATGACTTGAAATAACATATATAAAAATTGATGAAATTAACTCACCAACTAGGAGCAATAAAACTTCAAACCGAGTTTTCCCAAAATTAGAGTACTAATTTCGAAAAACGGAGCCCGCCGTTGAATCTGGAATGGTCGATTTAGCTAGGATCGACCTTTTGTTTACTCAAAACGGACTTAAAACGAGCTCGAAATGACCAAAACAGTATAGAAGGGCAAAACTGTAAATATCAGAAAATTCCTGACGTGGCAGCTGACAGCGTGACACGTGGCAGCCCCTGATTAGGCACACGTGGCAACTCCTGGATGGTGACACGTGTCACTCACTGGTTGGTGACACGTGTCAACATAGGATTGAGACACGTGGCAGTGACGTCATCTGATGACGTCATCGCCGGAAAAAATTCAGTCTCCGAAAAATTGGCCGGAAAAACCAGGTTGGCCGGAGAAGGCGCGTGGGCGCGTGCCGCCGATGCCCCTTGACGCGCCTATCTTCTGGAGGCGTGTGAGAGTACGTGGAGGGCTTGTTTGGCCTGAAATTAACGGGAAAATCTTCCTCTCTTGATGGGCAAGCTCCTAGTGTAATTGGTGTTTGAGTTTGTGGCTTGGTTTACTTCGAAATAGAGTCGAAAGGAACGGCTGTATTTTGAACAAAAATGGCTCTGATACCAATTGTTGGACTTAATTGTAATCAAACACACACAAACACAATATTTACGTGGTTCCCCAAATTCGGGTACGTCCACGGAGGAGTAGCTCAATATATATCGGGATTTCTTTTCTCTCTACCTCACAAAACTCTTACAGACTTTGAGCTTGTTAACCACACATATACAACATGTATCTGTCCCATATATATAGGGTTTGAGAGAGGAAATCAAAATGATAATAATCATGTGCTGTCAGAGGTAAGAGTGGCAAACTTCTTCATGCATGTTTTGGTGAAGACTTTGGTTCATGCATGTGAAAGGTGGCATGGCTGTGGAAGCTTCTTTGGAGGTCATCCTATACATCACATTCTCTCATTTCATCATTGCTTACCTCATATGCATGCATGCATGACTCTCATAACTTGAGTCATATATTTCCACAGACGGATGGGATTGAGAAATTTGTATGAAATTGGATGTGCATAAAGAGCAACCATCCTGCAATGATATTTAAATCAAACAACAATATAAGCCTCTGTTTGAAGATAAGATGCAAGATATACTCTAATCACCTAATTTATGCCAATCAAGCAATGAGCACAAGAGAAACTTACGAGTAGATCATAAGCAAGTTGACGGAGCTTACTTTTCAAAATTTTCTGTTACATTTGATTTTGAAATGCAGCTAATTGCTCAATCATGTCACACACAGGTAAAGCTATAAATGAAGTAGAAAACAAATTCTTATATGAAAACCTTAGAGAGGAAAAGGGAAGAAAAAAAAGGGGGACCTGGCCTAGCCAAGGACAATAAAAAATGTGAAAGAGCTTTGCAACCAAGCTGCGAGACTTAAAACCCTAGAATGACCTAGTCCCAACATATTCAACCATAGGGAAAATTTCACCAGTTCCCTCCAGCCGTGACCTGTCAAAGTATCTGCTCGGCTACTGCTGAGGCACTCTACTTTTCCATGGATAGATTAATCCACCATTTTCAAGCTTTCTTCGATAGATTCATTCTTTGCCGTGAATCCGTGGATCACATTTGATGCTATGGTAAACTCTAGATTGGCCAACAAGCCTTCCTATCTAAAAAATAAAATCCTCACTCTAGATTAGAGACAGGTTCAAGAGATGATCTCTAAACTGATTATAACCAAATATTATAGCCACTATAGGACAGTATAGAAAGTGGAATCGTTCTACCTACCTATTTTGAAAGAATTTTCAGTCGACTTCTATCTGTCAATCGAGAATCAATATATACTATTTAGACTAAATATATTTTTTGGTAGTACGTTGAGGCATACTGTCTTTACTAAAGTACATAAGATATAAAAATAGATAAAAGTAAAATAAAAATAAACAAATCACACACACACAAACGCATATAAGAGCTCATTGTAAATCTTCAAGAAATCCAGAATAAAAGCTCTACTTTCGAAGTAACAAACCGTGTTTATCACTTTACTTCATCTTAATTGTCTGTTTAATTGTATCCAAATCAAGCACACAGACCTAGCACTTCCCCAACTGCCCGACAAAACAATCGAAACTGGAAAGTTTATCCATCCCTTCCTTTCTCTATACTGTCCTAATGTCATATACTACCAAATAGATCATTAATGTTGGTTGAGGTTGAGATCAATGTAGCAAAAGAAATTGCAAAACGAAAAATCTTGAACAACTAATGCTTTCTCAAGCAAACTTCTAGAGGCTACCGTCACAAAGATAATACAAAGAGAAAACAACACTAGACAACCCCCAAAAGTCTTCCAAATCCAGAAAGAAAAACATATGGGATTTCCTTCCAAAGTGTTAATAATGACAGTGACAAGTGACCAAGGTACTAAATACCTGCAGATCTAAAAGAAAGGACGCACACGAGGACTAATACTGATCTAAGTGCAACACACGCGGAACCTCAACACATTCTAATGTTTAACTTCTAACTGGGATCAAAGTGGCTCCTATGCTTCACCACACTTGGCTCCAAGCATATATTGATGGCTTAGAGATACTCAAAGAAGATCAACTCAATGACTAGATTCGAGAGCAAACTAAGGTGTTCTTCAATTAGATATTTAATAATGCATCCCCTGCCATTATCCCAGTCATTCATTATCTCTGATGCAAGCAAAGTTAGGAAATTTGGATAATCACAAATTCCCTATCCTAGAATCCACCTTTGAAGAATATCAAAGAATCGAGAAATATAAAATACAACACAAATATTTATAGTGTAAAATTCCAAACCGGAGAAAAACTCACTGTCGATGTCAAAGATAACCAGAGAAATATTACTATGTGGAAAATTGTTACAACCACACTCTGAGTAATTTTCTCTCACCCCAAAACCTACAAGAACAAATAAATATTACAATGCTCTCTCGGTGCCCATCACACCGGTTGTGAAGGTGAACAAATAAATATTGGTATCAAAGCTTTGGTTCCTTCAAGCAGAAATGTCAGGTGTCAAATTTGAAATAGAGAAATTCAAAGGAGGATCCTGGGATATGGAATTTGTGATTATCCGAATTGATCTAAATTTCCCAACAAGTGGTATCAGAGCAAGGTCAAGGTTACAGAGCAAGGTTGCGAAAGTTTTTTACTCACTGTGAAATTCTTCAGTCCAGATCCGGTTGCCGATGCACCACCACCGTGAAGACCCGACGTTGCCGTCACCACCGTGACTCCCACAGAGTTGTTCCTCACCTCCATGTTCCTTATACCGTTAAGTCCCAGTACCGTATTTCTCATCCTATGTTACTCCTTGCCAGCTGTTATTGAATTGAGAGCAATTGGTATAAGAGCTTTGGTTCCTTGAAGCAGAAATGTCAGGTGTCAAATTTGAAATAGATAAATTCAAAGGAGGATCCTGGGATAGGGAATTTATGATTATCCGAATTGATCCAAATTTCCTAACAGGCAATGGAAACGGGAAAAACCGATTGTGTTTTTAACGGCTCTGGGCCCTATAGGCCCACTAGTTGAGTCATCCTAAGCAAATTATAAGAGGTTAACCAACTTATTCTAATGGGCTTACCACCCTTGAACCTGAGGATCCTTTGCGAACAATATGTAGTCTAATTAAGTGTTTAACACTAAATCAGGAAATTCAAGTCCAATTGTGAAAACTAGTGATCGTAACACAGTTTACGCGACATATTGCATGTTCGAAAAACATATTCAACAAACTACCAAAAAATAATAATACCCACTTATAAATAGGGATGTGCACAAGCACAAAAAATTATTTAGAAGAGTACTTCTAAGGGACTTGAACTTTTGAATCTAAAATCAGAATTTAATATGAGGTGCTCGGAACCACAAAGCTTACATAACTATTGCCCAACAATATTACAATGCTATAGAGTCAAGGTAAGAACATTGCTATATTATAGCAATACAATACTTAATATCCCAAAAACAAAAAGAAAAAAAAAAGGAACATGAATCAGGCTATAGCCTTACCTGCACAAGCACCTCTTCCTTTCTGACCGATTTTATGAGAATTGAAAAAAGAATAAATCAATTCCATTAGGTAATATAGTTGTTGTTAGTCACTAATTTACCCTAGAGGGGAGGGGGGAATAGGGTGTTCAAAAATCTATTTCAATCTTTTCGGATATTAAAACAAGTTATATCAAATTAACAACTTCTTTAGGAAACAAGTAATTATTTTAATGATAAAATCAATTTAAGAAGTCTAATAGATAATCACAAGGTTAATATAGCATACACAATATTGAAGTAAAAATAAAGAGATAGAGAGATTGACACCGTGATTTTTACGAGGTTCGGTAACTCCTACTCCTCGGCTTAAGAACCCCTTCTTGAGACTTTTCTCGATCCTTTCACTATGACCCTTCCTTCACAGGTGAAATGGAAAACCTTTACAACACAAGCTTCATAAGCTTGTCTCTCAATCAAGAGAATAATCCTCTCTTGAAAAATCGTTGGACTTCACTTGTCCGAGATCACAAAATTTGTATGTAATCAATTGTATCACTCAAGAACAAAAACACTCAAAAACCCTAAGGTTTTTATGGAAGATAAATCAAGATAAGCTCAAGTGTTTTTGGTGATTTCTCAATATCTCTAGATATATATTCTCAAAGGATATAATCAATGAATAATATTTGGAGAATAAAAAGAAATACTAGAGTTTAAAACTTTTGAGATTTTGCAGAAATTCAGACTTTTGCTTACTTGCCTTCAATGACTTTTTCAAAGAATGTATATAAAGATGAAGACTTGTTTTTCTCTCTTGTACAACCACTCCCTTACAAATACACATCGCATTCTTTATATATGGAGGCCTTAGGGTTTTGAGAATGAATATCATATTTGAAAAGAGACAAGTGCCATTTCAAAAAGCTTCAGACAATTTGCTCAAATGATGGAAAAAAATTTCTGTTAAAGTTCAAAATTGTGAGCCTTTAGTCGACTACATGGTGTCCTTTAGTCGACTAGAAGAAGCTTTAGTTGACTACTCAACAAGCTTTAGTCGACTATACAGTCTTTACAATTCATCGTCTTGGTTCAGTTAACTACACCAAGGGCATTAGTCGACTACATGGAGAGACTTAGTCGACTACTTGAGGACTTAGTTCACTCAATGATGTGATGAAAAACTAGTTAACCTTCGGCATGGTTTAGTCGACTACTTCAAGTGGTTTAGTCGACTACAGTTTAATTTCATTTAAAACTCTTACTTTCGTCACTACATGATAAGTCTTAGTCGACTATGGCTTCAAAGAACACTAGTTTTAAATCATTTTTTTTTTATTTTGAGTTCGTTAATTTATTACTTGAGCTTATAAAATTTTATCAACGCATAAAATACCTTGTTACAATGATTACACCCCGACCTATCTAGCCCGAGTCTTGAGTCTTCGACTTTCGCCTTTTAGTTGAATATTTGATCCTTTTCCATTTTCGTGCTTTAATTTCTTTCTTGCTTTTTTGCTTTTGTGCAAGCTTTCTTTCCGAGCATGTTTTTGAGTCATTCACCTGTCTTTTCCTGAAAACATGAAATTGATTTTTCATTAGTATCAAACACTCTTTAATGATTTGTTATCATCAATTTTGGTTTTGTTTGCCGAAAATAAATTTCAAAGCCAACAATCTCCCCCTTGATGATGACAAAACATTTTGTGTTTGCTTGGCAGTGGTGAAACATCAAGTGATGCTCCCCCTCAACATGTGCATAAAATTCTTTGTTCAAATGCTCCCCCTTTGTAAATGAATTTTGCAGATTAATGGGCATTTTGATAAAACTACTGTTTAGGGACATTTGAGATAATAAAAAATAGCGTTTCATAGATGATTCGAATTGAGTACAAGTTGTTATACTAATGAAAACAGGAAATAACAAACAACAAGCCACACAAAAACAGAAAATGCTAATGACATATAATGAAGTACTGGATACAACAATAGCATAATTTCTCCCCCTTTTTGTTAGCGTTGCGAGCGAGGAGCCGCGAGATCAGGACTAAGCTCATCAATTGACGAGGCGAGGCCAGAGATACGGGTAGAGATTTCTTGATCAAAATCATGAAGGCGCTCGTTGACCTTTTGAATAGCTTCCGTATTCTTGGTGACAGTTTCATCTAGGCGTTGAAACACTTGGTCCTGTTGCTTAAGTATGTCCGCATTGCTCTGAACAACCCTAAGAATTTGGTTGAGAAGAGCAGCCTGAGCACTATTCTAGAAAACAGGTGGAGCCGAAGCATTGTCCAACGGAGGAACCAAATAAGAGGCTTCGTGGCGCGGTGCAGAAATACGTGGACAAGGAATAAGCATACTATCGGCAATTAAAGTTCCTTTCGCATCGGAGGTGATTTGCATATGCTTGACATGAGTAGGGTCGAGAAAAATAGGATGATGCTTGGACACCTCATTGGGAAAAGAAAATCCGTCCTACTGAAGTAAATAGGTAATATGGGCAGGAAAGAAAAGCGGACCAGATGACTTGCGCTGACAGGTAAGGATAACAGAACAGAAAATAGTAGCTAAATCAACTATTTTCCCTCTCATGATGCAGTAAACAAGAAACGCCTCCATACGCGATACACTACTACGACTACCAATTTTAGGCAAAATAGAATAAGTAATGACATTATGAATTAACCTTGCCTCGGGTAGGAGCATAGAAGCGAGAAGGCCGGTTGTCTGCGTGGTCTCTTTGTCGATGCAAATTATCCGAACTGCCTCAAGACAATCAAACCCTTCAGCAGTGTACCAATCCTGCTTGGAAAAATGGCGGACTCCGTCGTCAGGAAGTGAAATTATGCGATTGATTTCCTTGTCGGGAAAAGTCACATCGCAATGCATCAAATAAATCCGAAGATGTGGGAGAATGTATTCCTTGCGATTTGAAAGAGAAGCATAAAATGCTTTGACAACACGAGGAAGAACCGGGATGTCGAGGGAAATGAAGAAATCCCAACCAATGGCTCTGAAAATCGAAAGTTCGAGCCCCAATTTCAGTGCAGAGAGCTTGATTGACGATACGACACGGGGTAGGAAGACGATGATCAAATATGGTGGGAAAACGATTTCGAGCAGTTTCACCTACAAGAATAGCCTCAAGGAACAGAGGTGCATTTGACTCCTCTTCCTCTGCAGCAAGTATGCGTGGAGTGGTGGAGCTTTGGCCTCCATCAATCCGTGAAGGTTTCCGGTTCAAGCCACGAGTTTTGGGTGCCATTGTAGAAGAGAGGGTTCGACAATAGATATATATATATATATATATATGTATTGATATATAGTGGTGTATATATATATATATATGAGAGAAAGAGAATGGGTATAAAGAAATTGGGTGAAGAATTCAGGGAATGTGAAATAAATGAGAAATGGAGATGGAATGAATGTGGAAATGAGGGTTTGAGAGTTATAGAGAGGAGATGAAATGGGTTTGGATGAGGGTTGTAGGAAAGGAGAATGAAGAAGATGAAGTGGAGGCTAGGTTAAATAGAAGAGCTAGTCGACTAGGGGTTGGTGTAGTCGGCTAGAGGGACCATTTAGTCGACTAAGGCTAGGGGTTTAGTCGACTAGGGGAAGACGAAGGTTAGGAAAGAAATGCACTAGGTGTTTAGTCGACTATGAGCACTCATTTAGTCGACTAAGGCAAAACAATTTTTGAAAAAATGTTTGAAAAATGGTGAAAATAGGTAAAATAAATATGAATATATAAAAAAAAAATATGAAAGAATTTAGGTTAAAACTTCAATATCTATGGCTATTTTGATTTCTCTACGAATTTTAGAAAATGATTCATCCGCGAGCGGTTTAGTGAAAATATCCGCTAATTGATTTTTAGTGTCAATAAAAACCAATACGTCTCATTTAGCAACATGATCACGTAAGAAATGATGCTTAATCTCGATGTGCTTGGTTCGTGAATGATGAATAGGATTCTTAGATATACAAATAACGCTTGTATTATCGCATTTAATGGGCACATGATTGAAAATAAGACCTAAATCAAGTAATTATTGCTTAATATAAAGAGTTTGAGCGCAAGTACTACCGGCTGCAACGTATTCGGCTTCGGTCGTAGACAATGCAACGGAATTTTGCTTTTTACTTAACCAAGGTACTAGTGAGTGTCCTAGAAAGTGACAACTGCCGCTTGTGCTTTTTCGATCCATTCTACATCCCGTAAAATCGGCATCCGAATAGCTAATAAGATCAAGTGAAGTCCCACGTGAATAGCAAAGCCCTAAGTTAATTGTACCACTTAGGTAGCGAAAAATACGTTTCACGGCAAGTAAGTGAGATTCTTTAGGACATGATTGAAAACGGGCACATAGGCACACACTAAACATTATATCCGGCCTACTAGCGGTTAAGTAAAGCAAACTACCGATCATGCCTCTATAATTAGTAATGTCAACACATTTACCATGCTCATCTTTATCAAGTTTAATAGAGGTACTCATAGAAGTTATGGCATGTTTGGTAACCTCTATACCAAATCGCTTTAGCAAATCTTTAGTGTACTTGGATTGGCTAATGAATAAGTCATCCGAGCTTTGTTTGATTTGCAACCCTAAAAAGAAGTTCAACTCACCCATCATGCTCATTTCAAATTCATTTTGCATACTTGTAGTGAATTCTTTACATAAAGAATCGTTTGTTGAGCCGAATATAATGTCATCAACATATATTTGGATAATCAACAATTTTTTCTTAATGGTTTTTCTAAAAAGTGTGTTATCAACTTTCCCTCTTGTAAAACCATTTTGAGTCAAAAACCCGCTAAGTCTCTCATACCAAGCTCTAGGAGCTTGCTTTTAAACCATATAGAACTTTAGCCAATTTGAAAACATGATTTGGAAAAAGGTTATTTTCAAAACCGGGTGGTTGCTTTACAAAAAATTCTTCTTCTATGACGTCATTCAAGAAAGCACTTTTAACATCCATTTGATAAAAAGTAAAGTTTCTATATGATGCAAATGCAAGAAGCATTCTAATTGTTTCTAATCTAGCTATTGGTGCAAAAGTCTCATCGTAGTCGATGTCTTCCTCTTGATTATTCCTTGAGCTACCAATCTTGTTTTATTTCGAATAATTATTCCATTCTCATCCTTTTTATTTCGAAAAACCCATTTTGTGTCAATTATAGTTTGATTTTCGGGTCTATAAACTAAACGCCAAACTTGATTGCGTTCAAATTGATTTAGTTTCTCTTGCATTGCTACGATCCAAGAATCATCACATTGAGCTTCGTGAAAGTTCTTGGGTTCGATTTGAGATATAAATGCCATGTGATTGCAAAAATCCTTAAGCTGAGATCTAGTACTAACCCCTTTTGATGGATTACCTATGACTTGATCAAGAGGATGATTGTGTACAATCCTCCATGATTTAGGCATTGAGTTAGTCAAGTCATCATTGGATTGATGCTCAACTTCACTCATTTCCTTTTGGCTACTTGATGAGTTGGAGATATTGAAATTATTTAGATTATCCTCAATCGCAACAGCCTCATCTTCTTCTAGGTCAACTCTAGGTGATGGTGGTGAAGGTGATTCATCAAAGACAACATGAATTGACTCAACCATGGTTAGAGTCCTCTTGTTAGACTCAGTCATGGTTAGAGTCCTCTTATTAAAGACTCGAAAAGCTTTACTTCTTGAATAATACCCTAGAAAAATTGCTTCGGAATCGAAATTTCCTAGGTTATCTTTATCATTTAGCACAAAACATTTACACCCGAATACTTTGAAATACCCAATATTTGGTTTTCGATCATTCCACAACTCATAAGGTGTTTTTCCCAATTTCATTCAAATAATGACTCGATTATTAGACTCAGTCATGGTCAGAGTCCTCTTGTTAAAGACTCGAAAGGCTTTACTTCTTGAAGAATACCCTAGAAAAATTGCTTCGGAATCGAATTTTCCTAGGTTATCTTTATCATTTAGCACAAAACATTTACACCCGAATACTTTGAAATACCCAATATTGGGCTTTCGACCATTCCACAACTCATAAGGTGGTAATGTCTTTCTTTCTCTTGAAAGAGGACTTTACTTGCTTGACTATTTGACATGCGCTACATACTTTATCTTTTGAAAATTTAGTCTTCAGGAGGCCTTTGACTAAATCATTTTTGGATAAACGATGAATGAGGTCCATGCTAGCATGTCCTAGGCGTCTATGCCATAACCAACTATTTTCGCTAGATGTGACGAAACATTTGACATCTTGTTCAACGATGCATTGACCATTTCTTTTAGCATTGAACATTTGTTTCTCATCTTTCTCAACGATGCATGCATTTGACCTAAAGATAACATCATAACCCTTGTCACGCAATTGACTAATGCTAAACAAATTATGCTTCAAACCATCAACTAAAAACACATTATCTATAGAGAGAGAAGAGAATATACCAATTGAGTCAATCCCTATAATTTTGCCTTTAGAGTTGTCTCCAAAAGTTACGTTTCCTCCTTCATAGGATTTTAGAGAAATGAACTTTGATATTGTGATCAAAACTATGAACATCCAATAAAGATCATTTGGGCTGAATACAACAAACAGTTTTTGGTCTTCCAGTTCACGAGAGGGTTAGTAGCTAATAATCTCCCTAAAAATATAAAATATTGTTATCAAGACTATGAACATCCAATAATCTTCCGGTTCACGCTAATCAACAACAAACAGTGCATTGCAATGTATCTAAGGCTATAGCCTCAATTAAACTACATTCTATCATATCCTTCCTTACTAACTCTTCGCACCATATTTTGGTCTTCTCTAGCATTTCCCTTAATGTAGATCATGTGACTCTTCCTCAAAACAAATCTCTATATAGGACCAATCAAACCAAGGAAAAACATAAATAAATAATATCAACCAAAGAGAAGAGTTTTCCCCAGGTCTATTGTACAAGATTGGAATCACAACCCACCAAGTTTGCAGACAATGTAAGGGAGATTGTTAAGGCCATGATCGAGACCATCTAATGTGAAAATTTTATCGAGACCATCTAATGTCAAGCATCTAAAGAAATATAAAACTTACCGAAATATATTGTGTTTTATAAAATAACATCCATAACTTACATGTCCTAATAAATTAGTAATGAACTATTAATCATGCTACATAAACAGAACCGCTAGATTTCTTCAACACTTTGTTATGACAACTCCTCTCAACCCCACTTTGATATTCTAAGGGCACGACACTCGTCTTCATCCATGCCTTTTAAGGTACTCTTTTTTCTATCTCCATGATTTCATTCAGCTCGAATTTTTCATTTAGTATCCAATAATATTTTTCTTTCAACAGAGCCTTTTCTGCCAGTCTGGACTCTTCTTCCTTCAAACGCTCCCCTTTTCGAGCTTTCTTGGCAACTAAGTCAGCAAGAGTGTTGACTTTTCTGGGAATCAAGGAAGTCGTGCAATAAGGGAAATTCATTTCCAGGTTTCGGATCTCTATGAACTCTCTTTCAAATTCTCCTTGTTCCCAATCTTGCAGTTCAATCTCTTTATTGATTCTCTGGACAACCATTAGGTTGTCGCACTGTATCTTTATATTCGAGTTGTAAGAAGCAGCCCGAACCATATGCAAGTTGGTTCGGACTTGACGTCGTGGGAAGTGCAGGTGGCATCTCTGATGAGCATTTGATAAAACTGAAATTCACAATACACAATGAATATTGTGTATTGTATTGTGAAAGGCAAAAAATTCCTACAAAGATCCATCTATAGTCTATACAGTGGATGTAAGATTGCATGGAAAGAGGAAATCACAGGAGATGATCCTAATTCTTGGACTATTTTTAACCACTAAGATCGCCAATGTCCGACTGAATAATGTGATATATTTTTAACCACTAATTCACCTCTGGAAAAAGCCGGAAAGAGGAAACCACATGAGATGATCTAATTCTTGTTTCATCTTTTGTATTTTTGATCAAATCCTGTAAACATACTAAAATTTACCCCTCTCTATAGCTCAATATCATTCGTTGAGCAACATAATGGCTATGCTTTCATTTTCCAATCCTCTTTAAGATCACCTTCTGTTGCAAGCATCAAACAAATTCTGCATACCCGGACTTCGTATGCCTTAAATAAGCAGGATGTTCCAGTAGGTGAAAATTCTGTTTAAATTCAACACGAGCGAAATCACTTACATTGAAACATCTTATCATTGCAAGTTTGAAATTGTTAGTCATCAAGATTGCGAATGACAATTTCTCCCTCTGTGCGTGTAAGATGCATAACGAGACCTGTTTAAAATGCAAAAATCTCCATTTTTCTGCCAAGCTGAGAGGATTCCTTGTACAGACATTCAACTTACAACAAGTTTTATAAATGCTGATCCCTGAACTTTGAACTTCTATCAACTTTCAAAGTTTGGTTTGTTTTCTCACACCAAAATCATTCTTTAACCCAAATCAATTTAATTTAATGTATCATTATTTAACTCAAACTAATTTATTTATAATATTATATATATATAAATTTAAAAAATCAAATATTTATGAAAAAATCAAATATTTCAAAAAAATCAAACGAAAAAATATATATATTTCAGGAAAACAAATATTTCTGGAAAAAATAAAATATAATAAAAATATATTTATTTTTTAAAAAAATATATACAAATCATATGTATTTTTATTGAAATATTTTATTTTTTCAAAATATTTTATTTTTTTGAAATATCTTATATAAAATATTTTATTTATAAATATTTCAAAAAAATAAAATATTTATATATTTTATTTTTTTAAAACATATATATTTACAAAATATTATTTTAAATAAATAAAATATCAAATTATTCCAAGTTACCAAATATGATTGATTTCAGAATTTCAGCCCATATATCAACTTTATCAAACATGGTTTGGTTTTTTAGTTTTACTTTTTCTCACTCCAAAATCATCTGCACCAAACATAATTTCAATTCAGAATAAAACTATATCAAACTCAACCTAAATCAACCTAAACCAAAATAAAAAATCAATATCCTATCGCACCGGTCGACAAACATGCACTAAATAAAGATTGTCAACACTAGATAAAAGAATCTTTTAGAAAAAGAATATGTGTCAGTGTTCCATCAACTCTTCCTTGCAGAGTATTCGCACCTTTATGTCACACCGATGCTGCATGTTTCATCTTGAAATCCCAACAAATATAAATGAATAATATCAAGGTTAAAGTGCCTTAAATCCCCTGGATTATTTTCTCTCTCTCAACTAATCCCCTGATTTACACTTTTTAAACAAAACTCCCTAAACTATTTTAATTTTTAAAATTCACTTCATTCCGTTATAACATGGTTAATTAAATTAGGATAATTTGTACTTAAATTTCCTAAGATTTCAATCAATTGCACTCGCCCCCTGAAATTTTATTTTTCTAGCAATGACACCCCCTGAAGGGGTGAAAACCCTATGAAATGACTCTTGTGCCCTTATTTTAGTGTAAAAGACATGTTGGCTAAATTAATGGACCAAACAACCCTTGTGTCTTAAGCTCAATTTGGAAAACTTTTCAAGTAATACATATTAATTCATTATTTTTTATCGAATGACTCTTCCTTACACAGTATTCGCACCTTGACTCTTGTACTCCTTTTCTTTTACTCTATATCGTTTTGACATACTCCTTAGAGTTGCACTTTAACTAATACATATTAATTCATTAATTTTTATTTTGAAGAAAATGTTTGAAAATATTTTCAACCCCTCACATTTTAAAATAGTTGTTATATATATATATTATAGAATTTTCATCTTGGGGCATGGAGGTATTTTCACCACCTAGATATTTATCTCATGAAGTAAGAGAGATAATACAAGGGCATTCCGGTCATTTCTTCCTTTCAGAGGGTGTCATTGCAAGAAAAATAAAATATCAGGGGGCGAGTGCAATTGATCAAAATCTCAGGGGATCTTAGTGCAAATTATCATAATTTAACTAACGATATTATAACGGAATAAAGTGAATTGTAAATTTTTGATAGTTCAAGGAATGATCAGTTTGTTCAGAAGGGTTAATTAAGAGAAAGAAAATAATGCAGGTTTAATGCACTTTACCCTAATACTAATGAGACCATATAGTATAGATGATATTGCTAGGGATGACAATGGGGCGGGTCGGGGCGGGTATCACCCGCCCCGTCTCCGTACCCGATTATTTTTCCTTGCCCCGTCCCTGTTTAATTTTTTTTTCCCCGCCCCGCTCCGCTCGGTACCCACCAACTCCCCACCCTGCCCCCGCCCCGATTACTTTTTTTTTATTTTTATTATTTTTTTTTTTTGAATGGTAAGAAATTCACACACCACACCCACAATGCCTCCTAAGAGGCTCGAATTCCTCACCTTCCCAATTTGGGAGTGAGATTATATCATTGCAACACATGTGTTTTGGTTTACGTATTATTTTTTCCCCAAATAACAATAAAATCCCAAAATCAAACCTAACTATAAGAGATCAAAATCAAACAATAAATCTATATGAAATCAAAATCAAAAATTTCAAAAGCATAATAAACAACTCGTCAATACATGTTTATTCATATATATATATATATATATATATATATATATATAAATATATATAGCTAATCGGGGCGGGTTCGGGGCGGGGCGGGGGTGCCCCATACCCGCCCCGATTATAATTGGGGAATTGTTTTTGCCCCATACCCGCCCCAGTTAGCTAAACGGGACGGGACGGAGTGGATAAACGGGGCGGGGCGGGTTTTTTTGCCACCCCTAGATATTGCAGACAATAAGACGATGCAGAAGAATCAAATCTTTGACCGAATCTGAGAAGTGGAATAAGAGAATAGAGTGTAGTACATAAATTAATGATGAAGATTCTTTTGTGTAAGCAAATCAAAATTTAAGGTTGGTTTTGGTTGGGTTGGATTTGGTTTGGTGTGGTTTTATTTTGGTTCCAAACCATGTTTGGTGCAGATGGTTTTGGTGTGAGAAAAAGTGATGCTGAAAAACCAAACCATATTTGATAGAGTTGGTATGGATTAAAATATATTAATATTAATATTAAAATTAAAATATATTAATATACTAATATATTAATATTAAAATTTATAATATTAAAATATATTAATATATTTTTATTATATTAAAATATATTTTAATATTAATATTAATATAATAATATATTAATATTAAAATTTATATTAATATTAATATTAAAATTTATAAATTTTAATATTAAAATATTAATATTAAAATTTATAATATTAAAATATAAATATTATATTCGGTGCTACAGTGATTCGGGTTGCTACAGTGGAGTGCTACAATGGTTTGCTACAGTACCCGCACCATCCAAAACCATAAAAAAGATGGTTCCAAAATCCTTCACAAATTTAGCACCATGATTTGCTACAGTAACGGTACCATTTTTTGGCACCATTTTACCAAACATGATTTGGTACCATTTTTTGGCACCAAAACCATATTTTTGGCACCAAACCTGTTTACAAAACAGGCCCTAAGTGCATGTTTGGTAGAGGGTGTGGAGTTGGTTTTTGGTTTTGGTTTGGTTGGAGTTGGAGTGGTTGGAGTTGGTGTGGTTTTATTTTGGTTCCAAACCATGATTGGTGCATATGGTTTTGGTGTGAGAAAAAATGATGTTGAAAAACCAAACCATGTTTGGTAGAGTTGGTATGGGTTGAAATTCTGAATATTAATATATTAATAAATATTAATATTAATATATTAAAATATATTAATATATGAGTTTCACATTTTATTTATTAATAAATATTAATAAATATTAATATTTATTAAATAAATATTAATATATATTAATATATGGGTTTCACATTTTATTTATTAATAAATATTAATATTAATATATTTATTTTTTCATAAATATTAATATTAATATATTAAAATATATTAATATATTAATATTAATATTTTTTAATATATTAATATTATAATATATTAATATATTAAAATATTTAATTTTTTGAAATATTTAATTTTTCATAAATATTAATATTAATATATTAAAATATATTATAATATATTAATATTAATATTTATGAAAAATTAAATATTTCAAAAAATTAAATATATTAATATATTAAAAAATATTAATATTATAATATTAAAATATATTAATATATTAATATTATAATATATTATAATATTAAAATATATTAATATTAATATTAATATTTTTTAATATATTAATATATTTAATTTTTCGAAATATTTAATTTTTCATAAATATTAATATTAATATATTAAAATATATTAATATTATAATATTAAAATATATTAATATTAATATTTTTTAATATATTAATATTATAATATATTAATATATTTAATTTTTCGAAATATTTATTTTTCATAAATATTTAATTTTTCAGAATATTTAATTTTTCGAAATTTATTAATATCAAAAATAAATTTGCTACAGTGTTGGTACCAAAACCAAAACCATGAACCTTCAAAAATTTGGTTCCAAATTTTGGCTCATTCCTTCACAAAAGTTGCACCATGGTTCAGCTACAGTGTCGGCTCCAAATTTTGACTCCATTTGCCAAACATGGGTTTGGTGCCAATTTTTTGAAACCAAACCCAAAACCATGGCTCCACTCCTTAGCCAAACAAGCACTAAGTGACATGAATATGGGTGTTCATGGAATGGAAGGACTTTGGTTGGATTAGAATGGAGTTTTGGTTCCGGTTTTAAAAATTGAATAATTCAAATTTTAGATTTGGTTACGGCTCTTAATCCCGTAGAACCGAATATAACTAAACCGGAATCAAACTTATTTTATATATATATATATATTTTTTTTTATTATTATTTTTTTTTATTTATAATTATAAATTATATATATATATATATTAATTTTATAAATTATATGAGAGATATTATATCATATATGTATACAATATATAGAGTCACTGTTCTATGGGAGTCTCTTTTATTTTAAGATACAAATTAAGACTTAGCAGTCGTACTTCATACCGATTGAAGAATGATTTTTTTTTTTTTAAACTTTCAAATGCAATTTTTTGTTTGATTATTAAATGACAATTGTAACTTTAATCAATATAATAATTTTCATTACAGTAATTATGCATTTGATTTTGGGTATATAATAGTTCAAATACTCTAGTTTATAATTAGGGTGATTTGCAATGACGTTTTTTGAGGTTTGGTCAATTGCAAGTAGATATTGGTTAATCACATTTTAACAAAGACATCCCCTGAAGTTTGCAAAGCGTTGCAATGACACCCCCCTGGTGGTATAAAATAACTTTTGTGGCCTTCTTTTTTTTATGCGAAATGTCTAAGTTACCCATGTCTAAACCCTACACTTCATTCACTACATCAACCACTCTTATCAGCAGATCTTTATTATCAAAAAATCTATAATATATAAATCAGAAATAATATATACAATTTTATTTTAAATACAAAAATTCAAAAACATCTTACATATCCTAAAAAATCTATTTAAAATTAAATTTTATCCGTAAAAATATTTCATCAATAATAAAATATATAAATTGATAATAAAAAAATTACATTTTTTTATTTCTAAATATATTACTATATAAATATTTCACAAAGTAAACTAAAGGTTATACCTAATAACTGTTATAAGTATAACATACATAATAACATATAAGGAAAGGTTATACCCAATCATCTACTATTACAATAAGTTGTTTCCAAAAATTTATAAACATCTATACTGTTAAATAGAAATATTAGATATTAATAAAAATAAAAGTACAAATTTTATAAAATATGAAAACTTAGAGATAATACGAAGTTAAAAAACAATGAAAACAAATAAAAACTAAACACATGGAAAAAGAATAAAATATACAAAATTAAATTTAATAATTTAAAGAGATGAATCAAGGTTATTTATAAAATACACCCATTCGTTTTGACAACAGTTTGATAATGGGAATCGGGAAATAACGGTGACAATTTACCTAAACTACAAAATACGGGTTGGTGTGAATGAAATTATTTTCTTTATCAACCTCAACAAAAATGTCTAGTTAAGATAATTTATAATATTTACAAAAAAAAAATTATAATTCACTATTCTATAGTTGTATGATTTGATCGATACATAAATGTAATAGCTACAAACAGTTGTACGGTTTGATCAATACATAAATGTAATAGTTACAAATTAACCGTATGATTACAGTACACGTATATACAAAAAGTAAAAACTTTCTTTGAAGTTAGTGACTCAGTTACCGAATAAAGAGTCTCACTCCACAAACAAAGACCTAACATAAATATGAGGGATATTTTTTCTGATTTGTCAAGTAATATATCCATTATAATCCCATGAAATCTCCTTTTTTTCTTCAAAAAAAAAAAAACATAAATCCACTAAGTGTGATTTTGTAATGCATATCCACAAAATAAGAGTAATCAATTTTTTTCAAAATATAGTTTCAAAGTTTGATTTCAGTAAGACGCTTGATATTTTTGTATACATATATAGACACAAAATAAAAAAAGTGTTATTTTTCCATAAAATAGGGTCAAAGTGTGATATTACTAAAGCACGTGATAACTACCTATACTAATGTAGTTTGAATAAATAATATAGACATGGTATTGCCCATTGCTGAGCCGTCCGTGGATATCAGCATAGTGTCAATCGCGGGCAGTCGGAAAGTGTGTTCTCTAATGGGACGGGTCAGCAATGTGTGCTTGTATCGCTTGTGAACCAGTACCAAGAAATAGACTTTCGTTACCACAAAAACACTATTTGCTTGCATGTACTTAATTAGCTTAAATTGGTCAATGTTTCCTGGGAGGTAAAACCACTCCTCAAAATCCGAGATGGTGAAGAACAACCCATGGTCCTCCCATAAAACCTGGCTATACTCTTTATCTAAGAGCCTCTTATGCTTTGTCAATAGTACATCATGTTTTTTCTTGAAAAATTAGTAGTTTGGGTCAAGCACATTGTCTGGAGATGCTATCAAAGAGTAATGAGAAATCCCAACCATATGCAAATTGGTCCTGACATGATGTCTCGGGAAGTGTAATTATAGTCTCTAGTGAAGAGGTGATAATGCTGAAATTCGAAAAGAAGACTGTTGTAAACATGGTGACAAGTTCTCAATTAACAAGAAGCGTTAATTTCTACCAAGCAAAGGGAGATTAGGAAAATTATATAAAAAAATAATTATACAAGGCATGTGATTGAAACCAAAGTGAAAAGCAATGTAAGACTGAGAGAATTTTCTAAATAAAACAATCTTGCATAATTACCAATAGTTCAGGGGGCTGCTAGGGGTTTTGAGAAAAGCTGCAATGGGTCATTTTTTCTAGTACAAGAAGTAAAGATAATGGGTTTAATTGCAATGAAATAAATAAATAAATAAAACCATAAATCCACTAAGTGTGATTTTGTAATGTATATCCACAAAATAAGACTGTCGTAATCAATTTTTTTCAAAATATAGTTTCAAAGTTTGATTTCGGTAAGACGCTTGATATTTTGTATATATATATATATAGATACAAAAAAAGGTCAAAGTGTGATTTTACTAAACCACGTGATAACTACCTATACTAATGTAGTTTGAATAAATAATATAACAAAAGTTAAAATATTTATGGTAAAATTAGTTTATGCATAAAAAAACTTACAAATAATTCAAAATGACAATCTAAACCAAATGATAATGCTTTGTAATCAAAGAGAAACAGGCCAATATATACAAAAGAAGAGTAATAATTAGAAAAAACGGAGAATTATTGGAGGGCTGATTTTTGGAGGGTAGCTTCGTATCGATGCTAGGTACATCATACTAAAATTTCGTAATTTTTCGTTGAACGGTTTGTCGGGAAATCGCGTTTATATGTTAGAATTTTCGTTTGGGTTATTTTAGATTTACCCAAATTGATTAACCTATTGCTAATGGGCTTCGTATATATCGTATAGGTTATCGAGGCGGACGTTTCGGTATATTCAAAATATTATTCGGGTGACTTTGGTCGGCGGGCTCCATGTACGGGCGCCGATGGCGGGCCGTTTCGGGCTGTTCTGTAAGCGTACATTCAGGTGGGAAATTTTATTCTCACTTCCGTATCGTTGACGTGGTTTGGGTGTGCAAGCCCTTAATTATTTTACTATAGATATACTAAATTGTGAATTTAAATATCTATATTTGGGTTAAAATCGAAGTATGACTTAGGAATTAATTTGATAAATTAATTAAATTATTTTCTTGTGAAATTAAATAAATTCCTATTTGAATTGAAAAAAGAATAGGTGGCTTAGTTTCCTTTTTAATGTGTTAGGGAATATGTGAACGGGAGGGACGTGAAAACTTAGACGTTATGCTAGGTTCCCCTTATGATACGTGGACTATTTGCTTTAACGGAATTAAAAGTATGTTTAAATGAATGAACTTGTATACTTTTGAATTGAAGTATAATTTGATGAATTGCAAGCATGATTATGTGATATGATTGCTTGTCGTGGTTTATTGTTTTATTGTTTTAAAAGCATGTGAGAGAGATTATGAGGGTTATGTAATCATGAGTGGGTATCTTTGTGTCGAATCGTCGCAACAACTGACCAGGAAAAGATGTCTCGCACCTCCGGACTAGTAATCCGGGAATTTGGGATATAGGGTTGGTTGATGCCTTATCGTGGTGGTATGTGTCGCTCTCAAAGTTGCGGGTCGTCTCGTGCATTCGATCTTTTGATCACAAGTCGCGAGTTATCTCGTGCATCCGATCTCTGGATCTTTAGTCCCGGGTCGTCTCGGGCGACTTCCGTTATCCGGATCGTTGGAATAGGGTTAGTTGTTGCCCCATCGTGGTGGTATGCGCCGTTCTCAAAGTCGTGGGTCGTTTCATGCATCCGTTATTCGGATCTTTTGTCGCGGGTTGTCTCGTGCATTTGTATTTACGAATCTTTTGTCACGGGTCGTCTCGTGCAAACCGCCTTCCTTGTTGAAGTGAGAAGTTTCAAAATCACTTGGGAAGAACCGGTGCGGTGCTCTGTTAACTCATATTTATGGGTAGAGTGCGTATTCGTTAACCTGTTTGGGCACCGTGTCCATCATGTGTGGGCGGTTTAGTGTCGGGTGAATATATATCCGTTAACCTATTTTGGGCAAAGTATGTTTCATGAGGTTTGTGCCATGAGGTTTATGAGTCACATTGCCTTGTATAGCATTATGTGATTTCATTTGACATGTATATATGATATTATTACATGTGGATTGTTGGAGCAGGTTATTATGTGCTATTATTGCCTATGGATTTTGGAGCATGTTAGGTATGAATATTGCAAATGAATTCATATCTTTATAAAATGCTCATCTGATAATGATTAATGTGAAAGAAAATGATTACATGCGGTAATTAATAAAGTATAATGAAATGTATATTTTTATACTTGCGATTATATATTTATGTACCCTTGGGGAGGTTAAGTATATTGGTATAGTGATTTCTTTGGAGATTTGAGGTCGGGGATTGATTTTAGTATCAATTGAGATTTGAGGCTTTAGAAAAGGCGAGTGATGAGATTGTTGACTTATATGTCCCTCCTTGAGTCGTCGGTTATGGCGTGGTGCCGAACCTCTTCCATGTGTTGTCATTTGATATCGTGGGGTTGGAAACGAATAGTTATGTTCCGTGAATCCAATGTAGTACTCTTCCTTGTCCTCTTGGACGTTATAGGAATCCGTAGGGTTGTGTTCACTCTTATTTGGCTGTCTCTCGAAAACAGTGTTTTCTAAGTCTTGAAATGAAAACTCTTGTATTTAAAAGGAAAAACTCGTTTTCACTTACCCCCGTAGCAACTAAAAGTTTTAGTACTTTATAAATGATCTTAGGATCTTCTTTAAAAAAAAATTCAACTTCTAAAAGTCGTTGAGGGCGACTGACGGAGACCGGGGGCAAGACGGTCATTTTTATTGTGTGGTTTCTTAAAAGAAAACTATTTTATTACTTGCTCGAGATTCTGAGATTCCGAGACTTCTTTCTCAAGATCTCGACCTGTAGAGTTTTGAAAGGTGTTTCCTTGTTTCACCTTTGCTTCCTATCATTTCTGAGTCTCGGGTATGAGGCTTGATGTTGTTCAGTGCACACATATAATGTTGCCTTTCACTTCTTCTTGGTTGTTGATGTCACCACTTAGGTGATTTGAGTTGTTACACATGTTAGGGGCAAGAATGCCAAGTGGATTGGTTTCTTTTGTCCGGGTGTTCTCCCTAAACACTTGTGGTGTTTTAACCTTGACGTTGTTGTCTCGGTTATCCGTTGGTTTAGCATTGGGACTTCTTTTCCCTTGCTTTGGTTCCTTGACTCTTATGTGGTTGTCATGAGAGTAGTGTTCAGGTACTCTCCGAGATTCAACTGTTTAGCGTTCCTTATCTACAGTGAGAGTATTGGTGATTTATTGACCTTGTTGGAGATGGTATTTTGAGATTTTCGTATGGTGATATGATGAGGTGATTCTATCCTTGAGGTATAGATTTTCTATAGGAATGAGATGATGTTTCTTATCTATATATATATATATATATAGACGACGATTGTGTTAATACGAAAGGACGTGAGTGTTTTTCCTCCTGTGTTCTCGGGGAGTGAGTTATGAGTATTCCTTGGTACTAGTGGTGGATTTTGATTCCTGTGGATATTAGAGGTGAGTGTGATCTCCTCTATTGGATCTTCTGATTTGCGTTGTGAGCACTTGATGACTTGTTAGATTGAACCTTAGTGTCGTGTACCTAGTGTACGTTGGTGAGAGTAGTGTAGACTACCGGTGTTGGTACTTGGAGTACGAGTCTTAGTTGTACCTTATAGACTCATGTTGTGTACTTATATATATGTATATATATATTCTTGATATGTATACTCGTTTACGGTAGCATGTGAGCACGAACCTTCGGTTTTCGTGGCTAGATTATGTTGTGGGCTATGTATCTCACTGGGTGGTTTAACATTACCTAAACTATTAGAGGATGTGGTAGTTAGGATATCCTTTCCCACTGAGCTTATTTGCTCACAGGGGTATTTCATTTGCCCCCTGGTATTCCCAAGCCAGGTTGCAGGAAATGTTACGGATACGGCAGCATGCGGTGCAACGGCAGTTCTCTTTTGTATTCCTTGTTACAGGTTTTGGAGTTGCGTTGGGTGATGCGATTACTGTTGCAGCGCGGCTGGTTTGGGGACGATAGTCATCTTCTGTCAGTTTCTTTACCCATTTTGTATGGGATTATTATATATTTATCTTGGGAGCTAGTCTGTTGGCATATCCCTATTGGTGTATCTTTTATTTGCTGTATTTATTATTTCAGGATATTATTGTATCTATTCTGCACTGTCATGTGCTTTTCTGTATTCTTATTCGAGCATTTATGGCTCTGCTGATTATAGAGGGTTGTGTAGGGGTAGCGGTGCTTCTTTCCACTGCCTCGGCCCCGGTAGGATTGATGAATGTTGGGCCTGTGAGCCATTGTTATTATCGAAATGTTATTGGCAGGTTATCCTGTTGTTGTTGGGTGTCCGAATGTTCCATTTACAAACGAAACTCTGCCGGATTTTCGTTAGATTCCGCTGCTTTGCTCTATCATTCTATTGGGTATGAATTATACCATTTTTATCATTATTCCATACGTTTTCATGGTTAATGATATCTTAGTAGGCCTTTCGTATTAAGGATCACATCCTAGATTCCTTGGATGTCCCTGTTTGAGAATCTTAGGAATTTAGGGACGTGTCTATTGGTATTAGAGGATACTATTGAGTTTCGGGAATTTTAGGGGCGTGACAACATGGTATTAGAGCATGATGACTGAAGGTCATTTGTCGTAGGGGTGAAATGATATTTTTACCCTTTTATGAGTGTTTGATGGTTGAAGGTCATTTGTTCTCGTTTCTTTTTACTTCCGCATTCACTTCCTTAGCTCTTAGGCTCGGGATTCGGAGTCCTAGGAATTTGGGGCGTGACAAACATCATCTTTCGATACGGGGTTCCTCATCACATCATCACTGACAATGGGTTGTGTTTTGATAATCATTTGATGACTGATTTATGTGAAAAATTTGGCTTCAAACAGTATAAGTCTTCAATGTACAACCCACCCGCAAATGGATAGGCAGAAGCCTTTAACAAGACTCTTTGCAATTTATTAAAGAAAGTGGTCTCAAAATAAAAAAAAAAGATTGGCATGAACTAGTTGAGGAGGCTCTGTGGGCATATCGAATAACATTTCGTACTCCTACTCAGTCAACACCGTACTCTCTTGTTTATGGTATGGAAACGGTCCTTCCACTAGAGCAACAAATCCCTTCATTGAGGATCGCCGTGCAAGAAGGTTTGACAAACGAGGAGAATGTTTGATTGCGTCTTCAAGAGTTGGAGGCATTAGATGAAAGAAGACTTGAAGCTCAACAACGGCTAGAGTGTTATCAAGCTCAGCTCTCAAGTACTTTTAACAAAAAGTTCCGTCCTCGATCTTTTCAAGTTGACGATTTGGTACTGGTCGTACGAAGACCCATTATCATGAGTCGTCGAATGGGAAACAAGTTCACCTCAAAATGGGATGGGCCCTATGTGGTGCAAGAAGTATACACTAATGGTGCCTACAAGATTGTTGATGAAGATGGAGTTAGAGTTGGACCCATTAATGCTATGTTTTTGAAGCGATATTATCCCTGAACAAAGATTGCCACTCCTAATTGCACGAGTCTAAACTGCACAATGCTTCTAGCTCACATGAGTTAAAACTGTGAATGTCACCTGCATGAAAAAAAAAATCATTGAACTATATGATTGACTTGATCCCTGTTAAGGGTACGTAGGCAACTTGGAGGTTTGTTCCGAGTTCAGTCATCCAAAAAATAAAAAATTCATTAAACTACGCGATTGACTTGATCCTTATTAAGGGTACGTAGGTAACTTGGAGGTTTGTTCAGAGTTCAGTCATCTAAAAAAATAAAAATCATCATTGAACTACGTGATTGGCTTAATCCCTGTTAAAGGTATGTAGGCAACTTGGAGGTTTGTTTCGAGTTCAATCATAAAAAAAAAATTAAAAAAAATAAATGTTCATTCATACTGAAATAAAAGAAATCAAATGGCTCTTTTATTACCAAAGTAAACAATCCGCTCCAAGAAATAATAATGAATGATAAATGAAAGGGTAAATTCCACTTACACCCCCTCTGATTTGCTTATATCCCAGTTACACCCTATACTATGACATATCCTAGTTACACCCCCTTGCCATTAACAACGTCAGATTCACTAACGGAAAAACATGAAATGACTGTTTTGTCCACCATTATATTATTAGTTTTAAATTAAAAACATAAACATTTTAAAAAGACACAATTACCCTTAAAATTTAGAACCCTAATTCCCAATCTCTACACATGTATGTGAATCCATATACATGGATATATATATATATATATCATATATGTATATACATGTTGAGTGCCGCTTCAACATGTAGAGTGCCGCTTCCACCTAAGATTCGGGTGTCGCTTCCACCTCGTCGTCGGCGCCGCCTCTGCTTCCTCGTCGGCGCCGCTCTTCCTTCCTCGCCGGCTGGCACCGCCTCTGCTTCCTTGTCGGCGCCGCTCTTCCTTCATCGCCTCTGCTTCCTAACCGGCGCCGCCTCTGCACATGTATAAGGTTCCTTCCTCGCCTGCAACATATGTATATACATATATAGATGTATATATACATAAATCTATACATATATATAGATAAAGATATATTATTTAGTTTAAATTAAAAATTAAATAATAAAAAGTTCTCTAATTTAGAAATTAAGTTAAGAATGTATATATAGAGATATATTATTAAATTAAAGTAAAAATCTAAAAAATAATTTTTATTTTAAAATTAAGTTAAGGGTATATATATATACTATTTAGTTTATTAAAAATTAAAAAAAGTATTATAAAATTTTCTAATTTTAAAATCTCAAGGATATATAAATTAATTATTTAGTTCAAACTAAAAATGAAATAAAATTAAAAGGTTTTCTAGTTTTAAAATTATGTTGAGTTGGTTGGAAATTTCAGGAAGATAATGAAGGTTAAAAATGTCATTTCAAAGCTACCAAGGATAAAATGGACTATTTAATACCATGACGTCATCACATAACAACTGACATCTAACGGCTATATAACGGAGGGGGTGTTCGATACACGGAACTAAATCTGAGGGGGTGTAACTGGGATATGTCATAGTAGAGGGGGTGTAACTGGGATATAGGCAAATCAGAGGGGGTGTAAGTGGGATTTACCCTAAATGAAAACAATGGTCAAGACTAGAGTGAGAAATCTAAAATAATAGATGATAATGATAAACTAAACTAAAACGACAAATTTGAAAGCTCCTCGCGTTCCCTTTGCAACCTGTCTTCGAGAGTCTTCATTATTTGAACTTCTTGAGCAGTAAGAATCTAAGTTTCCTCAATCACCTTGTGGTATTCCTTGAGCTTGGTAATCTTTTCTCTCTCATGAGACAACTTAGCCTCAGCCTCTAACAAAGAGGTCTCGATCTGCTTGATCTCTTCTTGTGCAATTTATAGCTTCCTCGCGAACTTGGCCTCTATATCTTTGACTTCATGCAAGTTGGCCCGAAGTGAGTCTGCATACTTAATAATGTCACCTTTCAGAACAGTGACACCAGCAAGTTGTAAGTCAACAGAAGCCAATTGTTGTGACTGTGTGGTTGATGGCACTTTGCAAGCAAAAGAAGATTTGGTGGCAACATATGTGGCAACACTATGCATATATGTATCAATCCTTTTCTTCAAACCACAAAAATTCTTTGGAAACTGTGAAAGTGCCTCGAAAAGTGGTGGGAGCTTGTGGACTATCGAAGACAGTTCATGGACTTCTGTGTTAAACACCATTGTTCTTATGGCATCAGCTAGCGCTAAAGCAGCCTTGCGCTGCGCATCGAGAACCATTTTTTCCACATTGAAAACAGACACCTCGGGGGCAATTGCTAGCAGATGAGGTGGAATGGCATTACAAGGTCCATCCCTTGTAAGTACATTCAAAGTGGACATAAGATGTACTTTATTTTGTGACATTGATTCCAAATTTTGCTTATTGACATCTTGCAAGAATTGAGTAGCTTCATCCCCTATCTCGTTAGCTAAATTCATCATATCAGGGCAAAAAATGGAACCTTCATTGCCCACTTGAAGCTTATCAAATTCCAACAAACCTCCAAGAAAACCCTCATTTTCATTATCTATAAATAAATAAAATGAGGATGCATTGTGTATACAAAATATAAAAAATAAAATAAAATAAATATATATATATATATGAATAAATAAATAAATAAAAGCAATAACCTGCATGGGTTGTGAACTGCTTGGTACTCCTCAAAAAAATTCATTTAAACCTTGAGGAATGTTTTCCTGCCTTGGAGTAACAACATGGTTCTGCTTATCACCAATATGTTTCCAATTGCGATCACGATCTTTGGTACAGATTTCCCCATCCAAATCATCCGCTACTGGAAAATGTTGGCACTTGCGAATGAGTGGCAGAACATAGTCAGGTAGTGTAATATGACTCCCAGAACTCTCGGCAACACCATGACCACTAGATAGAATTGCTAGCAATGGATTAGAGGGGATGCTTAACTTGTTTCTCCTGAGAATGATTTTCTTACCTTTAGGTGCAGAAGGACAATCATTTTGTGGCACAATAGGTTCTGTGACTGTAGAAGCGTCGACATAGACTTTTGACCATCATTCGGCATAAGCTTGTGTCACAGAGAACTTATTAAAATTGGAACTCGAAGGAAGTTGTACCTTACTCCCGGTCTTGAAACTTGTCATAAGCCTCCACATTTTTTAGATCTCTTCCAGACTACCAGTGCGAATATCATCTTTCAATTTACCAGGAACATCCTGATGATAAAAGAATTGTCTACAAAACCTGTGTGGACTATATGGCTCGACAATGATAAAATCATTTTGGCACAATGTCAAGTAACTTGATCGGAGGCCAGAAAATTACTCATGAGTGGAAATGGATAGTCGACCATCATCTTTTAGCACCTCCCGCGTTGAAGATGTCCGGGAATGATAAGGAAGTAGAACACTTTTACATGATCGAAACATGTTTTGAGCTACGACTTTATCAACATGTTAGGCGGGCCCAGTACTCACATATAAAATCTTTCGAGGAAGAGATTGGATTTCCAAAGCAGGAGAGTGAGTTCTGAAATAGTCAGCTATCCATCCATATACATAATGTACAGGAAATATAGCACTAGAACTCCCTAGGTCAGGTGAGGAAACAATGTCATTCAAACATCTGTAGATACTTGCCAAAACAGGGACAGGGAGACAAAATTTGATGCCATATGCGATCATGTTTGCAACCTTGAATATGCCAGGTCGAATGATGCCATTTGGATTCGACGGTAGGACATATTTGCATAACCAACATGCTAAAAAGGCAGCCAAATAAGTTTTCTTCTTCATTT
Organism: Cornus suecica; assembly: GCA_963922005.1. Taxonomy (NCBI): domain Eukaryota; kingdom Viridiplantae; phylum Streptophyta; class Magnoliopsida; order Cornales; family Cornaceae; genus Cornus; species Cornus suecica. The sequence goes on from OY998238.1 coordinate 29,257,951, forward strand.
CTTGCGCCAGTCCAAGACTAGTAAACATCTCGTGTGCTTGGCGAGACCAATCTCGCACAGGAGGGATCGCGTCGGAAGGTTGAATAAGACTTTGGTTGTGATTCCATTTTGGGTTTCTTTGCACATTTTTCGAAGCATCCCGATATCGCCTAACATCTCTAAACCAAAAGGTCACCCAATCAACTATTCTCACAATTTGCTCTTTCGTCTGCTTCTTATAAAGGTGATGGAAGGCTAAAAAGAGATATCCACAAGTAAGAGGAAAAAAAGAATTCCCTTATTGATCGAGCTTTGATAATTCTTTAGCAGATGGAATGACTTCCTCGTATTGCTTGCCGCCAAAAGGAAGACTTCCTATGACGCGTAAATCATGAAGGGAAATAAAAACCTCGCCCGCAGCACAATGGAGGGAGTTAGTAGAAGGGCACCATAACTCGAGGAAAGCTCGGAGAATGTTCTCATGTTGAGAGTATGAAAATGGTGAAGCATATATTGCATCATATAAATTCTTCTCTTTCATAAACTGTTCTTGGCGGCCTAAGATGTCTTCCGCCCACTCCCAGTATCCTTCAGTGTATGGAAAGATGGAAAAAACCTGTAGAGGAATCTTTTATATAAATTCTCTAGCAGCCACTTTATGCCCCAATAGTGAAAATGGAGCTATCTCGGCCTCAATCTCATGCAAAGCAGATCATAGCATAAAAGCATGGGCAACTAAGCCTTTGTCCTTCTTCTGGTTGTACCCGAGGTTTGTGAGCCCATAAGTAATCTCGCACGACCAGTTTGACAAGTAAGGATATGGTGAAGAATCGGAGCGAGATACCTGTAAAGCAAAACGACCCATAAGGAGTGTCCCAACCTCCAAAGTAGTGCCTCTCTCGGCAGAGTCATTATGTCGCTCCAAAATGGTGACTGTCCACGACTCCAAACACTTGAAGACCACCATGATCGTATGCCTAAGATAAAAAAAAGTTAGTAATGGGTGTGAGAAACAATTCTTCTTGGATTGATTTCAATAATTTAGTCCAGAATATTGTGACCCTAAAAGGGACTGATAAATCATTAAGACTCCAAAGGGACTGATGTAACATTGTGACCCCGAAGGGATTGATAAAATATTGTGACCCCGAAGGGACTGATAAAATATTGTGACCCCGAAGGGACTGATAAAACATTATGACCCTGAAGGGACTGATAAATATTGTGACCCCGAAAGGACTGATAAAGCATTGTGACCCCGAAGGAACTGATAAATATTGTGACCCCGAAGGGACTGATAAAGCATTGTGACCCGAAGGGACTGATAAATATTGTGACCCCGAAGGGACTGATAAAATATTGTGACCCTAAAAGGCACTGATAAATCATTGTGACCCAAAGGGACTGATAAATATTGTGACCCCGAAAGGACTGATAAAATATTGTGACCCTAAAAGACACTGATAAATTATTGGGACCCCAAAGGGACTGATGTAACATTGTGACCCCGAAGGGACTGATAAAGCATTAGGACCTCGAAGGGATAAATAATTTGTTCTAAGGAACGCATTATTCCGAAGGCATAGTGACTTCAAAAAAAAACTTACTGTTGTAGAAAATAGGTAGTTTGCAAAAGTCCTCCTTAATCTTCACAAAAGATATAGGGGATAACTTGGAAAAAAAAAAAATTGACCAGTGGTCTAATTTCAAAAAAATATTGGACTGTTGTCAACTTAAAAAAAAAAAGTGGGCGTCATTCACCCACTTTCTCTATAAACACACACTCCCTTAATAAATCACACATACACATTAAATCACACACTCACACACACACACATATATATATATATATACACACACATATACAAACATCAATACACACATAAGCATGGTCATGGGATCTTCAAAATAGGGTATCGCTTGGTCTTTCTTAAGCTCTACTTCTAATCCATCAAAATTACATGTGCGTCATTGATCGGCGAGGCGAAGCGGAAAAAATACACAGCAAAGGAAAGTCCAAGGTTAGCGCCACCATCAATCGCGGCGGCAGCGAGAAGGCGAAAGGTACGCATGGGTATTGTGCGGTTTGCTTCGTGGTTCAAGCCTACTCTAGTTTCGTTCCAATCCCGATTCATGTGGTATTAAGTTAGATTGTGGTGCGATTTTTCAAGTGAGGTGTTCAGATTTCTCCGATTTTTTTTCTTGAAGGGCTAGCCGGTGGTGGAGGCTAAAATTGGGGGTGTTCGATTCGTGCTAGATTTTTATCACGAGTAGCAGATTGTTCCCCCAAAGAGTTCGTCAATGGCGGTTAAGAACTTAAAGGGACTAAAATTGGATTCTAAAAAAAAAAAAATTGGAATCAAGGAGAGGTTTGGGAGGATGGATTCTCAGATGAAAAAAAAATTAAAAAAAATAAAAAAAAATGATGAATTGATTTTGGTGTGGATAAGAATATATTGGGCAAATAAAATTTCAAAATTTACCACCTACATGAGATTTACTTGGAGTTGTCTGCTCTGTTTGCTTTTTCTCAGAAGTGGAAATAAGAGGATGATAATTTTCTAGTCCGTTTTTAGGAGTGGGTTAGAGAGGATTTGGATTAAAAACCTTGGGATTGGATTTGGTGGTGTAATGCATATGGGTATGTATACATGATAGTTAGTTCAAGGTGGCATAAGGGAAAATACAACATGAAAAAAAATAGGGTTAAAACTCCATATACTATTCACATTAATCAACTAACCTCTTCTGTGTCCACTTTGCCCCCTATACTATTCAATTTCATCAAATTGCCCCCTCACCTCACATTTTGAATCAAAATGTCTAAACTACCCTTAATAGTATAAGGGGGTTTGTTGATTCAACCATTTAAAAAAATTAATTTTCAAAAATCAATTATATTTTTCACAAAAATTATAAATTCAGAAATATATATATATATATTTTTCGGAAATTTTTTTTTTCAGAGGGAGCATATTATTTTCCAAAATTTGAATTATTTCGGAAAAAAATATATATACTTTTTGCAAAAAAAAAATCATATTTTGGAACATAATAGTATATATTTTTTGCAAAAAAAATATATTTCGGAAAACATCATATTTTGGAACATAATAATGTATATTTTTCGCAAAAGATCATATATTTGGAACATAATAGTGTATATTTTTCGCAAAAGATTATATTTTGGAACATAATATATATTTTTCGCAAAAAAAATCATATTTTGGAACATAATAAATACTTTTTCGCGAAAAAAAAAGTTTTTGAAATTTTTTTTTTCATATGTTGCAGGTTTTCGGAAAAAAAAGATTTTTTGCAAAAAAAATTTTGAATATTTTTTTTTCATATGTTGCAGGTTTTCGAAAAAAAAAATTTTGAAATCTTTTTTTTTTCCATATTTTGCAGGTTTTCGGAAAAAAAAATTTGAAATTTTTTATTTTTTTCATATGTTGCAGGTTTTCGGAAAAAAATGAAATTTTGAAATTAATAAATTTTTTAAATGGGTGAATCAACAAACTCCCTTATACTATTGAGGGTAGTTTAGGCATTTTGACTCAAAATGTGAGATGATGGGGCAATTTGATGAAATTGAATAGTATAGGGGGCAAAGTGGACACAGAATGAGTTAGTTGATTAATGTGAATAGTATAGGGGGTTTACTGAAATTAACCCAAAAAAATAAAACATACAGCAAGTTTGTAGTTGAATTTAGCATGTGACATAAATTTGTTCAACAAAACAAAACAGAGCTTTGCGAAAAAAAGAAAAAAAAACTCACAGTGGCGGCTTGTGGCTTGGTTTGGCTTGTTTGTGAATGCAATTTTGAATATGTTAGGGTTGGACAAACACAACATATATATAGACTTGTTTTTCATACTCAAAAGAAAATAAAATTTTGGTTTCCAAATAAATAAGTCTTGGAAAAAAAGAAAATAAAAGAAAGAGAAACAAGATTTTTGATTTCCCATTTAATCCATTTTTGGTGTCACGGGCCGTATTTTCTATTTTATTGTTGGGCTATCCTAATACATTCATTCAGTTAATATATATATATATATATATATATATATATATAATATAATAATTTTTTTTTTTGATAATAATAAAACCAAAAATAAATAAATTCTTCAAAACTTGTCTACTCCTGCAAGACAAGCATGCACGAAGCCAAGCTCTGAAGCGGGGGCAATTTGTAGACATGTAAAATTGGTGATCATTTAATCACCGTTGGATCGGTCGACTTAAGTCAATAAGTTTCGGTCAATTTCATTGACAATTACGGGTCCCAAAAATGGACACGTGTCAAATTCTCAGAGGGTTAAATTATATGCTTATAATTCAAATTAAATTTGAATTTATTCTCAAAAATAATAATAAATTAAATATCTTTTATTTATTGGGTTTTTAAGCATGATTGGTGGGCACTTTCCAAATTGAAGACCTCACCTTTGGCCTATAATACAAGATCACCCAACACATTCAAGGAGGATAAAAAAAAGAGAAGGAGAAAAAGACTGCAACAAAGCTCTACCGACTCCAACTCAACAAAACCTCTGCCGACTCCAACTCAACAAAACCTCTGAAGTTCTTGAAGACGAATAACAACAAGCACGCCACACCTGTGTCGTTCTTCTTCAAAGACCTTCAACAAATCAAGATTTCTTCAATCCCGAACAACACAAGCAACAATCAAGTAACGGTTCAAGATCAAGCTTTCAAAGCTCTTGCACCGGAGTTTTAGGAGATTTAATTAGATGAAGACTCTTATTTATTTAAGAATCGACCACAGAGAATTGTACCACATATTTTATCATTTATTATCAATAAAATCATTTGTTTCCTAGAATTTCGGAGACGAAATTTGTGTTTACAGAGGGACGACATCTCCACAAAGGAACATCTAAGGTTTCCCTTTCCATCATGGAAACCCCGATGGATAAGGATTAAAACTAAAAACCATAGTTCAACCTAAACTGTCATACTGTCAATTAGACCACAATTGATAAGTAAGCCCAATCCATTAATTATCAATAATCACATTGCAATCCTATTTTATGTAAAAATATGTATATGACCACATAAAATAATTTAATATAATATATATAATTAAAAATTCCAAAATGTATGCATATATAACGTGCCTTCATAGACCAAAGATCATGGGTGGAAAGGTGGAGAGTGGAAGCTTGAGAAAGAGAAGAGATAGTAATATGACTCTTGTTTATACAATCAATATTGTTTTATAATATAGAAATCAGAAATGACTCCATTCCAAACAAATATTAAATGAGAAATAAATGCTCTCAATACCAGTCCACGGTCAATGGTTGTTGGCTATTGATTAGTGAATGAAATTGAAAAGTACAATGGTTGTGTGGATGTTAAATTTTGTAACAAGGTAATATTTAATTTTATCATTATATATGATAAATATTAATATATACGTATACATATTTGCATTTGAAACTTATCCTTAGCATCTGATCAGAACAAAATAGTCTTATCTTTAAAAATTGAGGAGCAGCATAATAACAGTAAATAACCCCGCTGATTGAGGAGGCATGCTTAAAACAAGTGACTTTTGTGGATTTCTTGTCCGATCTGAAAATTCAAAAGTTAAAACTTAACCCATTTTCATCTTTGAAAATAGATAAAGAGAGAGATAGTAATATGACTCTTGTGAGTCTTTTTGTGTGTAATCTCCAAAGATCGCACATACTTACATTTATACACATACATATATATGCACACATATTAGATATAATAATGATGGTAGGTTTTGCTTTGATTGTAAACACTTGTATACTATCATTAATTTATTAATATGTATCATTGAGAGTTACTTTCAATTAAAAAAATTCACTCCATGTCATCCACTTTAAGTAATTTCCTTACCAAAAAAATAATTACTTACCTAAGGGCCAAGACCATACTCTTCCATGCATGACAAAAATCACTTTGTATAAACCACAAAAAAAATAACTTTGTATAAACCACAAAAAAAAAAAAAAAAAATCATACAAGACACAAAAGAGAAACAAAATATATAGGTATTTTATAAAGAAACCGAGAATAAAATAAGAAAAAAATGATACCTCTCAGCAAGATATTTGATTGAGAACTGAATCAAGTTCCAAAGTACTATAAATCCTATATTGAAGTTTTGATTTAAAGTTGAAAGACGATTCCTCCAAGATATTGAAGATCCGAATCAAATTGTGAGAGATTTGTTACCCAAAATCAGATCACATAAACACAAACACCAATCCATTGAAAATGAAAGAACTCATGGTAGGGTATTAACTTAAGAGATGGAGATTTAGGTTTTGTATAGAAAAGGAGTTGGATTTTAAGGCCCTGTTTGGTTCGCGGTCCGGTCTCATGTGGTCCGGTTTTGTAATGGGTTTTTTGGGACTGGATACTGTTTGGCAATACGGTTCCAAAAAAAAAGGACCACTTGGGACCAAAAGGGTTAATTTGAGACAACAAAAAATAATGGTCTCAAGTGGTCTTATATACAATTATCTTAACACATGGGACCATAAAATTTGAAAAATATATATAATTTGAAAATAATATATAAAATTAAAAAAATAATATAATTTTTTTGAAATAATGTATAAAATTTGAAATATATATATAAAATTTAAAATTAATATATAAAATGCAAAAAATATATTTAAAATAAAAAAATTCCAAAATAATAGAAAAAATAAAAAATAATGTATAAAATTCGAAAATAATATATAAAATTTGAAAAATAATATAATTTTTTTAAAATAATGTATTAAATTCGAAAAAAATATATAAAAATCAAAATTAATATATAAAAATTTTAAATATATATATATATATAATTTAAAAAATAATATATAAGTTTTGAAAAAAATATAAAATTCAAAAATAATATACAAAATTAGATATATATAAATATATTTGAGAAAATATAAAAAATTTGAAAATAATATAAAAAATCAAAAATAATATATAAAATTAAAAAAATAATATAAAAATTCGAAATAATTTATAAATTTTGAAAAATATATTATTTTTGAATTTATTATATTATTTTCAAAATTTCTATATTTTTTCAAAATTTATATATTTTTCATACTTAATATATTTTTTGAATTTTATATATTATTTTTTTATTTTTTGTATTATTTTCCAAACATAAGATCAAACAGCTTGAATAAGACCATAAGACCAGACAGCTTTACCAAATAGACTTTCAGAACACCACCCACATAAGACCAAATCAGACCGGACTGCCTACCAAACGGGCCTAAGAGACTCAGCCAAAAGAAGTCATCGTCATTTCAAAACAAGGGCTCTTTTAGGATTTATGATGAATAGAAAGAGAAATACATAAATTAAAGTGGGTTTTGGGATTTTAGACTCAGACCATATGGTTCCTCATGGTCTGTATATATAGAGTTTCATGAACAAGCAGAGATTAAATAAAAAAGAGAAGAGAAAATAGGTTTGTGATGAAGATATCTCAGATTCTCAGCATATATTTCTTTATTTCTCTATATCTCTATTGTCAATGCATGGGATATGAAAGGGTGTCAGCTGAAATGATAGCCCAGAGACCCACCATTTCCCGCTTAAATGGTATAAGGGCAAGGGCGTTATTTCCCAACACTCTAGAAGATTCCTGTTTTAACAATATAATATTAAGGGCTATTATGTCATTTCACATGCATTTTTTACCCATACACTATTCCGATGACATAGGGGAGGTCAGTGATATTTATCCTAAATTTTTTTCATTCCCATTCACTTTATAAGTAATTTCATTACCAAAAAATAATTACTTACCCAAAGGCCAAGACCATACTCTTCAATGTAATTTAATTAAGAATTAGGGAAAATTATATATTAGGGATCATTTTTAAAATTAATTCGAATAAAAGGATCATAAATTTTTGAAATGATGGCAAGAGGCCAAACCTAAATGGCTCTTCTTCTCCCAAAAACCCATCTCTGAATTAATATATGGGTAAATTTCAATGACATCCTTGAGGTTTGGTCATATTTTACTTAGATACAAATTTTGATTTTAACTTTCATTGAGATTCCAAAATCACTTTTTATCACTTTTTGACAAGCAAAATGACTATGCTACCATTTTTAATTTTAGTTAAATTATAAGCAACTTGTTTATAGTATAAAATAAGTGTCTCAAACAAGTATCAATATTTACTTAAATATACCTAATTTCATAAAACTTTTTAATTTATTAACACTTTTGGTATAAACTACAACAAATTAATCATAATTCACAAATATTTAATATTTGTTAACAGTAATTCAAGAGACGAAGTCGAATTTTTAATTGGGTTAAGACTTGTAAGTTATTAACACTAACTTCAAAAATTAACCCAAATTATTTTCAATTGCATAAAAAACTCAATTTACTAAAAATGATTTCAAAAATTAGTAGACCAAGGTGTACAAATAGAATTAATTTGAATAATCAATAAAATATACGGTAAATTATTATTTTTGTAATATAAAATTAGGTTAATTTAAATAAATACTAATACTTGTTTGAGACATTTTCTTTATTTTATACTACAAACAAGTTGCTTTTAATTTAACTAAAGTTAGAAAGGGTAGCATAGTCATTTTACTTGTCAAAAGTGATAAAAAATGATTTTGGGGTCACACTAAAAGTTAAAATAAAGGATAAATTGCACAAGCACCCCCTAAAGTTTTGGTCAATTTCATCTAGATGTCAGTCAAGGAGAGTGTAGTCCCAACGCCCCCGAAGTTTGCATTTTGTTACAATCACATCCCTTGGAGGTATAAAATGACTTTAGTACCCTCATTTATTCTAATTTGCATGCAAAATATGATAAAAAGTGATTAATGAACTATGAATTATACCCATTGGAGGCATAAAACCTTCTTCTCGCTTTCACTTTTTCACTTCTACCCCATCCCTTTCCTAATAAATTCCTCTTTACCCCTATCCCACAAACCAAAAAAACAAATAATAAAAAATACTAGTTATAAACAACTAAAAATAAAACAAAATTATAATCCAATTTTTTTTTTTTTATACAAGTCCATCTACTACAAAAAGAATTTGGCATGGGGCTCATCCAATTTAAAAATTCACTGCAGTATTGAATTGATAGACTATTCAATGCAACTTATGTTGTTAGATTGTGAAAATAAACACTTAAGGGCCGGTTTGGAAAGTGGTTTTGTCTGGTTTTGTCTTGTCGGTCTAGTCTAGTTTTGTTTTGTCTGGCCTGGTCTGGTCTTGTCTTGAATCTAAAACTCTGTTTGGTAAGCGGTCTGGTCTGAGAAAACAAAAATTTTATATATATTAGTTTATATATTATTTTATGTATATAACTTTATATATTATTATATATATATATATAATATTTTTAAATATATATTATATATTATATATATTTAATATATATATATTTAATAAAATTATTTTATATATATTATTATAAAATAATAATATATATATTATTTTATATATATATTATTTTTGAATTTATATATATTAAATATATATAAATTCAAAAATAATATTATATATATTATTATAAAATAAAAATATATATTATTCTATATATATTAATATATATTATTTTTTAATTTTATATATTATTTTATATATATATATTATTTTTTAATTTATATATTATTTATATATATATTTAATAATATTATTTTATATATATTATTATAAAATAAAAAATATATATTATTCTATATATATTAATATATATAATTTTTGAATTTTATATATTATTTTATATATATATTTAATATATATAAATTTAATAATATTATTCTATATATATTATTATAAAATAAAAAATATATATTATTCTATATATATTAATATATATTATTTTTTAATTTTATATATTATTTTATATATATATATATATAATTTTTTAATTTATATATATATTTAATAATATTATTTTATATATATTATTATAAAATAAAAAATATATATTATTCTATATATATTAATATATATTATTTTTTAATTTTATATATATTTATATATATATTATTTTTATATATATTTAATAATATTATTTTATATATATTGTTATAAAATAAAAATATATATTATTCTATATATCTTAATATATATTATTTTTTTAATTATATATATTTATATATATTATTTTTGAATTTATATATTATTTATATATATATTTAATATATATATATATATATAATTAATAATATTATTATAAAATAAAAAATATATATTATTCTATATATATTATTTTTTAATTTTATATATATTTTTTGTATATATATTATTTTTTAATTTATATATTATTTTTATATATATTTAATTAATAATAATATTTTTTATATATATTATTATAAAATAAAAAATAAATATTATTCTATATATATTAATATATATTATTTTTTAATTTATATATATATTTAATATATATATAGTTTATATATATTATTATAAAATAAAATATATATATTATTCTATATATATTAATATATATTATTTTTGAATTTTATATATTATTTTTATATATATTTCATATATATATATATTTAATAATATTATTTCATATATATTATTTTTTAATTTAAGTGCATGAATTATATATATATATATATATAGGAGAGAGAGAGAAAAAAAAAGTAAAAAATTGTAAGCTAAGACCAAGAAAGACCAACTTTTTTTTGGTCTTGGTTTTACTTCATTTTGAATCAAATTCAAAACCAAAGTTTTAAGTGATTTTGGTTTTGAATTTGAAAACAAATCAAGACAAAACCAGCAAAATTTGGTTACCAAACATACCTAAAGCTTCCAAATCAAGTTAGACACTCTTTGGCACAACTTTTGTCTTTGCTTCTTCCCATAAGAAAAACTATCATTTTGATAAGCTAGTACTTACTTTTTCAAAACGTTCATCCAAACAAAAATACCCCTTACCTTTTCAATTAGTAAATTCATTTTATTTTAGTCTGTGTCAAATGTCATGAAGAAGTTTAAGCTTCCAAGCGCTATATTGAGCTACAAAAGTAGTTGTTCAAAAAAATTATTCCCCAACCAACGTTTTAGCTGTAAGACAACTGCAAAAGAGAAAACTATAAGGTCCGTTTGGAGGCATGAAATTGGAATTGGAAACTCCAATTCCAAATCTAGTATTTGGATACAACAAAACATTTTAGAATGCAATTCCAAACAACTTAAATTCTACATGAGATTTCCAATTCCAAAATTTCAACTCATTAAATACTCTCTCTACTTTTCACAACCACAAACATATATACATATATATACATAAAGACCTATATAAATATACACAAATACACACACACATATATATACACCTAGATATACAAATATATATATATATATATATGTGTGTGTGTGTGTGTGCATGTATATGTATGTTCTAGATCCAAATATATACAAATATGAATACAGATGCATATCCATAAATATATACACACAGATATGCACACACATATCCATATATACATCCACGTACACACATACACACACATATATATTAATACATATATTTATATACTTATATCTTTATATATACCTATATTTATTTACATTATCTAATCTAATTCCAAATTTATGATCTTTTATGTTCAAATTGGGTTTGTGATTGAAATTCAATTACACTTAATTCCAAGACTTTTCCAAACAATGTATTTGAAATTACATTTGTGGAATTGAAATACCATGAAATTCCAATTATAATGCAAACCCTAAATATAAAATTATCATGAAAAAAAAACAAAGAAAAAAATAATAATACTAGAAGACTTGTATTAACTCCTGTCTCTTTTATTCCACCCAGGGGCAGAAGTGGAAGAATAATTTCAAAAGATAAAAGAAATAATTTTGTTAGGTTGCCTATGAATCTATGATGGTTTACGCTACTGAAATGAATGGATATAAACAGGTCCATATCTATACCTTCTATTGGAATCCATAAGTCCAAGATATTAAGGCGGGAACATAAAGTCAGACATTCATGAATACAAAGAGAACATACGAAGATAATAATGCATTTTAAATATTTATTCAATATGCATTCAATCCCATGTTACAGAAAATGAGATACCCTACCTCTTATAGAGTGGATCAAACAAAATTGAATAGCCTGTAAGAATATATAACCATAGTGTCCAGCCAAGTATTGAAGTACAGAAACCTGTTACATTTTGGTCTTATTGCAGTCGACATCCTTGTTCTTCCGTTTTCATGTAAAGGAGTCCAAGTCTCAACCGCTGCAGAGATGATACCGGAAAAAAATTAATTAAAAAGGGGTTCAACGTAAAAATTTCAGGTTGGTTCATAGTTTATTGCTACCAAAAGCAGGAAATGACACACCTATGTCACTATTCCAAATAAAAGCGCACATTATGAGTAGTTTCTAAATAATAGAAATGTAAATTACTCCATGCCATGCATTTAAAGCTCATCCAGAACCCGCATTTTTTAAAATCATTTCCCTTCATGGTAGAATTAATATTCGATTCAAGATTTAGGCTACATTATCAGTGTCCACTAGACATGATAAACTGAACCTTAAAATTTCTCAATTAATTAAGACCCAGTACCTCTTTTGTGTCTCTAATTCGAAGGAGTTCCAATCTTTCTGTTGGCCTGCGATTTGTTAATGTAGCAAGCTGCAACCAATCTTACATCAGCAATATTATATAGGAAGTTATATTCATGTACTACGTTAATGATTGTGTATAAATCTAGATACCCAGAAGCTGAAGCGCTCAGGGTCCTGTGTAGTGAGCATCATCGTTTCCACGGTAGAGAGTTCGAAAAGTCTTCTTCGATCTGCATGAAATGTCTATCTCATGAAACCACAATTACATAGTGAAAACATCGCAATAAAGGAAGGAAGGGTATGGCGAGTTCATGTGATTGGGAAAAAAAACTATGCACAAGGAGGAATTCCATGGGTCCAGACTGTAGCAATGAAAACAGTTTCCTGGCAAGGAGGACGTAGTACTACATCTCCTATAACGTGACAGCGAGCTTGCTTTAGGGTCTCCATGTGACATCAAAGATAGGAACTGGGAAGCTTAATGGCATATGCAAAGCTACTTTGTCGCCTTTGGAGCCCAAAGAAGGGGACAAATTAAGGCTTCAACTTGTAAAACATTAACCATACTGATAGAAAGAAAAAGGAAAGTAACTAAGATATTCTCATCATTCTAGAATGAAGTGAAGCATATAACTTCCCTCCAATTTTTCAAGAGAATTTTTCATCTAGATTTAAAATAAAAATTCCCACATCCTTGAGAAACAAGTTTAGCTGGCAAGCCTGCCATTAAACTGACTCGAATTATGGAGGTTAAATGGAATAACAAACAGATTTCTGGTCCTGCCAAATCCATGGTGTCGATGAAATACTTTTCCAGTAAACCATATTTAATACATCATTTTCCTATACTATTTATCTTATTACCTACACTATTACTGATCATCATCATCATCAGTGTCTTTATCCTATACAAACAGATGAGCCAAAAGAATTCAATTTCCCAATCTTTTTTTTTTTTAAGTACAATTCCTGTTTTCTACTACATTTAAATCTTAACTTTGGTCCACTGTTTCCTATTATCTTCCATATAATATAGTCTTTCGTTTCCAGAAGTGTATCTTGAGGTTCACATTGTATCCTTTCATACCACCTAAACCCACTTTCCTATTTTATCACTAACAGGCGCCACCTCAATCTTCCTAGTGCCTTCATTATCAGCAATATCTCTTGTTATCACTCCTATCATCCACTATCCTCAGTTTGGCTAATTGAATGCGTTGTTCTTGTATATGTTCTAATTCCTAACTCCCTATAAAATAGATTGCTTGATAATTACATACGGAATGCTCCTCCTTAATTTATTTTCTTTTCTTTTTATGACACAAAATACCACTAGCTTGTCTCCATTGTGTCCAACCTACTCCAATCTAACTTCCAGTTCTCCATCAGACTGTATTATTGAACGTAAATATTGTCTAATTAATTGGCCAAAAATAATTTAAAAAATACATATTTTAGGTAATCCTTTTAGTTTTGAATTGTCATCATTACTGTAAATCAGAAAAGAGAGAGGGAGAGAAACCCCTTAGGGTTTCGAGCAGCCTACGGGGAGAAGAGAGAAAGAGAGAGAGGTAAGGGACAGAATGAGATGCCTTACCCTTGGAGAGACAGCTCTCTTCTATAGATTTATTTATCTTTATGGTTACAAGTGCTTTTATAGATACAATTAAATTTGCATTGCATATGTTTAGTTTACGTCAATTTCTAATCCTTTTGACCCCAACCCCCCCCCCCCCCCCCCCCCCGGAGGAGTATGTGCACAAAAAAGATCTATGATCATTAGAAATATCCAATAGTACTATGTCATCCGACAAAAAAGATGCACCATGGAAAGTTTCCTCTAACCTAATCTACGAAAAAAAAGGAGGGATCTTTTTAAAATTTTATTCTTAAGTTTTTTATGGAAAATGTTGGAGAAGAAGAGACGTGGCTATTTTTAGATTTTGAATTCCTGGCACTGGAATTATATATACACATAGACAAACATGCTCATACAAATATATGTAGAGTCCTTGATAATTTTCTCTATGATACTCATTGGTTAAATTAAATGATTTTCAAGGTACAAAAGTATGCTACAGTTAAGGAATATTAAATTTATCTCTTGGAAAATCCAGGATTTTCAAGGTACAAAAATTTGCTACAGTTAAGGAATATTAAATTTACTTCTTAGAAAATACAAATTATCAAGTGTATATGGAGTCCTTGATAATTTTCTCTATGAGACCTCAATGGTCGAATTGCATGATTTTCAAGGTACAAAAATATGCTACAGTAAAGGAATATCAAATTTACTTCTTAGAAAATAACATTTTTCATGTATCATGTGTTTTTTTATTATTTTTAAAAAAAAATCCCAGTCTCTGTCTCTTACATTTTATGTTCCGTGTCGACAAGTTCGTTTTATATATTGTTATTTGCCGGTGTTTGTATCTATACATTTAAGCAATAGAAAAACAATATATTCCAAGGTAGATTCTGATGTTACCATTCGTTCTCATGTTTTACCTCGTGGTGTTGAATCTTGTGCCCTCCTCATCCATGAGAGAGCGTGTTCTGCCACGTTATTTGTCAATTCCTGCAACTGTAAGCCTCAAGAAATTAAAACAGAATTATCATCATTCTATGCATAATATGGAGAAATTGTGGTATTCCTGTAGCAGTATGCTTGCAACATAAATGATTCCATGAACATTGGGAATGGTCTTTCGTGCTTAGGTACTTTATTTTGACACTCGCGATTAAAGAAGAACAAAATTTAAGGAAAATCCAACTTATTCGTTTCACGGGACTGAACCATGTTTCTCATTTAAGTTTTCCCATCAATAACAGACTTTCTCCAGTATTTTTAGAGGAAAATGTGTGAAGGTGAAGCCAATGCCGCTCCAGGCAGAAGGCTAAGCCTTTTGATTTTATATTTCTCCTTCTTTTATGTATATACTTTACATAACTATAAGCTTCGAAACGCAAGAGCAAAAATAAATTTTACGAGATGTAAATGAAGAAACCGAATATTCCTATTCTATTATTGAGTTATTTCCATTAAGATGGTACAAAAAAAAAGTGCAAAAAGAGGCAAGACATGTCTCAATAAAAAATGAGGTATATAAAAACTAACAAAGAGATGATAAAATAATACTTAATACCGTATTTACCAAAATCAATAATAAAATTTATACTATAGAACACAAAGTTAATAACAAAAATAATAAAGAAAATGAAAAATCACAAACACTTGTGGTAACTTGCAAATTAGCAAGGAAAAGAACTACCAAAAACTTGCAATAAACCGAATCACACACAACATAGGCCTTATAAGGTAAGTGTAATTGGTCGGACGCTTTACAATTTGACCCAAAAGCTTAAGCTATTATGTGACATTAACATCGAACCCATTTATACCCATCACTTACCCATCCGCGTCCAATTTGGGACAAGAGCCCTCTAACATTCTCCCCTGCCCGAACTCGTAATTTCATTGTGGTCGGACCACCCTGCCTACCCCACCAGGAACCAGACTCCTCCCAAATGGTGGCACCCAAGGGGGCACCTGCCGCGGTACCGGATCAAGGACTGGGTATGGCTCTGATACCAACCATAATAGTTTGGATGTTTCGCGGTTTGACCCAAAAGCTTAAGATGAGGCTAATATCTAACTCATTTATACCTAATCACCATGTGGATTTGATGTGGGACAAGAGCCCTCTGACATAAGGCATATAAGGGTGCATCTTTCTTTGGCATGTAACACATATTCCCACCAGAGCCCTTCCATTGTTTTCTGCATTGTCCCAAAATCTGAAAATCCTACTAGATTGGACAGTCTAATATGTGTATAAATCTCTAACTATCTATTGTAAATAAAACAGAAGAGATAAATGTAGCTTAAATCTCATTGCACTTACATCTGCTCTCTCAGTTGTCCCTTCCGGAGGATATATATCATGTACCCATTCAACCTCGGCAACTCGATACCTAATATCATTGATCAGAAAAAAACCAAATAAAAAATCAGAGATAGTTCGAATTTGGATTACATGAATGGCCATCAACACATATACATGACATTTAAGGATAAACTAACCCATCTTGGTCCCTAGTTCGAAGGATGCGAAATCTCCTACGACCTTCAACCTGTAGTAAAAGTTATCAGCCGGAATAACCAGTGTTACAACAAATGCCACAAACCAAGAACATATAATAATAACAAGAAGAAAAAAAAAACATGGAAAAAATGAAGCATACAAATAGCACAAAGATTTACGTGAATAAGTTTGCCTAATTCCACAGTGAAGATCCCGTAAAAGATTCCACAGTACAAAATCAGGCAGGCAATTACAAGTTCCATCCCCCAAAATCATCTCTCTCTCTCTTGTGGTTTTTAGTGCTCTCTCATGTCCCACTCCAAACACTAAACCGGGTGGGCTAATTCTAAACAAGGTCCAAGATCAAAAAGATTGGAATCACACAAAGCCCATTTTTCGGGCAAAAAGACCGGAACCAAAAATGGGCCATAACAATAAGAATGATAACCAACAAGTGAACGCAAGAATTTGAAAGAAATGAACTTCAATCAGTAATTTATGCTAGTGTGGGACAAGGTCCCTCCAAATATTTGTCCTGTTGGTCCTAGGATCTTCAGGATCCCCTTAGTACTATTAGAAGGGTTACGGAGATGTGAAAAAATCATCGTGAAGATGAAAGGATGACAAATCACATCACTACTGCTGGTAGGAAAGCTTGAGCTACTGAACTATGGGTTACATATATCGCGAGACTAGGCAAGTAATTCAATTGGAATCACTCAAAAGACTAAATAACAAATCAATGTCTTCATGATGAGACTATTAATATTGTCATCATTTACCTAACAGAAGTATCTACTTCCCCAGGGGATGGTGTATCAGGTGCCTATTAAATGGCTCACCACAGTATTTGTGCTCCTTTCCTTCACCATGAAGAAGAACAGAATTTGCAACCAAAAAAAGCATCAACTTACTCCATTGCATGCACAAATAGCAACTCTTGGAGAACCACCCCCCAAATTTTGTTATTAGAAGAAATAGAACGTTTTCACTACTAAAGTAAAGCATTGGATGAAATTTCCCATAACTAATGGGACATGCAATGGCTTATTGAGTATCGAAAGGTGCTTGATTTCCAAGAAGAAACATAACCACATTCTGAGCTAAAGCTATTCACCACCAAAAATGTTTTTTATTTCACCTATGGTGCTTAAAACATGGAAAAACGGATCAAAGAAACTAATAATAAGTTCCCAAATCTATACAATTAAAATGAGATGAAAAATCCAGCATGTTAAACAACAGTAGAAAAACTCATATTCAAGTGTGTAGTGAATGGAACATACTGGTATAAAACAGAGAAAGGTATAGAATCATATAAACAGGAATATCTAGTGATATTTCACCTCAAGAAAGAATCGTCCATCCGGTAATGGCTCACACCTACATGAAAGGAAATTTAGAAGTAACTATCATAAACTGAAATAGCATAAGCAGTGACAAATATAAGAATGGAACTCTTTATATCAAGAAAAATTGGAGTATGTATGACATCGAACACCTACTCAGTAATCTCCACTTCACAAGCAAAATCAGCTATGGAACCTGTTGTAGAATCAATGATAACCTACATCATTAATAGACAAATGACAACCAGTTAAAAGAACGGAATAAAGGACCTTATAATATACCTTAAGAGGAAAAGGAAAGAAAAGGACCAGCCACAATAGTCTACCATTCCCATTCGACGATTTCCTTCCATTATCCTTCTGACCTGTCATGTGCATAAAATAAGAAACTGAATTATTATGAGGTGTTCCATAAAAAGTGTCATAAAATGGCAATGTAAAAAAGTATGAAAACATTAATTTAAACAGAATCCAATCAACCACTACAGAATCAACTAGTTTTTATCATCCACCTCACATTGTTTGTAAGACCCTGTTGGACAAGGCTAATTAATTCATTTTATCATTCAATTATTCAACCTCAACATGTAGACCGAACCTAGATATGACATTCATTTCTTACAGCAAGCCAAAACAGCCAAATGTGAAGCTAGCAATTTAAACAACCCACCATGAGTCTGTACCGGGGTTCAAATATGTTGAGTTGAAGCCTCTGACATGGGAGGACAACATCCATGACAAAAAGGGGCATCCAATCAACACCGAGGTTCATCAAACTGTCATGTTCCGACTTCCTTTCAGCGTATTCTTCTGGGAAATTCTTCTGTATTATGTTGTTCAGTGTCACACTGATAAAACATTGAAAAATTATAAAACTTAAAACATCAAACAAGAATTTATAAAAACTCACTCGAATTGTAGAAGATGTATACAAACACATAAGGCAGTGGCTTATCTTCACATTACACAATTTTGTGTCCATTATACAGGATGTTTGACATTCAATCGTGGACAATAACATAAAAAAAAAAAAACGGGTATCGCTAAAGGTATCAGTTAATGAAAATAAGAAAGAAAGATAGCCCCAATCAAATAATCATCATATTTTTCTTAGGAAAATGTTTCTTACATCGATTTAGAACACCAAACGGTTATCAGGTGTCAGATGGATAAACAGAAACATGCCAAGCAATTCTGCTTATGAATTCGGTGCAAGTATCATTACTCCTTTTCTTATTATCTACTCTCTTTTTTTAGAGGTAAGCATTTTTTGACTTTTTAGTGGGGGGGGGGGGGGGGGGGGAATCGAACACGGGCACACCCGCTCAAGAAGTTGGGCAGCACAAAGTCAGTTTTAAATGGCATGGCCTATACTAAAGGTTTATAATCACATGTTTTGCCACTTTTATATCCACTACATGTGCTTAATGCAAGAAAGTTGGATAGGACAGAAAACATATCCATGCGCTAAGGATAACACAATAAGTAAAAAAAATATCATCATGCAAGCAACTCACCTAATTGCACAGGTTCTGGGACTAATAAATAGAACTGTTCGGCACAGCGGACATCTATTACCTATAGTTTTTTCATTCAATGGTCAGTAAAAATCAATTTAGCCTTATGGTTCTATTCAAAAATAGAAAAAAGAATAAGATAAAAAAAAATCACCTCGGTCCATTGATTGAAATAGGCATGAACGGCAAAAAGAATGGCCGCAAGGAGTTGTAATAGGTTCATGTAGTAGCTTCAAGCAAACAGTGCAATCAAAGTCATCAGTGCGCTCTGCTCTCCCATGGCTCCCCTTTCTCGTTACACTGACCATTGATTCCTCCAATTTTGTTAGAAAAGCCTGAAGAAGATCACTGTACATTACAGAAACAATCATGAAAAGAACTCCTATGTCAGTTAAATAACCTAATGGGTTATATACAAGTTATCCATAATTTCAAATTCAAACTACAAAAATATGGAAAAACTCAACTATACATTACCTTGAAGGATCAATTTCAAGGCCGGAAAGGATAACATCCTTGGCCAACTCATATTTTTCTTGCTACATATTCAGAGCAATGAGAAATGTTATGCAATCGAGGCAATACAAACCCAAAAAATAACTTGAATATATGTATATGTATATATATAAATCAACATAGAATTCTAATATTCTTTTTTCAGCTTGTAGCCAACAGATAAAAAATGACTTCATATAAATGTGGAAAAAATCACATAGAGGGACAATTAATTTATGTGTGCTGTGCAGCTCCACAGCCAAATCAACTAAAACACAAGTGAAAGGGGTAAGTAAACACTTCTTCATAGCTGTGAAAATTTTACATTTTATATAAGTACTACTATGAGAATTTTCATTATCAGGGTATTCAAATGGCAATAGAATGAAAGTCTTGCAGATTAATTATTAGGAGTATATTATCATATAACTACTATTTCCAACTCTAGATATCCTTATACAAACCACTTTGGCTAGTTATGAAGATTATTTTTTCTCCATTTCCTTTTCACTAAATCACTATAAGATAATAGATTCATGGCCTCTTTTCTCATGGACTCAACCCACCCACATTCAATTCGGTCTTTGTTGTGTCTTTTGAATGCCTTCAACTTGAAGCAATAACAACTGTTTCAAGTGTACCAATGTTGAACTTGACCAAACCATTTATGATCACTACCCTCATCTTGTCCTTG
This sequence comes from Cornus suecica, assembly GCA_963922005.1. Classification (NCBI taxonomy): domain Eukaryota; kingdom Viridiplantae; phylum Streptophyta; class Magnoliopsida; order Cornales; family Cornaceae; genus Cornus; species Cornus suecica. Next base: position 29,278,690 of record OY998238.1, read on the forward strand.
ATGGTTCTTATATTCCATTTTTCTTTTATTTTCCACTCATCATCTTTGAGAATCCACTGTATATTCGAACTGTACATATGAAATGTGTAGCACAAATATATGTGATACATTCTTAAATTTCAAGTCATCGAATAAAGCAATATTCTTAAATTAAGAGGTTAGAGTACTCTGTATATATAAGACAATAAATAGAAGAAAAGCAGAATACTTTTCTTGACTAAGCGACTCCTTGGTATAAATGGATACATTATATCATTTTAAGGAAAGCCTTATTTAACAAAAATATGTACGACAGGTAAAAGAATAAGTGATCAACTCACTCACAGCATGATGATGCAACAGAGTACCATTTATAGGCTCCTAAACAAGCATGCCAATATTTTAAACACGGACGGTCGGGAACTCTTGTGTTTTACTAGCACTAACAAAGGTGAAAAGTAAAAGTCACTATACTGAACATTTAAACAATATAACTCAGACTGGTTGGAATGGAATTTAGGTTAAATTACACTGACCTCCCTTGAGATTTATACAAATTTCACACGGATGTATTTTTTAACCTTTACTACCTCCCTCCAAGTTTGTGGATATGCTCAACAAACCCCCTCCCATGTTTAATAATTAATAAAATTTCGCAGACTGATAAAATTGACCTTGTCTCTACTGAACAGACAATAAAAGCCATAAAAGTTATAATAAAATGAAAAAAAACCAAAACCCAACTCTTCCTCTTCCTCATTTATAGAGATATATATATATAAATATATAGATATATGTATGTATGTTCTGGTTTAGTTGAACCCACCTACACGCCACAACCACTGCCGGTCCACCGCTGCCCGCCACCTTTACCACAAGCAAATCATCCAAAACTGACAGAGTACTTCATTCTCGTTTGCTCCCAAAATCATACATATCTTATATATAAGTGTAGTTGTTTACATGTATCTAGCGCCTATAATATATATATATATATGGACGTATACATATATTGCTTCAAGTTTGACGGTGAAGCACAACTATATAAGTCTACGCACATTCAAAGTCATTCCAATGGTTGTTCAAATCATCTGAAACACACAAATCTATACAAACACACACACACACATTGTTTTTTTCATAAGTACACACACACATTGTTTTTTTTCGCAAGTACACACACAGACATATATTGTTCAAAACTTTAATTGAATATCTTCTACCAATGAATCCTAAATCTATCCTAAAGTATCATAAAATCAAGGGTTTCATTCCAATCTTCCTACTCAATGGAAATCATCAGAAAACAATTCCTTTATGAGAGTGTGAGGCCCTCACGATCAGTTTGGTGATGGAAGGGGCCATAGGTGGAGAGTAGAGAAGAGAGAGAAATAGCAAAATAAATCATTGTTTTTATGTGGTGGGCAAAATGGGTCTTTTTATAAAAAGATTTCTTTCATTTTGAAGTAATTAATTTTATAAGTAATATGGACGCATCATAAATTTAGGGGAGGTCAGAGTAATAAATGTCAAACAAACTATTTGTGTAATTTGACCAAACCTCAGGGGAGGTCAATGAAATTCACCATAGAATTTATGTAGAAATAACTAATTTAAGTTAATTTACTCCCTACCAAAAAAATAATTTTATATCACACCTCTTAGAATGAACATGTAGAATATGCTTTGTATTTTTCAGTATATATATATTCTACAGGATAATACATACAATTGTAAGTAGCATCCTATTATACGAACATGTAGAATAACAATTACAGACAGGAACTCTAAACAGAGAGCAATATTTTCATCTTTGAGTGCATTGTCCTCAAAGAAATTTTGGAAGCTAAAACACGTAGTTGCATTCTTACCAGAATGAGTGCATTGGCCTTTAAAATGTATGACTTTATGGAATTACTTCGGAAGGTCAACAACTTCTCTGCATCCTTTAACGCAAGCTGAGACAATAGTTAAAACCAATTTACGATGGATGCTACATGTGGAATGGGATTTCTTAGCACAAAGAAGTAATAAGGCAATATGACATACTGCAGCATGTGTTGTAGGATCCAGCCCGTTCAAAGGTCTGTATTCAGAAGCAGATGGAGGTCTGTGTTTCAGAAAGTGGCTAATCCTGGTTTAGCAAACAACATTAAAAAATGACAATGGTTGTCAGTGAAGAACACTTAACTACAATGGTCAAAGTTACTTTCAAATTGATTAGATAATGGGTAGTGGTACTAGCATGCATATAGTAGCAAATGGCAGTGAAACGCATAAATGAACAAAATTAAAAGATACTAAATAGCATTTTCACCTGAGATAAGCAGCACAACGGTTGCTGAGAATAACAGGATCACCTGGTTTACAGTTATGGGCTCTCGAGTAACTATTGATTGCCTGAACAGAGAACCCAATTGTAAGCAGTAAAATGACAGCAGAGGACAGACATTTCAAACCATGAATGATTTTTACTGTGTGAAAAGCATTGTTTCTAGGAGAGCACTTTCACTGGCGACTCACCGTGAACATTATTATGATATTTCAAACTTGTTTATTGTTTGCACTAGTTGCAGATCCTATTGCATTGCCTGTTGGGCTTAGGGCCACATCTGCGGTTCCAGGGCACCTTGTCTCTATGCACATTTCTTTTTTGTTTTAATTACATTTATTAACCCAAAATGAATTACTCTGATGTGTGGTGAAACAGAAAACAAAATAAATTGGAAAAATCAGCCACACTTGATCAACAGTCCTGTTCTTAAAAGGAAGAGACATGCTAAAAAGGGCATCACTAAAAAAAACTGATTACTGAAGCGTCCTTCTATTAGAACTATGCAAAAGGAAAGAAAAAAAACTTCGGAAATTTCGCAGGTGCAAAGTTATACTTTCCAAAGAACACAATGATTCTCTTAGAAACTGAAAATTCCACTCACCTAAACAACGATTTAATTTTATAGGGCCATTAACAAACAACCCCCTATGGTTTCAGATTCTTGACAAACACCCCCTGAGATGTCAAATAACCCCCTGCACTTTTCTCCGTTAATAAACAGTTCCCACTCCGTTAACAAATACCCCCCTGTCGTTAAAAATAGATATTTTATGCCCAAAATACCCCTAAATTGATACCCCTAAAATAAATTGGTAACTAAATTAAGATTTTTTAGTAAATTATAAATTATTATTCTTTTAACTAAATTAAGATTTTTGAGTAAATTATAAATTATTTTTTTGTTTTTTGTTTAAGTTTAATTATTTATTTAAATTCAAATCTGAAAAAATATATTACTCCCCCCATCTCAAATTATAAGTCCCTTTTAGGGAATTCAATTTTTTAAGATAATGACTTTTATTGTAGTGTTAGTGAATAAAATACCAACTTTACTCGTGGTCCCACTATAATGATGTGATCGTTTATAAAGTATATATTTTATAACTCTAATGCATCTATAAGGGCAAAGCCCTTTTAAAATTTCTATGCATCTATTCTCTTAAAAAAAATAAAAAAACATTATTTAAAGTGTATTATTATCAATAATGGTTTTTTTTTAATAATTTGTACTCCCTCCGTCCCAAAATAAGTGTCCACTTTGAAAAATCAAAGCATTTTATTTAATCAATTTACCAGTTTAACCTTCAAGCATTAAAGTTATAAAACATATATTTTATAAACGATTACATCACTATAGTGGACCACAGGTAAAGTTAGTATTTTATTTACTAACACTACAATAAAAAGTCATCCTCTTAAAAAATTGAATTCTTCAAAAGGGACTTATAATTTGAGACGAGGGGAGTAATATATTTTTTCAGATTTGAATTTAAATAAATAATTAAACTTAAACAAAAAACAAAAAAATAATTTATAATTTACTCAAAAATCTTAATTTAGTTAAAAGAATAATAATTTGTAATTTACTAAAAAAATTTAATTTAGTTACCAATTTATTTTAGGGATATCAATTTAGGGGTATTTTGGGCATAAAATATTTATTTTTAACGGGAGGGAGTATTTGTTAACGGAGTGGAGGTTGTTTGTTAACGGAGAAAAGTGGTGTTTGTCAAGAATGTGAAAGTATAGGGGGTTCTTTGTTAATGGCCTAATTTTATATTGGCAGTCCTATGTGCAACTGATGGTAACAAATTACTTATTACGTTTATTCTGAACAAAGGAATCGGCCACATGAATTTTCTTTCTCTATTTTTTCCTATCACAAGTTCAGTTTTCTGAAATAATTTCTTCTCATTTCACTCCATGTCACTTTCAGTCCGACGTATCTCTTACTTCCAATACAAATAAACCTTGCATCTCACACTGAATATGTCCATATCACCTAATTCCTATGTCACAAGAACTCTTCCAAAATAGGTGAAATATTCTTGTCCCGCATTAAAACATGTGTTGACACTTTTGGTAGAACATTTATCAACATTTATAACCCAATAATTCCATTTTATTTCAAATGAATTAAATGTTATTTTGAACTCTATATCCCATAAAAACATTATTGTACTTTCAAATATATATATATATATATTTGAACATTTATCAAAATTTACAACCCAGTAATTCCATTTTATTTCAAATGAATTAAATGTTATTTTGAACTCTATATCCCATAAAGACATTATTGTACTTTCAAATATATATATATATATATATATATATATATATATATATATATATATATATATTCTTTGTTTGGATTCATAAAACAAGAAAGTAACCCTAGAGGGAAAAGGGATGACAATTAAACGCCGCAACAAAATTCAAATAATTTATTTTCAAAAAAAAAAAAGAATTCCAAATAATTTACCTCCTCGAAACGATTGTCTCTGAATGCCTTATTCCCAGCCTGCACTAAATCGAAAACCTGTCTGAACCTTTCCCACGGCATCGCCGATTCTCCTTCATTTGCCTGCATTTCATTTTCCAGTCACAAATTTTCCGAGAAACCAAACAAGGGAAAGAAAGAAAAAAGAAGAAAAAGATAAGGAGAGACTCACGTAGATGAATTCTTCCACGTCTTCGACGCCTTCCAGGTCCAATCCACCGGACGAAGCTTCGTTCCACATTTTTTTTAGAGAGAGAAAGAGAGAGCAGAAAATCAATGGACTGAGAAAAAGACCAAGGAATGAATTGAAATGAAATGAAAGAGAGAGAAGCGGATACGACGACGTTAAATATGGAAATGAAGGAATCGGTGGTCCACCACTTGCAATTTCGCATACACGGATCACATTCATTTACGTGTTTCTCTCTCTTCACTTTCTCTCTTTATATATGTATATATATATATATTGGAGGAGTGTATTAATTCTCTACAACTTGTCCTCTTCTTGTTTTTGGTATGTGGATTATATGGACTTGAATCATCTCTATAAGCTCCACTCTTTCATATAGTATAATAGTTTTAATTCTATTTTTTTCATTATGTTTTTGCTCATTAGTCATTATATAGGAAAAGTAAACTTGACTAATACTCTATAAATTAAGATCAGGTAAATATAAAACAAGATTAACAAATGAAATCCAATTTTTTTTATTTTTTATTTTGGAATCATTGAATTTATTCAAACTATTTTAAGAAAAATGTTTTTTAAAGTGTATGGTTTAATTTCTGAACAAAATACTTTTATATTCTTTCAAAACCAGCAATACCCTCTAGTATATTATTTGAGAAATTGAATCATTATACAATTATATTATTACAATCACGAAAGTTGTCTTTTATTCACGTTTTAACATAATACTAACACGGTTTCTTTTTGTATCAATAAAAATTATAGTGAAACTGCTCATGTAAAATTGAAGCCACCTAGAATTGAATTTGTACTTGTCACTCATATTAATTAGTATTATTATGTAAATTATCGTATGTATTAAGGCCAAATTAATTTTTTAACTGGTGTCAAAATAACAATGCTTAAAATATGTCTAAAATAAAAACTCGTTAGGCCTCTCCGTTTAGAAAACAAAATAAAAATTAAGCATTTACTAATAATCTCATACCGTAAAGTGATTAGGTCTTTAATAAAAATAAATAATCAGCATTTGCTAATTTTAGTAGGTGTTTGATGTTGAGAGTGTGACTATTGGGCCAGTGTCTATTTAACGAAAGAGAGAAGAATTTAGTTGATAGATTGAGATATGGCCACGTGCACCTGTGACATCCTAGTTTTAAAAGTGCAAATTAACTTTTTCTTATTTGTTTTCTTGTGTATAATATAAATACTCCTACTCTTCATATATTATCAAACAATATATATATATATATATATACCCCTGATGGGAATATCCGGAATTGAATTGTGTGGTCCACGTGCACCTGTGACATCCAAGTTTTAAAAGTGCAATTAAGGCCCCGTTTGGAAACTGTGTTTTTGTTCTGTTTTTTGTTTTTTGGCACTGTTCAGGAGAACAGAACATGTTTGGCAGCCCTTTTTACTGTTTGTTCTGTTCTCAATTTAGAAACTGTTTTCGTGAATAGTAGAAAAAACAAGGGAACAACAAAAACTTGTTTTTTTGTTCTTTTTGGGATTTTCCAAAAAAAATGAATTGTGGTAGAGAGGAAACATTGTGTGAGAATATGTGTGTTTTTTTACCCCAAACATGTTTTTTGTTCTTGTTCTTTTGGGTGAAAAAATAAGAACAAGAACAAGAATTGTTCTTGTTTTTTTATTCTCAAAACAAAAACAAAAACAATGGTTCCCAAACGGGCCCTAACTTTTTCTTATTTGTTTTCTTGTGTATAAATAATAGGGAAAATTATACAAATTACCCCTGAACTATGACATAATTGCACGCGGTATTCCTTACGTTTCAATAATATCATAAATTACCCTTAAAACCAGCTCTCGTGTATCACATAACCCCTTCCGTTAAAAGTCAACCCATTCCGTTAAAAGTCAACTACGGAAAATTTTCTTTTTGGTCAATAAAGCCTATTTTTGGAGTGAACTTCCAATTTTGCCCTTATATATGCATGTTCCAATTTAACCCTTATTTTTACATACAAAATTACTTAAATACCCTAACTTTTTTTACCAAATTGCCCTCACAATTTCATTTAAAAAAATATAAAAATTGAAATTGTTTGTTCCAAAAAACACAAACATCAATGTTTTAGCAAATTCCATTAACATCAATATTAGGTTTAAACTCCATAAGCTTAAATAAAAAGATTCTATAAATTATATTTTTCATAAAAAGTATAAATTTCAAAATATATATATATTTCGGAAAATATGATTTTTTCCGAAAAATAATTTTTTTGCGAACAATATATATTATGTTCCAAAATATGATTTTTTTACGAAAAATATTTTTTTTGGGAAAAATATATATTATGTTCCAAAGTATGAATTTTTTTTTCAAAAAAAAAATTCATATTTGAGTTGAACCCGAAAAAACATTACCCATAATAGCAACATATGAATCTAGAAAAAAAAATATCACTGCCCACCAATGTTCATAAGAAGAAACACTGTTTACACATGAAAGACATGAACCCGAAAAAACATTACCCATAATAGCAACATATGAATCTAGAAAAAAAAATATCACTGCCCACCAATGTTCATAAGAAGAAACACTGTTTACACATGAAAGACATGAACCCGAAAAAACATTACCCATAATAGCAACATATGAATCTAGGGAAAAAATACCACTGCCCACTATTACAACACACCCTAGCCTACAAACTAAGGGTGCAACCCTCCACATATACTCTTGATCAAGTTAATTAAACCTTTTGTACAACTCAAAAATTATATATTATGTTTCAACATATATTTTTCAAAAAAAAAATTCATATTTTGGAACATAATATATATTTTTTTGCAAAAAAAAATCATATTTTGGAACATAATATATATTTTTCACAAAAAAAATATTTTTCGTCAAGAAATCATATTTTGGAACATAATATATATTATTCGCAAAAAAATTATTTTTCCGAAAAAATCATATTTTTCGAAATATATATATATTTTGAAATTTATACTTTTTACGAAAAATATAATTTATAGAATCTTTTTATTTAAGATTTTGGGGTTTAAACTAATATTGATATTAATGGAATTTGCTAAAACATTGATGTTTGTGTTTTTTGGAACAAACAATTTCAATTTTTATATTTTTTTAAATGAAATTGTGAGGGCAATTTGGTAAAAAAAGTTAGGGTATTTAAGTAATTTTGTATGTAAAAGTAAGGGTTAAATTGGAACATGCATATATAAGGGCAAAATTGGAAGTTCATTCAAAAAATAGGCTTTATTGACCAAAAAGAAAATTTTCCGTAGTTGACTTTTAATGGAATGGGTTGACTTTTAACGGAATGGGTTGACTTTTAACGGAAGGGATTATGTGATACACGGGAGCTGGTTTTAAGGATAGTTTATGATATTATTGAAACGTAAGGAGTATCGCGTGCAATTATGTCATAGTTTAGAAGTAGTTTGTGTAATTTTCTCTAAATAATATAAATACTCCTACTCTTCATATATTATCAAACAATATATATATATACCCCTGGGGATTGTGTGGTTCCAAAAACTGTACTTAGTTTTTTGGGTAATTTGCACTAATACCCCCTTAGGTTTTGGTCAAACCTACTTTCCGGTTGACTTTTCAAATTTTTGCACTAACACCCCCTGAGCATTGGTTCCTTTTGCAATGACACCCCCTGGGCCAATAAAATAACCAAAATACCCTTGATAAAATTCAAAAATATTATATGAAATGTGAAATGACCTTTATGCCCCAACCCCAAATATATACAATTTCGAAAAACATATATATAAATTCAAAAAAATATATAAATTTCGAAAAACATATATAAATTTCAAAAAATATTTATAAAATTCAAAAAAATATATAAAATTTGAAATATATATATAATTCAAAAATATATATAAAATTTGAAAAATATATATAAAATTCAAAAAATATATATTATCAAAAACAAAATTCAAAAAATTATATAATTTCAAAAAACATATATAAATTTCAATATATATATATATAATTCAAAAAAAGATAAAACAAATTTGAAATAGATATATAATTCGAATATATATATAATTCAAAATATATATATATTCAAAAACAAAATTCAAAAAATTATATAATTTCGAAAAACATATATAAAATTCAAAAAATATATATAAAATTTGAAATATATATATAATTCAAAAATATATATATATATATAAAATTTGAATATATATATAAATTTTGAAATATATATAAATTCGAATTTATATATATATTTCGAATTTTATATATTGGTTTTGAATTTTTTTTATAATTTTATATATATTTCGAATTTATATATATATAATGGGTAATCTCAAAAAATTCGTGGACAATTCATCTATGACAAACCGAGTTGTTGGGTAAAAATTCAAAAAATATATATATTTTGGAAAATTTTGGAAATTTTTTTGGACAATTTGTGGACAATTTTGGAAAAAATATATAAAAGAAGGCCACTAATTGATGTTGATGGTAAGTAGTTTGATTCACTTCATTAGAAAGATATGACATTTTATCAATATATATATATTTTTCTAAAATTATATAATTTTTTGAATTTTGTTTTTGAAAATATATATTTTGAATTATATATATATTTTTTGAAATATATATATATATTCGAATTTATATATATTTCAAATTTTATATATATATATTCGAATTATATATATATTTTTGAAAAATATATATATATATTTTGAAATTTATATATGTTTTTTGAAATTTATATAATTTTTTGAATTTTGGTTTTGAAAATATATATTTTTTGAATTTTATATATTTTTTTGAAATATATATATTCAAATTAAAATATTTTTCAAAATTTATATATATTTTGGAATTATATATATATTTCAAATTTTATATATATTTTGAATTTTATATATATTTTTTGAAATTTATATATGTTTTTCGAAATTTATATATATTTTTTTCTAATTTTATATATATTTTTGAAATTTTAAAATTTTTTTTTCGAATTTTATATATTTTTTCAAATTGATATATATGTTTTTCGAAATTGTATATATTTGGGGTGGGGCATAAAGGTCATTTCACATTTCATATAATATTTTTGAATTTTATCAAGGGTATTTTGGTCATTTTATTGGCCCAGGGGGTGTCATTGCAAAAGGAACCAATGCTCAGGGGGTGTTAGTGCAAAAATTTGAAAAATCAACCGAAAAGTGAGTTTGACCGAACCTGAAGGGGTGTTAGTGCAAATTACCCTAGTTTTTTTTTACAGACACCTTCTTTAGTTTAAGTCTTATATCAAAGACAGATATTTCAAATATATCACTGACTTTTTAAAAAAACAAATATTATATTATAAATTTTTAAATTAATGTCAACGTTTGTCAATGACAATTTCTGTTGATACCATCATAATATTTTTTTAAAAAATCCTAAAATACCTATCAGTAAAATAACTTATATATCCTTAAATATGACCTAAAAATATCGCAAATACTCCTCCCTCCCAAACTATATACACACATCTCCTCCCGCCCCACCACGGCACCACCGCCTTCATCTACGCCACCACCGGCCGCCTCTCCTTCTCCGACGTCTGGACTGCTGTCTGACTCCCTCTCATCCTCCCTTTTATTTTCCGACATTCTGTTCCATTCGCAGTTTTGGGGTCAGTCGTTTTTGTTTCTCCTCAACATATCCCTCCTCATCAATTAATAAACTCCCTTCTTCAAGAATCTGGAATTTAGTAGGGGAGATGATGACATCAACTCTGGTTTCCTCATTGATATGTTCCACATCAGTAGTTTCCTCAGTGATAGGTTCAAAGTTGCATACTTCTTTGGTGTTTGGTTCTGTTTCCACAGGCTTCTCGACCTCATTGATAGGTTCATTCAGATTCTCAAGATGTCACTAATGATTTTGTCACAAATTGTTGCTCTATCTTATCAGTTAATTTCCTCTCCTCAATTATCACATTTACCAATTTACATATATATATATATAAACAATTTTATACTTTACTATATAACTATGTATGCGTAATTCATAAACGATACGTGCTATGTATAAAGACATATACTCGGAGAACCGTGAACCTAAACTACCCATAGAAAAAGTAAAAGATAGCGTCTACCCATTATATATATATATATATATACTCATTTTCTTTTTTTCCCGGGAAGTATATATATATATACATACTCATTTTCTTTTTTTCCCGGGAAGTATATATATATATACATACTCATTTTCTCAAAGTAAAAGATAGTGTCTACCCAGTTTACATATATATATATATACTCATTTTCTTTTCTTTTTTCGGGAAGTATATATATATATATATACATACTCATTTTCTCGTATAGACATATAGATATATATAGTTTAACTGTTTGTCGCTCTAGAAATTAATTCAAGTTCTAAATCCGACAGCGTCTACGATGGCATTGCCGCCGGCTCTACAGCTTCTCCGGCGGCCTCCGAAAAGTTCCGCCGGCTCTTCCCAATTCTCCGGCGTCGTCTCCCACGGCTACTCCTCCGTCAATCGTATCTCCCTCATACATATATATTATATATCCCTCATACATATATATTATATATCCCTCATATATATATATATATATATCTATATATATATGTATATATATATAGGGGGAGAGAGAGTCAGAGTCAAAATCCTAAGGGCATGTTAGGAATTTCACATGCCCCCAGTTAAAATACAACCTTTTGATTTTAAGGGAGATTAGTAATATATTCGAAGGGAGGTCCCCGTCTAAATTCAGGGGAAGGTATATGTCAAAAAAATTCACTTATAATCATATCCTAAAGAAGAGATTCTATTTTACTTTTATTAAAGTTGCTTTTATTAAAAAGTCATTATAATATATGTTTGACGCTCCAACCATTAGATAAAAATATATTTATCTGATTTATAAAATAATTTGATCATAGATCCAATTTTCTATACTTTATAGTGCAATTTTATTGTTATAATGATTGTTATTATGGCTGCTTTCATTTTGTCAGTAGTATAATTGACGACCCTATTTCTAAAGCATTCGAATTTTGTATTATTGAGAACAAAATGGCCGAATTAGAATCTGTGCATTTTTGGACCTGAAAAAGAATAAAATGGGGTTTCAAAGCTGTTGACCACAATCCTCCATGGAGTTCATGTATATATATATATATATATATATATATATATATATTATGAGTAAGGATGAAAGATTTACGGTGAATGAAATATGAAGAAAATACAAAAGTTTAATAAATTTTAATCATTTAAACAGTTAATGTAAAAATATGATATTTGTATAGCAAATAGTTCTAAACAAAATAAGATTATAGAATAGGGGTTGTAGTGATAAAATTAAAAAAAGAGTTGTATACATAACAGAATTATAACATAGGTTTTAAATTAAAGGGTAAATAGCTTAAGACCCCCCTCAATTTTACTCTCTTTCTCTACTATACCCCCTCAATTAATTATACCCCCTCAACTTTCATTTTCTTGCACCATGGGCTTGTCCTCAAATTTTTTTACCCTTTTACCTTCTAAACTTTTTGTATTTCCACCTTACCTTTAATCATATCCTTACTATTATATTTTTTAATTCTTTAAATTACAAAAATATTATTTCTTTTAGTTAGAATATTAATTATGCCATTTACCTTTAATGTATTAGACTAAATATACTCTCAAATGTTAATTTTTTTTTATAAGTTCTAATTATTTTATTTGTAAATCAATTAACTTGATATTAAATTTTAGTTAGATTTAAATCATAAAACTCAATACTAATTAATATATTCATAAATAAATCACAATTTATGAAAACAATATATATATTTTTCGGAAAATATATATATATATATATTGGAAAATGATATATATTTTGGAATATATATATAATTCGTTAAAAATATATATTTTCCGAATTCTTTTAAAAAATATGAATTTTTTCAGAAAAATAATTTTTTTGGGAAAAATATATATTATGTTCCAAAATATGATTTTTCCCGAAAAATATATATTATTTTCAAAAATATGAATTTTTTCCGAAAAATAATTTTTTTGAGAAAAATATATATTATGTTCCAAAATATGATTTTGAGTCATAATACCTAAACTACCATCAATAGTATAAGATGGTTTAGTGAAATCAAACCTTCAAAAAAATTATTTTTCGAAAAAATATGTATATTTTAGAATATATATATATTGGAAAATGATATATATTTCGGAATATATATATATATATATATGATTCGTCAAAAGTATATATATTTTTTGAATTCTTTTAAAAAATATGATTTTTTTATGAAAAATATACATTATTTTCTAAAATATAAAAAATATATATTTCGGAAAAAAATTATATTATTTTCGGAAAAAAAAATCATATTTTGGAAAATAATATATATTTTTCTCAAAAAAATTATTTTTCGGAAAAAATCATATTTTGGAACATAATATATATATTTCCCAAAAATTTTATTTTTTGGAAAAAATTCATATTTTTTTAAAACAATTCGAAAAATATATATTTTTGACGAATTATATATATATATATATATATTCCAAAATATATATCATTTTCCAATAAAACTTAATTTCATTTAAATCATAAAACTCATTATCCTAATTAAATTTTTTTTTTGCCAAATGAAACTTTCTTTTCATAAAAATATATTCATAAATTGTGATTTATTTATGAATATATTAATTAGGATTGATTTTTATGATTTAAATCAAACTAAAATTTAATAACAAGTTAATTGATTTACAAATAAAATAATTAAAACTTACAAAAAAAAAAAATTAACATTTGAGAGTATATTTAGTCTAATACATTAAAGGTAAATGGTATAATTAATATTCTAACTAAAGGAAATAATATTTTTGTAATTTAAAGAATTAATAAATATAATAGTAAGGATAGAATTATAGGTAAGGTGGAAATACAAAAAGTTTGGAGGGTAAAAGGGTAAAAAAATTTGAGGGCAAACCCATGATGCAACATTTTATAAAACTTTAGGGGGTTCTAAGCTCATTTCATAGTTGAGGGGGTATAGTAGGGAAAGAGAGTAAAATTGAGGGGGGGGGGGGGTTTAAGCTATTTACCCTAAATTAAAAGAGAAATATAATATAATATATATATATATATATATATATATAGATATATGTGAATTGTAGAGACAAAGTTTAATAATAATTATATTTAGAGAGAAAGACATATTAGTGGTACTGTGTGCAGATTGCGTATATATCAAATTAGGAAAAATATATACCAATGGTACTGTGTGCAAATTGGACTCCTATTTATAGACCATGTATGACTATTGTAAGAGACGTGACTTATAACTTCGCAACCTTTCATTATAAAAAGGTGTGTTATAAATAGTAGGTTCCAAAGAGATATGTCTGTGTAGATGCAGAAAAAATATACAATGAATTAGGTTGAATATAATGCATTTATTCATCACAAACTCATATATTTATACACATTTTGATAGATGTGTCAGACTCATCTACCCAAGTTTATCAATCCCTTAAATCATGGGATTTGATAAACTCCTTTTTTTCTTGGGCTCTTTCTTCCCATGTTTGAGACTAATCCCTAACTTGTTGGTCACTCATTTTCTAGAAACTACCATGGGTCAGGCCCATTGGTCCTTGTTTATGACCCAATAAAGGTGGGCCACAAAATTTGGTTATTACACAGGCCCTAAGGTCATGAACTCATGGGCCAATTCATGGCCCATGACCGAATATACACACATATATCATATAATGTTTTTATGGGAAATGATGGTGGTGACGTGGCAAGTCCTTTATTGTTGGACATTATTCGAATTCAAAATGTGAGGCCACAACTACTTTGTTTTTCGCACCATGACGGCTCGATGTGTAACGTGTGACCCCCGGACTTCGTGCGGACTGTTGGCTTGCCCTTATCCCACTATAAAACCACACTCAAATTATTTGATATCCTTATTACGAACAGATTATCATCCAAACTTGTAATTCTCCTAACTTCTTTTATTTTGGATCTTTCACTAGAGTCTTGCACTTATCCCACCGGCAAATCTTACCAGAGTAACCCTTCACTTTACTGAAGACCCCTTCTGTTCCATTCCTTTTCTCGTGTAAGTCCTATTTTCGTTTTATCTCTCTTGTGTTCCAATACTTCTACACTCTTCTACCTTTTTGTAGTAAAAATGTCGGATAGCGACGATACCAGGTCAGTAGAAGAGGTCATTCTGTCTTCTGGAATCGACCCTGATTCTATCAGTAGCGATAGTCATTCCACTGTCCATCAAGAGGCCCATGTTCCTAAAGTCGTTCCCCCAAATACTGACCTTCTAGGTTCATCAACAAATCTAGAAACACCCAATGAAGGGGGCTCCCATGATAATGATGAGCCTGTGAACCCCAACCCTCCTGAACCTTTCTATGTTGCTCTTCTTAAGAAAACAAGGCCTGAGGTGGACGTAAGACACCTTCAGGCTGAAACTAATGTACCCGATGATGTTCTTCTGGCCCCTTACCCAGGTTATTTAGACTTCTCTAAAAGTGAGGGAATTCAACTAGGTAGTATTCTGCTATCGGCGGTTCATCTCAAAATATTAAGATTCCCTCTTCACCCTTTTTTTCATTATGTTTTTTTCATGCTAGGGTTACACCCTCTCCAGCTTAACCCGAACAGCTTCAGGATTTTAGCCATGCTTATTTTATACAATAGGGATCTAGACCTTAATCTAGGTTTAGCTAACTTGTTTCTCTATTATTTCTTCCAAAATGCCAGAGAAAGCAAGGGTAGGTACAACTTCTTTCCATTTCAAGATCGAGGCATATGCTCTTATACGAAAAAATATGATAAAGGATGGAAGGAGAGAATGGTAATTATTAGTGGCAACTGGCTTTACCCGTTCTCTTTGACATACCCGATCCCTAGAGT
Organism: Cornus suecica; assembly: GCA_963922005.1. Lineage (NCBI taxonomy): Eukaryota > Viridiplantae > Streptophyta > Magnoliopsida > Cornales > Cornaceae > Cornus > Cornus suecica. Next base: position 29,294,653 of record OY998238.1, read on the forward strand.
CTTTGGCCCTATCCGATTGCCTGTCTTCCGTCCCCTCCACAAAGCTACATGCTTCTATGAGTTTTGTGACTTACATTGGGGGGAATATGCGTATAGATTTCTTGGCTATGAGGATAGAGAAATACCCTTGTCCCTTATAAGAGAACATTTTGCACTCCTGAAGGCCAAGATCTGGAGCAACGTCCGATCTGCCACTACACTTTTGACTAAGGTCAATCTGGAGATGATTTCTAATTTGGGCGCTGCTGTTGACAGGATGGATTTGCCCCTCAAGCCCCTTTCTGCCAGACGTACTCAGGTCCCTGAAAGATCTAATCTGGTTGATGCCATACCACTTTTGACAGCGCCCCCGGCACCTCCGGTACGCCCCACTGCACAAAGTTCTTCAGATCCTCCTCAGCCTCCTCCTGCAAATGCTGCAAACACCGTGTCAAGATCTGGTATGGGTGGTGGGGCGGTCAATAAAAGGCCTAGGACCCAGACTACTGATGCCTCTACGAGCGATCCTTCCCAGGCTCAGGACACTCCCCACACCGTAATTCCCTGGGAGCCAAAGTTTCTCCTTCCGGATGGCTCCCCTGTCTCTGTTGACCATCTTACTATCTATCAGCCAGATGTTCTTCGGGCTATGGCCAGAGAAGTTTAGACTCCTGTTGATAGGGCTGCTCAGACAAAGATCACCAGGATTGAGCTGTTTTAGAAAGGTTCCACGATGACCGTGGAGGTACTTACTTTTGATCTTTTTGTATTTTGTTTATTCCTTCATCCATTTTTGTTTCGTTCTGTACTAATATGTACCATTTTTCTATTTGTGTAGCTCCTTTATAGGATCCAGACCTACAATCATGTCCTAGAGGCCGATGTCCGGAAAATGGCCAAGATGTAAGCTCAGCTACAGCAGAATAATGAACATCGAATCACTTTGGCCAGGGAGGCGGATGGTCTTCATCAGAGTGTATCCGAGCATAAAAGTCTTTTGGAGACCGGAAAGGCTGAGAAGAGGTCCCTAGCTGCTGAACTAGTAGAGGCCAAGTCCGCCTACCAAAAGATTGCTGTAGAGAAGGCAGAGTTAGATAATCTTCTGGCTCTTGAGCGATCCAAGGTGGAGATGTGCCACTTGGGTGGGCTGGACATGCACTAACGATATGTCAATATTTGTAACGTTCGATCGGTCAAGGCATGGCGGGAGAGACACGAGATGGAGCACATTCCCCTAGCAGACATGGAGTTCAAGACTGCTGAGGAGTTTGATGCCTTCATGGGGGTGCCTTTTCCTTATCAGGACCAACCGGCCTCTGAGAATGAGAAGCGATTTGCTGCCTTTCTGAAGGGAGAATACTAGTTTTGGCCCTGAATTTAGGGTTTTTCTAAATGATACTTTGTATTACCCTTCAGAAGGGTTTTTGTATCTTTTATTTATATCAATGAAAGGATTTTCTTAATTTTTTTATGTGTTTCTGTTCTTGTCACTTCGGTTAGATGTTGGTTAGCCCGAAATAAATACTTTTGAACTTAACACTTAGGAAAATTTTATTTCAATATGGAGTCTTCGGACATCTAGCACCCGAAACTTATTGATGTCCTCTGGTTAGTTCAAATCAGATTTGAGTTTTAACACTTAGGAAAATTTTCATTTCAGTATAGAGTCTTCGAGCATCTGGCCCCTGAGACTAGTTGATGTCATCTGGCTAGTTCAAATTAGGTTTGAACTCAACACTTAGGAAATTTTTCATTTCAGTACGGAGTATTCGGGCATCTGGCCCTTGAGACTCGTTGATGTCCTCTGGCTAGTTCAATCAGGTTTGAACTCAACACTCAGGAAAATTTTCATTTCAGTATGGAGTCTTCGAGCATTTGGCCCCTGAGACTAGTTGATGTCCTCTGGCTAGTTCAAATTAGGTTTGCACTCAACACTTAGGAAAATTTTCATTTCACTATGGAGTCTTTGGACATCTGTCCCCTGAGACTCGTTGATGTCTTCTGGTTAGTTCAAATCAGGTTTGAACTCAACATTTAGGAAAATTTTCATTTCAGTATGGGGTCTTCGGGCATCTCGCCCCTGAGACTTGTTGATGTCCTCTGGTTAGTTCAAATCAGGTTTGAACTCAACACTTAGGAAAATTGGTTTTTTTCACAAGGTATGATCATACACCCATACATAAAATAATATGATATTTTATTCAAAAAATTTAAAAACATGTAGCAAAGGTGCCGAACATTGGGCATAAATGCTTTATTGTAATCATCAGAAGTGTTATATGCAAGGCACATACACTCATATTACTGTTTAATGGAAAACTATCTAAGGATAATACCTCTTTAGTCGGTAATCATTTTGAGAGTTGAGCTCGATGCGGCCTGTCTCGTTCTTCCAAACTCGATAGGCACCGCGCCCGATGACCTCAATTATTGTATAAGGTCATTCACATGTCTCTTGTAACTTGCCAACAATCCCAATCTTTCTCCTCAGTACCATATCACCTACTTGGAACTCTCTTCTTTTGACTTATGATTAAATAGGGCCCTGACTTGTTGCTGGTAGGCAGCCAACCTTATCCCCGCGACTTCCCTTCTTTCTTCCAGTAGGTCCAAATCACGCACTAGGTGCCGATTATTTGAGCCTTCTGCCCAGGCCTGACTTTTTAGCGTTGGTACCTTCAATTCAGTCAGGATAACAACTTCAACCCTGTAGGCCATGGCGAATGGGGTCTCTCCCATCCGTTGCCTTGGGGTGGTTCGATAGGACCATAAGACCTCGGGTAATTTTTCCAACCAAGTTCCTTTTGCTACTTCAAGCTTTTTTCTAAGTGTATCGAAAATTATTCTGTTTGTCCTTTCGACCTGTCCATTTCCTTGCGGGTAACCAATGGAAGAAGTGTTCTAATTGATCTCATGTTTTGCTAGGAATGCTTGAACTTCCCTATTGTCCAGGTTGGTGCCATTATCCATCATTATAGTTCAGGGTAGACCGAATTTACAAATGATATGACTCCAAATGAACTTGATAACATGGCTGCTTTTGATAGTTGAGTATGCCTCAACTTCCACCCATTTGGTAAAGTAATATGTAGCCAGAAGGACATGTGTAATGGATCGTATGACTTATGGGAGAGGACTCATAATATCCATTCCCCAACAAGCGAAGGGGTGAGGGATAATTGTTGGATATAATAATTCAGGAGGTGGATGAATGACATCACCATGAAATTGACACTTTTTACAGCGTTGGGTGTATACCTCGGCGTCTCTTGACAGGTAAAGGCTAGAAGTACCCCTGGGTGAGTACTTTATGAGCTAAAGACCTTCCCCCAAAATGATTGTTGCACAATCCCGCATGTATCTTTTCCATGACTGCAGAAGCTTCGGAGGTGTGAGACATCTCAAGTATGGCCCAGAGAATGACTTGCGGTAAAGTTGGTCATTATATAAAGCATATCTTCCAGCTTTCATTCTTATTTTTCGGGCCTCTGGTTTTGACTCAAGTAACGCATCCGTCCTCAAATAATCTACTATGGGGTCCATCCAGCTTGGCTTCCATGGAATGACCATCACGTCTTCAGAGGGCTCCAAGCTTGATCAGACGATGAAATCCACTAGTGTTGCTCGAGTCATACTCTCCCCTATTGCGGAGGCCTGATTAGCCAAACGATCTGCCATGATATTGTCCTTTCTGGGGATTTGTTCCAAGTTTAATTGCTGGAATTCCTCGACCTCTTTTAGTACCAAATCCTTGTATGCTTCCATTTTAGGCTCTCGGGTTTCATACTCCCCATTCAACTATCGTACGACCAATTGGGAATCACTTCGTATCTCTGCTCTCTGTATTTGCAGGCTTCGGGCCAACCGAATTCCTACTATAAGGGCCTCATACTCGAATTCATTGTTAGAGGCTGGAAACTCTAATCGAGTAGACTGCTGAATTTTAGTGCCATCGGGTGTTACGAGCTTTATATCGATCCCTGCTCCATTGACATTTGATGACCCGTCCACGAATATTTCTCATAAGTCTGGTTCATTTTCTTTGGGAGAGTCTGTAGTTTCTATTTCTAATAGAAAGTCAGCTACTGCTTGTCCTTTAATGATAGTTCAGGGAACATAGGTTATGTCATAGATTCCTAATTTTATCGCCCATTTGGACACTTTCCCTAATAATTCAAGCTTCGCCATTATGGATCTTATCGGGGTTGTGGTTGGTACCACGATCGGATGTGTTTCAAAGTAATGCCGAAGACGTCTTTTTTGCATTGATCAATGATAGTAGCAGTTTTTCATGTTTGGAATAGCGAATTTCTGCATCAGCAAAGGCTTTGCTGGTGTAAAAGACCGACATCTAGTACCCCTTGTCTTCCTTAACTAGAACAACGCTGGTAGATGTTGCAAATATGGCTAGATTTAAGTGAAATGGCTCGTCTTCTTCCGGGGTTGCTGTATGGGAGGCTTTGTCATGTAGCTCTTAAGCTTTTTCAGAGCTTCTGATTACTCCGGCCCCCAGACCTCTCATTTTGATGCCTTTATAGAATGAAAAAATGGTCGGCAACAATTAGTTAAGTGAGAGATGAAACGACTGAGGGCTGCCACTCTTCCGGTTAGTACTTGGATCTCCTTTCGGGACTTTGGCTCTCCCATTTCCATGAGAGATCTAACTTGTGCTGGGCTCGCCTGTATTCCCATCCGATCAACTATGTATCCCAAGAACTGGCCCGAGGACACTCCGAAGGAACATTTGGATGGGGTGAGCTTCATCTTGTACTTTCTGAGGGTGTCAAACACCTATTGCAGATCAGTCAGGTGATCACTTTTCGCCTTGCTTTTGACCACCGTGTCATCAATGTAGGCTTTTATGGTAGATCCCATCATGCCCTGAAAAACTTTGCTAACAAACCTCTGAAAGGTTGCACCTGCATTTTTTAGTCCAAAAGGCATAACTTTATAACAATATGTACTTGATTCGATGATGAATGTCATCTTTTCCTCGTCATCTGGGTTCATTCGTATCTGATTATACCCAGAGTATGCGTCAAGGAAACTCAAGCGTTCGAATCTCGCTGTGGCATCCACCATTTGATCGATCTTTAGTAAGGGGAAATAATCATTCGGGCATGCTCTGTTCAGATCAGTGAAATCCATACACACCCTCGATTTCCCGTTCTTCTTTTGGACCACAACCACGTTTGCCAGCCAGGAAGGGTATTGCACCTCTTTAATGAATCCGGCTTGGAGAAGTCGATCAACCTCTTCAGCTATAATCTGGTTTCGGTGGGTCCCCATGCGTCTCTACTTCTGCCTGACGGGTTTCGCGTCGGGGTCCACGTTGAGGGAATGTTGGGCCACTGAAGGATCGATGTCGGGCATATCCATGTGGCCCCAAGTGAATATGTCAGCATTGGAGTGCAGAAGGGCCTCCAATTCTTCAGTTTATTGTGTATTGAGGCTAGAACTAATGTAAGTCGTCCTTTCAGGGTGATCGGGGCAAATCTAAACTTCCAGCAAAGGTTCAGCTGCTATAGATGACCCTGCATCCCCATCCTGTAATTGCTATTAATCATTAGATACTGCCTTGGATTTTGAATCTCGCTCCCATTATGTCCTTTTCCTCAAGCCTTTCAGGGTGACGGCATAGCATTCTTTGGCCGCCACCTAATCTCCCCTGATGTCAATCACATCAATTCCGTTCGGATCGACGCATTGCATGACTTGATGCAGGGTGGAAGGAACTTTATGTATCCGATGGATCCAACCCCTGCCCATGAAGAGATTATATGAGGGTTTAACATCTACCACCATAAAAGTTTATCTGAGTGTGCGCCTTGCTGCTGTTACTAGCAACTGGATCTCTCCACTAGTTCCACTCTTCTGCCATCAGGCTTTTGGAAGGGACTATCTCTTGGGGGTTAATCTTCAACTTCTCAAAAGCCCACTTAGTGATTATGTTGGCACTGCTCCCTGGGCTGATCATTACTCTCTTGATCAAACAGTTTGAGATCATGAGGGAGACCACCATGGGATCGTCATGCAGTGATTGAATGTTCTGCAAATCTGCAGAAGAAAAATTTATTCGGGTATCCTCTTTCGGGCTTTGAAACTTGTTGATCTCCTTAACCCTTCATAGTCTTTGGGCTTGACGCATCTGGGATCTGCGGGCTTCCTCCACTTTTGATTAGCTTAGCCCTCCGTGAACCATGTGAATGACTTTTACGGGCTGACCCGTTGTCCCCTTGACTAGCGTATGTGAGGTTTGATCTGATCGGGTGCCCTCCTTGGCAACGTATTCGGTCAATTCTCCCTTTGCTATCATGGCTTTTACTTGCCTCCTGAGGCTTCTGCACTCGTTGGCGTGGTGCCCATACTTTCCATAGAAGGCACAGTGCCTCGACATGTCCCTTAGTTCCATTGGTTGTCTGATAGGTGGTGGCGATCGGAAGATCCCTTTACCCTTAATTGGACCAGAAATAGATGATAACTGGGCTGAAATTGGACCAATAATTGGACCAGAAAATTGGGTTGAAATTGGACCAGAAACTAGGCAAAAAATGTCCATAAATTGGGCTAAAAACTAGGCAAAAAATGGAATGAAACTTGGGCCATGTGATGACCGTTTGGGCTGAGAATATGAGTTCTTTTTAAAGAGTTTCGGCCCGATATTAGAAGCCTAAGTTGTAAAATATTCTTGAATATCAAGTTTCCTGCCGACAAAGACAAAAAAATTGTGAAGTGTTGGAGACTATTGATTGAATTGTAGTTGAGTTGATGCTAATGTGTAGATATATTTAGATTTAGGTTGATTTATCTTTTATTTTATTTATTTATAGTTTATCTTTTAGTTAGATTTATGATATAAATAATGTACGTAGACCTCTATTTTAGAGGTCTCTAACCAAACACAAAAATGTTGTTGCTACAATATGAGTCCTTATTTCCATTATATTTTACTCTTTTTATCGTTTCTTTTATATTCCTTGCCCCCTTTAATTTATTGCAAAATTCAATTATCGTTCATTTCAATTATGTTGTCTGCACGTTCAATAACAATTTACTTTACTGCAAATATTTTCAATTCCAAGTCATTTAAATTCTCTACAATTGCACTTTTCAATTCTTGTCATTTATTTCGGTTATTCAAAAGTCCTATTTGTTGAGGCAATCAGAACCCATTCGTGTGAGTTGAGTTCTCTCTCGCACAAATTACCTGATTATATTCCTCATGTCCAAAAGAGACGAAAACTTGTTCATTTTGAATTGGTTGAACTCTGTCATCGGTTCTGCACGCCCGCACTGTACGAAAACGAAAATTATCGGCTCGGTCCTTCGGTCGATTATTTTTTGGAGCGAACAAGACAACAAATTTCGAGTCCGAAAATTACAGGAACGAAAATTGCCAACTTGTGGAAGAAGACATTTTGTACAGAAGTGCCTTTCAATCGCCAAAGATTTTTCTTCATTAATTTTTGTACTTAAAATAAATAAATAAACATTTGAAGTCACCAAACGTGATTTTCTATTTTTGTTTTTAGAAATTCAGAAAAAACAGACTTTGCCAAACGTGTTTTTTTGTTTTTGATTTTTTAATTTCCACACAAAAAAATCCTTACCAAACATACTTTTGTTCTTAGATAAAAAAATAGAAAAACAAAAACTTGTTTTCTATTTTTTACAACAAAAAACAAAAAAACAGAAAAACACTTACCAAAACATGCCCATAGTCTCTTCGTAATAATTGATGAAAATATAGACATACATAATATTAATTGGAAAATAATACCCTTTCACCTCCATTAGTATAATTATAATTAACGTTTCTTCTTCCTACATAAGGTTTCAATACCTTTTCTTCTCCATAAGTATAAGGGTTAAATGCAATAAAACCCCCTATACTATTATCTCTTTCTTCAAATAACCCCCTGATCTATTGTTTTGACAAAAAAAACCCCATACTATCCCGTTTTTAACACTTAATCCCCCTCATCTATGCGCACAGTTAGAGGACCGTTAGTTTCTTCCATGTGCATATCACATTATTGGTTTAGGGCAAAAAAATGGCCAAACAACCCCTTATTACCGTTGCCAAAAATTGGAAAAATACGTATTATTCTTCTTCTCAAAGCTCACGAGCCTCAATTCCTAACTCTCAAACACTCCATTTGCCCTAAACCAATCACGTCTCCAATCTCAATCATGCTCGCGCTCACACTACCATTGCAGTCAGTATTCATCAATTGAAGCTTAATTTGTGAATCCGTCCCCAATCTCAACCTCTATCTGACCTAATCCCCAATTATTCTCTTCGAACCCTAGAACCCTAATCCCTAATCCCCAATCCCCAAATTTTGCGAAAGTGCAGAGGAAGGAGGTGTTGTTATTGCCTCTGCTTCGGCCCAAGCTTATTACCATTAGAGTCCATGTTATCACCACGCTGATCACCACTGTCACCAATAATGACACCCAAAGGACGATATTGCGATTCTTCCAGTACTCTTTCATCTATCTTCCATATATATATATATATATTATATTTCTCAGCTTCTTATCTATCTTCCAGAAATTGAACGTGTTGTAAATGCTTTGTTAGATTAGATTGGTGTGGACTAAGCATGGGTGAGAGTTCAACAAGTGTGAACAGTAATGACCTCTACAACAGAAATTGTCTTTGCCCGAATAATAAAAAGGCTGTTGTATTCATCTCTGATTCACCCGCCAATCATAACAAGGTATATTTCAAATGTGTAGATGGTTCTTGCCGTTATTGGGACTGGGCATATAGAGGTAATCGGAGGAGGTTTGAGCCCAGTGTTGGTGTTGCAGAGCCACAAGAAGCACCAATTCTTGCTCAAACCACACAACAAGTTACTCAAGTTGATACCACTGCACTTTATGTCAGGTCAATGATGTAGTTTGTAATGGTTGTGTTTGTTGGGAGTATGTTTATGCTTCTATTTGGTGTTGTTGTGTTGTTCATTGCACTGATGATGAGGGTGAAGTAGTGAAGCAGAGAAGTTGTGTTAAAGTAGTGGGAATAATGAACTAGGACTGACTTGTGGAATAGTAATAATGTTGTATGTAGTGTTATTTGGTATTTTGTTGTTTTGAAGCTGTAGTGTTGGAGTAATGAAGTTGTAGGTCAGTTTTTGTGAATCAGTTTAGGAGTTGAAGCTGATAATTTGTGTATGTTGTTGTGTATGCTGTCGTGAATCAGTTTAGGGAGCAATTGTTTCATATTGCTCACAACATTGTATTTTGCTATGTTAATAAACTGATACAGTTTCATGTTACTGGTTTCTGCTATGTTAATGAAGTTGTAGGTCAGTATACTGATACAGTTTTTGGAGTAGTAATAATGCACATATATGTTTAATAAAAATTGATACAGTTTCTGCAAATCAGTTACTCAAGGAAAACTGCAAGGAGTACCACACTTCCCCTGTTCTCTGGAGACATGGAAAACAATATAAGTAGTTTTCCAAAAGTAAATCTGGGAAAGTCCAGTGCCACTGATGGTTTTGACATCTCTTCCATTAAAGCAGACCACGATAAGGATAGAAGTGGCACTGGTTTTGGTTGTATCAGGACCCCTCTGAAGGAAACTGACATCAGAACCCCTCCAAAGGGAACTGACCTAACTTTTGAAGAAGGAAACATTAGTACATTGCCTGGAAAAAAGAAGATGGATGTTTCTTGTGTTACCCCAAAATTAAAGAAGACAAGGCACAATCCTCAAGTTTTTATCTCTAAAGGTCTACATGTGAATGATAGAACTGAAGTGTCAGAGTCTGCATCTTTGTTAGATGGCTTTGTTGACATGTATGTATGATCCAACAACACTACACCATTTAAAATAACATAATTAAAATAACAGAATTCAACACATAAAAAGATGGTCATTCAAATTCATTACTTCTCATAGTTTTACATCATTGAGTTAAATAGGTTGCATACTTAAAGTGACCATTGGATCATACATAAAGAGTATCTGTTTTGAAAAAGATGGGCAGAGCCTATTTTACCCTAAAACCACTTTACAAAGCAACCCTATTCAACTAGTAAAGTTAGTTTACAAAAGAGAAAATTCATAAAAGTGTACAAAGCTTGTTGTCATAGCATCAAAACACAAAAAATGCTACACTCTTCTTCATCAGTCCATATAGTCAGTAGCTTTAAAAGACAAAAATGACCATCTCAGCTAGTAATCTTCATCTACCAAACAACATATTCATCACCCATACCCATTGACCTGCATTTCTCATTCAATCCTATTCAACACTCAACTTATAATAACTGAATTATTATTTTTCAAACAAAACAGTATAAAATTATACCTGGATGATGAAACTTGTGAGTTTAGCAACTCATTGTAGGAGATATTTGTAGTCTAATATAGGATGAATTTTTTTTCAAAATATATCAGTTTTAATGCACATTTAAACCCAACTAAAACATGAGTGTTGTATAATTTTTACCTGTTGGTTTTGCATAATCTGAGCATGGGTTGCTTTGGGATACCCTCTTAGGGCTCTTCTTGGCAAAAGCTTAATAACAGATTTTGGTCTCCCTCCCTTGTTTGGAGCTTTAGGTTGAACTTGTGACGCTTGAGCAGTGCAAGTCCTCACATTGTGCCCAAAACCTCTGCATCTTTTACACTACAATTCAACCCTTGACTTACTCAGCTTGGATGTTGAAGCCTTTTCACCAGGTTGCTTATTCCTCAACTTTGAAGGCCTTCCAACTGGAACTCTAGAATTGGGAGGCAACATTGGATCACTTGGAGGTGAAGTTAAAAGACTTCTCATAGGGACTGGGTAGATCAAACCATCATAGGCCTTGAGATATGTAGCTCTATGAAAGTATGCATCAACATAGATCTCTGGATTCAATCTTTGAACAAACAAGCATGCAATTGCATGAGAGCATGGGATTCCAGTCACAGACCAAACCTTACAACTGCATATGTTCAAATTGATATCAACAGCTTCTATAATTCCTCTACATTCCACCTCATACATATCTTCACCAGCATATCTCACCATACACATTCTAGCAGCCCCTTTCCTTCTATTCAACTCTTTTTGAATTTCAGGACATAGGAAAACATCCTTGGAAATCATTGATTCTTTTTTCTTTTGCAACCTCAGCATCAAATGCTTCCTAATCCATTCCAACATGTAGATGATAGGCTTATCCCTTACTGGTAGAATAACTGCATTCCAGGACTTACACATGTTGTTTAGTATACCAAATTATTCTTTGATTGGTCACTAAACTGTGATCTTGTCCACAAGGATGGATCAACTCTTGTGAGTCACTTAAATGCTTCAAAATTAATGTCCTTGATCCTATTCATATGCACCATAAACTCAGATTATGTGTAAGACAAGGTTGTTTCCCATAGCTCATTCTTCAATGCTTGCCCCTTAAATTTGAGCTTGAAGTTTTCATACAAATGTCTAACACAAAATCTATGTTCACTCTCATACAAAGTGTGTTCAAAACAATCAACCAAACCCTGCAATCAACATGAACATTATAGAATTGAGAGAGTGAAGTAAAGTCTGGAAAAAAAATTCAGTGTTTATAAAATGGCTCTTTTTTTTCAAACAGAATCTTAAACTATGCCAAAACAATTCATAAAAATTACTCAAAAATCCAAAAAAAAATCATATTTTTCATAAATATTCAACCCCAATCCAAATTACATAGCAACATGACATTTTTACCCCTAAACCCTGAAATTCAGTCCCTATACTCAAACTTAAAAACAATATCTAATGAATATAATTCATAGAGTGAGTCATAATCACTCTATATCAATACTTATGTATGAAACATGGCAGAAAAAAAACAATTATTGGACAAATTTTAAAAAATTTTTGCTAAAATATCAAAATTCCACTTTTTCATCAAACATAATCTTAAACTATGCCAAAAAAATTCATAAAAATTACTCATAAATCCAAAAAAATCATATTTCTCAGAAATATTAAACCCCAATCCAAATTACATAGCAAAATGACATTTTTACCCCTAAACCCTAAAATTCAGTCCCTATACTCAAACTTAAAAACAATATCTAATGACTATAATTCATAGAGTGAGTCAAAATCACTCTATATCAATACTTATGTATGAAACATGGCATAAAAAAACAATTATTGGACAAATTTTAAAAAAATTCACTAAAATATCAAAATTCCACTTTTTCACCAAACAAAATTTTAAACTAGGCCAAAAAAATTCATAAAAATTACTCAAAAATCCAAAAAAATCATATTTTTCATAAATATTAAACCCCAATCCAAATTACATAGAAAGATGACATTTTTACCCCTAAACCCTAAAATCCAGTCCCTATACTCAAACTTAAAAACAATATCTGATGAATATAATTCATAGAGTGAGCCATAATCACTCTATATCAATACTTATGTATGAAACATGGCAGAAAAAAAACAATTATTGGACAAATTTTTAAAAAAATCACTAAAATATCAAAAATCCACTTTTTCACCAAACATGGCCTAAACTATGCCCAAAAAATTCATAAAAATTACCCAAAAATAAAAATAAAAAAAACCATATTTTCCAGAAATATTCAACCCCAATCCAAATTACATAGAAAAATGACATTTTTACCTTAATATGATGAAAAAGCAAAATAAGTACAAAAAATGAATTTTAAAGCATACTTACCTTCTGTCTATCTGAGATGAAGGTAATGTCATAGTTAGGGAAAACACACTCCATCAATTCTGACATGAACCAGTTCCAAGATTCCTTGTTCTCAGCCTCAACTACTCCAAATGCAATTGGGTACATTTGATTGTTCCCATCACATCCCACAGCTGAAAGTAACTGACCACCATATGCATTCTTCAAAAAGCATTCATCAACCCCAATAAAAGGCCTGCATCCAGCTCTGAAACCTTTCATGATGGCACCATAGCAAATGAACACCCTTTGGAATATTTTCACCTCAGAATGGTAGGACTCTGGATCAACAGATATGGTAGCCCTACTACCAGGGTTTGTACTTAAGATCAAAGCACAATAGTCCCTTAATTTGGCATATTGCTCACTTTCATCACCTTGGATCATGCTTAAAGCCCTCTTATTTGCTCTATAGACTTTGTATCTAGACACATCAATTTCCATATCAAGAGCTATGGTACTTCTAAGAGCTTGACATTTTATGTTTGGATTTAACCTAATATGTTCTAGGTACCTATTGGCTAGATAGCTTGAGGTTGCTTGGCTGTTCCTTTGAACCCATAGACAGTTTTCATGTTCACAATTAAGAGTCTTGATCCTTAAATAGTCATCATCACTTGGTTTACTTGCATGGACTCTCTAAGAACACCTCTGCTTACAAATGGCAGTGACTTTATCACCATCATTTCTAGTGTATTCTATATCAAATTTCCCTTTGATGGCAATGTCTTTAACAACAACCCTAAACTCTGCTGCAGATGCAAACCTCATTCCAACTTCTAGTGATTTGACCCCTAAATCTCTAGAACTAATGAATTCTGCATTGTCTGGGGCAACTCTAACTTCAGCCTCATCACCACATAAGCTCCTCAACTCATCTTGTGGAGAGTAATCAGACTCAACTTCAGCAAAGTCCATATAGCTCTGGTCTATATCAGCTTCATTAACTGGAGATTCAAGAGACATCTCCTCTCCCTCCTCAGATGAGGGAATCTCATCTAATTCTATAGCTTTAAGGGCAAGTATGTATATATCAATACTGTTTGAATCCTTAAATCCAGCATACCCCTCAAACATGTTAAAAATATCAAAATCATATTGGATTCTCCTAAACCTTCCAGTTTCAATATCATAAGGGAATTGGTAGAAAACTTTTTGAATGACACCATAGCCTACAGTCTCTACCATTAATTGGAGTTCAATGAAAGACATTAAATCAATGTTAACATCCTTAAACTCTTTGATATCCCCCCCCGAGGTAGTATTAGGTTCATGCTCAAAATGACCACCATAGTGAAGCGCAAAATTGTAAAACACATCCACCTAAAACCAAAAAAATTAAAAGCTTAGCATGGGTATTTGTAATAACTTCCTGTACTGTACTGATTTTCAAATTGGCAATATCTGTATATTTGTAAAATGGCAATACGTATATGAAACATGACCAATTTTTATACATATAAATAGTATAAAATGTATGTTTACTGCAATGTATTTGCAATGATAGCAAATGACAATAAAGTGCAATGACATGAGTAATATGCCATGTATTTCCAGCCAAGTTTGATAGAAATAAACAAAACAACAACAACATTTAACTATATATGCAGAAAGTACTAGTGGTTCAGGATTACCATTATGAAGCTTTAATACTACTTGTTTTTGTCTGCAACACCTAGCTTCAATAACTCCAAATGGGACAGCTTTGAACCAGTTCTCTTTGTCTCCAACATTTAACACAACATATATACAAGCTCTAAGGCTGGATAAATGGTGCCAAACTAGGCCCTATTTGGCGCCAAAAACAGAGTTGTCACAGCAGTGAACAACAACTGAAAGAGTGAGAGAGATAAGCTGTAGCAAGTGTGTGTTGTCAAGTGTTTATTGGTTGTAAGAGATTGCATTGCCATGTTACCAAACTTGAGAGCTTAAACAGTTTTTTGAAGACTTAATTGCCAAACAGAGCCTTATTTAGTGAATGGTAAAACTGTCCAACAAATGTCCATTAACGGTGTTATAACAGAAATGGGTAAATTGCAACATTTACATAGTTTAGGGGGCAAACCTTTAGTGTAGAGGGTTATTTTAGAAAGAGAGAATAGTATAGGGGGGTTTATTGCATTTAACAGTATAATTAAATAGTCTAACATATAATGGTGAGGAATGAAATCGATTAATATAATTATAATTATGAATCACACTGAATATATAATTATTATTTTTAAATACAACTTTTTTAGTTTAATTATAGAAAAATATTTTTATTTTTTATTCTTGAGTGTGTAAAATTTGAGAAATTATAAAATTATGTTGTAGAGATGGAAATAATAGATTAATTCCTATAATTTTTTTTTTGAAATTTTATAAGTAATAGTTCTTGTACTTTTACAAGTTGTATAGATTAATAGACATCTAATGAGATTTTATGCGCACTACAATTACAAATTTCAAAATTATGAAATGGAGTGCTAGAGTAATTTTATGCCTAATTAATACAAACGCATAACCAATAGAGTAAAACTGTGCAAATCCAAAAATTATCAAACTTTAAAATATTACAATTAAAAACGAAATTCCAATTCATGTTGAAAGTATCTCTGTAAATGCGGCAATGATACTTATGTGGCAGAGCCTCGAATGGCTCATACTTTTATAATTTTTGTTATATGTACAAGCCCATCTCTTTAAAATATTTTCAAATTTTCAGTTTATTATTTGATAATTACACAAAAAGAATTTCTTCCTATCGATATAGATTCATTATTAGAACTCTCCACACAATTCATACAAGTTTATATGTAATTACATTATTCTACTTTATTCTAAAATTTTGTAAATAACACCAGAATAGTAGAAAACGCTAAAAAAATGATTGTGATTGTGTACTAATTTTAGTATTAACCAACAAATGCACTAATTTTAAGTTGCAGCCATATTATGAAAAACCAGAAAAGAAGAAAATAACAATGTACAATCTTTCCATTTTAGAAGTTTTAAAATACAATTTTGAGCACTAACAAAATCCTATTTGGTGTATAGACCATAGAGGGGCATATATGGACACAATTTTCCGTGGCAGTGACACGTAATTATTAACATTCATCTCTATTCCAAAAGGCCAAGGAGAACGTCCTCATCACCGAGATTGTTGGAACAACCAACCCACCCAGCAAATCTCCGATCATACTCCGGCGACCTTTCGCGCCATAACTTCAGCAGTCCAATCACTCCCCGGTACTCTTCCACCTCTTCTCTAATTATTTTTATTCAAATTTCTTGCAATGTATTCGATTTTGAATCACATTATCAATACCACGAACAGAAAAATACTCATTTTTGTTCCTACTTTTTCGATCTATATGTAAAGTTGATGAAAATTTAGTTTTTAGTTTATGATTCGGTTGATTTTGAATTCAATTCAAAACAATCATTTAATTTGACGTGTGTTTCACATTTGGAATTACTGATAGGAATTGTTGTGTGTGTTTGAAGGAAGGTGGTTGTGAGATTAGGGCAAGGATGAGTCAGGTGTTTGAAGGATACGAACGCCAATACTGCGAGCTTTCGGCCAATCTATTACGAAAGTGCACGTCAACTGCTCTCCTCAATGGAGGTGAGGTACCTCAACCTTGTGTGTGCCGTGTGCGTATATATATGAGCAGATATACATATATACCATATCTGTCTGTGTATATATATATACAATTGATGTTGTAGGTATGGCTGGAAGTGGAAGGAGGATTCAATGAGAAATGATACTAATTTATTTTTCTTTTTTTTTTTTTTTTTTTTTTTTGTTTTTTAGAAGTTAGCATTTTACACAGATGACCACATGCCATGTACATTCTTGCATTTTTTTTTTGTTTTAAAAGTATATCATGGCTATTATTGATAGCATCTAAATTAGAAGAACTTGGATGCTGCCTCAAAGAAAGATAATAAAGTTGTATAGATCCTACACATGCGTGTATGTATATATTGGAGAACCCCAAATGCAAATGACGTATGCAGATGAGACTGAATTCTCTACTCGACTTAACAGAGCCTCATTATGAGTCGTTTGCTTTGTGTTGGCATGTCGTGACTATAATTTGAGTGGATTTACATTCAATTGAGGTTACACAATTCAATCATATTGGGTCATTGAGGATTTCAGTTGCTTTATTTTCCATCGTGTTGTTTTAAATGGCACTAACATGGAAACAGGGAGAAATAAAAGAATAGTTATAATGGCAGAAAAGGTCCAGCGAAAGCCATTACAGAACAATAAAACGTCGTTGGCTCAAAATGATTTCTCTAGCACACTGGTTTCTTGAGACAGGTAGTAGACCTTGTGACTTAAGCTAGTTCCCTGTCAGCCTGACCTGTTCAATTGATTATGGTAGGCCAGAATGTCATTTGAAGGACCCTTTAGTACAACTTGTACAACTGATCCTGAAACAGATTCCAGAATCTCTCCATTCATTATTAGTTCCAAAGAAGCATTAGACCCCACAATGGTGGGATCCTTGTGCACTGGGTTTACCCTTTTTGTAGGGACCTGGTGCAGAGCTCACTAAGTGAAAGTAGTGGCAATATCCAATGTCGAAAGAAACCATTTAGTTCATCTGCACCAGTGATGCCTCTTGAGCTTTCTTGCCATGGGTTGCCTTTAAATCACCCATCTATAGATTGGTTGGAACTCAATGCTGCTAGCGGAAATTGCATAGCTATAATTCTCCTAATTTATCTCTCTCTAATGCCTACAGCCAGATCTCTATACATATCTTGGGCCTCATTTCTTACGTATATTAGGTGTGAAGGGACAACTAAAATTGGCACTAACTGTATGTTTGTAATGCCAACTCCTTATTCTTTTACTGACGGAAAAGAATCAAAAGGAACTCCATATTCTCGAGTAAGCAACAGCCGAGTATCACTACCTTTATCTTCTTGGAGTTCGGATCAGTATCCACCCAGCTAAGTAGATCATATGTGGAGGAGGGGTTCTGGATAGACTGTCCTGTATTTGTTTAGTGTGTCGACAAAGCCCTCTGCATGTGCTGGGAAGAGGAGGGTTTAATAGTTGCAACAGATGTCAAATATCTTTTAGTTGCTTAGTATTTTGACATTTTACACCATAGAGAAATTGGTTCTCCAAACCACACACACGTAAATGTATATCTAATCACTGTTCTTTGTTAGTTATGATTTCTGACTGCTGGTGGTTGTGTAAATTTGGTACTTCCAGAGCAGAAGAAGCAAAAGATTTCGGAAATAAAAGCTGGATTGGATGATGCCGATGCCTTGGTAATGTAGAAACTATTTCCAGTTGGCTGAATGCATCTCTTTCCTTCCATTGTACTTGTTTTATAATGTTTTCTTTAATTGTGTAGATTCGCAAAATGGACCTTGAGGCAAGGAGTTTGCCACCCAGTGTAAAGGCTATGCTTCTTGCTAAGTTACGGGAATACAAAACCGACTTGAACAATTTGAAAAGTGAAGTGAAGAGAAATACATCAGCTAATGCTAATCAGGCTACTCGAGATGAGTTGTTGGAATCAGGAATGGCAGATACAATGACGGTCTCTCTCTCTCTCACTCTCTCCCTCCATATATATGTCTATGTATTTGTGTGTGCGTGTTTGCACGCCTGCACGTCTTGTGAATTATAATATTAAGTGCTGATCAGTAAATTGACGCTGATAGTCACACAGACATTCAAGTAGATACAAGTGTAGTTTTCTTTCCTTATTTATCTCTGAAAGAAAACTAGCAGCTAGGACATGTTTCCAGGACGAGTGCGGTTATGATATTAGATGCATTAGTTTGACAAAATCACAAGACAAGACCACCCAAAACCGCGATCCAAACATGCCCTACACGCTTCCATGTAGATAGTCATTTGAGTGGTATTACATACCCATATATTAATTATAAGTAGACCTATAATTGCAACTTACCCAGCCGCAACACCTTTTTTGTTTGTCGAAGTCTGGAAAGTCTTACTTATGGAGTTTGTGTACATTATACTTTTTAGGTCTTGCTGGCACTTGCTTCAGGCATAAGTTGGCATATGTTGCATCATAGACACTCTGGATGAAGTAGTAATGCTAAGAGACACAGAGGAAGTCCATTGTGTATTCTTTTGTCCCTGTTGACAGAATCTCTCTTATTATCCTTTTCTTTTTCTTTTTTAGTCTCTTTTGATATGGATGGATGTTATCTAGACTGTGGTTGAAGCTGGCAAATTTTTCAATAATCAAATCAACATAATTAGTTTTATTAAAGCAGGTGCTTGACTCTGTTTTTCTATGTTCCGCAAAATCGAGTGGACAACTGATGTCAAAGAATTGTTCAAATATTCACTGTTTCAATTTTGGGGTTACCTTCTTTCTTTGAATTGAGGGTCACCTTGTTTCATTACCGATTGCTTGCCATTATGGATACATATTTTTCCATTGGACACTGATAGATGATGGTACAGGTATCTGCTGATCAAAGAGGAAGGTTATTGATGTCAACGGAGAGGATAAACCAGTCAAGTGACAGAATCAGGGAAAGCAGAAGAACAATGTTGGAAACTGAAGAGCTTGGTGTCTCGATTCTCCAAGATCTACACCAACAGCGTCAGTCACTGCTACATGCCCATAGCACAGTATGTTCGTACTCATGTTGCTTACGTAGTTTTCGCTTCATTCTCCCTATTTTAAGCTTCATTTTAGTTTTATTTTGAAATTGAATGTTGTTAGCATACAATGGGTGCCTTTTGCCTTGGAAAAAATGTGTGAGGTCTAAAAAACCTCCAATGATAATGAGCAGACATTGATTGATGATTTTCATTTTGCAGCTTCATGGGGTGGATGAAAATATCGGCAGGAGCAAGAAGGTCCTGAGTGCAATGTCAAGAAGGATGAACAAGAACAAATGGATCATCGGTTCCATTATTGCAGCTCTCGTCCTCGCAATCATTTTGATCCTTGGTTATAAGCTGACCCATTAGCTCGTTGGTTCTTTTGAAGTCCATGTTTTTGAAGTTTGGTGCATTTTTCTTCAGGGCATGCATGTGTTTTGGATACAGTGTTCCTGTTCTCTTTCTATGCATGTCATCATATGATTGCAATGTCTTTTCATCCTCATGTATTCTCCTTGATCTTTCATGTACAGATTGTATCATTTTATGTTTCAATCAGAATGCATTACCTGGAATGTGTTTTTAAGTATCAGAGCATTACAAATGACGAAAATGTAATTTTGAATCTCTGGAGTGACATAGGGAGTGAAAACCCGAGTATCTTAAAATTCCTTGTTTTCAATGGCTGCAATTATATAAAAAGACATGCATGTTAAAAAATTGAAAAACCTTAAGCAATGTAAAAGCAGGAAGATGAACCAGAATTTTCTATTCTATACTATTTTAAATATTTCTTGAAGTAAACTTTATATTAATCCTTCAAGTAAAGGGAAATATCACTACATTCTGCCATTGTATCACCTGATAAACCAAATCACATGCAGCCTGATCATACTGTTCTCACGAAAATGTCAGTTAGACCTTACTGCCTTTTTCTTTTTACTACAAAATCACACTTCCAACTACTTCACTACGGACATTTTTTACATTTCTCCAAGGTGGGCAATGCCGTGAAACTTCTAGGATATAGACAAAATATATCGTGCTAGTTCAGAAAATTACCACATACTGAAGGGCCAATAGGGAACTGAAAGATCATTCCTCAATGGGCGATAATTTTTCTATCGACATACTGAAGCATCATCCTCAGGGAAAGAATCCTGAGCTGCATGCTCTTCATCATCATCATCTTCCTCTTCGTCAAAATCAACAGATGCAGGCTGCCCATTAAGATCCACAGTTACACCATTTATCTTCCTCACAAACTGTCCCCGAACGCGAGGCCGCCTCTCAGCAAGCCTTTTACGGTTGACATACCTGATCTTCTTGTCAAAGCAACGATCCTTTCTCTTTTGCCTAAACTTGATCAAGGCTGCCTCTCTCCTGTCAACTTTCCCTAATTTTTCTTTGTTGGAAGATGCATTTCCATATGGCGGCCATGGGTGGGTAGTAGGCATCCGGCCTGGTTGTAGGCATATATTAACTGGGTAGTATGGAAATGATGCCACTCCTGGCATATGAGGATACTGTGGTATATGATTGTGTTGCGTCATCATAGCAGAAGTAGCATGGTTTTGCAGGTTGTTTAGATACATTTCTGCCGGTGATGACATCATAACTTGATTCATTACCCCTGGAATATAATACGGATAAGCAGCTTGTGCATGATAACCTGGAGCATTGTAGCGAGGCTCATTTCTCGGATGCATATGCACCTGAGATAACTCTTCCATATTTGAGTTCTTTTGAGGAAGAAATTCGAATTGTGCAGGTGGAGTAGATGATGTCTCCACAGAAAAAGAATCGGGCATACTGTTACTGCTTGGGAAGTCATCTCCAAGCGAATGGATTTCTGATGCCTCTGTATTTTCACGTCCTTGGGCTTCTTTCCCACCTTGTCCACCAGGGGTGCCAAATTTGTTTCCACTACTCGAGTGCTGAGGAGCACTTTCGTCAACAGAAGCAACCCCTTGGATGTTGCTTTTGAACATGCTTGATTTGACATAAGTAAAGAAGGCTGAAGACTCGCCTATCTTTAGTTCACTTCTATTCGGAAATGATGAAAAGTGACCTGGAAAAGTTACCAGAATTTCGATCAACTTCAATGTTTAAAGCAGCTAGGTTGAAATGGCATAAAATATATACAGAAAAGAAAAGCCACAGACAAGTAAATAGTAAGGACTATCCTTGTTCCTTGATCTTATTTCAATAATCATTGGTACAGAACGGCAAAGACGTGAGTAATTTATAACATTCACGATCTTGAGATTATATCAAATTTAAAGTGAGACTGACAACATTACTTCTATGATACCATGACAAAGAAACTATGCATTTTGAATTGAAAGTTGTCTTAAAGCTGTCATAAACCGCAAAATCAGTAATTAAAGTTGTAAAGAAGACGAAATAGTTAAAATAAAAAGTCAATGAAACGTAATCTGATGTCCAAACCTTTTCTTTAAGCAACGTTTATGTAGAATGCACCAAATGCTCAAACGTAAACAATATGCATACAGAAAGGCTGGTGTCCAAACATACTAAAGACAAACCGGATGTAGATGCAATACCATGCGGACTTGCTCACCTATTTGCTGGTCATTGATTCCAGGCTGACAATCCTGTGTATCTGCAAGTGGAGGCTCTATAGTAGCAGCAACAACTGCAGCATCAGACTGAAACATACAAATCCACATTGCATAGCGATGATAATGTCAGTTGGGAGTTTGAGCATTGCTGATGCACGAAAAGGGAACACAATTGCTTGAATTGAATACAGATGATAACACAGCTTATAGGAACCATTTGCTTAAGAGTATATCTTACATGCTTGTTATCAAGATGCAGGTAACATCAACTAAAAGTCTTGAGTAGCGGAATGTACATGATAATAGACTACTAGTTTGTAATTGTCAGTTGCTTTTGTAACAAACCAATTTTCCTAGTTCATTCACGACCAGGAATAGTAGCTTATTTGAAACTGTATCAGAAAGCCTCATCCGTACCATGCATGTTACATAACTGCTACTTTCACCTATAATGCGGCTAATTCTGTGGGAGAAATAAGGCACCTTTGGAGTTATTTGAGATCATATTCTTCTATGGGGGATGGTCCTTGAGTGGCTGCTGGTGATTGGAATATTGTTAGATTAACTCTGAAAAAATAGGTGGCAGGAGGATCCCTCATCAAATTCTTAAGCTACGGAGACACTGATATCTAGCTATCTCTTCGAACACAGTCCGGATAAAGGTAGAGTTAGGAAGTGGGAGAACCCATCTGCCATTCTCGATTAAATCAGCAACAAAGTCAGAAGGAGTGTTAATCTTACCTTTCTAATTAAATGCTTCTTAACCCAGTCAACCCAAAGCAAAGGGATTTCGAGGAAGGGAGCAATTGGGTTTCTCTAATATCAGAAGAAAAAATGTTCAACCTAAAAGTAAAGAACATAGGAATTACTAGTCTTAAAATCGAACTCATGCAGTACTTTTTCTCATATTGCGTATTGAAATACACGGACTATGGAATTAATTGAAGGAAACAGAAATATATATGGGAAAGACCTAAATCAGGAAGCAAGATAAGGGACTAGCAACATTATATCTTTTCTCATCAATTGGGTAATATACTACAGACCTTATAATACGATGTTAAGGTGCCAAATTCCCATCCAGCTCCTCCACTCCGAAAAATCAAATAATAAATAAATCAGGAGAAAAATGATGTCTATAGTTATTGAAGTTTTTATTTGATGAAGGGTTGATATACTAATATAATAAGGTTTCAGATCTCTTAACATCACTCCCAGAAAGAAATAAATGAGCAAAGCAAGGTAGCAGTCACAGAAAGTGTTAATTGCCTTTAGCATAACCTTATAATCTATAGTCTATAACTATTGGTTACAACATACCATTTTCAGTTTCCATTTTTTTTACTTAAAAAAAAACAAGCATCTAAAATTTCACACCCAATAGCCGTTCATGCATCTTACAAAATCGAAAAGAAAATTACAATGATTAGGTACCATTTAGTATGAACAAAATACAATATATGGCTTGGATTCTAGGCACGAGGAGAAAATTGAATGTTGTTAAAGTTTGCTGGAAGCAAAAATAATAATAATAATAATAAGCCAAAGAACTTCAACATAGTTGTGAACACACCAATGGAAACTTATTTTGCAAATTCATTACAATACTAATTTTTTAATGATGCAAGTAGGGTTTGAACTGTTGGGCAAGGCAGCTGTGTTGTCGGACAAAAGGGGCAAAGGGTTGTTAAAAAGCGTGTCTTTCTTCTCAAGTGAGATTTAGGCACAGCACCTATTTGCATATAATAGGGGCCACATGTTTGGCGGTGAATTCTCCACAAGCTAGGGGATAATATGTGATAAGGGAACTTCAAATAGGTTAAAGAGAAAAATTCTAGAGCATGGCCACTAGAATAGCTATCATATGGAGAAAACAAAACAAGAAAAACGCATTCATGTCAACAACATGTGACTATAGGAGTAGGCATGCTTGGTATTCAAAATGTCAAGGAGATACGAAGAAAGGCACCTATTGGTAACAAAATAAGAAAGTAGCCTTAGATGGAATGGACATGTACAATGTAGACTACAAAATGTACCAACAAGAAACTGTAGCATTAGTTAAGAATAGAATGTTAAGGGGAAAAAAGGCAGATCAATTATACCATGGAATGAAGTGACAAGAAGGGACCTTAAGAAATGGAATGTGAGTTTTACTCATCTGAATGTTTCCTTCTTTTGTTTGCTCCCAGTTTTGCACAATTTGTCTTTGATATAGTCGGCCCTCATTACCACATTATAACACTTAAAAGACCCGTAAGATAAACCCAGCTCCAAGTCTTTTCTTGCATCAAATTCTTTGATCTTTGTGAATAATATGAACAAAGCAGAAGGATGTCAAAGGAAAAAGGCACACAAGGTTTCATATCAATGCTACCATGGAATGAAGTGATAAGAAGGGACCTTTAGAAATGGAATGTGAATTTTGCTCATCTGAATGTTTTCTTCTTTTCTTTGCTCCAAGTTAGTTTGCATAATTTGTCTTTGATATAATCAGCCCTCATTACCACATTATAACACTTAAAAGACCCATAATATAAACCCAGTTCCAAGTCTTTCTTGCACCAAATTCTTTGATCTTTGTGAATAATATGAACAAAGCAGAAGGATGTCAAAGGGAAAAAGCACACAAGGTTTCATATTCATGTTCAGATAACAGAAGGCACAACTTTCATGTAATTCTCCAGATATCTCGATATAGTGGATGCAATATTAACATATTGTGTCACCAGGAAGAAAGGTTTCCTTACATGGTGCATAAGCTGATTATTTCAAAACTAATAATGGATAAAAATTGTCTTAATTCGCCAAACTCGGCCACCATATAAACTCACCTCATCTTCCTGTCGAGTTGGCATGCAAATTTCTGGATTGCCACTTTTCCAGGATTTCTCATCTGTATCATCTGAGAACAAAGTAGTGCTATTTGTATTTGCATCGCTAGGGTCTGATGCCATTAGATCAGGTTCATAGTTGAAAATATTTTTTTCTGCCAGCCCAAGCTGCACCATAGAATTTGTTAGAAGAAATGAGTATATGAATGGTGTTTATGAGATTCACAAAAGAAAAGAAAAAATTGTTACTCGAGAGATTTGAGATTGCTACAAGAGAAGCCATAAGAAAAGCATACTGACATAAAATTAACAAATGCAGAGAGGTCTGAAGGATGGTAAATAACAGGTGCAGGGAGGTGACCCGTAGTCTCAGTGTTTTCTTTTGTAAAAATAACATAATCGACAGTAATGTTAAGCTTCAGGAAAATGCTAGCAAGCCTAGCATCACAAACCATATCACTTTATACACAGATTCCAAAATTACCCAGGTAATGGCTCTCCTGATTCCCTTGCATCTACTTCAGGTTTATAATCTTTGGTTCCTTTTAGAGACTACTTTAGATCTTCTTAAAGAGTACAAAGGTTGGAGCGGAGCGGCTTTAAACAATTCAAGAAAATGTGAAGTATAATGTACCATTTGTCGTCTTCGCCACATGTGAGTCCACAAGTTGAGCAGCTCATTAGTGCGTAAAGGCTTGACAAGGTAATCAGCTGCTCCAAGTCGCAAGCACTTCACAACAACAGAGACCTCATCCTGAGCTGACATCACTTAGCAAAACAAAATAATAATGATCAGTTTATAAATTAGTTAAAAAGTAAGACAAGCATATAGTAAAACGACAAAATAGACTTCAATCTTACTGATCACAGGAATGCGTCGCAATTCTTTATCCCTCATAAGGTATTTCAACATCTTAAAACCTTTGGCCATAGGAAGGTCAACTTCAGAAAGAATAATGTCTATATCAGGTCCCTCAGCATTCAGTGCATCTATCACTTGTCTGGCTGACCTCACTGAAGTAACTGTAAAGCAACATTCATCCACATTCAGCATAGGGAAATGGAATGATACTTTTAGATGCACAAATAAGTATATCAAAACAGAGTAATGGAGCACTGTCAAAACTAGGACAATACTGGAAGAAGAAAACATAAATTTATTCTAGTTAAAATAGAAAATTCACATATCGGTAGTGATAAAGAAGTAATTAGTACACTGCATATGTCAATCTTACGGTTGATTACACAAGCAAAATGATTGGATGACTTGGAAAGCAGAATGAACTTTAAAGCTCTGCTTATTAAGTAAAATCTAGTGGTACAGCATTGTTAACATCAATTGTCCATATAAGATATCTTACAATAAATGCAACAAACCAACAATAAATCAAGAAACACGACAGAAAAATAAATATATCCCACACATATAACACAAAAAAATTAGCAGGGTTCGACCCGCTTTATGTCTACAGTCACAGTGAAGATTCAGTGAAAGTTTCACTATCCGAAAATCAGGAGGTTACAAGTTTCAACCTCCAAACCCTGACTCTCTATTTCTCTGCTATTTTGAGTGTCGTGCTCTGTGCACCTCCAAACCTTAGATGCCCATGTATTTCAAGTTACAAGAAAGTACTAAAGATAGCCCGCGACACGCGAGTGAAAAACGGATCAGAAGTTGCGACACAGGCCGAAACCAATTTGGGCCACAACAGCACAAGATCAATGGCTGTTCTTCAAGTATATTGTCTATTATTTCGAACTTCATCCTTACAATATCGGTGTCCTGGGTTAACTCATCCTAAAGGAAGAGACCCATATCACTAAGGCCCATTTTGTTTCAAAAGAAGGACAAACCATTTCATAGGAATACAATCATCTTTCAGTTCAAATTTTGTTTGAATAGATTGCTCTCCACTCTACTTAATGGCAATTACATTTGTTC
Organism: Cornus suecica; assembly: GCA_963922005.1. Classification (NCBI taxonomy): domain Eukaryota; kingdom Viridiplantae; phylum Streptophyta; class Magnoliopsida; order Cornales; family Cornaceae; genus Cornus; species Cornus suecica. Next base: position 29,321,323 of record OY998238.1, read on the forward strand.
AGCGGAGACTTGGTCTTGAAAAATAAAGAAATCCATTAATCGTATTAACCTTCAAGCAAATTATTCTTAAGAAATACGTCAAAGCAATTTCCTCTGCCGCTGCCCATGTTTAAGGACACAAATAAAAATCTATTGTTAGTAGATTTCCAGTGAAGTAGCATTCTTATGGCACCAAACAAGGCCAGAGGTAAAGTTGGCTATATTTGGGGTAAATCTGAATCTTGTCATGAGGCTGAAATGCAACCTTCAACTACAATTAAATTTGAACCCAAATCATATAATATGGATTTTAGATAAGAAAAAGCAAAAACAAGTAGAATAAGAATTTGATGAATAAAAATGTCTAACACAATCACATCAAATGAACCGAAGAGGCAAACCTTCCCCCAAAACCCCCTTGTATCAAGTGCATTTCTATTTAAGGAAATAGCAGATGATTTTATATCTCCCTATTACATAAAAGCATAATTAAGTGGAATTAAGGCTCTGTTTGGATTGACTTTTTAAACGTTATTTTTGACTTCCTGAAGGGAAAAGTTGTTTTAAACGGTGTTTGACAAAAATTTTAGAATAACTTCAGGCCTTGGAAGAGCGTTTTAAAGAAGTTGGGGGATACTAGCTTCTCAAAACAGCTTTTGCTTCTCTTTTCTTCCACGGAAAACCATAAGCAGAAGTTATGACAATCAAGGCTTAAACTAGCACATAAGAATCATTGTCCGAATCATATTAGACAATATCACACATATCCAACCTTCCACTTCACCATGTCGTAGTTTACCAGCAAAATTACTCAATAATTCTGTAAGCAAAATTTGGGTAACTTTTTCAAAATCTATTTATCACACATATTCAACCTTCCACTTCACCATGTCGTAGTTTACCTACAAAATTACTCAATAATTCTCCAAGCAAAATTTGGGTAAATTTTTCAAAATCTATTTATCATGTAAAAACAAAACCAACCAAAACAAAAATAGCAAATAAAATCATGATTAGATACATATCACACCATACAATTTGAAAGCACCCCTTCTCAAAAATATTATGGGTGCGTTTGGAAACTAGTGTTTTCGTTTTTTATCTCTTGAGAACAAAAAAAATTCTTGTTCTTGTCCTAAGGGTAATCTGGAAATAAAAACATGTTTGGTTGGAAATTTTGTCTAAAAACTTTTCGGAAACAAAAAAAAAACACGTTTTTGAGATTTATTTGGAATAAAAAGTATAAAACAAATTGTCAAAGGGTGAGATTTAAGTTTGACTTGATTGTCATCCCTTGTACAAACCAATTATAATGTACATTTTCAAGTCTTTCATACAACAATGAACATGACCACTCTGATGTTGTTCAAAAGATTAGCATATAGGAATATATATATATAAATATATAAGTAGTAGCATGTATAAAGATCACATCACCCCAATTCGATTGAGGGTGTCAAGTTGCAGAGGTAAGGGTTTGTGTTGGTGGTGGTGTCGATTTGCAGTGGGGGGGGGGGGGGTTGGAGGTTGAAAATGGAGGTTAGGGTTTGGAGGTTGAAAATGGCGGTTAGGGAATCTGCAATAATTAATTTTTTTTTGGACTGAGAACAAACAATTCCGAATACAAAAAAATACCATTTTGGTGTTCTTAAATTTTGAACTAAGGGTGATTTTTTTACTGATCACGAAAACAAAAACCATCAAAGGCTATCAAAGGCTCCCAAATGCGTTTTGTTCCCATAAACATTGAAAAAAACAAGAACAAAAATGGAAACACCAGTTTCCAAACGTACCTGTATAACCCATTTTTCGTTTTTATTTCCTGCCAAGGAATCAAATATTTACTTACATAGAATAAAAATAAAAAATGCAATTTTGTTAAGGGTTTCAAACTAAAATCAGACAACAACCATTCACATGTAACTAATCCATAACAAACTACTAACACCAGTACCTTGGTAAGAGCATTTGCACAAAAGCGTCAACACCTCTTGCGAGCTCTTGGTATCATTATCGTACAGCAAAATTCTCACCTTGCTGCGATCCATAAACGCATCACCGCCCTTACAATTATTCCCACCACCACCTCCGCCACCGGATCGGCCACGACCACCGCTAACAACGCCACCTCCACCGCCACCGTCTCTCCCCAACACAATCTCATTCCTCTCCATAGTCGCAATTCAACCAATCACAATAACACACCTAAACTTCTCAAAACCATCAAATCTAGCACCGAGAAAGCTTATAAGCTGATAATTTCAATGACAAACATATACTAGACAACTTCCAAAATAGCTCAATCTCTCTCTCTCATCCATGTTGTAGACAGAGAAATTGAAAGTAGGGATTTTACTGTGGACTCCGTCGAGAGAACAGAGTTGTCTATATAACGATCAATAGATATCATAAAACCCTAATTCGCAGAATCTTTAAAATAGTGAAAAACACCAGCCGCGCACGCTATCTCTAGACAGAGAAGGGAATTGAAGCCATGAATATTATCGGACGGTTGAGATTGACGGATCGGGAAAATCGGGGGTCGGATTTTGATCGGAGACGAGGATGCGCACGTTAGCGAGTGATATATATATGTGTGTGTGTGTATATATATATATTGTAGCTTCGGTGATGTATAGGCAGATGGTCTGGTCTGAACTTGGTGGTAATAGAATACTAGTGCTGGTATTGCGCAGGGATGGTGGTAGTGGTGGTGGCTAACGTGCGCCGGATAGAGAAGTGGTGGGCGGTAATTGGTTGGGTCTGGTGTAATAGGTACCGAGGCGTAGGATAGCAGAGGGAGACGTGGAGGTATGATGAGGTGAGAGAGAAAAAGTGCAAAAGTGTGGAAATGAGAGGATAGAGAGAGGAGGAGGAGGCCACGTCAGGCAAAGATCTTAGAAGATATTTTTGGACACCTGGACAGCCTCAACTTTAAAGTCGATTTTCATTGGCTGAAAAATTAAAGTTTCTCACATGTCACTTCATAACATTGCTTGGAAGACATAACCTGAAAATCTTCATATTATAAAATCAAGTTTATTGTAATAATTTATTAAAAATATATATATGGTTGTAATTTTTTTTATTTTTTTAAAATGGTGTGTCCAACAACACTAAAAAACGAAGAGAAGAAGTTTACATATATTGACCAACCTTATGACATGATATGTTATTATATAAATTACATAAAAATCAACAATTTTGTTTTTTTATCTTTTATGCACTGCACTTTTACCAGCTAATCATATATCAAATATTTAGGAAAAAAAAAAGAGCAAAAGTTTAACCATGGGTAGACTCATTAGTAAAATCTTGAGATCCTAGGTGAATGGTAACTTTAATACATAAGATTTTATAGGTTTATAAATAAAATAAACATACCATAACACAAAATATATTGATGTTGAAAAGAGAAAACAAACAAAGAAATTATAATTTTTTATTACAATTAAATTTTATATTTTTCATATTTTGAAATCACATTTACTTTGCCAAATAAAATAAAATACCAGAAAATAAAGTTTTTTTTTAAAAAAAAATTATTAGAAATCCTGATGACAAAGTTAAAGATGAAAAAGAATTCAAATTTTGAACAACACTACATTATATGTGTGTATGCGCGCACAAGAACGGAGGAAATAGACTTGGGAGGGTCATATGTAATATTTATAAAATACAAATATCTTCGTGGGTTATTGAAAAGAATTTTAAATTTTTTTTGAGGGGTCATATAAATTTATCTAGGGTTAATTTCATTTACACCCCCTGAGGTTTGCTTTTATTTTAATCGCACCCCCTTAGGTTGAATATCTTCAATTACACCCCCTATTGTTCAATATTTTCATCACTTAGACCCCCTGAACGATGACATCATCCTAATTTTTTAAAAAAATCCCTAAACTACCTTCAATGTGTTATCCTTATACTGTTTGGAAACAAGGATAGTGTTTTTATCAATTAGACCCCCTCCCATTATTTAATAATTTAATTTGTATTAAATTTTCAAAATATATATAAAATTCGAAAATATATATTAAAATTTGAAAAATATTATAAATTCGAAAATAAATATAAAATTAAAAATATATAAATTTCGAAATTATTTTTTTTCAAAAAAACTTATTAAATTTCAAAAATAAATATAAAAATCGCAAAAAACATAAAAAATTTGAAACAAATATATAAAATTTAAAAAAACATATAAAATTCAAAAATATATATTAAATTTCAAAAAAAATATAAAATCGAAAATAAATATAAAATAAAAAAATATATATAAATTTTGAATTTTTTTTAAAAAACATATTAAATTCAAGACAAATATATAAAATTAAAAAAAACATATAAAATTCAAATAATATATATTAAATTTCAAAAATAATTATAAAATTAAAAAAAAAACATATAAAATCCAAAACCCCCAACACCAACCCCAAATATTCACAAACAAATATTTAAATTTTTTTAAAACTAATTTTTTTAATTTGTGAATAAAAATTAAATCATAAAACCCCTAACCCAATCCCAAATATTTAATTTTTACAAACACATTTAATTTTTACAAATAAATAAATTAATCTATCTCGCTCTCTCTCTCTCACACACACACACACACTCTGCACACAGCACGCATAAATACATATATATACACACACACACACACACATATATATATATATATATATATATATATATCCCCACCCCCCTCTAACTGCCGGTGCACCCCACCCCACCCATTCCCTTCCTATACACACACACACACACACACACATGTATATATAGATCCACACCCTTCTCCCACTGCCGACGCCCCCCCCCCCCTCCCACCACCACCACCACCACCACCACCACCACCCTCCTACTGCCCTCCCTATTTTCGAAAATGGCGGTGGTAGTAAATTGAATTAAAGGTTGCTCGTGGTGGTGGTGGTTAGGGTTGGGGTGTTTGGTTGGAGGGATAAATTGATTCAAGGGGGTGTTTGGTTTAGGGGTTAAATTGGTTTAGGAATTAAATTGATTTAAGGGGTGTTTGGTATAAGGATATTTTAGACATTTCGCACCATAAGGGGGTGTAATTGAAGATACTGAAATATGAGGGAGTACGATTGAAGTAAAAGCAAATCTCAGGGAGTGTAAATGAAGTTAACCCATTTATCTATAATATTTATATATTTTTTGAGATAATGAAAAAAGTTTTTAAAACTTTGAGAGGGGCCATATGTAATTTTTTATAACTTTTTCTATGAAATCTAGATTTTTTAGGATACTAAAAGAAATTTTGAAAAATTGGAAGGGCCATGGCCCCCTCCCTGGCTTTGGCTCCGCCCCTCGGTGTGTGTGTGTATATATCAGTTAATTTCAGTAAATTTCATGTGGATTCAAAAAAAATCACTTTGCTTCCTTTTTATATAAATTTTTTTCATGTATTTATCAAATTGTATTAATTTGCCCCTTTTTTATATTTATCGACCAAAATACCCCTGAGATTTAATGAAAAATTATTAAAATTCAAAAAAATATATAAAATTTTAAAATATATATAAAATCCGTAAAAAATATTAAAAATTTAAAAATATATATAAAATTAAAAATATATATATATAATTCGAAAAAAATATATAAAATTCGAATAAAACATATAACATTTGAAAACAAAACATATAACATTAGAAAAAAATATATAAAATTCATAAATATATATATATAATTCATAAAAAATATATAATTCATAAAAATATATATATAATTCAAAAATAAAACATATAAAATTCGAAACAATATATATAAGTTTTAAAAATGATTTAAAATTCGAAAAATGATTTAAAATACCCCTGGGATTTAATGAAAATGATTTAAAATTCAAAAAAACATATAAAATTTGAAATATATATATAAAATTCGTAAAAAATATATAAAATTCAATATATATATATATAAAATTCGAAAACAATATAAAATTCGAAAAAAACATATACAATTCTAAACAAAACATATAAAATTTGAAACAAATATATTAAATTCGAAAAATATATATAAAATTTGAAAAAACATATAAAATTCTAAAATAAACCTATAAAATTTGAAACAAAACATTATAAATTAGAAATAAATATATAAAATTCGTAAAAAATATATAAAATTCGAAACAAATATATAAAATTCGAAATTTAATATATTATGTTTTGTTGAATTTTATATATTGTTTTACGAATTATATATATATTTTTCTAATTTTATATGTTTTTTAAAAAAATTATATGTTTTTTTTTAATTTTATATATTTTTTTCGAATTATATATGTATTTTATCAAATTTTATATATGTTTTCGAATTTTATATATTTTTTTCAAATTTTATATATTTTTTGAGTTTTTTTTATATATTTTGTATGAATTTTATATATATTTTTCGAATTTTATATTTTTTGTTTTAATTTTATATGTTTTTTTAATTTTAAATCATTTTTCATTAAATCCCAAGGGTATTTTGGTCCAAAATTATAGGAAATGGGGCAAGTTGATACAATTTGATAAGTGCATGGTCGTTTTCTGTATAGGAGGGGGCAAAATGATCTTTTTTGAAACCACAGGGGTGGTTTACTGAAATTAACTCTATATATATATATATAGGGTAAAGTGCATTAAACCCCCCTGTACTATTTTCTCTCTGTCAACTAACCCCCATGTACTATTTTCTCTCTGTCAACTAACCCCCCTGAACTAATTGATGGCCCCATTGAACTATCAAAAACTTACAATTCACTACATTCCGTTATAATACCGTTAGTTAAATTTTTCTCTTGTGTTAGGGAGACAACACAAGGGTATCCATGTATTCACTCCATTCCGAAACTTCGGGGGATCTGAGTGCAAATTATCCTAATTTAACTAACGGTGTTATAACGGAATGGAGTGAATTGTAAAAGTTGGGATAGTTTAGGGAGTTTTGTGTAAAAAATGTAGTTCAGGGGGTTAGTTGAGATAGAAAAAATATTACAGGGGGGTTTAATGCACTTTATCCAAAAATGTATGATAATATGGACTTTGGTATGACTTTTTAAATTTATTCCTTTTTTTTTTCTTGATAATGTAATAAAAATATTTCAAAAATAATAGTTGATATATCCATCGCTCTTCGTTTTTAATTTTGTAATCAATTAATTAAACTTCAATTTGTTGATGCCTTTGATTTACTCTTGCTAAAATTTTCTTTTTATTTCTGAAAATTTTAGATTAATTTATTATTATCGATTGTTTTAATATCAATCAAAATTCAAAAATAAAACGAATCTAATATAAATTATGATAATAGACCATTAAAACACCTAATTAATTTAAATTTTATCCAAAAATGATGTATACATCATCTTTTATTTTTAGGGTAAAATGTAGTAAACCCCCTGAACTATTTTATTTTTGCAACTAACCCCTTTGAACTATAACAAATCCCTTTGAACTATCAATTTGTTGCAATTTGCCCTAATTTTATTACAAAAGACTATCATACCCTTACTATTATATTTGTTAATTCTTTAAATTATATAAACATCATTTCTCTCAGTTAGATTATTAATTATACCATTCACCTTAAATGTATTAAAGTAAATATACTCTTAAATGCTAAGAAAAAAAATCTTAAATTGTAATTATTTTATTTTAAAATTAATTAACTTGTTATTAAAATTTAGTTTGATTTAAATAATAAAACTGACGATCCTATTTTTTTATTTTTATACCAAGTGAAAATTTCTTTTCATAGAAATATATTCATAAATAAATTACGAATTACTTAGATAATCATCACCTTTTGATTTTCTCATGTTACATATATAAATGATTTTAATTAAATAGCTAATCATTTTAGAATTTTATTTAAACAACCTAAATAAATTATTCAAAATATAAAATTTTAAAAATCATGTGTAATTCTATATTAGTTTGAATGAAGAATATTGTAGACATATGTATTATTTTAAGGTGCACGTGACTCGTAGGGGGGTCTCACTTAGGGTACTGAGCTACTAGGTAGAACCTCGGACCCGCCCCACTAAAGTTGATATACGGGTTGACCCAAAGTGTCCGACATCGAGGTTGATTACTCGTGGCAACTCAAAAGCCTTCTAAAGGTGGTCCTTTTGTGGTAGCGTACATGTGGAGCTGAAAAGCGTACACGAGAGTAGTACCTCCATGGTCCACGGGTCCTGATGACGTAGCAGTCTCTCAAGAGCGTTTACCACCATTTTTGCACAGCTCCAGCAGTATATGCATGTACTGCGAAGGCTATTGGGGAGTGATCCGTTGCATGACTGATCCGGCTGTGGCCACAGATGTTGCGTAGCTCTGACACGTGGACAGCGCGACACCATCCTCACATTTTGAAGGGATTGGAAAAAGCATGTGGCATGGAGGCTAAGGGTGTAGTTTAGTCATAATAAAGGCTCATAATGTGAATTCCACCCATTATTCATAATGTGGAAAGAATTCTCCTTATAGGCCCACATTATGGCCCTCATCACTTATTAGAGAAATGTGAAGCATTGGTAGGACTTGGGGACCACTACAATTACGGTAACATTTTAAGCCAAGTCACCTATAAATAGAGGGCAATAGTGCATTGCCTAAGGACCCAATTTCCCACATCATTCTCTTTCCTCTTTTTCTCTCTTTTTTGGAGGTTACTCCTTCAAGACGGCTACCATTTTTCTTCTCTCTTCTGCTTCTTTTGTGTTTTGGCTATGGAGGTATGATTTCGCCTTCTTCATGTCTCGCCCTTCTCTTCTACTTGCTCTTCTTTTCTCCATCTCTTGGTCTTTAGCTACTTTGGGGGTATTTCATTTTGGGGATTTTAGATCTATCAATGCCCACTACCCACTCTCTAGCTGTGATGAGGTTACACTCTTTGCTCTTCTCTACCATCTCTTTTCTATCCTTTCATCCTCTTTGCTTGAGATTTGTTACCATGGATTTTGACCCATATGTTCTGACTTGTTAGTGGAGCCTTCTCTCCAGTTTTATCTTGTTTATAGCTTTTTCACCCACAATTTTTGGCGACCACAGTGGGAGAGAAAGGCGGGCTAAATAGCATGTCCAGAAGGTAATCCCGTATAACCATGACGTCTCAGGTACCTTCTTCTACTACACTTCCTCCACCCTCTCCTCTTCCACTAAAGTCGGAGTCAGCTGCACCTATTGGAGTTGAGAGCCACACTCTTGGAGAGGCGAGCCAGCCTCCGCGAGGGCTCCTTCTGATCAATCGACCCCCACCAAGTTCGACGGTGACCCAACCACAACCCCAAGGCATCGCCGTAGCAGAACCCCAGCTCAGAGAGACACCACTTGACCATCCCCCAGTTGATCATGAGTAGGAGGTGACCTGTGCTCGTTCCTCCAGTCGTACTGTCACCAGGGTGGAACACCATAGGACGACCCAAAGCAGGTCCCACAGTATTGCCACCTCAAGGTCAGCCTACAGGTGTGACCGCGATGCGCTTCTCATGGAAACGTTGTTGGCCATGTAAGCCACCCAATAACAGATGTGGGAGGAGCAGAAAACAATGTTCCCTTCTGCCAAGCCTAACACAGCTAATGGCGTAGCACTCACGCCAGCACATGCGCCAACATCTATCCTTCATCGTGACATTATGATGACGCCCCCACGTGCGACCTCGGCATTGCCCCATGGCCACACCACAGCGGCGTCCTTGACCCCTTTTGGCTCGGCTCAACAGAGTGTTTCCCCTTATATCACGCTATCAGTTACGTGCCATGATGAGTCGAGATGTGTCTCGACCAGGGCGGACTTGATTGGCAACCCGTTGCCTCCATTTCCTGTCTCCGTCCTTCAGCAATCGTACCCGGCTGAGTACATTACGCCTAAGTTCCGGTAATTTGATGGAAGAAAGGGCAACACCAAGAGCACGTTGGGCGTTTCATTAGTCATCTAGGGGACCATGCCTCCAATGAGGCGTTGAAGTTGAAGGAGTTCCCTAAGTCATTTACCGACCGTGCTTACACTTGGTACCACAACCTAGAGCCTGGGTTAGTGACCAGTTGGGAAAAGATGACACATCTATTTTATAGCAAGTATTACCAGGTCGATGAAAAGGTGACTTTGCTATCCCTCACCAAGCTCACTTAGAAGAATAATGAGGATGTGATGGCTTATGTCAGGTGGTTCAGAGAACGCACATTGGAATGTTATGAAGCTGCAAAGGGGAGGACTTACTCCGGATTTGCATCGATGGGATGGATAGAAAATACTGCCTCTATCTAGTCGCCCTCGATATCCGGACCTTTTCTAATCTTATGGGGAAAACCAGATGTTTAGCTGACCGAGTGGCTAGTCCCCGAGGAGGTCGTCTTTGGCGGGTACCACGCCCTGTCTCTATTACGACGGCTATTATCGATGATGATGAGCAATTTTATGAGGATCCTATAGAGGACGAGGATACCTTCATGGCATCGGCTGACTAGTAGATGAAGAGATTTCGGTCGACTCCACCACATTTCCTTTGTAGCCGTAAGCAGGTCATTGCCGTACTGAGCCAATGGATCCGTGACAAGGTCGTTAGCCTTCCACCTACCTTAGAGGAGAATCACAGGAATCTGGTAAATGATCCCCGCTTCTGTCATTTCCATCGGGGTACCAGACATTCATTGATTGAATGTTGGAGCCTTCGCGATCTTTTCTAGAAGAAGATGAAGTCTGGGGAGCTGTACCTTTTAAAGAGGCAGGACGTGCATGACAATTCCTTCCCAAGCCACGATGCAGGAGTTCATATCATCTCGTATGAGGATCGCAACACTTTGGAGGAGCTCCAGGGCGATGAGGTAGCCTAGTTGGACGAGCAAGCTCAAAAGGGCACCCGGGACCGCATAACCCAAATGACCGGTCTTACGAGGGAGTTTTTCGATATGCTTAAACTTGATTCGGATTCCAGAGTCGAGGTGACTAAAGTACTGATTAAGGTCACTTGCAGAGCAGGTATGGAAGCTAGGAAGGATGCGCCCACCACTTCGGCGAGGCCAGACCATGATAGGGAGGTTACCTTCTCCGAGGCGGACAAACTCATTGAGGGGCCCCACAATCATCCATTGTATGTGCCTACAACTATCAACGGGGTGGACTTCAAGAGAGTGTTCCTGGATAATGGCGCATCCGTCAACATCATGCCAGTCACTATCATGAGGAAGACCGGAATTAAGGAAGAAGTCGTGACCGGAAGGCCGATCGATATTTCAGGTTTCAATGGGATAAGGCAGAGGACCTTGGGTTATATTACTGCCAACCTGCATGTGGGGGACATCCGAGGGCCTATCCGATTCCATGTCATTGATGGGGAACCATCCTATCATGTTCCATTGGGGAGGTCTTGGATGCACCTCCACGGTGTAGTTCCTTCCTCGTACCATCAGGTCATGAAGGCTAACTGGGGCACTGGGACTACTACTGTCAAGGCCATGAGGAATCCATTTTCTCTCAGCGAGGTGCATTTGTCTGATGTAATATATTTCATTAATTTTTCAGCTATAGACGGGGACCTTGAGGAATGCGAGGTTCATGCTACCCCATTACCCACCTGGGAGGACATGGCTGAATCCAATGACGATGACGTGATGGTGGTCATTCTACAGAAGGGAAAACGGAAGATTGAGAGTAACGAGGAGCTTTGCAGGAAGGTGTGCAAAGCCGATGGGAGCTATGTTTATTAGTTGTGACGGTGCGAGGGGCCGGACGCCCCACTGCAGGTGCACGACCCCTGCGACGACCATTTCCTGGCAGAGGAATCCGCTCCCATCGAGAATTCAGTGAAGCAGGATGATCAATAGTCAGGTTTAGCTGCAGCGCAGAAAAAGGGTGTTGAGGAGATCGATCTGGCTAAGGCAGGGGAGCAGCCCCGTACGGTTTCTATCAATAGCGATCTATCTGTCAAGTTCAAAGAGAGACTGGTGGGCCTACTTAAATAGTACTAAGATGTATTCGCTTAGAGTTATGACCATATGCCTGGACTTGACCTCGACCTAGTCGTGCACCGTCTGAATGTTGGGTCAGGAGCAGTACCAAAGAAACAAGCTGGCCAAGTATTTGTGTCAGAGATTGAAGGTCAAATCAAAGAGGAGGTCCAACGCTTATTGCAAGCCGAGTTCATCAAGCCCATTCAGCACCCGACATGGTTGGCCAATGTGGTCCCAGTATAAAAGAAGAATGGAAAGGTTCGTGTCTGCATTTATTTCAGGGACATCAACAAGGCGTGCTCAAAAGATGAGTTCCCATTACCAAACATTGATGCCATTGTAGATGTCACCGTCGAGCACGAGATGTTCTCCTTTATGGATAGTTTCAGTGGTTACAATCAAATTAGGATGTCTGAAGAGGACGCACCCAAAACCATTTTTCGCACTCCGATGGGGAATTTTCATTTCACCGTAATGCCGTTTAGATTGAAGAACGCATGAGCGACCTACCAAAGGGCCATGACTGTTGTCTTCCATGACATGATCCATGATTTTGTCGAGTGTTATGTGGATGATTTAGTGGTCAAATCGAAGATGTCTATGGATCACATTGATGACTTAAGGAAGGTCTTCGACAGGTGCAGACGTTACCAGTTAAAAATGAACTCAGTAAAATGCGTTTTTAGCGTGACCAAAGGAAACTTCTTGGGGTTTGTCGTGCACTAGAGGGGTATCGAGGTCAATGGTGACAAGACGACAACTATTATCGCCTTGAATCCACGACGCTCATTGAAGCAACTTAGAGGGTTTATTGGAAAGATCTCCTATCTGCGACGTTTCATTCCTGATCTCGCCGAGCTCATGCAACCATTTCTACCTCTTTTAAAGAAGAACGCAGTTTATGTTTGGACTCCTGAGTGCCAATAAAGTTTTGAGGCCATCAATAGGATCTTGGCTACACCAGAAACCATGACTGCACCCAGGTGGGGAGTGCTTCTCCGACTTTATGTTTCAGCGACTGACCATTCACTGGGGGCAATCCTTACCCAGGAGGAGGATGAGCATGAACGACCAATCTATTATGCAAGTAGGGTCATCCATGGCACTGCACTTCGATACACTGCAGCAGAGAAGCAATGTCTTGCATTAGTTTTTGCCGTGAAGAAGTTCTGGCATTACTTGTCTACGTACACCGTAGAGCTGATGACCAAAAATGAGCCAGTGCGCTACATGGTGACCCAACCTCCTTTTGGTGGACGTTTGACCAAGTGGTTGATGGGCCTGTTAGGGATCGACATTCTGTATGTCCGACCCACGACCATCAAAGGGTAGGCTTTGGCGGATCTTTTATCTCACTCTTCTTGCAGCAGGGGCTCGACCAACCTAACGATGGCCGAGATCGAGGAATGGGAGTTATCATTCGATGGAGTGTCCACTGCGAGTAACGGTGGGGCTGGTATCGTCTTCACACCGAACGGTGGTGGGCCTCAGGTCCATCTTTCCTATCAGTTGGATTTCCCTTGTTCAAACAACGAGGCCGAGTATGAAGCGCTGCTTTTAGGGCTAAGAGAAGCACAAAAACGGGGTATCCGACGCTTAAAGGTTAAGGGCGATTCTCAGCTCATAATTAAGCAGGTCACGGACGAGTTCGCTGTGAAGGAGGCCAACCTTGCTCCTTATCGTACCCAGACACGACTGTTGCTTAAACATTTTGATGTTGTCGAGTTCATCCATGTTTATAGATGCAAGAACCGCTTCCCCGACGCTTTGGCAACCCTTGCGTCAAAGATCAGACTTGAGCAGGATAGTTTATCATTGGAGGTGCGGAGGTGCTCTGCCCCCACAGTAGTGAAAGGCTTCGATTCAATAAAGGTCGATGATTGGCGTGTCTCTATCATGGAGATCATGGAAAATGAGGGTTTCGATGGGTCATCAACCAAAGGTTTTGTCCTAATCAAAGGGGATCCCTACTTCAAAGTGCCTGAGGGTGTACTTGCTCGATGTGTCTCCAAGGAGGAAGGTGCTACCATTCTTGAGGGGACTCACGGGATTGTGTGCGGTGTGGAGGATGTCAGCCTTTACCGGAGGATCCAGCGTAGAGGTTTTTATTAGCCCGGAATGATGGCAACCGTTAAGGACGTGCAAAGGAGTTATGTTCTCTGTGCTCGCACCCCTCAAGTTGATGAAAGTGCCTTTCAGGATGATTTATCTGACTGGTGAAGGCTTTACATTAACTTCCTCCAGGAGAATAAGCAACCCGACCTCAAAATGGACGCAGCGCTTGTCAGGAAAAGGGCAACCCGTTTCTTCCTCTTTGAAGACATACTCTATCACAAGGGATTCTGTGGTAAGCCATTGAAATGTATCAACCGTGAGGAGGCCACCATCGTCATGACTGAGGCGCACCAATGCGACCATCAGGGTGACACGAATCTATATCAGCACTTGGTTACCTGCGGATATTATTGGCCCACGATGGAGAAGGACACTACCACTCATGTGCGACGATGCGAAGCTTATCAGAAGCACAACAACCTTATCCATGCTCCCGCTGTTAGCCTTCGTTCTTTATCCATACCTTGGTCGTTCCACACTTGGGCCTTGGATATCGTTGGACCTATCACGCCCAAGTCTGGAGGGAACACCTGGATTTTGGCCGCTACTGAGCTCTTCACCAAGTGGGTCAAGGCTGTTCCATTAAGGCAGACTGTTGCACCTGTGGTTTGTCAGGTTTATCAAGAAGCAGATCATCTATCGGTTCGGGGTGCCACATACCCTTCTATTCGATAATGGGACGCCCTTTGTGAACAAGTACGTAGGGGCTCTTCTGGAGCAGTATCAGGTGTTGTATCACACTTCCACGCCTTACTACCCCAAGGGAAATGGCCAAGATGAAACCACCAACAAGACGCTGATCTGGATCCTGAGCAAGACGTTACATGATCATGGCAAGGGTTGGGCTGACCAGTTACCAATGGCATTATGGGCTTATCATACTTCCAAGCGACGAGCAACTTAGGAGACTCCGTTCGCTTTAGTGTATGGGGTCGATGCCGTATTACCAGAGGAGTTGGCAATGTCATCTGCACGTTTCGCGACCTCATGTGGGTTGACGGCGATCAGCAAAGGTGATGTGTTGGAAGTCTTGGATGAGAGAAGGGATGCTGCATCAGTAGCATCACAGAAGTATAGGGCCAGGATTGCAAGGTCTTACAATACTTCTGTTAGAGAAAGGGTTTTCATTAAGGGAGACTTAGTCCTGAAGACGGTCGGCGTCGTGATGAGGGGCCAAAACCTAGGGAAATTCGCACTCAAATGGGAAGGACCTTATACCGTAGCCAAAGCCTCACCTAATGGTTATTATGAGTTGATAAAGGTTGGAACCAGATTTAGGACGGGCCCCCTTAATGCCAAGTGGATCAAAAGATTTTATCCTTAAAGACATCTTATCTGACCACCTCTAACCTCGTCGCACCGCGCCTCATCCAAGACATGCCATCTTTACTCTTTATTTCTTTATTCTCTTGATTCTTTGCCTAAGTCAATTAGGTTGTCAGAAGAATTAGGTCTCTCCCCCACAAAACCCCCTACCTTTTATCCTTTTCATTATGGCCATTTCTTTTAGTTAAGTTCTTTGCACAAAGGAATAACCACACATATGTATGCATACATGTGAGCAAAAAAAAAGATCTTTACTTAATGAAAATCTCTTATTCGCAAAGGTATATGTGTCACACTTTTTTTATTACAAGTATTATTCTAAATAATAAATGATACACAAGTCAAAGCTCGAGCCTTTATCAGGGTGAATCTTCAATACAAAAGGGTAGCCTTGAACGTGTGCTCTAGTATTCTCTTTCGTGTAAGGTTCACAAGAAAGCGCATGTGCCGCGACGGATTTCCCCCCTTATCCACTTGCACGAACAACTATCAAGCATGTGCCTTCTATGTTACAACCTGCACATTTAAAAAAAAACACAAACAACAAAACAAAACGAGGCATATGCAAAACCAATAGAGTATCCATACATAGACATTAACTTTAAACGAACCGCTAGTTAGCAAAAATATATATGTGCATAAAGTATGTGTCATTCAAAAGGAGTGCAAGGTTAAACATGTCGAAGCACACTTCCAAAAAAATAGTAAGTCCGCCCTCAGGCAGACGCAGTACTGTACTTGTGTTAAAGTTTACATACCCAAAAATATGTTATCAAATTGTTTGAGATTGTTTCTAATAAACCATCAAAATAATGTTTTTAAAAGATTGCAGGGGTTAGGTAGCAGGTTAAGTCTTCACGGTAAGAGGAAAAGATCAGTGTCCCTTACGCGGTCCTCTGCCCGTTGCCCGTCAGCAACCTCTAGTAGTCGGATAGCCTCCGCCTCCTTATGCGTCACCTCGGCATCGACTCTCTCATCATTCTCCAATAGCACCTCAGCGTCTCTCCTCATCTGGGTCGCCTCATCCCTAAGCTTCACGGACTCGGTATGGGCATTCTCACCAACAAGGCGCAGGACACCACCATTATCCCTCGCCTCAATCTTGTCCAGCCTCTCTGTGAACCAGTCCATGTTTATCCTAAGCTGCACGGCCTGGACTGCAAACCTCCTGGCACAATCCAAGTCCTGTAGAGTCACATCCCCTACAATGGCCCTGACCACGTGCTGGAAATACTGAGCAAAACCATCAAGCATAAGCGCCTGGGCCTGTTCAAAGACTGTGTTGAAGCCATCGAACATCCCAGGGTGGGTAGTAGCAAGGCGATTCAGGGTGGGTATGGAGTTCCCACTGCAGCGATTTAGGGTGGGTCTGGGGGACGAAAATCAAGCATAGGATTCTCAGCCCGAGGAACTGAATCTTCTGAAGCAGTGGTGGGTCTAGGATCTATAACAGCGGTCGGGCGTGGAGGATTTCCAGGAGTCTGGCGAGGGGAATTTTCAGGGACACAAGGAGAAGCCGAACGGTCACCCCTGGAATGAGCAACCGTTTCCTCATCAGATGACACCTCGATAGGGGCTGAGTTTAAAGGGGTTGAAAAAAGAGATTTGAATGTGCTGGCTTTATGGGCGGAGCGCCGTGGTCTCTTCACTGACGGACTAGGGGGACTTGGAGATGCATGCCTCTTGGGACAACGATGGACCAAAGGAACCTCATCTTGGCTGTTTCCCTCCTTTGGAATGGGAGTTTTCTTGGCAGGGGTACTCCTCTTGAAGCGATCTGCAAGGGGGACATCATCATCACTGTCAGACGACGAGGAAGTACAAGAGTGGAGACCATTCTTACCTATGGCCACCATTATTTCTCTCTTTTTCTCTCTCTTGTCTTTTTGTTTTCTCTCTTGTTTTCTCTTCCTAAGTATTTGAGACTTGTGTTGAAATGTGAATGAAAAATAAGTGAAGGGAAGGGGTATTTATACCTGAGCGAATGGATTCTTGGGTTCCTGAGGAATGCGAGGCGCTGGATCCTATATTCAAGGAGGAACCGGTTAGAGCATTTAAGTCTTCAGAGGTAGGAATCCTTTGCGCCACACCCTATGGAGTTTCAGTGCGAAGTAGATCCATGTCCTCAAAGATGTCGGCAATGTTATCAGGAGGAACCGGTAGGCCGGGGGCACCAGGCTTCTTCCTCCTCGACGATCTTGTCCTGCTTGCAATGGAAGGAGGCTGCTACTTCGAGGAGGCACTCGACTGAAAAAAGGGAAGGTTTATTTAAAATTTTAGAAGCTTGCATTTCTTTCTTTCCTTATATATACATGTATATGCGAAATAATGAAAAACCCACTCAGGAGGGGGCAAGAAATGTACTAATGGCTTTACTTTAAGTACATAATTAGATTGTTTACATGGATGGATGCACTGGGACACCTATGGGAAGGAACTGAGGGCCCTGCTTCGTCCTGAGCAGGTCTTCGCCTTGACGAAGTCGGACAACTTTGTGTTGCAGGAGCTTGAGGGATTGGTTGTTCAGGGACTACAGGGGCTTGACCTTATGGAAGCCGTACATAAAAGGGTTTCAGCGGGATGGTGTGAACTACTCTCTTGGACCTTGATATTCGCTTCAATAGGAACATGTTGCGGGAAAACACATGCACATCAGTAATATCATGATCCACAACGTAGATGGGATTTCCTCTAGAGAAGGAAGCAATAGAGTAGTGCACCACCATGTCATCCCTGTCAATATTCCTGGGTTCACTTCTGCGAGCTGATGACTGAGCAAAAGCCTGCAGATCATCAAGGTTCGACCTCCATAAAACACCAAATGATGGTGTGATGTCACCACGACGGAGACGAGAGGGTAAGGCGAAAGGACGGGGAGGATTGTTCAAGGACGGCATGCCCCCAACAAGGAATCTCTCTGAACTAAGGGCAAAACTTAACGGAGAGGCTGAAGCAGTAGGAACGCCTTGGTCAAAGCCAAACTGGTGAGCTACCCGATGAGGATTGTAACCAGCAAGAGGCACACTGTCCTCGAGCTAGGCGGGAAATGAACATTTCCTCAAAACCAGTAGAAGTTCAAAATCCGAGCGAGGCGAATTAGGGGCAGGATTAAGCATACGGGGTTCTTCACCAAAGAGGGACTGGACAAGGAAGTAGGGTAGGATTGCATAGTAGGGCCTAAATTGAAACTCGTCTTCCAGGTCCAGCACCAGACTGAGATCATCATGGAGGACAATGTCAGACCATCTAGGGGCACGGCTGAAACCCCAAGGATCTTCAAATGGCCTAACAACCTCAAGAGTATGTGGTGTGGGGAAGAACTCTGGGAAGCGCTCCATTATAAAAATAGATAAGAAGAGGCAGGACACAGGCGCCCTCAATTCACAACAGCCTATGGAACGGCGCATCCCAGCCACCATGGAGTCGAGCCTTTTGTACAGCATCCCAATGAAGAGTGGCCCCAGTGCGATGGTCCTGCCAAGAGCTATCTGGGCCGCCAGGTTGAAGACCCTCTTACTCATACAATCATTGGGGTGCCCTTCGAACACATGGCATGCGAGCCAAAATGCCAAAAGACAACCAGATGATGGGGACTATCTAGAGGCGCACCTTGGGTATTGTCTGGGCGAATAGGTCAGCCTGATGAAGGGTAGGTGAAAAAGTACCTGGCTCAATTGGTAAACTTACACTTGCCCTTCTTCTTCATGGAAGTATTGAGGTATGCGACATGAGTAAATGATGCCTCTAGGAAGTCCACGGTGGTTTGGCATTCGGGAGGAATTGTGTGGGGTTTGAAGTTGTCTTCCCTAATCAAAGGAAAGTGCATCAGAAAGTTCACATCTTCCAGTGTTGGGGTAAACTCTCCCCAAGCAGCAACAAAAATATGGGTATCTGTATTCCAACGAGAAATTAGGGCTTGCAGCGAGGGGTTCGAGCGCCGAATGTTGACACGGCAGCTTGAATCAATGGCCGTCAGGACCGAGGCACGGCTAAGGGTTTCCACATAGTGAGAAAAATGTGCTCGCACCAGTAATCCCATTCAGAGATTGGTGTCGTGTGGCCTTCGAATTGGAGCTTCGAGTAAGGGTAATCGCCCCTCTCGATAGGAAACCGTATACTTTTTACCAACTTACATTGGGTACCCGATGTGGAGGGGGCATCGCCCTCTAGCAGTACTGGTTCGCCCAAAATTGCAAGGTTCGGGGCGATAATGTCAGGCCTGGTGCCAAAAGAAATCGACTTCCTTGCCGAAGAAATGAGCGTGTCACCATTCGTCGTCGCTTGGGACTGTGCCGTCGTGCACCTTCGAGGGAGGCATGGCTCCTACCGAAATGGGGTTTCTCTTTCTCTCTCCTTTTCGCTTTTTCTCTTTTGTGTTTCTCTCCTTCTCATTCCTCTTTATTTTCTTTCTTTCTCTCTTGATTTCACTTTTCTCTCTCTGGTTCACCCCTTCTTCAAACTTTTGCTTTCTCTCATAGTGAATTCAGAAATTGCAGAGTTATACGCTTGATGGTTTTGTCCCATTTCCCTAATCTGGAGAGGTATTTGTAAGCCGCCTCTCTGCTCTTTCCCCAACCGTGACTGCACCAATTCCGGGGAGTTATGTCTAGCGAAGTGTTGACATAATGGGGGCGCGAAATGGCACATTTTTGTAGGGGGTTGCCATTATTGTTTTGTCTCATTGCTCTTTTCTTTTTTCTGTATTTTGGCACCAATTTGTCTTTGAGAAGGAAATTGTTGGTTCAAAATTCTAAACTTACCCTATTATATACTCATATATCTATATACACACACGTGAGTATATGTACACGTGTACAATTTTTTTTTAAAAAAGAGAAAACTTACTTATTCAAAAGAATATATATATACAAATATATACATATGTATATGTGCTATTTTAATTTAGTTTATTCCTTATTTTTACCCTGTTACTTACGGTGATTGCTAATCAAATCAAAAACTCCTTTTGAAAATTACTATCATACCATTCCATGTGGTTTTTAAAACGTATGTACTTGCGAAAAAATTGGTCGTTTGCCTTTCCTTTATTTTGCTTTATTTTGTTTTACTTATGTCTTTCTCATTAACATATTTTATTTCTCAATTCCACATTTTCAAATTTTATGTTTGCATCATTTATTTTCTTTTGAATTTCCTTTCATTATTGTTTCTTTTACCTTGCCCTTGCTTAGTTTCATTCCTTACTGCCGTCTTTACTGTTCATTTGGTCATCTCTAATTTTTTATTGTGTTTATTACTTTTCATAGCATATTTTTAATGTACATATGTACGCTATAAATATGTATCCATATATATAAATAGGGACAATGGGAATATAAATATTGTATATACGGGGCCTGCTATGTGCATGCAAGTTGAACTTCGAGATGGTGCCTCGCATGCACAAGGGGCAAATTGTAGGCATATGTATTATTTTAGGGTGCACACGACTTGTATGGGGGTCTCACTTAGGGTACTGGGCTACTGGGTAAAGCCTCGGACCCGCCCCACTGAAGTTGGTATATGGGTTGACCTAATGTGTCCAACATTGAGGTGGATTACTCGTGGCGACTCAAAAGCCTTCTAAAAGTGGTCCTTTTGTGGTAGTGCACCTGTGGAGCTGAAAAGCATACACGAGAGTAGTACCTCCATGGTCCATGGGTCCCGATGATGTATTAGTCTCTCAAGGGCGTCTACCACAATTTTTGCAGAGCTCTAGCGGTATATACATGTACTGCGAAGGCAATTAGGGAGTGATCCGTTGCACGACTGATCTGGCGGTGGCCACAGATGCTGCGTAGCTGTGATACGTGGACAACACGACACCATCCTCACATTTTGAAGGGATTGGAAAGAGCATGTGGCATGGAGGCTAATGGTGTAGTTTAGTCATAATAAAGGCTCATAATGTGAATTTCACTTATTATTCATAATATGGAAGGAATTCTCCTTATATACCCACATTATGACACTCATCACTTATTAGAGAAATGTGGAGCATTGGTAGGACTTGGGGACCACTACAATTACGGCAAGATTTTGAGATAAGTCACCTATAAATAGAGAGCAATAGGGCATTGCCTAAGGACCCAATTTCCCACATCATTCTCTTTCCTCTTTTTCTCTCTTTCTTGGAGGTTACTCTTTCAAGACGGCTACCATTTTTCTTCTCTCTTATGCTTCCTCTGTGCTTCGGCTATGGAGGTCTGATTTTGCCTTCTTCACGTCTCGCCCTTCTCCTCTACTTGTTCTTCTTTTCTCCATCTCTTGGTCTTTAGCTACTTTGGGGGGTATTTTATTTTGGGGATTTTAGATCTATCAATGCTCACTACCCACTCTCTAGCTATGATGAGGCTACACTCTTTGCTCTTCTCCACCATCTCTTTTCTATCCTTTCATCCTCTTTACTTGAGATTTTTGACTCATATGTTCTGACTTGCTAGTGGAGTCTTCTCTCCAATTTTCTCTTGTTTATAGCTTTTTCACCCACAAATATGCCATCAAATTAATCTTAATTATTTCATAATCTAAGTTAATAAAAAAAATGTATTAAGTAACATTTATTAGAGAAAGGGCATTTAGGTCATTTATAAAAGTTTTTTAAGAAAACGAGGCATTTTGCAATAAATGTGATAGTTTAGGGGGGTTTGTTGCACAATTTATAATTAAGGGAGGTTATTTGCAAATCTGATCATAGTTCAGGGGAGTTTATTGCATTTAACAATTTATTTTATATTAGTTTTAATTTACTATTTTAATAATGAGTTAATTTTATTTACATCTCTTGAGATTTGTTTTAACATCAATTACACACTCTTAGGTTTATCAAAATTCATTTACACTGTCAGTAAAATTTGTTATGAAATATCTTAAATATCCTTAAGGCCTTGTTTGGTAGGTGGTTCAGTTCTAGCTGGTCTGGTCTGGTCTTGTGTTTTATGGGACCATACCATGTTTGGTAGCATTGGTCCCAAATTTTTGGTTAGACCAAGTAAAACCAAATCAGACCAAAATTGCCTCATTTTAGACAAAAAAAAAGGTGGTTCCTGGTGGTCCGGTCTAGTCTTATTAATAAAATTATTTATAAATAATTAAAAATGAATAAATAATAATAATAAATTATTATTAATAATAATAAATTAATAATAATAATAAATTAAATAAAACATATTTTAAAAATAAAATATAAATAATAAATAATAAACAAAATGAAATAAATAATACCTAATAATAATAAAAAAAATGAATATAATAATAATAATAAATATAATAATAAATAAATGAATAAATAATAAAATATATTTATAAATAATTAAAAATGAATAATTAATAATATAAATAATAAATTAAATAAACATAATAATAATAAAAAAATGAATACAATAATAATAAATACATATAATAATAAAAAATTGACTAAATAATAAATAATAAATAAAATGAAATAAATAAATATAATAAAAAATAATAAATAGATATAATAATAAATAAATATAATAATAAATAATAAGTAAATATAATAATGAATAAATACTTCATAATAATAATAAAAAATGAGTATAATAATAATAAATTAATAAAATATATTTTTAAATAATTAAATTGAATAAATAATTGATAAATAAAATGAAATAATAATAAATAAATAGAATATATTTATAAATTAATAAATAATAATATAAATAATAATTTAATAATAAAATATATTATAAAATAAAGAAATAATAAATAAAGAAAGAAATAATACATAAATAAATATTATAATAAATAATAAATAAATAGTAAGACCTGACCGCTTACCAAATAAATTTTTTCAGATCAGATTAGACCAAACCGGACCAAACCAGACGAGAAAGATCGCCTACCAAACATGACCTAAGTCAAATACACTTATTTGATATCCAAACAATTCTATTTTCAGATTCAAACAACCAAAAAAACCTATCATCATCCCCCACACTACCATAATCTTCAACCCCACCACCACCACCACTCACCACTACTGCCCCTACCCCCCACCCCCGCCGCCGCAGCTCCTCTAAGGCAAAAGATAGACAAAGTACCAGCATTTCATCAAACAGTTTGTCTGCGTTCGAACCCAGTGCCAGGATCCTCCGCACAAGGCGAAACCTCGAGACCGGTAACCATAGCCGACGGTGGGCCGCGGCGGCACCGGTATCCATGACCAATACAGTGCCGCCACTTTCCAGAACCTCCTGACCAGTGTGGGAAAATCAGGACCCTTTCTCTGTCCCTCATCATCACCATTCTCCTATTTCACATTTCCACAAAAACTCAATAAATTCCAAATGGCCATGAGAAAGAGAGTAGGGGTTGGGTTTCATATTATTATAATTGTGATTATAAAAATAGTTGCTATAAATGGAGAGGGCATTTGATTGTGTTACTTGTGTATGTGCTTGGGAGTATATCATGGTCGCTTTGTTCTCACAGATTTCAGGAGTTGTGTTGCTTGAGGAGATAGATAGCAGAGAGAGACACCATTCCATTCCAATTTTCATTTTCTGTATTTTGTTTATATTTCAAAGTCAATTTATCCAAAGAAGAAGCCATTATATCGCCACGCCCTACCTCCATCTCCTGTACCATATTGTTGGTTGGAATGATATAGTTTTAAAATATAAAGTACAGACTTTGATTGTGATTTAGTTAGGAAATTTTAAATTATAAGGAGATAATAATTTTAAAACTACCAAAATCAATTTTGAAACAACCAAGCAATTACTTTTAAATATCTTTTAATTTTCATTTTAAAATTTTTAGAATTAGTAGGGGTCAAATTGATAAAATATGAAATTCTTGTTCCAAACACTACCTAATTCAATATTGAGGGTAATTTAAGTATTGAATTATAATTTTAGGATGATGTCATGATATAGGGAGTGTAAATGTTGTGTATAAATAGAAATAAAGGGTGTAAATAAATTTTGATAAATCTGAGAAAGTGTGATTGATGTTACAACAAACCTTAGTACCTTTCAAAAAAAAAAACCTTTGTAAATAAAGTTAACCTTTTAATCATTTCTTGATTGTTATTTGGGCCTATTACAAAAATTAATGATCATATTTTTGAAGTTCCTGGGCTGGACCTAGGGATAGCAAAATGGTCCGATTCGGCTGGGGCGGGTTTGAGATATTAAAAAATCGGTTTGGGACTAAAAACTAAAATCCGAAGCGGGTTCGGGTTTTGCTAAAAAAACTGTCGGTAACCCGACCCATTGGTAACAACCCACTAGTAAAATCCGTCGGTAACCCGACCCGGTCTGACCCGTTTAAAAAAAATGTACAATTTTGTATGCCCAAAGTAAGCCTAAAAAATATATAATCATCCTTTTTTTAAAAAAAAATCAAAACGTGAAATACGATAAAATATATTGATAAATTTATATAAATTTTAAAATAATTATTCTAGAAGCATCTTATAATAATAAATGTTCATAGTTCACTAAACAATATTATAGTAAAATATTTCATTAATAATCAAAAGAAGTAACAATATAATGTAACTATTGAATTTCAATTGAATTGATATTTTACTTATTTGAACTCAATTTGACTCAGTTGCATTAAGAATTTACTTAATTTTATTAATTTGAACTCAATTTTACTCAACTAAATTGGTTTTTTCTAAATTGAACTCAATGAGACTTAATTGAATTGATATTTTAGTTATTTGAACTCAATTTGATTCAGTTGAATTAGAATTTTTTTAAATTTCACTAATTAAACTCAAATTGACTCAACTAAATTGAGATTTTTCTAAATTGAATTGACATTTTACTTATTTGAACTCAATTTGACTCAGTTGAATTAGGAATTTATTTAATTTTATTAAATTGAACTCAATTTAACTTAACTAAATTGTAATTTCTAAATTGAACTTAATTCGACTCAATTAAATTGGTATTTTAGTTATTTGAACTCAATTTGACCTAGTTGAATTAGCAATTTACTTAATTTTACTAATTGAACTCAAATTGACTCAACTAAATTAAGTTTTTTCTAAATTGAACTCAATTGAATTGGTATTTTACTTATTTGAACTCAATTTGACTCGGTTGAAATAGGAATTTACTCAATTTTATTAATTTGAACTCAATTTGCTCAGTTGAATTAGAAATTTACTTAGTTTCATTAAATTGAACTTAATTTGATTTAATTATCTAAAAACAAAACTTAATGTGACTCAGTTGCATTAGGAATTTACTTAATTTTATTAAATTGAACTCAATTTGACTCAACTAAATTGGGATTTTTCTAAATTGAACTTAATGAGACTCAATTGAATTGGTATTTTAGTTATTTGAACTCAATTTGACTCAATTGAATTAGGAATTTACTTAATTTCACTAATTGAACTCAAATTGACTCAACTAAATTAAGATTTTTTCTAAATTGAACTCAATTGAATTGATATTTTACTTATTTGAACTCAATTTGACTAAGTTGAATTAGGAATTTATTTAATTTTATTAAATTGAACTCAATTTGACTCAGTTGAATTAGGAATTTACTTAATTTTACTAATTGAACTCAAATTGACTCAACTAAATTAAGAATTTTCTAAATTGAACTC
The DNA here is from genome assembly GCA_963922005.1 of Cornus suecica. NCBI lineage: Eukaryota > Viridiplantae > Streptophyta > Magnoliopsida > Cornales > Cornaceae > Cornus > Cornus suecica. Next base: position 29,347,297 of record OY998238.1, read on the forward strand.
AATTGAATTGATATTTTACTTATTTGAACTCAATTTGACTCAGTTGAATTAGGAATTTATTTAATTTTATTAAATTGAACTCAACATGACTGAGTTGAATTATGAATTTACTTAATTTTATTAAATTGAACTCAATTTGATTCAGTTGCATTAAGAATTTACTTAATTTTATTAAATTGAACTCAACTAAATTGAGATCTTTCTATGTCTTATTTCACATATTATTTGTGTTTTTTTCCTTCTATTCATTTATCATGTAATTTTAAATATTAAATTTTAATTATTATTATATTAAATTACAATAAAATATTAATTAAGAAAACCCTAAGGCTATCATATATAAGACGCCTCATTTTCTCAGCAGTGTCGTGTAGTCTCTAGACCCCTCTTTGCCTATGCTTTTTTGCTTCTTCATTGAATCATCGTCTTCTCTACTCCTTCGTTCCAGAGTCTTTGCCTATGCTTTTTCTCTGAGCTTTCTTGCTCGATTTTGCAATGGTAATATACCAGATATTCATCCTGATTTTATTAATTTCGCATTTTAGGGTTTTTAAAAATATTTTTGATTTTGAATTTATGTTTTGAAATTGAAGGCGCAGGTCCTAGACTCCTAGCCTCGGCCTCTCTCTGCGCTTTCTTGGTTGATTTTCCAAAGGTAAGGTACCTAATCTGCATTAATTTTGTTTCATATTGCAATAATCTCTGTGTATTTGTGTGTGTATATTATATATATATGCATAATTTCTCCGGTGTTTGTGTATTAACTCTATGAAGTTGTTGGTAGTTTTGCTTTTCTTGAATTATGTATTTTATTTTTATTTTTTTCTGTTGTTGTTGTTGTGTGTGGTCTAATTGTTATCTTCAATTTAATTTGCTGTTAATTTGTATCATTAATTTTTATAAATAGGGTGCAAATTAGTATAGACATAGACAAACAAAATTATTTTGATTTTTTAGCCATAAAGTTTTGGATTTATCTTTGTCTAATATTTCTTCATTCTCTTATCCTTACTATATCTATTATTTTTCTGACTAAAGTTCTCATCTTTACTGGACTGGTTTTGTATATTACTTGTTTGTTTTAACAGACAAAATTCTTCTGATTTTTTGTTGATCTAGCTGGGTTGTTATTTTTTTCTGATTTAGTTGCTAAATTTTGCTATTTTTGTGTGGATGTTATTGATTTAGCTACTGGATTTTGCTGTTTTGGCATGTATGTTGCTGAATTTTGGATTTTGTTTGTTTGTTTCTCTGAATTTGGGCTCCAAGACTTGTGAGTTTAGTTGGGTTATTCTAATTTTGTTGGTTTTTGTCTAGTGAACTGATGCTTGGTTTTGTGTTGAATATATATTTGGCTTGGCACTGATGCCCAGAATTTTTTTGCAAGAATCCAATCATCCTCATTAGTTTCTCTAAATTTTGTTTGTTCTGTGTATATTTCTCCTAGTACTATCCTTTTCACATGGCTATATGTCTAAGGAAAAACAATTTTTTTTTCAATAATTTGGTGCAGGAAACTGAGATGTTGTACATATTAGTGTTAAATTCTTGCGGAATCATTCCCATTAGTTTCTACAAGGCTTCGGTATAAGGGGTAGAGTTGCACAAAAAAATAAAATAAGAAATGTTGCAAAAATGAGAGTTTATTTTATGACAAACATTATGATGAATATTTGGTGCACTAAATCTTATTATATAGTATTTTATGTATATACAAAAAATATAATTTAGTTAATTACATTGGTGAACTGATGAATGAGACTCATAAGGGATTTTGTTTGCTTGCCGTCTGTATTACTTGATATATGCTGCCATATTTGAATTGATGGTAACCTGATAGAACCAGTTTATGCCGACGGGATGGTAATAGTATTACCGATTCTAATTCGTTACGAATTTGGGGTGAATTTGATATTAGTAATTTTTAAATGAGATGATAATGATATTAGTCAAACTCATCCCAAATCGGATATGTTGTCATCCCTAGCTGGAACGCCCTGTTTGACTATATATAAATAATCTAGAAAACTGTGTTCACGTGTCTGTCAAACTATGAGAGGTTGGACACAACGGCCATTATCGAATTAAACATATATATATTTTTTCATTCCTTGTTTAATAAAGGCTGCTTACCAAACCATATAAAACTCAAATAGGTGTCAAACTTGATACGAAATTTGATCACACATAAGGTGCCAAAATGATAATTGAGTGCCACCTAGATACATCGCCATATATCATCAGGAAAAATCGGAGCTAAATAAACCATTTATTTAAAAAATTATGAATGGTTATGAAGCGCACACTTACTGCTTGTTTGACAATCGGTGTGTGTGGTGTTGATTTTTTATTTTATTTTGGTTGGAGTTGGAGTTGAGTTGGGTTGGGTTTGATATAGTTTTATTTTGAACTGAAATCATGTTTGATGCATATGATTTTGATGTGAGAAAAAGTGAAATTAAAAAATGATGCAGGGGGATCCGAGTCAGACGATGCCGAGCTGTCAGATTGCTCATTGATGGCGCTGAATTACTTGGAGCGGGAGGATCAGCGCAAAAATAGCAAGAAATCGTGATCTAGCCTAATTGGGGCAATTTCCGTGTACGCGGTTTTTTGGCCATAACTGGAGCTACAAGTGTCGGATTCGCGCCCGTGACCCCAATTCGAAAAGCTAATCTCGGCGCGGACGTCGTGGCCACCGAGCTACGCTCGGTGCACATCGTTTCGAGCCCCAAATCCGCTGTTTTCCTTTTCAATTCTTTATTTTTAGTTAATTTTTGTTGTTTATGGTAATTTTTTATTTGTCAATTAGGAATGATTCTGAACTCGATTTGGGCCAGATTTTTGGCAATCTTTTTATTTTTTTCCATATTTTGTTTTGGTAGGACTTTTAGGGTTTTGCTATTTTTGGCAAAAATCTCATTAGGGGTCGATTTTCAGCTATTTAAACCCGACTTGTGGGTTATTTTTGATCAGTTTTGAATATTAAGAATTTTATTAAATTTCAGAGTGTTCTCTGAATTTTGGGTCAATAATTTCTCCCTTTTCTTTCTTGCAAATTACCCGTTGCGCTAGCCTGCAGAATAATCTCTATTCTGTCCGGCGTCAAAAAACCAAACCATGTTTGGTAGAGTTGGTATGAGCTGAAATTCTGAAACCCGATAACTTAGAATAGTTTGAAATTTTATTTATTTAAAATAGCATTTTGTAAATATATATATTTTAAAAAATAAAATATATAAATATTTAATTTTTCGAAATATTTAATTTTTCATAAATATTTAATTTTTTCAAAATATTTTTAGATAAAATATTTTGAAAAAATAAAAGATTTCAATAAAAATACATATAATTTGTATATTTGTTTTTAAAAATAATACATATATTTTTTCTAGAAATATTTGTTTTCCCGAAATATTTTATTTTTTATGAAATATATTTTTTCGTTTGATTTTTTTGAAATATTTTATTTTTTCATAAATATTTTATTTTTCGAATTTATATATATATATATATATATATATATATATATATATAATATTATAAATGAATTGGTTTGAGTTAAAAAAATAGTTTTGGTGTGAGAAAACAAACCAAACTATCTATTGAGATGGTGTGAAAAATGATGGATTTGGTACCAATGGTTTGACACTATTGCACCAATACAAAGATTATCAAACATGGATTGAGTCACAAATTTCATCTCAAAACTATATATTTCAATCCAACTCCTTCTACCAAACACCACCTTAGACTAGGATTGTTTCAGACTTGGTTCGAACCCGTGTCCGACACATTATTGGATTGTTTGGGATTTTTTTAAAAAAATTAAAAACGTTTATAAATACTTATTCAATACTCACTTTTAGCTAGAGTCAAGAAAATTTTGTTGAAGGGCCAACTTTATATAAACTTATCTTTTTAGTAAAGATATTTTTTAAAAAATAATTATGTTTAACATCCATATCAACCTTGTTGATAAAAAATTATTGTATAACTTGTTTTCTATCAGTGTACTCTGATGGTTGTGGACATCATCAATGAAGAATCTATCACACACATTAAACGAGTTTAGAAATAAGAAATCGATCTATTTAATTAAACATATCATACGAATATTCACCTTACCTACATTGTTTTAGAAGAACAAATTAGAAAGGCTGCAAAATAATCGAGTCCTTTCCTAAGATAGCTAAGAATTGAAGGCAATATATATGTGTGCTTATTTGAGAGAAAGAGAGAGAACTTAAAGTAATTGACTTCTTCTCCATCTCAAATACCATAAAAACTCATATGGCAGTTGTCATAGGGTCCAATTTTCAACACCAAATTTTCGTCCTATAATGACAAGTCAACCAACTCTCACCAACACTAAGCCAAATTACAGAATATGTGTGGCACACAAGCAATATAAATCCCCATTAGGGCATATATAGATTAAACTCACAAAATTGTCTATACAAACCAACCCCTAAGATCTGGGAGACATCTTCTCCCAATAGGTGTGTTGGCATAGTTAGCCTTGTGCCACATATGTCAAGTAATTGCAACCATATGTCATCTTAGCAAATTGCTCAAACTGTCCCAGATCCTTGGAACTGTTATGCCACATGTGTCTTCCTTGTCTGACTATCACATGTTGTGTACTGATGCACTTCAGCACACCACACTAAGCTATGTCCAGCATATGCCTTGGTGTATTTCTCAATTTGCTTGCAATGTTGCCTTTTTGTCATGCACAAGTGTCACCAATCTGGGCATGCTCTAAGCTACGCCCATGCCATGACAAGGCCAAGTCGTGCATTGTTCCACGTCTTGCACTCCGAAGTCAGCCATCTATGGTGTCATGGCCTTGTCATAGACAAGTTAACATTGTCAAAACTTAATATGTGCATGATTTGCCAAGCCACGCACATTGCATGTACTCCAGCACATGCCAAGTCAAGGCAATCCTTGCCCAAGGGCAAGTTAACACAATAGTGAGCACGACACACAAGGCTAGCTAAGCCAAACACACACACAAGTGCCCACATTGTCAACAACACCGCACCACCATCACAGACCCATATCGTCAAGCCAAGTGTTTTCAAACCATGCCCACACATGTCCATAGGTCTCCCTACATATACCCTAGCCAATGCTTGTCAAGGCCTTGCTTGGTTGTTGGCTGCCAACTTTCGTCAAGCTCACTTACTCCCCTATATATGCAAAATACACAAAAGTCACTCTAGCCAGAACATATATCAACCATGTCTGAGGAGTAATAATAGATTTAATTAATAATTTCCAATAACTTCCTTTTGTAGATTCATGCAATTTGGCATAAGAGTATTTTTTGATTTTTCTCCAACACTTAGTTTATTTTCTGACTTTTTTTTCCAATGTCACTCTAAGTGTTATCCAAATGTCACTCCAAGTGTCATTCTCAGCCCTTATTGCATATGTATACTGTCTTAGGGCCTTTGCCCATGTCACAAAGGCAAAACCCCTCCCCAAGTCTTCAAGGGACTAATAACATTGATTTAACAATAACATATAATTGTAATGATGTCAATGTAACTAAAAAATACAAGCATTTTGTGGATTCAAAGGAAAATTTGGTTCGTGGATTGCTAAATATATCATCATTTTTTTTTCTTTTTTTTTCTCTCTCTCCTTTTATATAGAATGCAAATGCTCTAATATCAATTTGAAGTAGCGGGTGAATGGTAACAGGACAACTAATGTAGAAGACTAAAAGCAGTATTGGGAAAAGAGAATAGAGGAGAGAAGAAATAAAAGAAAAACCAGTTGTATTAATTATAAATAATCTAGAAACACAATAATCTGAATGGATCAAACAACATATATATATATATATATATATATATATATATAGACAAAACTAAGCTAAGAATAGGAAAAAACAAACCCAAGAATAAAGAAGTCTCGACATCTATTATTCGCTTCCGCGAGCGTCATACAATTGGTATGAACGAACCTTCTAAAGTTTGAATTAATCATGTCCAAGTTCTAGAATATGGGTTCGAATTCTAATTAATGTATACTGTAATTTAACGTTACACGAATTGTTGTTCCGATTCGTGTAACACCCTCAAAGAACAATTTTCTTGGACTCTAAGCTCCAGAAAGATCGTACTTAAGGATTAGATCTTCTTACATATGTATTATTTTATCATAAATGATGATAGATGAATACATGATCTACCAAACAACCTATGAAATAAAGACACTTGTATAATCATTTTAACTTACTCGGATTTCTTCATTCTCTCTTTCATTAGAAACATTTCAATTGCGAATCTTGCGACGCGCTGTAATCTCAGTTGTTCAATAAATCTCAGTCAAAATAAAATAGGAATGTCTGGATCCCACAAATTAATTTGAGGCCTACATATATTAATCTCAGCTGCCTGATTCCAATCGAAAGATTTCCGGTACCAAGGAGAATGGAGGGAATTTTTTTTCTTCTTCTTCCATTTTAACAGCCCTTCTTTATGTACTTTCTTATTGCTCTTCGTATTCTTTTTACATCTTGATTATGAAATCTCTCCAAAATATACAAATTCAGAAATGTGCTTTAAGTTTTCTTCTCTATGCTTTTATAATATAGCTACCTATTGGTTTAGCAGTTTCTATAAGTATATATAGATTAGACTTTAAAGAAATATCTATGTATAAACGGCTCTAAATTTAAAACTTCATCTACCCTATAAGTTTAAATAGTTAATCGTTAAAATGGGTGTAATTTTAATATCTAGATCAGTCAACTAGTAGCATAAAGTCAACCACAAACTCAAATCAACTTGTTTGATCAGGCTTGGAGTTGAAACCAAGCTTTGGAGAAAAACAAAGTTGCGCTGATTATGAAAAGGGCCATGAGGTTTGAATCCGTGTATATATCGCTCCTCTTCTCTTTTTCATTTTTGGACTTTTTCCACTTTTACCCCTCTTTTCTCTTGTATGACTTTTCTGTCATTTATAATATTATTTATTTATCAAAAAAAAAACAGAAAAGCCCATGAGATAAAAAATTTGATCAAGCTAGTTGATTCAAATGGTTGTGTTATATTTTAACAATTCCAAACTAACCAAGTTTAATCCAATATCAACAATTTGCTTCCAAATGCATCTTAAACATAATTTATCTTCTAAATTCGAGAAAGCCCCGAAAATAGAGTAAAATGATATAAATTTAGATTGAAAAAGTTTTACAAATCACATAAAATAACCTAAGATTAGCTCATGTGAATGTTTGCATTGACTTTGTAAAAGATGTTTTTGGCTTTTTGGAGTACAAATCTATTTTGGATGGAGTTTTTGGGTCTTAATTAAAATAACGTTTTGAAAAAATTAGCGAATATCGACTTCTCAAAATAACTTTTATATCTCTTTTTTCTTCCGTGTAAAAACAAAAGTAAAAACTCTTCTAAATAGAATATATTGGAATTGTAAGAGGGTGATTGACGAAACTACATAATGGCGAAATGGTTCTTATTGGGATATGACCCAATGATTAAATTATCTGGGATATGGCCCAAACTTTAATTATCTGGGATATGGCCCAGGATTGATATATTTGGGGAAACCGGCCCAGATAAGAGATTACTTGGGAGATTGTCCCAAATAATTGATTACTTGGGGAAATGGCCCAAATAAGGTTTCACGTGAGACCTTGCATTATACAGAGGGAGGTATGAGGGGCTGATGTGTTTTATAGCTCGCATCAGAAACTCATAACCCTATATGCTGCTCGCATAGCGGGTACTACTCGGAATCTAGGGGAAATGCTTGGGATAAGTAAATAGTGGGTCGTGACCTTATTTACACCGTCCTAAGCAAGAGTACCTTAGAGGGCCGATAGTATTCAGGGACATGACCAAGGCATGCATGATTGGTCATGACCCAGCAAAGCTATAACAACATCCTTGGCTAAGGATAAAATCAGATACGCGATGGAACAGGCGCGGATCACAGGGCATGGTGCACAACATGACCCATGCATGAGATTATGCGAATACGTTTCGCGTAGTCGAGCGCGAGATTACACTGTGCAAGGTATTTATGGTGCCCTGTATAAATCCGCGTATGAGATTACGCGAATCTGTTTCGCGTAGTCAAATGCGCGAGATGATACTATGCAAGGTATTTATATCGCGGCTTGGTACGCAGGAACCATGTCGCGAGACAGGTGCTGACGTGGCAATATAATTCGCTAGGATTACTGAGCACTCACATCTATAAATAGAGGTGTGAAAGCTCACTTCAGGGGACTTTTTCGGAGATTAAGGGAGAGAAATTCTTAGAGAGAGAAAGTACTTCACAATCACTTGTACTTGCTATCTTTTCTTCCATTTCTCTTTCACTTTCTGTAAAGCAAATCAAAAGCAATAAAAAACATCATTACTGTTACTTAACTGACGAACTTGTGCAGAAACTATCTTCACATCAACTAATTCATTCGAACCCCCTTACATTAAAGGCGACTCTGCTGGGGAGAAGATGTCTTCTGTATAAGTAGAGCCTCGTCAGACTCGGCGGAGAGGTCATCCACCGACCCGGCGTACTGAACAAGTTGAAGAAGAAACAGCGACACAAACACAAGGAGGAAAACCAGTCCAACCAGCACGAAGACAACGTCGTCGTGCGAATATGGGTGCGGATCAGGCAGAAACCCCTCCGATGGCAGAGCCGGTACAAAATTCAACAGAATTGCCATCAGTTCTACTACAAACTTTTCTCAACATCCAAGAAACGCAAAATGCCATACTTCACTTCATGGAGGCCTCGTGCATTTCAACACCAAATATTGAATCGCCAAGAATGGACAATCAGACTTTTCCAGAGGATTCGACACAAGAACTTGATCACGAGTCAGTGAAAACTGAGCCCCTGGAGAAAGAGTCATACATCACCAAGGAACAGCTGCAGGCTATCCTGAACGAAAAATCTGAAACAGAGGAAGTGGAAATTTCCCCACCATACCATCCTAGCCTTATGGCCTTGCCATATCCGGAAAACTATGGGGCACCAAGCTTTCATCAATTTGATGGAAAAAAGGGAAATGGGAAAGAACACATAGCCAGGTTAGCGGATGCTCTAGGACCTCACAAAAATAATGAATATTTGAAGCTTAGAGAATTATCCAAGTCTTTATTTGGAACAACATATACATGGTATACTGGCCTCGCTCTGGCTTCAGTGACTAGTTTGACAGATATGGTGCTCAGATTCTATACCAAATTCTTCCAAGCTGATGAGGAGGTCTCAATGATTTCACTTACAAGGCAAAGACAACGCTTTGGGGAAGAGGCGACAGCTTATGTCAGGAGATTTCGCGAGGCTGCTTTGCAATGTCATGAACCAATTTCCGAACTGCAATTGATCAAAATTTGTATAGAAGGAATGCTGCGAGAATACAGAGTGCATCTGGTCAATCATGAGGTCAAAACTTTTTCTGCACTTGTTGATAATGCTCGTAGATTGGGAGAAGTTTTGGCTCCCCCGACGCGACCAAATATCAGTACTAGGCGGATATCGATGGTAGCAGTTACGCATAACGAAATGCCTAGGGAAGAGCGCACTGGTAGATTTGAACCACCCCCTTTACCTTTCAGTGAAAAAGAGGTAGTTGTTTTGCTGAATCAATGGATCGCAGATCATGTCATATCGCTACCTCCAGTGCAAAAGGTTCCATCAAGAGAGGAAAGGATGAGGAACAACTACTGTCCTTATCACAGGAGTATTCGGCATTCGCTGATGGGTTGCTGGGCGTTTTGCGGTTTGGTGCACCGAAAAATAGCATCGGGAGATTTAGAAGTGGCGAATAATGTAGTTCATGAGCCCTTCCCTGCACATGTAGCTGTAGTGACTTCCCGAGACAGTACTGAGGATACAACCAATACCATCAGGTATGAATGCCCACCAGCGTGTGAAACAAAGGAGAATGACAAGATAAACGTTTTCTTCAATGAGCTCCCAATACAGGAACACATGAAGGAATTTTTGAAAGAGCAAACAGTTGCTGCTTGATAAGTCCACAAAATTACTATTTTTTATGTCAAAAGTAAATCTTTAATTTACCATTTTAGTGTATAAATGTTCTTATATATTTATTTTTATTTCTTATAGGTATGAATTGGAAAAGATGAAGGAAATGTATTAAAGTGAGAAATGAATGCACATGGATGGAAGATGAAGAATATAATGCACATGAAGAAAGAATAAAATGACTTGGAAAACATCAATATTCAAAGAAAAAGAAAAGAAAAGTAGATCTAACTTCACTTTACAAGATGTCATTTTATTCCAATTTTCTCTATAAATAGGAGAGTAGTTGGAAATTGTATGGAGTTAGATGGTAGAGAGTGATAAATTGTAGAGAGAATTTAGTCTTGTATCAAGTTTTTATTTTATTGTAATTTTTTTCTTAGTTAATAAAAAATTCTTCTATCATCATGTTTTATTTCTCTATAATTATGCTAGCTTAAATATCTTCTCAAGGGAGTGATGAAGCCACCTTGGGTAAGATATACATAATTTTATTTTATTTCTTATTGTTTAATTCTCTTCCCGAAATAATTCTTTCAAGTGACAAAACCTATAATAGAGGTTGAAAATAGAGGAAGGATTCTCCGTGATTACCAATCAATGGAAATACGGGGAATGCCTACCACTATTTATATTTATTTATTTTTAAACCAAAACATTAGAGGGAGGATTTTCCGTGATTACCAATTAATGGAAATACGGGGAATGCCTACCAATATCTATGTTTATGTTTAATAGGTTGGAGGAGAATTTGCAATAGAAATATATAATATTATTTATATAGACCCGGGTGGTGGATTCTCATCCCTTGAGATTTCTTCCACCATTTGATAATTATCTAGTTATTTTACAAAAATTCAAGAATTGTTTTTAACTAATTTATTTTTATTCTCGAAAATTAAAGTTTTGGATCCGAGTCTCAAACCGAGTTCTAAGTTGAGAGTTGTTCGACCCTACTTATTGCTATATTATTTTAAGTGAAGTATTAGTAGGTATTATAAATTTTGTTGACCGGAGTTTGGTGAAGCAACGACAAATATCAACAAATCATCAACCGTCACTGCTCTTAATCATACTATTGTGATTCCTCAGCATGAGAGGACCTCCAGTAAGATCACATTTTACGAAGCAGACAAACAAGTGCCATTTTCCCATAATCGACCTCTGTATGTACCAGCTATTGTGAGTGGTCGAGAGATAAAACGAGCTTTCTTGGACGGAGGAGCGTCAGTTAATTTGATACCGCTAGCCACTTTGCGTATGATTAAATTTCCTGAAAGCAAGATCGTAAACCACACCATCACAGTTACTGGTTTTAATGGAGACCAGCAGGCCACTATGGGATTCGCAACATTAGATCTCAAAGTTGGAAAAATAAGGGGGCCCGCCAAGTTTCATATCATTCAAGGGGAACCCTCATATCAGCTGTTGCTGGGTAGACCGTGGATACATGCGCATGGAGTAGTACCATAATCCTATTATCAAGTGATGAAAGCCAATTGGGGAGAAGGGATTATGACTGTAAAAGCATCCAAGAATCCATTTTGCGCATCAGAGACCCATTTTGCAGATGCAGTTTATTTTTCGGAATACAGTGAAAAGGATGGACCCGGTATTTTTGCCACACCGTTACTAAAATGGAAAGGATCGGATGATGGAAATTCAACTAAGCGGAGGCTCAAGGAGGTGAGCTGGTCGTGGGTCAAAATGCCCGATGGGCGAGTAATGTACAAGTTATGACGGGATTGGAGGTCAGAAGCTTGCGCAGTTGGCACTGACCCCCGGAAAGAAGAGATTGAACAAAGAAAGCTGGACACAGACCCTGAAGTGATGAAAGTGAATCCGCGACCAGAGCACAGCTTGTGTGAAGTGGACATAGGCGATGGTACAGATCTGCTACCTACTTTCATAAGCAATACATTGCCAGAGGAGACTAATAACACTTTAATAGAATTGCTCAAAGAGTTTCGGGATGTATTCTCTTGGGACTATAGTCAAATGTCGGGACTCAATGTTGGATTGGTTAGCCATCATCTTCATGTACATCCCGCATCAGAGCCGAAGAAGCAAAAACAATGAATATTTCATCCGAATCTTGAAGTACAGATTAAGGCAGAGGTCGAAAAATTGTTGAAAGCCGGGTTCATCAAGCCAACTCAACATCCGACATGGTTCGCTAAGATTGTGCCTGTGAAAAAAAAAGACTAGGCAGATCCGCGTATGCGTAGACTATCGTGATCTCAATAAGGCCTGCCCAAAGGATGATTTCCCCTTGCCTAACATTGACACCATGGTGAATGCAACCTCAGGACATGAAATATTTTCACTTATGGATGGATTCAGTGGGTACAACCAGATTAAGATGGCACCGGACGATGCGGAGAAAACTGTTTTTCGCACCCCAATGGGGAATTTCCATTATACAGTCATGCCATTTGGGCTTAAAAATGCTGGAGCTACGTATCAATGTGCCATGATAGCTATATTCCATGACTTGATGCATAAAACTGTGGAGGACTATGTGGATGATCTGGTGGTGAAGTCCAAGGCTGTGTAAGATCATGTGGATGATTTGCGAAAAGTATTGCAACGGTGTCGCGAATATATTTTAAAGATGAATCCCCTGAAATGCGCCTTTGGGGTACCAGAAGGAAAATTATTGGGGTGTGTCATACATCGGCAGGGGATTGATATAGACCCGACAAATGCTAAGGCAGTATTAGAAATGGCCCCACCCACAACTCACAAAATGTTGAAAACTTTTATGGGGAAGATATCTTATCTGAGGAGGTTTATCCCGGCACTGGCAGAAGTAACTCACCCACTTATGCCTTTGTTGAAAGAAAAATCTGTATATAACTGGGTGAACGAGCAGCAAGAGGCTTTTGAAAAAATAAAAAAGATCTTGGCTTCACCAAAAACAATGGTAGCGCCCGAGTCAGGGAAACCGTTGATAATGTATCTCACTTCCACTAGTAAATCCGTGGGAGCTCTGTTGGCCCAGGAACATGAAGGGGAGGAAAGACATGTTTATTATATCAGTCGGGTACTCAAAGGACCAGAGTCGCGGTACACATCGTTGGAAAAACATTCTCTCACTTTAGTATTCGCGGCTCAGAAGTTCAGACATTATTTACTGGCACATCCGTTGGAGTTAATCACCAAAAGTGATCCCATACGGTATCTTCTCACGAAACCCATACTCAGTAGAAAAACTGCTCGGTGGTTATTAGCACTATCTGAATATGAGATCACATGCTCTAGACCGAAAGCAGTAAAAAGTCAGGCCTTGTCAGATTTGCTAGCTTTATTTCCCGGGGGAGCTGAGCCCAAGGTGGAGGAGATAGGAGTAGCAAATGTGGCACAGAACGCGGAATTCACTTTAGAGTTCGATGGTTTATCCACAAAAAAGGAGGTGGAGCTGGTTTTGTACTGAGGAATGAAGAAACAATAGAGGAATTAGTCATGACCTACAAACTTGACTTTTCTTGTACCAACAACATTGCCGAGTATGAAGGATTGGCACTGGGGTTGATGATGGCTCAACAGTTGAGGACAAAAATACTTCATGTTAAAGGAGATTCCAAGTTGGTCATTAAGCAAATTAAAGGGGAGTATACAGTTAATGAACCTCATCTGGTGTCTTATAGATACCTTATCCGTCAGATGATAGAAGGCTTTGAGAAGGTGAATTTTCAGCACGAACCACGAGAAGGCAACCGACGATCCGACGCATTGGCGACATTGGGCTCGCGACTACATTTCCAAGGATTAGAGTCTTCTGTGGAAATAGTGCGAAGAACCAACTCTGTGATCAATAGCGGGAGTAAATCAGAGGTGTATGAAGAGAATGATTGGAGAGCACATATAACACAAGCTCTACTAAAAAATGATAACAATGCCTTGAGACGAGAATACCTGATCATAAAAAGCGTGTTATATTACAGAGCTGTCGGAGGGATCCTAGCCAGATGTGTGGCAATAAACGAGATAGGAGATTTATTACAGAAAACCCATAGGAAGATATGTGGTCAAGTAGATGTCAGTCTCTATCGAGTGTTGCAGCGAGAAGGTTTCTTTTGGCCAAATATGAAGGATGGTGCAAAAAAGTTACAAGGAAGCTGTCAGAATTGCAATGCATATCCCTCCGCGAACGAAGGCAATGTGGCAGACATGATAGACTGGCGAGATAAATATGTGCATTATCTGAAAAAAGGGGTTTTGCCTGAAAAAGATCATCCTCGGTTCAGAAAATTGGCCTCGCGATTTGTCCTACAAGAGGGAAGGTTGTTCCGTAAAAGTTTTGAAGGAAGATTGATGAGATGTGTAAGTGAGGAAGAGGCAGGGGAAGTATTAAAACAAGTTCACATGTTTGGTCACCAAGGCTGTAAAAAAATGTTTCAACAGATGCTATCATCCGGGTATTACTGGCCAACAATGGAAAGGGATTGCAGTGATTTTGTCAGGAAATGTCATGTGTGTCAGGTGCACGGGGATCTCATACATGCGTCGGGAGCTGAATTGTACAGTTTAGTTACACCCTGGCCTTTCCATACTTAGGCACTGGACATAGTCGAACCAATCACGCTACAAGCTCAGGGACATGCATGGATTTTAGTGGCAACTGAATTATTCACAAAATGGGTAGAGGTTATCCCGCTGCGACGGACGACAGCAGACAATGTGGTTCGATTCATAAAGGAAAATATCATTTGTCGATTTGGGATACCAAAGATGATACTGTCAGATAATGGGACGCCTTTTGTCAATAGTAAGGTCACGGATTTGTTGGGGAGATACTCAGTCATTCATTACAAGTCCACGCCTTACTATCCAAAAGGAAATGGACAGGCTGAAGCCTCTAACAAAGCGTTAATTCGAATATTGTCCAGGCTGGTGCATGATAATCAGAAGAAATGGGTGGAAGAGCTCCCAATAGCACTATGGGCACATCGAACCGCATATCGGAGTGCGACAGACATGACCCCTTATGCATTAGTCTACGGAGTAGAGGTTGTGCTACCTGCGGAGATAGAGGTGGCTGCTAAAAGGTTGGCATGCAAAAGTAGTTTAGAAGACAAACAATTGGAGATAGAAGGATTGGATGAAACAAGGGTCGAAGCCTTTGCAAATAAAAAAAAGTACAATAAGAAACAAGCAAAGAGTTACAATAAAAAGGTACGGTACAGATATGACTGGAAATTCGTGTCAACAGGTTGACCCACGGGTCAACAGGGCAATCTGATACTAGTTGACACGAAAATCAAACATTTTAAATATGATACAATCCAACACGAAAAATAAAAAATAAAAAATGAAAATGAAATTGAATTTGACACGATTCAGTATTAGTTTATTAATGTATTTCAATCCATGACCAATTAGATAATAGAAAAAATCAGCAAATAAATATAACAATAAATATAATTGTGTCAAACGGGTCAATTCGTGTCAAAAATTGCCAGCTCTAGGTACATATGGTTCAAGGAGGGGGACAGAGTGTTGAAAGGGGTACCGGCAATCATGAGGGGACAAAAGGTAAGAAAATTTGAAGCTAAGTGGGAAGGGACGTATGTGATTATAAGTGAGAGTAGCAGTGGGTATTACAGGATGGAGCATGAAGTCACTCGCGAGAGGGCTGGACCTCTGAATGTGAAATGGATTAAATTGTATCAAGCATGAAGTTTCAAATAAGGACAAGGAAAATCAAATAAATCATCCCATGTGTATAAAGCATGTCAACATTTCTATCACAATACAAGGATATACAGTAAAAATGTGGTTACAAGTAAAAGACAGTACAATAAAACAAATAAAGGGCTAGAAAATGTTTCGAGTAATAGGATCCGACAACTTGAAACCCCCATGCTCCTCTAAGTAAAGACGGGCCTGCTCAAGATGCTCAGCTGAAGCTTGAAGATTCTTCTCATCCTCCTCAAGTAATGCTAATTGTCTGTGAGTCTCTGCAATCTCTGCATGTTTTCTTTTAAGAGCATCGCGACCCCTCTGCTCGACAAGATGATGATCATAGAGTCTCTGAATGACAGCCATACGGGTCTCCCACCATGACACATCCATCCCTACCTTCTTCCAGTCCTTTATACGGGCATGACATCTCGTAAGGGTATCAGGGACGAGATCTTGAACGGCAGTCTCTGAAAGGGTCCTAAACACATCTGCAACAAGGTGGAGGTGGATCGTCTGCAAAAGTGGCTCATGGACCTCCATATGAGCAAAGGTCTCAGGATGAGCTACCTCTATCAGATCTAACACCGGAATGTCACGCGGATAGCAAAACCACTGACGCCAAGGTATTGGCACTGAATAAACAACATCATAGACAGGTGCAACAGTAGGCATGCGCGAAGTGGATGTAGGGTCGCGAGTGGACTCGGGAGGACTAGAGGTAGAGGCGCGAGTAGGCTCACAATAATCCGGTATAACATCGCGAGATGGTAATGGAAGTGCCTCTGTGTGTGCCGCAGCAGGAGTGTCCAAAGGGAATACTGTCTGACCCTCAGAAATCCTCTGAGCGTCATGGAATAGATCATTAATCATCTCTTGAGTTTCGGAGTTTGTACCTAAAAAAATAAGGAGAGAAGAAAGGGGAAATGACACATGTTAAAATCACATTTTTTATGTTAAAAGTCAAATAGAAGGGTAAAGTAATAAAAGCAAATTACATCCGTATCCTCTCTCAACCTCTGGGATAGGGGCGCCAAAAATGGATCTCTCTATGCTAGGATGGTCTGCGAAGGTTGCAGCAACCTCGGATGCAAGATCACCATCAAGAGGCTGCAAATGTCTATCATCAAAATCTGGATTCACAGCGCTATCATCAACAGTCTTTGGGGAAACAGGGATGGAAGGCAATTTGGGTGAGGCCTCGCGAGACACTCTGGTCTCCTCAACCTCGCGATCTGGGGATATCTCGCAATCAGCTTCAAGGGTTGAATTCGCAGAAATAACACTATCACGAGAAATGGAGGAAGTATCATCATCCCCTTCTTCTTCAACAGTAGGCTGAGAGAACTTGCTGAATAATGAGTTGATGGTGAGGTGGTCCTCATCATCAGATGAATCTGCAACGGAATGAGGACCACATCCAGGAGAGGCTGGGATACGCGGAGATGAGGCTTCGAGAGGGCCTAAACAAAATACAATTGTGAAGTATTAGAAATAAGAAATCCGAAGCAAAAAAGTAAAGTAATGTTGGAAGCTTACTCTGGGAAAGAGCTGTCCTGGGTAAAGCAGAAAATATACTGGCAACTTCCGTCTCCTCCGCATCATCATCAGCCCGCATATCCTCGACCATGCGAGCAACAGTTCCCAGCAAGGTTGAGGTGGCAACAACTTTCTTTTTGTTCTTTAACTTTTCCAAAGCAAGCCTGCGCCTTTCGGCCAATGAAGCCTCTTCTGAGGTAAGGTCTGAAGCACCAGGTGGAATATCCTCATGAGAAGATTTTTGTTTACGAACTAAAGGCGCTTCCGAGTCTGAAACATCAGGAGTCTCTCTTGCTACATGAATTATGGATGCTTTGGTGAGTTTTATTTTTCTCTTCGCGAGAGGAACGTTGTCCAGTACTGCTGCATCAGAAATATTCTTCAGACGGATAGCCAAAGGAACATGTTCCAGAGAATCAGCAGAAGCACTGGTAGTACCTGTAGCCTGAGCACTAGAATGTTGTAGAAGAGCATGGAAGTTAGTACAAATACATGAAATTACATAACGCATCAAAGAAAAAAGGAGTTAAAGATTTACCAGACGCCTCGCGGTTTGTTGGTCTCGCGAGAGGAATCTCCTCACGGAGAGATCATTTGCGAGTTGCTGCCTTAGTTTTCTGGGGCTGTGAAGGATGAACATGTTGCTTTGGCGTAGACTTAGCCCTAACGTTGCGAAGCTTCAAAGAGGGGTCTGCAAGGAAGACTGGAACTGGAAGGGGAACATAGGGAGTTTCAACCATGAAACTTTGGAATCTCACAAGTTGCTCCTTCCAGAACTCATGATAAGCCGCAGTCACTCCACGTCTGCGAGTGCCAGGCTGAATAAAAATAACAGTAGAGAAAATGCGAACACTCCTTTCAATAGACTCGCGATAAGTAATAAAGCACCTGTCAAAGTTATCCTCGCGATATAAAGGAAGTGGAGGGGGGATGGCCTGATCAAAGCCTAACTGTCTTGCTACACGTGAAGGGTTATAGGATGTGATAGTATTAAAGGTTTCGCTGAATATGGGGAGGTGATATTTATGAGTGATGGCCGAAAAGATAAGGTGATCATCTACCGCTATGTCATACGAAACTATCTCCTCATTTGGGTAAAAGTCAGGAGAATAGAAACCCTCAAGAGGAGTGATGTATGGACGCCAAGAAAATTCAGAAAAGGTATCAATGAATGAAGAAAGGGCTTGTGAGGATGAGAGAGAATTCTAGCGGGTAGCCCGCGATTTCAATGGGATAGGGACATTGGTTTCCAAAGATTGAGGAGAAAGGGAAGTAGGAATGGGAGCATAACTGGGGAAACGCTCGAAAAGAAAAAGTGTAAGGAATGTACCTGAAATATGGGTACTAATTTCATACCTACCCAATGAACGTGCAAAATCATTCGTAAGAGTGTCCAACTGAGAGTACAAGGTGCCAAGAAAGAGTGGGGCTAGGGCAATGCGCACACCTCGCGAAAGCATGCCTGCTAGAAGGAACACCATGCGACTGGGACCATCCTCTGGCTTGCCTTGAAATATGTAATGGTCTAGCCAGTATGCAAGGAAACCCGCGAGTTCCAAAGGTCCATTGAATTGAGGCCGAACAGCAGACTCGCAATCTTCACTAGGAGCTGGCTTTCGCGAGGAGTACTCGCGAAAGAAGTGGTGGCACCAAGCAACATAGGACAATTTCGGACGTCTGGATATGGCCTGCTAAGGAAGAAGTACGCCATTGGCAAACTAGCTTCCTCGCTTGCAAGCGTACTTGCCACAATCGCGAAGTTGATTAAGGATTTTCTTATCTTCTGGCTCAACCAATGACGCCTTGATGGGGCGCGAGTCCAGGATGGGGAGCCGAAATAGAACTACTACATCCTCCAAAGTAGGTGTGAACTCGCCCCAGGATGCGATGAACGTATGAGAGAAAGTGCTCCAGCGCGAAACTAATGTATTCAGTGCATCCACATCGCGACGGACATAGAAGTCCGAAAATAGCTTTATGGACTCAAGAATGCCAGCCTGGGCAAGAATGGCGGGGTGACGGTCTTGGCTGAGAATGTGGCTAGACCACATCTTCCAGTCTGTAATTGGGGCTACATGTCCCTCATACTCAATAAAGGAAAAAGGGGCATCACCTCTTTCAATAGAAAGGAGAGGCACAGAAAGAGGAGGGACGAAGGCAGTTTCTGCCTCATTATCTGGGTCAAGGGTAAGAGGTTGACTTGTAATTACTGGAGAAGGAAGATCTCGCATGGACACCCAAAATGTGTCTTGAGAGTCTAAGAAAGGTGTTTTCTTCCACTCTGAAGCATCAGGAACAGAGGGAGCAATCCCGAAAGGAGGTGTAAAAAGTTTTGGTGTGGAAGCCTTGGTCATAGTGAGACAAAACTTGCAAATAGTTTTTTTGGAGCAAAGGAGGTATATGCGAAAAGAAAGGGGATGCGAGAAAAGGGATGCAAAGTAAGAAGCCTGAAAAATAAGTGTGCTGAGGAAAAAATTAGTGTGAGAGGTAAAAATGACACTACATAAATATATAAGTGATGGGCGCGGAAACCGAAACGACTCATTAAATGCGCGAGGAAGGCGAAAGGTCGCATGGCCAAGCGCATGAAAAAAGTCGCGGATCCAAATATATGAGCAGTTTGGAAAAAGCAAAAAGGACAAGGTGAAATCCAAAATATGAACATGCAGAAAATTGGCTGAAAAACAAAGAAACATAAAAGGAATGGTCGCGGATTGGAAAGAATGTCGGGGATTGGATAGATATCCGCGAGATGTGGGAAACATATATTAGCAGCGAGGGAAAAAGACAAAACTGGCATGAAACCATAGGTTATTGCACTCTAATACTTGGCCAAGTATCAAAGTGCAATGGGAAAAAATGTAAGAGGGTGATTGGCGAAACAACATAATGGCGAAATGGTTCTTATTGGGATATGGCCCAATGATTAAATTATCTGGGATATGACCCAAACTTTAATTATCTGGGATATGGCCCAGGATTGGTATATTTGGGGAAACTGGCCCAGATAAGAGATTATTTGAGAGATTGGCCCAAATAATTGATTACTTGGGGAAATAGCCCAAATAAGGTTTCACGTGAGAGCTTGCATTATACAAAGGGAGGTATGAGAGGCTGATGTGTTTTATAGATCGCATCAGAAACTCATAACCCTATATGCTGCTCGCGTAGCGGGTACTACTCGGAATCTAGGGGAAATGCTTGGGATAAGTAAATAGTGGGTCGCGACCTTATTTACACCGCCCTAAACAAGAGTACCTTAGAGAGACCGATAGTATTCAGGGACATGACCAAGGCATGCATGATTGGTCATAACCCAGCAAAGCTATAACAACATCCTTGGCTAAGGATAAATCAGATCCGCGATGGAACAGTCGCGGATCACAGGGCATGGCGCAAAACATGACCCATGCATGAGATTATGCGAATACGTTTTGCGTAGTCGAGCACGAGATTACACTGTGCAAGGTATTTATGGTGCACTGTATAAATCCGCGTATGAGATTACGCGAATCCGTTTCACGTAGTCAAATGCGCGAGATGATAATGTGCAAGGTATTTATATCGCGGATTGGTGCGCAGGAACCACGTCGCGAGACAAATGCTGATGTAGCAATAAATAGAGGTGCGAAAGATCACTTCAGGGGACTTTTCCGGAGATTAAGGGAGAGAAATTCTTAGAGAGAGAAAGTACTTCACAATCACTTGTACTTATTATCTTTTCTTTCATTTCTCTTTCACTTTTTGTAAAGCAAATCAAAAGCAATAAAAAAACATCATTACTGTTACTTGGTTGACGAACTTGCGCAGAAACTATATTCATATCAACTAATTCATTCGAACCCCTTACATGAATTTGGGCAATCCCAGTACGATAAAAATTGCATGATGATTGATATAATTATTTCAAGTTTAATATACACAACATGTATACGCAGAAGTACAATCTTATCATACCATTTTAAGATTGCACAACCATGCCGGTTTGCTCAACTTATTTTCCAATAAGTAGTTTGCTTATAGCATATTAGATATGAATACTGAGTTGAATCCATAATAATCCATATTCAATTAATTCAGGAAACATGTACCAAATTATGTTATCAAAGAATTAGTCCCCGTTTGGTAATCGATCTGGTTCGGTTACCTCTGGTCTGGTCTGGGTGATGTTCTGAAATTCTGTTTGGTAAGTAGTCTGCTCCAATGGTTTTGGTCTGAAGAAACTGAAACCAGACCATGTTCGATAAACTGTCTGGTTTCAAACTTCTTTTAACCAAACCCTGTTTGACAAACTAGTATGGTCTTAAATTTTATTTATTATTCATTTTTTTATAAATAAAATTCATTTAATTTATTATTTATTCATTTATTCATTTATTTTAATTAATTCATAAATATATTTTATTCATTTAATATTAATATTATTATTTATTATTATTTATTATTATTATATTTATTCATTTATTATTATTTGTATGTATTATTTAATTCATTTTGTTTATTATTTATTACTATTTTTATGTATTATTTAATTCATTTTTCTTATTATTTATTTATTCTTACTTTTATATATTATTTAATTCATTTTGTTTATTATTTATCACTATTTATTCATTTATTTTTATTTGTCTCTAAAATTATTTTTATTAATTTATTATTTATATTATTATTATTTTATTTATTATTATTATTTATTATTTATTTATTTTGTTCATAAATTATTTATTTATTTTGTTCATTATTTAATTCATTTAATTTATTAATTATTATTATGTATTATTTATTTCATTTTGTTTATTATTCATTTTTTTTATAGATATAATTCATTTAATTCATTATTTATATTATTATTTATTCATTTATTTTAATTAATTTATAAATATATTTTATTCATTTATTATTTATATTATTATTTATTATTATATTTAATCATTTATTATTATTATATGTTAATTTTTTAATTCATTTTTCTTATTATTTATTTATTTATTATTTTTTATGTATTATTTAATTCATTTTATTTATTATTAATTATTTTTATTTTATTTATAAATATGCTTTATTTAATTTATTATTATTTATTTATTTGTTTAATTAATTTATAAATATATTTTATTAATTTATTTTTTATATATTATTTATTATTATATATATTTTTTATAAATATATTTTATTATTAATTATTTTGTTTATTTTTTATTATTTTATTTATATTAATTTTTAAATATATTTCATTTAATTTATCATTTATATTATTATTTTATTCATAAATATATTTTATTTTTATTTATTCATTTATTTTTATTAATTTATAAATATATTTTACTAATTTATTATTTATTTTTATATTTATTTATTTTTATTTTTATGTGTTATTTAATTCAT
This sequence comes from Cornus suecica, assembly GCA_963922005.1. Lineage (NCBI taxonomy): Eukaryota > Viridiplantae > Streptophyta > Magnoliopsida > Cornales > Cornaceae > Cornus > Cornus suecica. Next base: position 29,369,956 of record OY998238.1, read on the forward strand.
TTTATTTATTATTCATTATTTTATTATTTTATTTTTGTTTTTTGATTAATATTGGTTAGATGTGGTTCACTTATTGGAGGACATTTGGATAGATTTTATAACCAGACCAGATAGAACCACAAAAAATTATTATCCTAAAAAAGATCATTTTGGTTTAATTTAATCCAATTTGGTTAGATTATATTTTTTTGAGATCAAAATAAAATAAATATGATTTAATCTCAAAAACCATGACAATATGGGAGCATAACCAATAAACAAACATGACCTGAGTATATCAAATAGTCACTCTTCATCTAAATTATTGTGCACGAATTGGAATCAAAATTGATGCAATGATATCTTTATTCGTGTTGAAAGTTTGGCTGCGCGAGCAGATTGAAATTTTGTCTCATAAAATTATTATTGATAATCATCACTAAAAATACGTAAGAGACAATAACTTGTTTAGACATGATTTTATTATACTAAAGGCCGGATTAGTAACTGTTTATAGACAATAACTTGTTTAGACATGATTTTATTATACTAAAGGCCGGATTAGTAACTGTTTTTATTTATTATTAATGATAAATATAAATAGTCATTATGTTTATTTATGATTGTCAATAAACAGATATATTATTTGATAACGTAAAAATATTTAACTATTTTAAAAAACAATAAATAGAAAAAGTTATTTGTTAACTTTATTATTTTTATTTATTATTATTATTATTTTTATGTATTATTTAATTTATTTTGTTTATTATTTATTTATTTATTTTTATTTAAATTACAAATATATTTTATTTTATTTATTATTTAAATTATTTATTTATTTATATTAATTTATAAATATATTTTATTTTATTTATTATTTATTCATTTATATTATTTATTTATTTATTTTTATTAACTCATAAATATATTTTATTTAATTTATTATTTATAATATTATTAATTCATTTATTTTTTTTATATTATTATTATTTTTTTTATTAATCTATAGATATATTTTATTCATATTACTATTTATAATATTATTTATTCATTTATTTTATTTATATTTTTATTTATTTATTTTTATTAATTTATAAATATTATATATATATATATTATTATTTCTAAATAATTTTTAATTTATTCTTACAAAGCACATGGAAGGTTTCCTATATAAATACTCGGCTACAGTATAATCATAAACAAAAATTGATAAACAAGGATTTTGTGTTTATACCATTTTATATAAATGATAAACACAAACAAATTTAACAAACATGTTTTTTGGTTAAATTTTTTTATATAAATAATAAATTGTAAACAAAAATAATTACCAAACGAGCCCTAAATATTTTAGTATTTTTTGATAATATCAAAATTCGTTTCAATTTCTTTTTATATAATTAAAAAAAAAAAGATTTTTTACTCAATATTTCATTAAAGATTTCGACTATAAGATACCGCGGGAAGTCATTCAAATCATGCGCCTAACTTAAAAAAATATGCATTTATGTCTGTCATAAATAATTGAACTAAACTTCAAGAAAAATTAATTTTTATCGTAGTAAAATTGACATAGAACAGCCATTACTTTTCTCTTTGTCACACTTTAAAAGAAAATTAAATAAATTATGTGGTGTTAAATAAAGGACCCAACATGTGATAGTAGTGCACGTGGAATATAACTTGGACAAATTAGGTGCAAGTGGTTACGTACTGAAATGTGATATTTTGAAGAAAATATATGCAATAGTATCTGTAGACGGTTATATGTGCCACTCTACTGAGGATTGTAGCGTACAGTAAGTGGATATATACATGTGATTTGCATGGCTGTACCAAAGAATATAAACACATCATGTAGGCCAATAACCAAGCATTACACCATGTGCTGCTGTCTGCATGATTTATATCAAAGTATATATATATTCTTATAAAATATAAAAGTATGAGACCCTAGAATATTTCTAAATATTTTATATATTTTTTAAATTAAAAAAAGAAGTGAGTTAGTATAAGGGTGTCTATCTATACTAATAAAAGCAAGAAAGGCTTTTTATTATTTCTAAATATTTTTTTGTATATTTTAAATAAAAAAATAATATAATATAATTAACAAGTTAAGAAAGGTTGCACCATAATCGGTAGAGGTGTGTTGCACTATGTTTGCTCCTAAATATACCTATTTAATTTGAATAAATAGAATTGAGGAGTTATGTTGTTTGATAAAACCAACACATCACTTCATGTTTAAGTCTCAATCCCATATATAAATGCAATAATAGTCAGTCCATCATCTTTTCACAGACAAGACCAGGAGTTGAGGATTGTTTCTGTTGTATTATCTTCCAATGAATTTTCCATATCCCTGTATGTCTTATGACAAATATTTATGCAACATTTAGAGTCATGATTCCTATTTGCTTTTAAATTGTTTATAATATACACATATATTACAATTTATCTTTCTATTTTATTTTATCACGTTTGTACTTAATTTTGATGAATTGTTTAAAGTGATACACATATTTATTCTATCTCTCTATTTGATTTTTTTTTTAATTTGCTTAAAATATATACATGTATTACACTTTGTCTTCCTCTTTTATTTTATCATCTTTGTATTGCTTATTAATTATATTAGTGTACATAGATGTACTCTATCTCTCTATTTGATGTCTTACATTATCAAACCCCACATATGTATTATACTTTGTCTTCCTTTTTTATTTTATCATCTTTGTGTTGTTTATTAATTATATTAGTTTGAATTTGAAGATTTTTAAAATTTTTGATATATTAAATTAATTTTTATTTATTTATTTAATAGCTTATAGTTACATCACTAGTTTATTTAAATAGACATGTTTTATCACAGAAAACGTGAATTTGAGTTCAAGAGTCATAACCTAAGAGACTCCAGAAGGGTGCATGTCTGTTACTTTCAACAGACATGTCTTTTAATGCAAAAAGACTTTTTCCTTCTAATTTGAACTTAAGAGACATGTCTTTTGATATTATTAAATAATATTATTTTTATCATTTTGTAACGTAACTATAAACAATATATTAAAATCTTTTTGACAAAATTTATAAGACAACTTGTAGACCAGATTTTATATATATGTGTGTGTGCGCACGTGTGTGTTTTAACTTTATCACGAATACACTGCTTGAAAATTTTAGTGAACCATCATTAAAAATAGCAAATTAATTCTTTGTACCAGTTTAGCGACCAATGTATAAATAGTCATTAAAAATTTTGATATTAAATTTTTTTTAAGGGACGGTAAAGTCTCTCGTTACATCTTAAATATTGTTAATAAAAAATTAATTTTTGTATAATAGTGACCGGTAATTTTAACCTATCACTGTATTTTGTTACTATTATTGACGTAGCGAAAGCGAATAGGGGTTCAGTTAGGAACCCTCAAAAAAAATAATAACTAAGACTTTGAAATTCTCAAAGTCAAAAAGAACTTGCAAAAACTTGCAGATAATTCTTGAATGAATGAATTATCCCTGTGATTATACTATATTTTATAGCAGTGACGGATCTAGGAATCCGTGTCAGTGGGGGCTATTTTTTTTGGGGGGGGGGGGGGGGGTTGGGGTATAAATGACATATATTTATTTTTTTGGGGTTTAAAACAAATTTTAAGTGGGGGCTTAGTTGTAAAGAAATCTAAATTCTGTGGTATCTTAGGTAAAAAAAACTTTCAGTGGGGACTAAATACAAAATTTTCAAAATTTTAGGGTAAAAAATATAAAATACCACTAACACCCCCTCAAAGATATCCTAATTCCACATAGACCCTCTCGATATTCACTATTCCCACTCAGATCCCATCAAAATTGAATTTTGTCCCACAAAGACCCCCTCCGTCTCCACGCCATTAAACTGTGTCGTTAACCACCCTGTGAATTGTCTATTTTGCCCTCAAAATGATATAAAATGACCTGCATATCTTTCTTCTTCTTCAAATACCCATATACCTGTATATATACCCGTGTATATATATATATATATATATATATATATATATAGATGTTGTTATATATATGTATAGATCTATATATATGTGTGTGTGTATATATATATATGTATAGATCTATATATATATGTGTATGTATATATATATATATATATATGTGTGTGTGTGCGTCTGTGTGGCAGTGTGTGCAGAGGGAGGTGTGTGTGTGTGTATGTGTGTGTGTGTGTGTGTGTGAGAGAGAGAGAATTAAATAAATTTTAAATGTTTTTTTAATTTTATATTTATTTTTGAATTTAGTATTTTTTTTTTAAATTTAATATATATTTTTTGAATTTTATATTTATTTTCAAATTTTATAATTATTTTCGAAATTTAATATATATTATTTGAATTTTATATGGTTTTTTAAAATTTTATATATTTGTCTTGAATTTAATATGTTTTTTAAAAAAAATCAAAATTTTTATATATTTTTTATTTTATATTTATTTTCGATTTTATAATTGTTTTCAAAATTTAATATATATTTGAATTTTATATGTTTTTTTAAAAAAATTTATATATTTGTTTCAAAACTTTTATGTTTTTTGCGATTTTTATATTTATTTTCGAAATTTAATATGTTTTTTTGAAAAATAAATAATTTCGAAATTTATATATATTTTTAATATTATATTTATTTTCGAATTTATAATATTTTTCAAATTTTAAAATATATTTTTTCGAATTTTATATATTTTTTGAAATTTTAATACAATTTTTTTGAATTTTAAATATTTCTTTCAAATTTTATATATTATTTTTGAACTTTATAATTTAGGTATGTTTTTTGAAATTTAAATATTTTTTTGAATCTATATATTTTTTTCTAAATTTCTATATATTTCCAGATTTTAATATAATTTTTCAAAATTTTATATTTTTTTTGAATTTTATATTATTTTTGTATTTTCAGATTTTATATAATTTTTTTGAATTTTAAATATTTCTTTCAAATTTTATATATTATTTTTGAATTTTATAATTTATATATTTTTTCTAATATATATATATATTTTCGTAAAATATATATATATATATATATATATTTTGGGCATATGGGTAATTTCATATTTTATATATTACCCTAATGTAATAAGTGAAATCTCAGGGGATGCTACTGCAATTTACCCTTTTTTAAATATATATCGAAGGACAAATTAGTAATTTCACAATAAAACGTCAGTAAACCTAACGGCCGTTTGTCAGAGGGGGTTCGTGTGAGAATACTCAATATCGAAGGGGTCCGTATGGGATTAGGGTCTTTTTGAAGGGATGTCGGTGGGAATAACCCAAAAATATATAAAAAAAAAAAAAAAAAAATTAGTGGGGGGCTATGGCCCCCACTGGTCCTTAATTAAATTCATACCTGATTTATAGGTACAGAAATCCTAATAGGCCATGGGTCTAATCTTGATGAACAAGAAAACTTATTTTTTAAAAAAACTAATAAATCTAGAAAATCTCATGATAATTGGAAACCTAGTCTTAGAAGGAAATTAAAATATAGAGAATAAAAGAAAAATAAAAATTATAATCAAAAGAAAATTCTAGAAATAAGATGTAGGCAACCGTCCTACATTAGACCCCTCCACTTTAAAAAAAACTCGTCATCGAGTTTAATATGGATCATATAAAAGTATGAATAATAATTCATACCATTGAGAACTTGATCGTAATTCTTCAAATGTCTGCTTCTTCATAGTCCAGTTCCAGATTACCACAAGTTGCAACAAAATTTCAGTTCTCCTTAGTATATCAAAATAAAAGAAATTATTTGAGATATCAAGTCTTTGAAACTTGTGACAACTCTTCTCATCCTTCAAATATGGGTCGACGTAGTTATTGGTGTTGAATGCAATATTCTCCAAGGAATAGAACAAATGTTGTATTTCATCACAACACAAATTAGAGTCGATCTCTTATTCCTCCAATGCATCTTGTTTTTTATCAATTTCATCGATTAAAGGAGTCCTAGTTTGAGCCACAACCATGACTTCTTCAACTGGTTTCATAATTGTATCACCAACTTCTACTTCATCTGCAATACGTGAAACAGCAACAAAATTGTGTTCTTCATCAATCTCGGAATCAATGGTTGTTTTAACACAATTATCCTCCTTTGTAGACTCATTGATAGATGAATTATCTTGTCTACAACTTTGATATTTTTTATACATAATTTGCTCATAATTCGATGGAAGAAATCTAGCCTTTAACAACATTTTCATCTTGTACCATGATCTTATCGGTTGTTTTCCTTGACTCCTCCGATAATCTTGCGTTTGTGCCCATTAAGCTGAAACATGTCATTTGAATTTAAAAGTCACAAGAGGAACTTGCCTATTTTTTGGGTATGTTGAAATACTCGAAAAATTCTTCAACTTCCTCCATCCAATCTAAAACATCTTCTATAATGAAAGTACAATTAAAATTGAATAGATCAAGTTTTCTATTAAACCCACCATAGTCTCATCATCGTAATAACCCTCATAGGCAAGAGGCCTATGTGGATAAACAGGTACACGACTCATGTGAAGGTCCCAAATTGAATCACGAACCTGGTTGTCATTCATCCTAGAATCAACAATCTGATTGCATTGTAGATCAAACCGTCGTTCTTGAGTATGTCTGGTTGTCGAAGGGACCTTCACTCTGCGATCATCGTCAACAAAGTGGTTGCTACCAAGACGAGCAATTACCATCAGACCAGGGTAAATCAAGGCTCTGATACCAACTGACGTAGCGGAAGCGAATAGGGGTTCAGTTAGGAACAAAAAAAAAACTAAGACTTTGAAATTCTCAAAGTCAAAAAGAACTTGCAAAAACTTGCAGAGAATTCTTGAATGATATTATTGAATGAATGAATTATCCCTGTGATTACACTGTATTTATAGGCAAATAAATCCTAATGAGCCATTGGCCTAATCTTGGTGAACAAGAAAACTTATTTTAAAAGAAAACTAATAAATTTAGAAATTCTCATAATAATTGGAAACCTAATCCTAGAAGAAAACTAAAATATAGATAATAAAATAAAAATAAAAATTATAATCAAAAGAAAAATCTAGAACTAAGATGTAGACAACCGTCCTACATCACTTTCGAATAATCTATCTTCAGTATTTTTATGTGCAAATAAGTTAACATGCAGTATTAACAATACTATCAAAATGAAGATGCAACACTTTCGAATATCACTAATATACGAGAAAGGGAAAAATGTGACGTACCATATCACACGAGTTTAGTGATTGTGACATGCTTGTATATAAATTCGACACATGCACATGAACGAACCCACACCATAGGGGGCTCTTGTCATCTCATCAATGTTTTTTTTATATTTTATAATACTACTATTATCTGTAGTTTTATTTTAAAAAATATAATACATTGATGAAATATATATTACAACCTCTGTCTATAAATTTATCAACAACTCCACAATTTTATCTAAATTTTGATTTATAATGTGTGGATGGAATTGTTTTGAACGCACACCATAGAAGGGGTTTTTGTGTTTACTTATATGAAAATGTGATAGGGATAAATGATATGCGTGGTGCAATATTGGCCCATCTTCCCAAAATAATATTACAGTAATAGTTTTTTCAAATTTAACCAAGAAAATAACAGTGGCCACTCTCATGTATTTCCATTTCACTTTAGACAAAACTGATAGAAACAAGGGTAAATTATAGTTTTACCCCCTCTTGTTTGAACATATTACAGTTTTCCCTTCTTGATTAAATAATTATAGTTTCACCCCCTCTAAGTAGTTTCAGATAACCGGTATTTAGAAATTACTAAAATGCCCATGACATTATGTTATGAATATAATTAAAAAATATATGAATTTTGCAATTACCTATTTGCCCTTTTAATTAACTACGGTCAAATAACCTAACTTAACCCAACTCAAACCCTAACCCTAAGTCAAATAACCTAAGTCTCATCATTTACCCTATTTTCTAAGTCTGAAAGAGAGAGAGGGAAAGAGAAACACTCATCTTCGCTTGAGTCTTAAAGCCAAACTCTTTGATTTTTCTCTTTCTTCATTCAAATCTTTAACGGGTTTTACTGGATCTTCAAGGTTTTGACATCTATAAGGAGCATATTCGTTCTCATCATCATTTTCAACGAGTTTCACTAGATCTACAAGGCTTTTACTGGATCTACAAATCAGGTGCAATTCCGAACCCTTTTGAGTAGTAAAAGATACTTATTTTGTTAGATTCGAACCTTTTTAAGTAGTTAACGGTGCTATTTTTGTTAGATATGAACCTGTTTCAGTAGTTAGTTGTATAAATCATGCTTTTTTTGTTAGATCCAAACGTTTTTGACTAGTTAGATGTATAAAGCATGTTTTTTTTTTTGCTAGATCTACCAATCATGCTTTTTCAAATCATGCTTTTTGACCTTTTTGAGTAGTTAGTTCTACAAATCATGTTTTTTCTGTTAGATCTACCAAGCATTCTTTTTCTGTTGGATTATGATTTAATTTTCTTTTGCTAATGATTATGCCTTCTCTATTATCCAAACTTTTTTCTGTTGGATTATGATTCAAATCATGTTCTTTTTACAGTCTATAATGGATGTTTACCATGATATTATCATGTACTTTGGTTCTACTGAGAAAACACTGAAATATGTGGACCCATATAGGTATTCCTTTATTGATTTGACTCATGATTGTAATGAATATTTATTCGGTCACATCCCTCTAGATATACCAATAAGCATGAACATCTATTACGGGGTGCCTAAAAGTGGTTTAAAAATCAAAATAAATTCTGATCAAGATGTATTAGACATGTTTGAGATTTACCTGGGGCATAATGATATTGACATATATGTGGAAATTGAAGAAATGGATAATGGACCTATATGTAGTGTGGGAGATGACACTGATATATTCCCTAATGACATATTGTTTAGTAGAAAAGTTATGGATGAAGTCAGGGAAGAAATGGGTCAAACTAATAACATATTTGGGGAGGAAGTTAGGTCTAAAAATGTAGGCTTTGGTGAGCAAGTGAAGGATGAAAATGTTGGGTCTGGTGAGGAATTGAGGGATGAAAATATAGATTCAGAACAAGAGAGTGAGGATTACAGGGCTGAAAATAATAAGGATTTAGAAGAAGATGATGGGTATTATGGCTTCATATATGAAGATAAGGATTGTAAGGCTGAGGCAACAGATCAAGAGTCTACTGAATTTGACTCTGATAGCAGTGACTCTGAGTTTGGGTCGAATAGATCTGGTATGGTCAAGGAGGAAGGGTTGGGAACTTATATTAGTGATGATGGGTTTAGTGATTATCATTCTCAAGATGAATCTGATTCTGAATATTCATGTTTCTATTTTTGTTCACTTTTTTTTGTTCACTTACTCATTTTTTGTTCACTTTCATTGGTATTTAATGTTTCAGTTTTTGTACCATATACCTAATATGTGATTTTTCAATTGAAGTCAAGAAGCCAACAAGTTAATGCAACAAGTGGTGGAGGAAGCCAGCAACCTACACCTAATAGTCATGGCAGAAATATAAGGGGCAACATAAGCAGTTACAGCCAACCAACACCACATACTCATCCAATTAGAGAGTCTACTCATGCAAGAGGAGGGTGTAACCAGCCAAGTGGAAGAGGAGTGTCAACTCAAGGGATAGGGAATGTTAGGGTTGTAATGACATTATTCAAGCTTGTAATGAGGTTATTTAAGTTTATGAGTTATGACTGTGAATATGAAGTTTTTGTGAGTTATTTATGCACTTACAGGTTTTAAAACAAGTATATATTTATGCACTTTAAAGGTTCAAAAACAAGTATATATTTATGCACTTTATAGGTTCTAAAACAAGTATATATTTCTATACTTAAAGTTGTGCTCAAGTATATGTTCATGTTATGCCATTACATTACAATACAATGCACACATAAATGAAATGGTTCACGGAATTCTAACATGACCAAATTCAAAGTGCAAAGGGCTTAGAAAATCTGCAAGGTGAAAAGGCCTTAGAAAATCTGCAAAGTGCCTCTTTGTTCACAGAATGCTAACATGAAAAATGAAAGAACAAGAGTAGGAATTGACATATTTAAGGTACAACACACATAAATTCATACAAACACTACCTTACATTAAATATCCATTACATTACATTACATTCTAACAAACTTCAAGCACCCTAAATTACACTCTCTAACAAATGTTGCACCAAACACATTACATTACATTCAAGCACCCTATATTAAACTAAGTTCATCAAACAAATTACAAAAAAAAAAACAAAACACAACACACTCAATGCAAGAGTCATAGTTGATAGCATCTTCACAACACCATTACTTCCATTGAGTTCTTTTACACTTGAAGCAACCCCTACATGAGAAGATCTGAGCTCCTCAAGTTCTTGCTCCAATTTATTTAGTTTCTCCATTACTTCATCAAGCTATAGCTGGGTTGTGTTAGATGAATTCACACTTTAGATAGGGTTGCACCAGTCCCAAAATCCACATGCATTACAATCTTTTAGGCACACAAATTATAGTTTTCTTATATTCTTTTCATTCTCTGTAACTTTAATTGCAACCTTAAGATTACAAAAACAATTCCTACCCTTGTACCTTAAATCTGTCATATCATTCATATGTGTGTTGGAAGAATTAACCTGCGTGAATGTAACCAAGTAAAACAGTTTAATCTCAAGCAACAAACCCCTTAAATTGTAGTACCAAAACCCCCTAAATTGTAGAAACCCTAAAACCAAAAATTGAAGCAAATGAATCTAACTTTACATTTGAAACCCATAATATCAAAACTGTAGTGAAGAAGAATGGAACAATGATGTAGTGAAGAAGAAGGGAACAATGATGCTTAAACTGTAGTAAAACCCCACACATTAAACTGTAGTAAAACCCTAAAATCAACTTCTAAATGGATGAAATAATGACAATGCAGTGAAAAAGAAGGAAACAATGATGCAACTTACTGATCTTGAAGACATGATGCAACTTGTTGATGGAGGATGACGAAGCTTCAACACCAACAATGGAGAACCCTTGTTGCAGGAAGAAAAATGGAAAAACGTATCCAAATAAAAGGAAAGAACAATGAAGATGGCTAACTACATACACATATATATGAAAATGGTATTTTCATCCACTAAAGTTATGGGCATAAGGGTATTTTTAATAACAAAGGGTAATAAAGTCATTTTCCCTATAAATATGGCTTTGACCGACGTTGAGTACGCCTGAGGTCAGAGGGAGAGGGGAAAGTGAAACCCAAAACCAAACAAGAGGGGGTGAAACTATAATTATCCAATTAAAAGGGAAGAAATTATAATATGTCCAAACAAAAGAGGATGAAACTGTAATTTATCCCAGAAACAAACTGTACATGTACAATTTGTACATTTACTGTTTCCTATTGACATGTTTTCAAAAATGTTATGCAAGTGTTTGCTTGCTTTGATTTGACGCTTCACAACTTCATTTCATCAAAGCAAACAAACACTTGCATAACATTTTTGAAAACATGTCAATAGGAAACAGTAAATGTACAAATGCATTCAGTGTCATACATATATATATATATATATATGGTGATGAAAATGTGTGGAGAACAAGTAAGCAAACACTTAGGTAATACTAATACTAAATGGACTGGGACTAACTATTTAGATGATAATACTAAATGAACTAGGATTATCTAGATAAATGGGCTAAACCCTGATATATTCTAGCACCCCCTCTCAAATTCAAGATGGGAAATAAGAGACCAACTTGAGTTTAGAAACAAATTTTTGAAATCGTCCTAGCAAATGAACTTTGATGAAAATATCATCAGGTTGATCTTGAGATTAGTTTTGGTAGCTTTTCAGCATGGTGTGGCAATATCTCCAGTAATTAGTTGCCAAAATTTGCGACCTTTGAGAAAACCTAGCATGAACTTAAGCCCAAAGATTGTATTTAGGTCCATTATTGATTTGAGTTGATTTTGAATGAATGATTATAAATCACCAAAATAGAACATAGAAGGTGATATAGAATTGAAGGTTCGATCGATGATCAAATAAGAGATGGCGATCGATAAAAAAAAAGGCGAAGATCAATCGAGAGAAGAGGCGATGATTGATTGAAATGAGATGGCGATCAATCGAGAGAAGAAACTTTGATTGATCGATAACGAGATCATATTTTCTTGTGAGACGAGGAAATAAGATAGAGAGAATTGAACTAGTAAACTGATTGTTCTCTAGATTGAGAGTACCCAAAATGGGTCTAATACACTAAATGATCTGATTCCCTAAACGGGTGGGATGAGATTTTCTCCCCCTAGAGGAGAAAATAGAGAGTACCCAAAAATGGGTTAGGAACCCTAAATGGGTCAGATTGAGATTTTCTCATGAGACGAGAAAATAGAGATAGAGAGACCTAAAATATGTCAGATTGGGATTTTTTCCGCAAGATCAGATTTTCTCATGAGATGAAAAAATAAGATAGATAGAACCCAAAATGGGTTAAGAGCGAGTACCCAAACGAGTAGAGAGCAAGTACCTAAAAGGGTAGAGAACGAGTACCCAAAACGGGTATAGAGTAAGTCGGAGAGAGCCAACTAGGATTTTGTTGGTGATGATGACTTGATATGATGCAAAACGAGACTACTGCGATAGAGGCAAAGTGGAATAGTGAGATATGTTAGAGAGAGATGTAATTGAATAGCAAAAACTAAAAAGATCAGCAATCGAAGTCGAGTTCTCTATGGATGAACTACCGAGTACTCGGTGGATGAATTACTGAGTACTCAGTTAACGAACTATCGAGTACGTTCTAAAGCTGATCACCTTACAACGATGGGTGACGACGAAGCTTCAGGATGAAACTGGTGACGATTAAGAGGCAGATAGGGCACGAAATGAAAGGAGAGAGACCCGAAACTAATGGTGCAAGAGGTAAAGGAGTCTTGGACTTTCAATGAAAGGTCGATTTGGGAGTGACCTAAAATAAGACACGAGTCTGATTCGGTCGTCGTCAATATCAAATCTCATGATGGTAGACGATAAGAACATAGTGATTCTTTGTTCCTCTAGGTGTTCTGTACGCGCCCTACATGCCGCTGACAAGGACTAACGGTGGAGGAGGAGTGGTGGAAACGGAAGGAGTCGCAGACACTGAGACTAATGGAAGCAAAAATAAAGAGGTTAAAGAAGCTTAAGAATGTGAGTGCGAAGGCGTTGCGAGATTATGTGAGTTCGGTAGAGAATGGTGGAGCAAAGATTGAATGCTCCATGCCCATTAATAGCAATGACAACTACGAGTTTTCGATTTCGAGAAGGCGAATTGGGTGTTTAGAGGAGTAGGAAGGGTTGTTAGTGGTGGCTGCGAAATGAAGGATATGTGGTGGTTAGGTATGGTTAGAGGCGTGGTGGTGCGGTTTGGTGATGGTGGTTATTTTAGAGATGAAGATCAAAGATGGTGAGTAGTGGTTGAGGGAGGATTAAAAGATAGAGAAGTTGGACCGAGTGAGTTAGATCAAAAGAGAGTTTGATGATGGAGTAGATAGATGGTGATGAAGTTGCGCGTTTGATTGAGAGAATAAGGTTTTAATTGAGAATCATCGTCGGGGATGGAAGATGAAGTGCCATCCCTGACAGAGATGACAATACGCGAAAAGAACTACCAAAAATCGGTAGGCTCTTATACCATGTTAGAAGAAAAAATGCTCTGATATTGTGTTAATAGAAATAATATAATAAAGACAATAAAGAGAATAATATTGAATACTAAAATTGTATAATGAAATGTATTAAAGTATACGAATTACAATAAAGATGACCCATATATATATGGGAAAATGTGTGAAGGACAAGTAAACTTGGTGTAGGGAACAAGTCAATATAAATTAGGTAATACTAATATTAAATGGTCTGGGACTAACTATTTAGATAATAATACTAAATGAGTTAGAATTATCTAGATAGATGGGCTAAACCATGATATATTCTAATAATAGTTATATATTCTTTGTGTTTGTTATTATTTCATTTCTATTGTTGTGGTTAATTTTAATTTCTCATATTTATACTATTCTAAAAGTGTAAGCCCCTTGGATTATATTCCCACTTTAATATAATATTTTAAATATATATTTTTAATTATTTATTAAATTTATTTCATTAAAGAAGTGTATTAAATCTATTTCATTAAAGAAGTGTGACCCTTGGATTATTTCTCCACACTTTAATATAATATTTTAAATAAATAAAAAAACATTTGTTTTATAGAAATTTACATGCATGTATAGAAAGACCAAAAGTTTTTCACGTCTCATTGATTTTGGACTAAATACATTATTTTTTCTATATAAATTTTAAATCAAATTAAAATACACATAAGATATATACAATTTTTCATTATAAGGAGATTAATGCAACATGTTTAACCTTTTACCATTCTTGAGAGTTACAATTAGTTGAACAATTTTAGCAGTTACACCTCTTTACATTCCTGAGTTACAACTCAGAATCATTAACAATCTATCTATAATCTATAACTATTCTAAAAGTGTGAAGGCTTTGGAATATTTCTATACATTTTTTTAAAAATAAATAAATAACAAAATAGATTTAATTAATAGGCATTATTAATGAAGTGTAACTCTAATGGGCATCTCAAAAGACATAGAGTAAAGAAATAAGAAATAAATGTTTTCCCTCTTTTGCATTTTCAACATTCTCAAATTTCATTTCAATCTCCATTCCAAATTTGTAAAAGAACATTCTCAAATTTCTTTCAATCTACTCGTCCAATTTCAAGTGGTCATACAAAAATATATAGGTTAGAACTTATTTTTTTGTTGTTTCTTATTATTAATATTTTTATAAACTCTCATAATTTCTTGATTCTTGGATTTGATGTTATGAATTGTGTTGACATGATTGTTTTTTAGTTTTTGCTTATTTTTGGATTTAGTTGTTTTGGTTGTGAGTGATTTTTTTAACCAAATATGTCTATTTGTGTTTATAATTAAGTTGGCTTGATGCTTGATTAATTTAATGACCCATTAAATTACTTGTGTGAATTAGTCAGATTTTTTTTCCATATATGTTTGGTGGTGATATGTTATTCGTGTGTGTTGGATGAAGTTATAATGATTTGCTGAGGTGAGGATAGAGGTAGATGAAACCATCTGTGTTTTGGTATGAATATATTTTAACAAAAGCACAAACCAGCACAAATTTTCATTATAATACCAACAAAGCTCAAAACTAACAATTCTGTTTTGATAGATTAGACAAAAACAAATACCAGGCAAATGTGTGTAGGAAGGATAAGGGCCAATATTATAGGGTGCTTGTATGTGTTTTCTTAGAAATAAAATTATGTGGATAATATTACGCTACATAACGAAACAGAAACCATTTAACAATCACTGCAGAAAATAAAGTAATGAAAAAAAAATAAGTAACAAAAAACTGAAATAAAAAATTGCTACACAAAAGCGACAAAAAAAATAAAAAAAGAAGTGAAATCAAGAATCAAAAGCATAATGATAGTCATCAAAATTCAACAAGGGATACAGAAAATGATGACCTTAATTGTTTTTTTTCTCTCTCTATATTTATTACTACTTATAAATTGCTATACTCTAAATATAATGAAAGCAATGGTAACAATTGGGAAAAGTGAAAAGGTTCTGATATTCTTAAGATTTTGGTATAATTATATTTTACCTTAATTTTCATTATACATTGGAATTTGATTAGGCATGACCTTTCATATACCCATGATTCATTTAAAATGATATATAATTGTAAAGTGTATAAATAATTTTTTCAAGTAAAACATTGCAACCAAAAATCCTAATATTATTCTATATAAGTAATGGTTTACAACATTATATATTACAAGGTATAATATTTACTAATAAATGTTGACAGAAACTTGATATTCTATAAATTTATCATTCTGTCTAATAGGAAAAATAAATTACAAGGTATATATAAAAGTGATTGCCATTTTGAAAAAGTAAAATACAATCAAAATCTTACTTTTTGTGTTTGCTTAGTAAGAAATCTCAAGAAAAAAATGGAATTTGGTAGAATTTTAAATTTGATTTACTACGCATTAAATGCAATTCATTATCATATAAAACATGATTATAATGTACATTTAAAAATAGGTTAAACTATTATTTTATGATCAATTAACATTCACCCATTAGTTTTTTACTACAACAGTTATAATTTATTTATTTTCTTGCACCTTTTCACTTCTCCCAACTGTTACCATTGCTTTCATGATATTTTTAATCAAATTAAATTCGTGTAGGTAATAATTGTATTGAATATTTTGATAAATAAATGCTAATAACTTTGTACCCGTTCAACTTCTTCCCTTATAATTCAAATTGTTTTATCAGAGTATCTAATTAGAGAACCTAAAACAATATCTTCTTTCAACTCCTTAGTCTTCAAAACATTTTATCAGAGGTAAGTAGAAAGTATCATAATTTCTCTCTCTCTCTCTCTCTTTTCTTTTTATCCTTTCTTAGGTCAAATCTCTATTTAATTTATAAACAACGTGCATAAAACGTGTTTTATGCTAGTATAGTTATATATGCTTGTCGTTTGTTATTTATTCTATTTGCGTATTTTTATTTATTGTAGGGAGTGAGTAAATATAGTTAGTGAGATATTAATTTGAGTTCTTAATAAATTAATTATTGTTTAGCCTTTGGCTTTAAATGTATCTATTTATTATTATTATTTTGTTTTAGTATCCTTTTAAGTTTTATCTTTTATGATTTTTTCATTTTATTTTGGTATTATTTTTTATTTTATTTTTTTCACTATAAATTGATAGATATTTAGTTTGATCAAGTTTAATTTAATTATTTTATATGTTTGCATCTATATGCATCTTTTTAGACAAAATTTATAAAATAACTTGTAGATTAGCTTTTACACCATGTGCGAATGCACATGCTCGTTCCTAGTGTGTGTGTGTGTGTATATATATATATATATATCTAGTTTCCAATAAATGTATCATTTGTGGTAGTGAGATAAACAGTGATTCATATCAATAAAGAGTCTAAAATATACTTGGAGATGAATTTGTTTATGTTTGTGTGATATAACTGAATAATTGGTAACAATTAATGTGGAACCTGTTAGGCAGTGGATATGAGTTGTGTATTATCTATATATGAGTTCAAAATCATATGTAATTTGATATTCTAAATATATATAATAGTGACATATGTATAAATTCGTGTTATGCTATATACTAGTATTTTGCAAGCCGAAATGTTTAGTGGACAAATTTGTGGCTGGCCAGCTTGTTGGCCAGCATGTACATCTGTATAGTCGTGCACATGACGGTGAAGAGCATGAGCTAGCACTGTCTTGCATAAAAAAGGTAAAATGCATTAGTTACGTATTAAGAATCGAACAACATTCATATATATATATATATACATATATATATTTGTATATCAAGGTTGCAACTGTCTCGAGGCTTGGGACTTTTTACTGGGACTAAGAACTATTGTGACAATAAATAACGGGAAATATTAATATTTGAACTACAAATGAACACTAGCTAATGCAGATTTATTATGATGTGTTTGGAAGCTTCAAATCTTGTCTTGAAATTCAACTTAATCTTCTTCATGTTCAATTTCAATGCCACCATTCTTGCTCTCACAAAGAGCTCCATTGTACTCCGGGATATAACCAGGTTGTTTAATTAAGAAGATAGACAATTATAATAACTGTATTATACATTTTATTGACGGATTGTAAATTACCGCCTAAAATCCAGACCTTCAAAGTTTTTTTAAGTTAGTGTAACTGACGTTGTTATCAGTTTAATTGACTACGACGGAATTAAACTGTGGCTGTACTTTATATATATATATATATATTATTATATCTTAGATCTTTTAAATAAATAAATATATATATAAATAAATATTTTTTATATTTTTGTCTGCCACTATATTTTCATCACTATAGACCCAATTGTTTTGTAGTGGAAATCAGGAGCACATCTTTTAGTTTACGTTGTAAAGAAAATAATTAACTTCATATACTGTGAGTACGATATATTACTTTAATATTTTAACTATTATAATAATAATAATAATAGAAAAAGGTTTCCTTAATTATTCTCTTTACTTTATATTTTAGTTTTGTTGTCCCTAGGGCATAGGGTGACAGATCACGTCCCAAACTTTTAAGGTCCGTTTGGATACCCTGTTTTTTTTTTTTTTTTTTTACTGTTCACAAGACTAAAAAAAAAAAACACGTTTGGCAAACGCGTTTACTGTTCACTGTTTTTTCCCCAAGAAAACTGTTTTCTGTGAATAGTGTGTAAAAGTGGTGAAAACACCAAATACAACTTTTAGTTGTTTTTTGAGTTTTTTCACTGTTTAGGTGGTAAAAACAGTGAAAACACCAAATCCATAAAATACAATTTTCACCAAATAAAAGTGGTGAAAACACCTTCATCCAAACGCTTTTTTGTTTTTAGTTTTTTCCTAAAAAAATAAAGACAAATACAAAAACAGTTTTTATATTTGAAGACAGAAAATAAATACAAAAAACAGGTTTTCCAAACGCACCCTTAGTTTATTGTCAACCATCATGATCATTTTGTTATTAGGGAAAATTATTAAAAAGGGACCATTACTAATGATTATTGTTATAAAGACACCATTCAAGTAGGAAAGATAAAAGGGACCAAAACCAAACTTAATTGACATATTGAGATCATTTTTAGTGTAATGATCAAAATACCCATATGTTTGCACTACCTTTCAAAAATTTAACATTTTTAAAATTATTAATACTATCTACCAATAAAATAAAGTTATATATATATATATTTGTATATAAGTGATATATAATATTATTGTAATTATATTCCAGAAAATAAATAAAAAATTCCAAAATATACATATAAATAAAAAAATGCCAAAAAGAAAACTTTCCAAAAAAGGCCAAATGTACGGCAATATAAAAAACTTTTCAACAATGCCAAAATTTTGCAAGGTAGATAATATTGACTTAAAATATTGTAATGATGCAATTGATACAAATTTATTATTTATATGTATATTTCGGCAATTTGTTTTTTGGCAAAACAAAAATTGCAATTTTTTCCCAAAAAAAGCCAATTGTACGGCAATATTAAAAAAATTTCAAAAAGGCCAAAATTTTTGCAAAGTAGATAGTATTGACTTAAAATATTGTACTGATGCAATTGATACAAATTTATTATTTATATGTATAATTCGGCAATTTGTTTTTTGGCAAAAAAAAATTGCAAATTTTTTCCCAAAAAAAGTCAAATGTACGACAATATTAAAAAAAAAATTCAAAAATGCCAAAATTTTGCAAAGTAGGTAGTATTGACTTAAAATATTGTATTGATACAAATTTATTATTCATATGTATATTTCGGCAATTTGTTTTTTGGCAAAAAGTTTTTGCAATTTTCCCCCAGCAATTTGACACAAAAATTCAACAATTTTTTAACTAAAATTTTCACCCAAAAAAAATAGACATTTTTTTTCGGCAAAAACAAATTTGCCGAAGTAAAATTGCCAAAAATTTTCTTATTGACATTTTTTATTGGGAAAATTGCACAAACTATCCCTGAACTATGACATAATTGCACGCGGTACCCCTTATGTTTCAATAATATCATAAAGTACCCTTAAAACCACATTTGTTGTAACACATAGCCCCTTCCGTTAAAAGTCAACGACGGAAAATATGAATTTTGGTCAATAAAGCCTATTTTTGGAGTGAACTTCCAATTTTGCCCTTACATATTATGTTCCAAAATATGAATTTATTTTGCGAAAAAGTATATATTATGTTCCAAAATATGAATTTTTTCCGAAAAATAATTTTTTTGCAAAAATTATATATTATGTTCCAAAATATGAATTTTTTGGAAATGTTTTTATATTTTGGAACATAAAAAATATTTTTTTGCAAAAAAATATTTTTCAGAAAAAAAATCATATTTTGGAACATAATATTTATTTTTCGCAAAAAAAAAAAATTTCGAAAAACAAATTCATATTTTGGAACATAATATATACTTTTTTGCAAAACAAATTCATATTTTGGAACATAATATATATTTTTCACAAAAAAAATATTTTTCGTAAAAAAATCATATTTTGGAACATAATATATATTTTTCGCAAAAACATTATTTTTCGGAAAAAATCATATTTTCCGAAATATATATATATTTTGACCTTTAAAATTTTTTTGCGAAAAATATATATTATGTTTCAAAATATGATTTTTTTACGAAAAATATTTTTTTTGTGAAAAATATATATTATGTTCCAAAATATGAATTTGTTTTGCAAAAAATTATATATTATGTTCCAAAATATGAATTTTTTTTTGAAAAATAATGTTTTTGTGAAAAATATATATTATGTTCCAAAATATGATTTTTTTTCTTCTGAAAAATAGTTTTTTGCAAAAAAATATTTATTATGTTCCAAAATATAAAAAAAATTTCCGAAAAATTCATATTTTGGAACATAATATATAATTTTTGCAAAAAAATTATTTTTCGGAAAAAATTCATATTTTGGAACATAATATATACTTTTTCGGAAAAACAAAATTCATATTTTAGAACATAATATGTATTTTTCACAAAAAAAATATTTTGATATTTTTTTAAATGAAATTGTGAGGGCAATTTGGTAAAAAAAAGTTAGGGTTTAATTGGAACATGCATATATAAGGGAAAAATTGGAAGTTCACTCCAAAAATAGGCTTTATTGACCAAAATTCATATTTTCCGTAGTTGACTTTTAACAGAAGTGGTTGACTTTTAACGAAAGGGGCTAAGTGTTACAACGGAGGTGGTTTTAAGGGTAGTTTATGATATTATTGAAACGTAAGAGGTACCGCGTGCAATTATATCATAGTTCAGGGATAGTTTGTGTAATTTTCCCAAAATGTTTTTATATTTTGGAACATAATAAATATTTTTTTGCAAAAAACAATTTTTCAAAAGAAAAAAATCATATCTTGGAACATAATATATATTTTTCGCAAAAAAATTATTTTTCGAAAAAAAATTCATATTTTGGAACATAATATATAATTTTTTGCAAAACAAATTCATATTTTGGAACATAATATATATTTTTCACAAAAAAAATATTTTTCGTAAAAAAATCATATTTTGGAACATAATATATATTTTTCGCAAAAAAATTATAAAGGTCAAAATATATATATATATATTTCGGAAAATATGATTTTTTCCGAAAAATAATTTTTTTGCGAAAAATATATATTATGTTCCAAAATATGATTTTTTTACGAAATTTTTTTTTTTTGTGAAAAATATATATTATGTTCCAAAATATGAATTTGTTTTGCAAAAAAGTATATATTATATTCCAAAATATGAATTTTTTTTTCAAAAAATATTTTTTTTGCGAAAAATAAATATTATGTTCCAAAATATGATTTTTTTTTGCAAAAAAATATTTATTATGTTCCAAAATATAAAATATTTTTCCAAAAAATTCATATTTTGGAACATAAAATATACTTTTTCGCAAAATAAATTCATATTTTAGAACATAATATGTATTTTTCACAATTAAATGAAATTGTGAGGGTAATTTGGTAAAAAAAGTTAGGGTTAAATTGGAACATGCATATATAAGAGCAAAATTTGAAGTTCACTCAAAAAATAGGCTTTATTGACCAAAATTCATATTTTTCGTCGTTGACTTTTAACGGAAGGGGTTGACTTTTAACGGAAGGGGCTATGTGTTACAACGGAGGTGGTTTTAAGGGTAGTTTATGATATTATTGAAACGTAAGGGGTACCGCGTGCAATTATGTCATAGTTCAGGGATAGTTTGTATAATTTTCCCTTTTTTATTTATATGTACATTTCCAATTTTTTTTTTTACTTTTTGGAATACAATTACAATAATATTATATATCACTTATATACAAATATATATATATAACTTAATTTTATTGGTATATAGTATTAATAATTTTGAAAATGTTGGATTTTTGAAAGGTAATGCAAATATATGAGTATTTTGGTCACTACACTAAAAATGATCCCCTTGGCAATTAAGTTTGATTTTGGTCCATTTTCAGCTTTTCCTACTTGAATGATCCTTTATAGCAATAAACTTTAGGAAGGCTCCCTTTTTAATAATTCTCCCTTGTTATAAACTTGTTTGCACGGTGAAGTTCATGGTTAATTGGCTATGTATTATATGGAGTTGGCACATCCTTAATGACACACCTGCTCCTAATTTAGAATCATTAATGATTGATAAATTAATCTAATTATTCATAAACTAACTTAATATGGTTTTAGGCTTTAATTAATCATAAACTAACTTAATATGGCTTAGGCAGTTGGATCATGTATGATGTTACATTTAGGTCTGCAAATTAATCGAGTAGGTTCGGGTTCGACTCGTTAAAAGATCGGTTCGTGTTTGTGTTCGTTTGTCTAGCAAATGAACCGAGGTTGAGCACATTTTTTAGGCTCGTTTAATAAATGAGCCGAATTTGAACATTGATGAGCTCAGCTCGCTAAGCTCGTGAACAAACTCGTCTAAGTAAAATAGTGAATTATCTTATAATCCTCAAGCAAAATATGTCAGATTTGAAAAAAATGAAAATAAAGTTGTTGATAATTACAGTACTTATTCAATTATCTTATAGAGTTTACTTCAAAAATATATATACTACTGAAAAAAAACATATAGAGAAGAGAAAATATGCAATATCCAAAGAACATGATATTTGAAAAATGAAAACAGATTAAAAATAAACATGTAACAATTCAATTTAGACAATTATTAGCAAGAATAATATATGTTGTAGTTGAACCTAGAGCTGGCAAAATGAGACACGACACGATAACACGACATGAACACACCATGAATTAAAAGGGTTATGATTGACCATAAAAGGGTTGAAGTTGTATAAGGGTCAAACTGAACACGACACGAGTAACCCGAACACGACACGTTTGACACGATTATATTTATATTTATTTATATTTTATATTTTTCTCTTCTCTAATTTGTCATCGGTTG
Source organism: Cornus suecica (assembly GCA_963922005.1). Classification (NCBI taxonomy): domain Eukaryota; kingdom Viridiplantae; phylum Streptophyta; class Magnoliopsida; order Cornales; family Cornaceae; genus Cornus; species Cornus suecica. The sequence goes on from OY998238.1 coordinate 29,393,119, forward strand.
AAATATATCAATAAACTATTACTGGATCGTATCAAATTCAATTTAGTTTTGCTAATAATAGGTTAAATAGTTCATTTCGTGTTGGATTGTATCAAATTTAATTTAATATATTATAATAAATAGGCTAAATGGATTACATGGATCGACACGGATAAGCTATGGGTTGGGTTAGAGTTGAGCATATTTGACACGTATATTAATCAGCTCTTTTTCGACATAACACGATCTTAATACGACATGATCTCAATTCGACATGAACATGACTCACCGACACGAATTGTCAGCCCTAGTTGAACCGAGCCGTTCGGGAACATACTCGGGCTCGACTCGCTAAAACTAGCATTCGACTCGGGCTCGTTCGTTTAATAAATGAACAAAATTTAAGTATAATTTTTAAATTCATTTAGTAAATAAACCAAACTTGAATATTTTAAAGCTCGGCTTGGCTGATTTGCCATACTAGTTACATTGTCTACTTCCTATTAAGTAACAAAGTTTAGATGGTCTAGTGTGATACACCTATTAATTGTTTGTAACATTTCTCTTTTGATAATTGCACGTGATTCCTTTCCCATGCACCTGGAAAATGGTGTAAATAGTAGACCTGTCAATGGATCGGATTCGGATCGGATCAGTTAAATCCAAATCCAATTTGTTAAGAAATTGGATTATCGGATTCAGATCATAATCGGATTATCGGATTTTATTTTCAATCCATATCCGGTTAATATCGGATTCGGATCGGACTCGGATCATAATTGGATTATTGACAGGTCTATTGATAAGGATGACAAAAACTCCCAATCCGCGATCCGAATCCGATAATTTGACGGATTTTCACTTAGTTAATTTATATTTGAATTTCTTCATTATAGAATATCTGATCCAAAATTTTAATTAAAAAAAATACAAAGTACAAAAATCAATAAATACTGAAACACTAAAATTATTCACACTTTTAATAATTGTATTTATGATCAATCATCATTAATAAATAATAAAATAATTAACAACTAACATTTATATACATGTGCAGTATTAAATATATACACATAAAAATATCAAATATATATTTATATATATATAAATATATTTTATATCGGATCGGGTTATTATCGGATCGGATTGACATAAATCCAAATCCAATTTGTTAAGAAATCGGATTATCGGATTCGGATCCTAATCGAGTTATCAGATTTTATTTTCAATCCATATCTGACTAATCGGATCGGATTCGGATCAAAATCCGATCCATTGATAGGTCTAGTAAATAGGAAAGGCCAATTATAAAGTTTCACATCATCAAGATATGATATATTACATATCTACTTTTTTTATAAAAAACAAATACAACTACATCCTTTTAAATTGATCACCGTTTAGATCAAGTGACCGAAGATATGAAATTACTTATATACTCATGTTATTTTTTATTTAAATAATGTATTTACAAATAAGTAAGATTATTCTAGTCATTTCACCCCTGGTTAACTGCTGACATAAGCGTTGATCATAACGAAAGTTTGTCAGAGCAAAGTTTTTGTTACTACTTATAAACTAGAGAGGTTAAACTATAATTTTTCAAAAAATAAAGAGCACGGGTATAATATATCATATCTATAGGGAGTGAAAGTGTAATTATCCCAATAAAAAATTATTAACGTGATTTGTGGTAATTTAATTGGGCTTTGTCTTGAAAGTTAACTACCATTCTAATGCAAAAAAGTAAAAAAAAAAAAAAAAAAATTAGGAACCGAGCGGACGGCTATGAAGAATGTTTATAATGCTAAATATCCTTATTATTCTGAGACATTATTAAAATACATTGAGAGAAGATATATTTATCAATATGTTATGTTTTTCTGAAAAACAAATCTAAAAAATTTCCTAGTATATGTTACTCATTTGGCCCAAAGAAATGCGGAACCTTGCAAGTCACTGGGTCATTAAGAACTATTTTAAATTCCCGGCTTGATTAGTAAAAAGAAAAAAATGTGGGGGACTGTAATGGTTGAAATATTTGGCCCAATTATAGATGGGCCACTGGATTGATGGGCCGACGATGGATGGGCCAGAGACCGATGGGCCGGAAGGCGGATGGACTGAAAACAAGCAGGCCGAAAAACAACAATGGGCCCATGGAAATTTCTATAAGCTAAAGTGTGGTCCACAAGGCAAGAAGTAATCCAATTATAGTATGAAGAGTCCAAATAAGGTTAGGGTTTATCAAATCCCTTGATTTAAGGGGTTGATAAACCTGGGTACATGGGCTTGACCCATTTATCACAACTTGTATAAATAGAGGACTTTGATTAATGAGAAAGGATCCAAAGTTTTAACCAAATATCTATTGTGTAACTTTTCTGCATTTACACAATTGGCGCCGTCTGTGGGAAACCCTATTATTGAAGTCTTTTTTTTTTTTTCAATAAGCTTCCCACCCTCTACAAAAAGCTAAGATTCATACCACCAATGGCGATTACACGATCACAACAGACCGATTTGCCTCCAAACGGAGGCCAACAACCAGAAGATCCGATCAGAAGAGCCCTTGAGGAAAGAACCGCCGAGTTAGAAAGACAGAACGCCGAACTGGCAGCAAAACTGGCTCAACTACAGAACCTACAGGAGACCCATGATGACGAACAATCCGACCAGCACGAACGATCCGGGGGCCGCCAGACAGACAAAGAAGACCTACCCGCTAGAGTCCACGACGGTCGTGAAGAACAGGCCGAGTCATCCTTACAGGTTCTTGGGGTACGCAACCCCGAGGAGGTCCTGACCATGAAAAAACTGGAAGAAATCATGTCAAGATTCCAGCGAGACGTGCTCAGGGACCTGAAAGTACAGACCCCAATCGATCTGGCATCCGAGGCATCTATAGACGCCGTTCAGACACCATTCACCGTCTCGATCACCAGCGTGCCCTATCCGGAAAGGTTCAGATTACCGAAGTTCACCCTGTTCGATGGTACAAAAGATCCAACCGAACACATCTATCACGTCCATACCAAGATGAATGTTTACAACGAAAATGAGGCCTTACTCTGCAAAGTTTTCCCCACCAGCCTGACCGAAGCAGCCCTCCTGTGGTTCAGAAAGCAACCGCCCCGATCGATCGGTAGTTGGCTCAGACTATGCGAGTTATTTATCGCACAGTACTTTGGCAATAAAAGGCAGAAGAAGACTATCTCCAGTTTGTTCACCATGATCCAAGAAAAGGGCGAATCCCTGAAAATTTTTGTCTCACGGTTCAATGTGGAGATGTCTTCAATTGACAACTGCGATCAACATTCAGCCGCCGAAGCCTTCAGAATGGCCCTGATCCCTGGAACCAAGTTCCATCAGTCCCTAGTCAAAAGGCCACCGGCCGATATTGGAGAGCTCAACTCTAGGGCACAAGGGCACCTCCGAATAGAAGAAGAGTTGGCCATACGACAAAGAAGGACCGCCTTTGCAACAGTAGAGGCCAGAGCGTCCGAACCTTCCAGGATAAAGGATCGGGCACCAGACCGGAAGAGACCGAGCGCACCTCCTGCTCCTTCCCCGGCCCCAGAGAAACGACCAAGGTTTGAGGAGAAGGTCACCCCCTTAAAAGTAACCTTGGCAAAGCTATACCAGGAAACAAAGAGCAAAGGAATCTACCGGTCACCACCTCCCATCAGACAGCCGATGGACCAAAGGGATATGTCGAGGCACTGCGCCTTCCATGGCGAATACGGGCACCACGCTAATGAGTGCAGAAGCCTCAGGAGACAGGTGGAAGCCATGATTGCCAAAGGAGAATTGACCGAGTATGTTGCCAAGGAAGGAGCCCGATCAGATCAAGCGACGCATGCCCCTACCAAGGGGGCTTCGGGACAACCCGTGCGGGTCATTCACATGGTCCATGGAGGGCCCAGTCGGTCAGAAGCGGAAGAAACTCATAGATCACAGATGCGGCAAGCCCAGAAGTTACGAAGGGTTGGAGAAGTCACCAAGTTTCGAAGCCCGAAGGAGGATGCCCGGATTATTTTCACCTCTGCGGATATGCAGAATATTCAGACACCTCATGACGACCCCCTGGTTATCTCCCTCATGGTCTCCAACTGCCTGATCAAGAGGGTAATGGTCGATCCAGGAAGCAGCGCCAACATTATCACCAAATGGGCCTTTGAGAAATTGGAAATCAGCCCCCAGGAAATAGTCCCATCCAGAAGCCCGATAGCAGGATTCGATGGAAAGAGAGTGGAACCGATAGGGGAAATCCAGCTACCAGTAACGGCAGCAAGGCGCACACTCCGAGAGACTTTCGTGGTGGTGGATGTCAAACCTTCCTATAATCTCCTAATGGGAAGAGGATGGATCCATCGTATGCACGGAGTCCCTTCTACCATGCATCAGGTCATGCGATGTATCGACCCGAACGGAGTTGACGTAATCTATATCAGGGGAGATCAGGTAGCTGCAAAGGAGTGTTACGCAGTCACGATGAAAAGTCTAAAAAGGAGTACGGAACCGGAACAAAAGTCACAGTCCAAGACAATACTTGATGCCAAATAGCAATTACAGAAGGGCGGTTCGGGATCACCGGTAGCAGTTGAACCACTACTGGAAGTTCAAATTTGTCACGATCGCCCTGAAAGATTTACCTATGTTGGTTCAGGCCTCAATCCACAGGAAAAAGAGGAAATGGAATCCCTTCTCCAATCCAATGCTGACATATTTGCGTGGAGCCATATGGACATGACCGGTATTGATCCATCAATAGCCCTGCATTCTCTCAATGTGGATCCCAGCGCAAAGCCCATTAGACAGAAACAGAGACGAATGGGGGCCCATCGAAATCAGATCATAGCTGAAGAAGTCGATCGGCTTCTGCAAGCAGGATTCATTAAGGAGGTTCAGTATCCTTCCTGGTTGGCAAACGTGGTGGTGGTCCAGAAGAAAAACGGCAAGTGGAGGGTATGTGTTGACTTCACTGATCTGAATAAAGCATGCCCAAAAGACTATTTCCCTTTACCAAAGATCGACCAGATGGTAGATGCCACCGCAGGATTCGAACGCCTGAGTTTTCTGGACGTATACTCTGGCTATAACCAGATCCGAATGGATCCGGAGGACCAGGAAAAGACTGCCTTCATCACTGAGTCAGGTACATTTTGTTATACAGTTATGCCTTTCGGACTAAAGAATGCAGGAGCTACCTATCAGAGGTTGGTCAGAAGGGTGTTCCAAGGGATGATGGGATCCACCATCGAAGACTACATCGATGACACAGTGGTCAAAAGCAAGGTAAAAGAAGACCATCTAGCCGACCTACAGCAGGTATTCAATACCCTCCGGAAGTACAATATGAAGCTCAATCCAGCCAAATGTTCCTTCGGAGTATCCTCAGGCCAGTTTTTGGGACACATAGTTGATCGGACGGGAATACAAGCTAGCCCTGCGCAAGTCAAAGCTCTCATAGAAACAGCTGAGCCAAAGTCCCGGAAAGAGATCCAGGTGCTAACCGGCAGAATAGCAGCCCTAAGTCGTTTCATCTCTCGGCTAACCGATCTGTGTAGGCCGTTCTTTCAGGCAATAAAAGCGGCACAAGGAGAAGTCTGGGGGCCAGAGCAAGTGGAGGCCCTACACAAACTCAAAAGTTACATGGCAAAGCCCTCGATTCTGGCAACCCCCGAAGCCGATGAGCCGTTGCACCTGTATTTGGCCATTTCAGTAACATCTACCAGCGCCGCCCTGGTCAAGGAGGGCAAAGGGTACCAGACACCAGTTTTCTACACCAGCAAATCCCTTGCTGATGCAGAAACCCGTTATTCAAAGCAGGAGAAGCTGGTACTATCGCTGATCAATGCTAAGCGACGTCTACGGCATTATTTTGAAGCACACCCGATCATAGTACCTACTGTAACTCCGATCAGATCCATAATGGCGAAACCTGAGTTATCCGGGAGAATATCAAAATGAGCGATTGAACTGGGGATTTTTGACATAACCTATGTCCCCCGAACGACCATCAAAGGACAAGCAGTAGCTGATTTCCTGTTAGAAACAGAAACTGCTGACTCCACAGAAGAAGGTGAACCTGGATTATGGTTCGTGTTCGTAGACGGATCATCCAACATCAACGGAGCAGGGGTCGGGGTAGTACTCGTAACACCGGACGGTACCAAAATCCAACAATCCGTTAGACTGGAATTTCCAGCTTCTAACAACGAAGCGGAGTATGAAGCCATCCTTGCAGGAATTCGGTTAACCCGAAGCCTTCAAGTCCAGAAAGCAGAGGTGCGAAGTGACTCCCAGCTAGTCGTGCGACAGTTACATGGGGAGTATGAAACCCGAGAGCCGAAGATGGAAGCCTACAAGAATCTAGTTCTAAGAGAGGCTGAAGAGTTCCAGCAAATAAAATTTGAACAGATTCCCAGAGGGGATAATTCTGCAGCAGATCATCTGGCTAACCAAGCCTCCGCCACAAAAGAAAGTATGACTCGCACTGTACCAATGGACTTCATTGCCCGATCCAGCTTGGAACCCCCCGAAGAAGTAATGGTTATCCCATGGGAACCAAGTTGGATGGATCCGATAGTAGATTATCTGAGATTTGGTACATTGCCTGAATCAAAATCAGAAGCCCGGAAGATAAGAATGAAGGCAGCCAGATATGCCCTATACAACGGCCAACTATACCGAAAGTCTTTTTCCGGACCAAACTTGAGATGTCTGACCCCCTCAGAGGCATCGGCAGTCATGGAAGAGATCCATGCAGGAGCTTGTGGCAATCACTCTGGAGGAAGATCCCTGGCTCATAAAATCCTCACCCAGGGGTATTTCTGGCCCTACTTGGCAAGGGACGCTGAAATTTATATCAGACACTGCAAAAAATGTCAGTTTCATGGAGATGCCATTCACCCACCGCCGGAGTTCTTAAACCCAACTATTGTTCCTCACCCTTTCGCCCGATGGGGCATGGACATCGTAGGTCCTCTCCCTCAGGCAATACGATGTACCACACATGTTCTCCTGGCCACCGATTATTTTACCAAATGGGTGGAAGCGGAGGCATACCCCACCATAACAGGCAGCCATGTTATAAAATTCATCTGGAGCCACATCATCTGTAGGTTCGGCCTACCCCGAACCATAATGATGGACAATGGCACCAACCTGGACAACAGAAGGGTTCAAGCATTCTTATCAAAGCATGGGATCAATCAAAACACTTTTTCCGTCGGCTACCCGCAGGGAAATGGGCAAGCCGAAAGGACGAATAGAACAATTTTTGACACATTGAGAAAAAAACTTGAAGACGCAAAAGGGGCTTGGTTGGAGAAATTGCCAGAGGTGTTGTGGTCCTATCGGACTACTCCGAGACAGCCAACTGGAGAAACCCCTTTCGCCATGGCTTATGGGGCCGAAGCAGTTATCCCGACCGAGCTAAAAGTACCTACTTTAAGGAGTCAAGCCTGGGAAAAAGGTCCAAACAATCAGCACCTAGCCCATGATCTAGATCTCCTGGAAGAAAAACGGGAAGCCGCCGGGATAAGACTGGCTGCCTATCAGCAGCAGGTCAGAGCACGTTTCAATCAGAAAGTCAAAAGAAGAGAATTCCAAGTAGGCGATATGGTGCTCAGAAGGAAGATTGGTATTGTAGGCAAATTACGAGAGACATGGGAAGGACCTTACACAGTGGTTGAGGTTATCGGACGCGGTGCTTATCGGGTTCGGAAGAACGAAACAGGCCGCCTCGAGTCCAACTCTCAGAATGCTTATCGGTTAAAGAGGTATTATCCTTAGATAGTTGTTTTTCTTGTTAAGAAATAAAACTGTGTCTTTCTATGACACCTTTGTTACGAAGCATCTGTGCCCGATATCGGTACCTCTGCTTCATGATTTTCAAATTCATTTCAATAAAAATAAATTATACTTTTGTGCAAGGCTCTAGGATTATAAAATTTCCTAAGTGTTTGAGTTCAAACCTGATTTGAACAAACCAGAGGATGAAACCAAGCCTCAGGGGCCAAATGCCCGAAGGCTTCACAATTTGCTAAAATTTCCTAAGTGTTTGAGTTCAAACCTGATTTGAACAAACCAGAGGATGAAACCAAGCCTCAGGGGCCAAATGCCCGAAGGCTTCACAATTTGCTAAAATTTCCTAAGTGTTTGAGTTCAAACCTGATTTGAACAAACCAGAGGATGAAACCAAGCCTCAGGGGCCAAATGCCCGAAGGCTTTACAATTTGCTAAAAATTTCCTAAGTGTTTGAGTTCAAACCTGATTTGAACAAACAAGAGGATGAAACCAAGCCTCAGGGGCCAAATGCCCGAAGGCTTTACAATTTGCTAAAAATTTCCTAAGTGTTTGAGTTCAAACCTGATTTGAACTAACCAGAGGATGAAATTCACACTAAATGTGTGAATTTAGAATAAATAATAAATAGCCTCAGGAGCCATATGTCCGAAGACTCGATTGCTTCATAAAAGCTAAGTACAAAACGATAAAAACCCACACAAAGGACGAATAATTACCGGAAAAAAGGGGATAAAAGTTCTTGTTCATTAAAAATAGAGGAAGTTACAAGAAATTAGCCCATTGGGGGAAACAAAAACATATAAAATTGCCCTGGCTACCGTTCGGGAGGATGGTATTCTTTCCCCTTCAGGAGGGCAGCAAAGCGCTCCTCGTTCTCAGAGGCAGGAGGGTTTTCATAAGGAAAGGGTATTCCCATATGGGTATCGAATGCCTCTGCGGTCTTGAATTCCCGGGATTCCAGAGGGATATGCTCCATTTCATGCCTACATCTCCAGGCCCTGACCGCTCGGACGTCACAGATGACACTGTATCTTTTGAACATGTCAAGCCCTCCCAGACGGCACACCTCTACCTTTTCTCGCTCCAGGGAAAGAAGCCTTTCTGATTCTGCCAAGAGTTTATCAGATTCAGCCTTTTCAGCTGCCATCTGCCTAGCAACCTCTTTCGCTTTTTCCAGCTCGGCAGCCAGAACCAGCTTTTCGGCAATCAGGGTTTGCTTTTCCGCCTCACCGGTTTCCAGAAGAGTCTTCTGTTCAGAAACGGTCTGGCGCAGACCATCCGCCTCCTTGACTAAAGAAACCCGGTGGATCTCATTCTGCTTTATTTGGGCCTTCATACCGGCCATCTCTCTGACATCAGTCTCAAGGAGGCTGTTGTAGGCCTGAACGCCGTAGAGAAGCTGCACAATAAAAATTGGATTATTACACAAATAGCGGTCAACAAACGAAATAGAAAACACAAACTGATGATTGAAGTCTTTTACCTCCATAACCATTATCGAAGTCTTCTTAGCCAGATCAGTCCTGGTGATTTTTGACTGAGCCGCCCTATCAGCTGGTGTCCAGATCCCTTTGGCCATAGCCCGAAGAGCTTCTGGATGGTTAAAAGTGATTTGATCAGCACAAACTGGAGTTCCATCTGGGCAGCAGAAACTTAGGCTCCCAAGGGATCAGAGCTTGGGATGATTCAGGGGCAGCAGGAGCCTTGCTTGAAGAAGCATTCTCGGCTTGTGCCCTGGCCCTTTTAGTACCCACTCCACCAGTTGTACTGGATTGGGTCCTCACAGTCGGAGCATTGACAGGAGGCGGAGGAGGAACTGATGGTTTCTGCGCTAGTGGCGTTGGCGGGCTCTGAATATGAGGAGGCACCGAAGTCGAAGGCGGTGTTGTTGACAACGGCACAACATCAACAAGCGTAATCCCTTCGGGAACTTGAGGGATTCTGGCGGACATAGGTTTATCAGGCAAGTCCATCCTGTCAACACCAGCGCCCAAGTTAGAGATCGATTTAAGATTGTCCAGGGTCAGCAGGTCAGTAGCCGATCGGGTCTTGCCCCAAACATGGGTTTTCAAGAGACCTATCCGCTGTTTTATAAAGGTAAGGGGAAGATCCTTGTCCTCATAACCTAAAAATTTGAAGGAGTAGTCCCCCCGGTGAAGGTCACAATGGTTACAGAGGCAAGAAGCCTTATGAAGGGGGCGGTAGACAGGCAGGCGAATGTGACCGAACTTGTTGGGGATCGGGAAAATACGAGAAAAAGGGTACGACCACTTGCCACTCACTACTACCATTTGTTCTTTCCATCCCTTGTCCGATTTTTCAGTATCGGTACAGATGTTGCGGCCGTGAAAGGGGAAAAGGTTGTATCTACCTCTACTCGCTCTGGCATTTTGGAAAAAATAACAAAGGAGGAGGTCGGCCAGCCCTAAATTCAGATCCATATCCCTATTGTACAACAGTAGCATGGATATGATCCTAATGTTGTTCGGGTTCAGTTGAAGAGGGTGCAACCCAAGCATGAAAAATACATAGTGAAAAAAAGGATGAAGAGGAAACCTTAGAACCCTAAGATGAGATGCCGATAGCAGAATGCTACCGGGGGCTAGGCCCTGGCTCTGGGTAAAGTCTAGGTAACCAGGATAGGGGGACACATCAACGTCCTGGGGAACATGGGTCTCAGCCCGAAGGTGTTTGACGTCCACTTCAGGTCGGGTCCTCTTAAGTGGGGCCACTACGAATGGTTCAGAAGGTTTGGATTTCGCAGGACCGGTCGCTGAGGAACCCGGAAGGTTAGTACTTTTGAAAGTGGTCTTTCTGGTTCCTTTAGAAACAGGCTGGGGAGTGTCACTGCTAGTAGAATCGGTACCTGAGGCAGAAGGTAAAGCTACTTCCTCTACCGACCGGGTATCGTCACTATCGGACATAACGTTAAGAAATGTAGAAGAGACAGAAGGAGGTAAATGTGATAAATTAAAGAAAGAAGAAAGGAAGAAAACCGATCGACTTACTTAGTTGGCGAAAGAAGAGTTACAAAAGCTCTGAGTAACAGCAGGTTTCTATGGTATCTGAGATGAGCAACGGAATGAACGGCGGCAATGACAAAGAAACGAATCCCAGTAATGAAGAACTAAAGAAGGCAGAGACAAGAATATAGAGTTACAAAGTATGAAATGTGATGAGAAGTGAAGAAAAATGGGGTTTTTATAGAAGGAGAGAAGGAAGCCAAAAAGGCTGCACGAAGTCCGAAAGGCACGCCAAAGCCGTCATGGTGCGAGATTTAAGGGAGTAATGGCCTCACGTTTTGGCATATCATTAAGTAGACAATAATGACATGACAACTCATCATCTTCATTTCCCATAAAAGCTATTAGTGTATATATACATAGGTATTTACATTTATTAGGTCATGGGCTTTAGAAGGAATGTCAAGCCCATAACCTCAGGGGCCTGTGTAATGGTTGAAATATTTGGCCCAATTATAGATGGGCCACTGGACTGATGGGCTAGAGACCGATGGGCCGGAAGGCGGATGGGCTGAAAACAAGCAGGCCGAAAAACAACAATGGACCCATGGAAATTTCTAGAAGCTAAAGTGTGGTCCACAAGGCAAGAAGTAATCTAATTATAGTATGAAGAGTCCAAATAAGGTTAGGGTTTATCAAATCCCTTGATTTAAGGGGTTGATAAACCTGGGTACATGGGCTTGACCCATTTATCACAACTTGTATAAATAGAAGACTTTGATTAATGAGAAATGATCCAAAGTTTTAACCAAATATCTATTGTGTAACTTTTCTACATTTACAGGGACTATATGTAATATAAATATATTTGAAATCAAATTTGTTTAATAATTAATTATATCTCTTACAAATATATACTTTTTAAAAAATAATAATAATTTGCCTCTATTTAATCATTACCCCCCCCCCCCAAAAAATTTCAAATCTAATACCAAATTGGAACTTGATTTTTTTTTCCAAAGAATAAAAATAATATGTCATAGAGTTTAGGTCAAACAATTGCAAGATTTATTTTCCAATACTGATACTCCATTAAACTGCGAGAAAAAATCATCTTCCATCTTGTACCAAATTTGTATTATGAAAAATTTCATCCTAAAAATTGTCCTTTTCGAAAATTCCAGGTACCAATTTTTTAAGCTCGTCTATCAATCTCAAGTTTATCAAAAGTTATCAAATTGACAATTTTAATAACTTGAACGGATTGCATTTTATCGTAATTAATATTCTTTATACATCTTGAAACGAATTTGATGATATAATCATGAATAACGTAGATGAATATGTTCAAAATAATAAAATAAAAATTAAAGAGAAAAGTATGAGTTTTTTTGATAAATAAAAATTGAATTGATGCTAAAATAGAAATTCAATTAATAAAAAAGATTAATTTGTATTTATTTATTTTCCTCTTCTCTAAGTGGTCATGGATTGAACGAGTATACTAAATTTGTTGAACATATTTGACACGATTTTTTTTTTTGATAATCGTGATGTCCGGGCCAGTTTATGTTCACCTCAACTAATTCACGGGACATGTGCAAGGCCCTCCACATGAATTGGGTAAGCTCAGACTATGTTCGCAGTCGTAACTCTAACAAATTGTTTGTACCTAGTAAGAATATGAGATCTCATATTTCTTGTGGCACTAAGTACCAAATATTTTCCAATAGGTCAACCCGCATTATTTGAAAATATATTGGTCCTATCTTCTGTGGGTCTAGTCATTTAATTAAGTGCTTGTTTGATAACCGGTGCGGTGTTGGTTTTTGGTTTTGGGTTGAGTTGGTTGGGTTTGATGTGGTTTTATTCTGAACTGAAATCATGTTTGGTGCAAATGGTTTTGGTGTGAGAAAAAGTAAAGCTGAAAAATCAAATTATGTTTGGTAGAGTTGGTATGAGCTGAAATTCTGAAACCAAACCATGTTTGGTAACTTGTAATGGTTTGACATTTTATTTATTTATAATAATATTTTGTAAAAATATATATATATATATATATATATATATGTTTTAAAAAATAAAATATATAAATAAATGACTTTTATACTCATTCTTATTTTATTAAATTTTAATAATAAATCCCACTTACACCCCCTCAAAAATTTTGAAATATATATATGTAATTCAAAAAATATATAAATTTCGAATATATATATAATTCAAAAAATATATAGTATTAAATTTTGAAAAAACATATATAATTCGAAAAATAATATATAAAATTTTAAAAATATATGAAATTCAAAAAAATATAAATTCGAATATATATATAATTCAAAAATATATATAAATTTCGAAAAATATATATATTTTCAAATATATATAAAATTTGAATATATATATAAATTTCAAATATATATAATTCAAAAACAATACATTAAATTTCAAAAATATATAAAATTCGAAAAAATATATAAAATTCAAAAAATATAAATTTTAAAAATATATATATAATTTGAAATATATATATAAAATTAGAAAAAATATATAAAATCCGAAAAAAAATATATAAAATATATAAAATTCAAAAAATTTATATTGTTTATATATTGTTTTCAAATTTTCTATATTCTTTTCGAATTTTATATATTTGTTTCAAAATATATATATATATATTTTCTAGTTTTGTATTTGTTTCGAATTTTATATATTGTTTTGGAATTTTATGTATTTGTTTCGAAAGTTATATATATATATATATTTTTTTATTTTATATATTAATTTCAAAATTTAAACATTGTTTTTGAAATTTATATTTTTTTTGAATTTTATAAAAAAAAATTCGAATTTAAACATGACTTATAATTCCAAAAAGTTTTGTTTCTTCAAAATGGTATACCAAGGATTGGTTTGGGCTTTAAAATGGTACACCAAGGTGATTTTGGTTTGAGCAAATAATAACCACACCATGTATTGAGATGATGTGAAAAAAAACCTATTTGGTACACCTTGGAGCAATATTTTGGAATCAAAACCAACCAACCAAACATAAATTAGGTTATATTTTTCACCCCAAAACCAAAAATTTGAACCCAAACCAAACAGGCACCAAGTATCCGCGTCTCAACCAAACATGAATAAAGACCCACACGAACCCGAATTGTCACCCTAACTTATAATCCAACAATTTAAGATTACTATATACTCGTCTCAATTTATAAGTTTTTTTTGGAGAATTCAACTTTTAAAATATTGTATTAGTAATGAATAAAATATTATATTTATTTTTGGTCTTATTATAGTGATGTGATGATTTATTATGTAGATGATTTATAATTTCAATGCATGAAGAAGGATAAATTAGTAAAATAATATAATAAAATGCACTGACTTTTTAGATTAGAGACTTATTTTGATACGGAAGGACTATATACAAACATATATATTCGCATTGATGAAGGCTGTTTTATTAGATTTTTTCTCTATTCAGTGTGTATAGTTGAAGAGGGCTTCACAGTCTCTCACACTAATCCCCAACACTAATTCTTTTCCTTGAAAATCCGAAGATGCAAAGCGCTATATACGTGAGAGATTCAACAATTTATCCGAAGATCTGCAACATGTCATCAAATATCTCCGAGATTCTATCATTCTAGGTAATAATATATCCACACACACACATATATATATACATATCAGGATTCCCATATATGTAAAATCACTCACTTCACTCTTCTGTTTTATTTCCCAATTAAGTTCATCAGACAGGTGTAACATCTCAGGAGAACCGATTTATCCATACCCACAACTAAAATTCGGTATACCCAACTCTTTGTCCTCTCATATCTCGCACAAACATCTATATATATAACAAGTATATGTATTACATATTATATCACTGAGAGATAAGTTGTGGGCTTGTTGGGAATACTTTGTTTTGATCTTTGGAAGCTTAAGAGTAGTTGTTTTTTGTGTACATTGTGTGGAAAATTAATGGACAAGGGGAAGAAAATTGCAATGAGTGAAAGTGGTAGTGCATTTGAGCATATTGATAGAAGCCAAGTGAAGATTTTACTTTGTGAGATCGACTTTGAAAGTTGTGGAGAAGTTATCACTCTTCTTCGCAAGTGTTCATATCAGGGTGGGTATTATATATTATTTGCTTTCTTAGCTTCTTTTTTTGTTTGGGTTTAAGGAATTTCCTACTTCAAATACTTGTAATTAATTCTTCACTTCTTCTTATATCCATTGTGCTTAGGAATTGGAATTGGAATTGTGGAATCGCTTACATCAGTACAGGAATGAATTTAACTGGTTTTAATTTCCTAAAAGATATACTCCATATATATATATATATATATATATATATATATATATATATATATATATATATATATAGATTAAAATAGAGTGTGGGTTAGTTTAACCTTTTCACATTGCTACTGTGTTTATTAGTACTTGTTTGTATTATTTGACTAAAGGATAATGCCTTTGAGTTAGAGTATTCGTTTTTGAAAATTAGTGGTGGAATTCACCATATGAATTTTCTTGGAACAGATTCAATATTTTTGTAGATTTTTTTGTTTTTGTTTTGTTATATAATTATTGCTTATCTTTGATTAATACGTTTTTTTTTAGTAAATAGAACAGAAAGTTTTGCACATGTTTAAGAGGTGACTAATCATTAAGCTAAGCACCATTAGGAAGTAGGTTGTTGGCTCCCTCTGTTACTATATATGGCAATGTTCTAGTGTGAAAATGACACAATACGATTATGCCCTTTCACATGGATCTAATTAACGTTAGACAGAAGCTATAGAAACAACTAACATACTCTCTAAAGTAACAGATATTAATTATTGTCTCAAGATTAGACAATACACCAGACAAATAGAGGTGAAAAAAAGTCTAGCTATCATGACTTCAATTGTAATTCTGACAGTCTTCTAGAAATCATGGTTCGTTTTATCGCCCAATTCGTAATGCTTTTGGAAGTTGTCGGTACCTTCCGTAGATACTCGTTCAATATTCAGTTTTAATATCAATATTGTTTGTTACACGGTTACCGCAACTGCAACTGAAACACATACCCTTGCTAATCTATTTATACTTAAACATTCCTCTAGACTGTTTTGTGTATTTCTTTTTTATGTAATTACGGAGAAAAAAGTAGCCTAGGTTCTTAAGCATCCATCCTTTTTCCCCCCTTTCTTTTCTCTTGAAGTGAAAATTTAATAGGAAAAGCGCCTGAAGTTTTCTAACAAATTTAATATGGTCTAGGGTTTGGGACTTCAAACATAAAAAATCCATGTAAATGCACCATAGCTTCTAATTAGTGCATCCTTGTAGTCCCAATCAATTAGGATTTTTAGAATTTCTCCGCAAGTTTGCATTTTAACGCTTCAACTTCTTTTTTACGTCTACGGTGTAATGGCCACTCTTTATCCTTTAAACTATAGACTTGGATTGCTTGATGGCACCGGTAAACATATTAGGCTTGCTTTACTTATAATTCTTCGAAGACAGTACTTTGAATTGATTATGAATGCATGATGGTTCACAGTAACATCAGTGTGGACGGCTGCAGAGCTGGTCAATACACTCAACTCTGAGGGGCCGAATATTGATCTCATTCTTGCAAATATAAACCATTTAGTGGCCAATGGTGCGCGAGTGTTGAAGTACGTTATGGGGAATAAAGAGTTGCAGCATATTCCTGTCATCAGTAAGCCTTGTTTCTACTCTCATTTTTATACAATTTATTTATTTATTTTTTATTTAGTGTAATAAAATTCTAGGCAAATCATCAATATTATAGTGCTTTTGTTGTGACTAGTGTTGTTGACAGAGGACGAACTCCCTACTATTGGAAAGTGCTTGAAGCTTGGAGTGACTAGCTTCTTAATGAAACCTTTGTCCATTGATGAGCTAGTGAACATCTCATTCCACACACAGAGAAGGCAGATCATGTCTACTAGCACTTGATTTCAGTGGACCGATGGTAATTTTTAGTTTCCTATTTGTTTTCGGACAATACTAGGGTTCACTCCAGGGATGATTAAGTTTGTCCTCTCCATTGATGTGGTCCAATACAATCCGGATTCGTGGCTAAAATATTTTTTTAAAAAAGATGGACATAAAATTCATGGAAAGAGGAATTGACCTCGATTCCTTTTTTTGAAATTTTTTTTTGGCGAAATATCTAAATCGTATTAGACCACATCAGCATGGAGGAGGAACTTGATCTTTCCTGCGGAGGACCCAAGTATCGTTCTTGATTTTCCCTTGTTAATCTTAAAGGAAGATTAGGTTGTCAGTGCATTAACTATTTTCTTACCATGGCCCAGGCAAAGAACTTCAGGAGATACCTTTTAAAAAATATTAATAATAACAAATAAATAAATAAAGCAGGAGAGGTACAGAGTGTTTGCTTGCTAGTGCATTACATCTTCAACCAGGAATTGTTGTGGAGAAAATTTTCTGGCACGACCGTATCAGTAGCAGGAGAATTGAGGCATTTTAGGGTGATCATCATCTGAAATTAGGAGTTAAAGAATCATAAGAGTCCTTGATGAGGGTCAGGGTGTGATGTGAAGTTGTATTGTATATATTGTGGATAATGTCATAAGAATGCTCAAGTAGGATCTGGTGTAATGTAAAGTTTATATATTACAGGATATAATTGAAGAAACTTGGTTCTCAATATATATATATATGTATAATTGAAGAAAGGATTGGTTTATATCTCTGTGATTCTTAATATCAGTCCAGTCCATGTGCCTTTGCTGATGTGATACAACAACTTCTAACAATATTTTTGCTCTTTCTAGTGAGTTGATTTGTTGTCAGTGTCAAATGCACCAAAGTTCTTCATCCAAATTTGGTGTGGTACAGGAACTGTTAACATTCTTTTTCACTCTGGCCCGTTTTTAAAGGGGTGTTTTTGTTTATTTATACTGTTTATGGAACAAATCCATGTTTGGTACCCATTTTTCCCAAAACGTTTTTGTGAACAGTTGCAAGAATAAAAACAAATTTGGGCCAAAATCAAAGAACACCAATTTGGTGTTTTGGCACTGTTTATTCTTCCCTCTCCATCACCGCCGCCGCCGCCACCACCACCGCAACACACACGTATATATATACACACACCACCATCACTGCAACCCTAACCCCCAATTCGAAACTCTAACCCCCAATTCCTCATTTGAACAACTTATTTGACACGATGCTGATTTATAGGTTGTTTGAAAATTGGAGAATAGAATACTGACATGTTCTTAGTTTTGGAGTGTTTGGACTATGATTTGTCAAAATACATGAAGCTGCACCCTTTGAAGGCAAGAGATCCGGAAAGAATAAAAGTGAGGGCAACTGTTACTTTAGTGTATATGTGTGTGCAAGAACCAAATACAATTTTTGCCCCAAACACACATTTGTTTTTATTTTTTTAGGAAAAAATACAAAGACAAATACAATTTTTTTTTTCTTTCATCTAAAAAACAAAGGATTTTCAAATGGGCCCTTAATTTGTTCGAGAATGATTGCGCAAGTGGTGGAATATATATATACAGGACGGAGCCAAGAATTTTTCTTATTGGGGGCAATCCATGATATTAGGGGCAATAAGCCTAATTTTTTCAAAATTAAATAGGACAAATCTCAATTTTTGCCTATATTTTTTTCAAAATACTTAAATTATCATTAAAAAACCAATTGATTTTTGAATGGGGCAGTTTGGAGCCTTAGTGGCTCCATGCCTCTCTCTCTCTCTATATATATATATATATATATGATATCCACTTTTTTTGTTTACTAAATTAAGGTAATGAGTCCAACATTTCACATCCCGAGTTCGCAACCCAAAAGCTCTTTCATTCGGATAGTTGTAACAATCTCAGCATTAATCATTGGACTCAAATGAGTTAACGGTTTCCATAACCATGTTGCTTGTATTGTTCCTAGAGTTGATACTGTTGCGTAATATTATTTTGCTTAATATTGACTTTTAAAATTATTGTCAATATAACCATGTTGCTTGTATTGTTCCTAGCGATAACGGTTTCAGTAAAAAATTGTACAAAATTTACAGTGTCATCACCCCAGTAACAACTAAAGACACAAGGAGAATCATGTTTTTGTAAAAAAAATAAATTTACATCGATTTTTACTGTCTATCAAAGACAAACTCAACTCAGATCATCATTTATAATGTGATATTTAAGAGAGTCCTTTATAATTTCATAGTGCCTTTTTTAACTACTTATAAATCAACATGGTACATGTGCAGTTTATGTGTCACATTACCAGACAGTTAGGAAGGAGCTGCAAAATAACTGACTAATCCAAGTAAAATTATTGTCAGGTAAAAACATTTAACCACACTGTTGTAACCAGTCATTTGTGTTGTGGAGCCAAACTAATTCATAATAACATCAATTTTAAAATTTAAAAAAGGCAAATATTAATATCAGAAAAATGAACAGGAAAAGAAAAAGAAAAAGAAAAAGAAAAAGAAAAAGAAAAGAAAGAAATTTGTCCCCTCCCCAATACAAACAAACCAGTAATTTGCATCAGAGTAGAACTTATAATTAATATAAGGGGTCAAACTATAATTTCCCAAACAACATTTTAAACAACTTAATCCTTATCTTATATGAATAATAAAGAAGATACTTTGTTTATCCATTTGAAACTTGTCCTCCGATACCAAAATGGCTCAGAAGGCAAAGCCAAACCAAAACAGAAGAAGAAGACACTATTCATCTCCAACCATACCCTCAGCCGGGTTCGAACCAGAACCAGCAGCAACCGGGTCTAACCCATCACGTCTCTCTCCTTCAGCTTCTCTTCTCGACCGTCAATTCCTCACCCAAGAAGATCTCACTCTCTTCGGAAACCTCCAAATCTCCCCGGAGGACACCAGCCCTAACCCTAACCCTAGAAGCTTCCCTTACACTATCAAGCAACAATGCTGGGCCAAGGCAGAGAAGGTCAAGGGCCGAGACCCGGATCGCTGGCGCCGGGACCCACTCGGCAACACTGTGTTCCGGAAGCTCGTGGGTTGCCCCGGTTGTCTCTGTCATGATTACGATCACATTGTTCCTTATTCCAAGGTACTCTACTTTCAAATTTGGTGGGTTTTTTTTCTTCTTCTGAATTTCTGTTGGTGGGTGTTGTTCGTTTCGTGTTGTTTTGGGATTGTGTCAATTGGGTTTTGCTTCAATTTAGCAATTCTCTTCTGGGTCAGCTCAATTTTCCAATTTTTTTGGGGTATGTGTTTACTTTTGTGCTTGTTTTTTTATTTTGTTGCTATTGATGATTTTGTGAGGTGGGTTTCATTGATTTGGTTTTTTTTTTTTTGGATTGGTTGAACTGTTTTTTTTATTGATGTGGTTCTCTAGATTTTTAAGTCTTATTGTTGAATTGTACAGTTTTGGAGTTCTACATTTTTTTAAATTGGGGTGTCTTGATTGTATATTAGTGCATGGAGGATGAACTTACTTCATTTACACTGATTCGGGTGACTCTTCATTAAAACTAATTTTATTTGCTGAACGTATTACCTCTTCTTTGGATTGTCTTCAACTCTGTAGTACTATGATTCAAATATCAGGGTTTTTTTGCACTCCTCCTTTTTGTTATTTGATTGGGTGTTTTGGTGACAATATATTGATTAAATTCACATGGAACTTAATAATTAGGTACTTGGTCATACATGTTAAGTTTCTCTGACATGTATTATAAACATTTAATCATATAGAACAGACTTTTCCTTTCATATAAGTGGGGCTCTAGGGGAACTGTTAGCTACCACTAGACCCATAGTGTGTTAATAGTAGGGGTGTTCAAGACCGGAACTGGAACCGAACCGGTTGTTCGGTCCGGTTCCAGTTCCAAACCTCAAAGAACCGAAATTTTAGGTTCGGAAACCGTTATTTATTTATTTATATATATATATATATTTTTATTAGTGTTATATTCTTATCGTTATATATATATATATATACTTATATATGTATTATATTTAAAATTATAAGTTATAATTTGATATGTGTTAATTAACTTTGGGTTTGTAATAATTAAAAATTTGAAATACTCTCTTTTATTTAGTTTATAATTATATTATTATTTTTATATTTCATGTTTTTATTATTATTTTTTAAAAATAGAAGGAACCGGTTCCGGTTCCGGCCGGAACGGAACCGAACCGAACCGGTTTTGAACACCTCTAGTTAATAGTGTCTTATCTAGAATCTTAAAGGTAGTGTATTTCATGTTTCATATGCATAAAATTGCCACTGGTTCAACTTTAGTTCTTGACAAAAATCAATCTTACCTTTTTCGATCCCTTCCCTATCCGAATTTTCTCATATGTGGGGAAGTCTCATCTTGCACGTCCTACTTGTCTTGAAGCTTTATCTAAATTTGTTGTGAGAATTTCTGCCTGAGATTGTGTTTTGAATATTATCAGGGGGGGAAAAGCACATTGGACAATTGTCAAGTTTTACAGGTACTGATTATGTTCCCTTAGCCTTTTGCATCTCTCATTATTTCCTTTGCATCCAATTCTTTTCTATGCTTCCGTATAGCATGCTTTAGCTATTGCTCTTGCTGTATAATGATGTTTTCTCACATATATGGTTAGTTTTTAAAGAAATGTTACTCAGCAAAGTTCACTTAAAAAACTAACAATCTAGTACTTAATTTACTCTTGATACAAATAACTGGCAAGGCACGAGGAGCACTAGGATGCCAAGATCTTTTAGATCCTAGGTTTAAGGCCAGGTCCTTGCCTGACTGAAGTAACACAAAGTGATGGAATATAAGATCCCAAAAAAATGACAAATATTGTAACTACAAAGAGTGTAATCACTTTTTTGATGTGCAAGATAAGACCAACAGTCACCCTTACAACAATGTATGGACGAAAAATTTAATCACCTTCAACAATAGCATTTTGTGATTCGGAGATAACCCTATGCTACCTCAAAAGCAGGCAACTGAGCTATTATCTTATACACAATTCCCACTAGGCTAATTGTGAAAATCTCTGCCCTCTATAGCTCCACCTTTTCTTTCTTAAATATGGGCACTCGAAGATGCATTGATGCTCTGGCTGAACTGCTCATGATGGAAAAAGTACCCAAGGGTTTCTGTCACCTCCTTTATGACCGGATTCTATTCTTTTGAAAGAAACCCTTCATAAGCCATCTGAAAACTCCGAGCCTTACCAAAATTGTTGCTCTTCAATGCCAGAACCACTTCTTCTCCTTGAATCAGTCTTCCCATCCACTCTCTCCTCCTCCAAGATGCAAATTAATTTCCTGTCCATCAAACAGTGGTCTCCAATTTTGATTTTACATATATGAGCCTTGCTTGAATGCCATCATACCTCTTCTAAAATCTCCATTACATAAAAACTCATGTTCGCATACTCCGATGTGCATTAACCAGCCAGTCAATAACCGTTCTATTCTTGTTCGTTTCCTTGACTGAAACAGCTCTAGATTTATCTCTAATTAATCACTTCTGCTGCAATTCCCCAGACTCTGCCTTGCATTCCTTGCATATGCATCTTTCTACCTCACCAATGCCTCTGTCTCCCTCTTTGACGTCTGAGGTGGCGTCCCCTCAATAGTTTATCTCTTCTCCATTTTAAATTCCCATATACCTCTCGGTTCATCACTGCATAATAACCATCTTCAACAATTGGAGCTTGTGCACCAAAATGAAGCTAGGGTTTTCCTTCACCTCTTTCTCAATGGTCTCAAGTTCCAATTCCTTAACTTGTAGCACCTCCATAAGAAGATATTCTCTTGCACTTTGCTAGAGTAGTGATCGATATTAGTCTCTCAAACATTATCCCAGCTTTCCATATCTAGTTATATCTAATATTTGTATCCT
The DNA here is from genome assembly GCA_963922005.1 of Cornus suecica. Taxonomy (NCBI): domain Eukaryota; kingdom Viridiplantae; phylum Streptophyta; class Magnoliopsida; order Cornales; family Cornaceae; genus Cornus; species Cornus suecica. The sequence continues at coordinate 29,415,786 of OY998238.1, forward strand.
ATGAAAATTGTGGACTTTCATCTTTCAGTGCCCCAAAAGGGAAAGTTGCAGGGTACAAGTATTAGCTGTGACATTGATTTCCACTCGGTACTGTAAGGATTTCCCTCCCTCCCTCCCCTTCTTGACCTACATATTTTGATAACTAGGACAAGGAGTTCAGGGATGAAAGGAATTTACCTTTTCTAAATCTAACTAGTAATGTTAGTAACATTGCCATGTGTAATTATTAATGCATTAGCTCATTTTATAAAGATTATATGCAGTTCATCCTTTTGACATTTTCTACTAATGGCTATTAAAATAAGCGTAGAATAAAAACTAAAAAAATAAATAAAATCACTGCCTATGGTAGTGTCTGAATGGGTGACAACAGATTTACGCCTCCTGTTAGTATACATATTAGGTCTCTACATAGATACTGTGTTTAAGTTCTTCGATTATTGTGTTTTGCATGCTTTTCTCCTATATGGAGAGTTGCCTCTTTGTCTCATCTCCCTTTCTCGCTGCAGGCAACAGTGAACCGATCAAAAGGGAATCGGACTGAGATATCCAGAGCAGATCTTATTCAGAAAAGCTCTTATTGCCGGGTTTCAGGTAATTACAGGTCTCATGAAGCTCTTACTAGTTTTGATACACTCATTGTAATTTGTTTCCAATTGATTTTTTTTTAAAACAAGTGCAGGCCGCGACATGGATCTCCTTGAATTATCTGCCTACGGCAATGTCCGGCGTGGGGCAGATTCCGGGGGATGTAGCATTCAGTGATCTATCAACTGGACAAACAAGTAGTTCTAAAATTGACTTTTAGGATGGAGATATTGAAAGCTGTATTCAGTGTGCCATTCCGCAGAATGTTTTTGCTCAATGCTTTGGTAAAAACACTTCATATGTAACTGCACTAATATATAGTGCTTGATTATGGAACTTCTGATATTGCTCAACTACTCCACATCCACTCTCCTTCAGCGTGTCATTACATTTTCTATTTTTCAAGATATGTTGCTTAATTTTTTATTAGGTTTTAGTTTGCAAATGAGTTAAATATATATACTATTTGCAGAAGATGGTTAAATTTAGTTGGATACGTTATTGTAATTATTTCTTTGTTCTGAACATATGACCTCTGGGTCATGACTGATCAATTTACCATTGACAAGCCTCTCCGTTTAATATATTGGGCCTGAAATTTCTTCTCGCTCTTGAATTTTTAATAAGCTCAAGAAGAAATTAGAAATTATATCTTTGTTTCTAAATCATGTGTCTCAGGTTTCGTAAGAAGAATTTTCTTTCAAAAAGTAACATGCACAACTCAAATTTAATAAGTCCTGAATTTTCAAAAGTATACTAATAAGATGAATATTATATAGAATAGGGCAAAGTGCAAAAAAAACCCTAAACTATTACATTTCTGCAACTAACCCCCCTCAACTACAACAAACACCCTTGAACTATTGATTTGTTGCAATTTGCCCCAATTTTGTTACAAAAGACTATCCTACCCTTCTTAGTATATTTATTAATTCTTTAAATAATCCTTCACTTATTATCCTAGTAAAAAAAATTATAGCAAAATAAAAACTTCTTTTTATAAATATATATTCATAAATAATTAACTAATTACTTAAAAATTAAACATTTTTCATTTTTTCATGTTATATATGTAAGTGGGTAATTCCTTAAGAATTTTAAACTTTTTACTTAATTGTTTTATTTAAATAACCTAGAAATATTATTTAAAAAATTAATTTTATAAATTATGTATATTTATGTAAATTTGAATGGAGAATATTCCATCAATTTAGTATCAATTGGTTCATATTCTATGTTAATAAGAAAAATTTATTAAGTAAAATTCAATGAAAAAGGAGAAGTTTGGTCATTTATGAAAAAAATATAAGAAAATGTGACCATTTGCAACAAAATTTAATAGTTCAGGAGGTTTGTTGCATCATTTATAATTAAAGGAGGTTAATTGCTAATTTGATCATAATTATGGGAATTTATTACATTTTACCCTATAGAATACAATGACATGATTTGTAAGTGCTCTCTTTTTCCATTGCGGGCCTTAAGTTGTCGTCTTTGTCTTAGGGGTTTACATGATGAAATTTGATTGAAAAAAAAAAACATATGATAAATTTATTTGATAACTAACACCATAAACAAAACATAGTGGATTCACTAAATTAATAAATAATTCGTATAGTACATAGATAAGTGGGCTTTTTACACTTACCTTCCTTGATGTTTGTCCTTATATCAGGGACCTCCCCTGAGGTATGGAGTTTATCAGAGACCTCCCTTGAAAATAAAACGTTTTATCAAAGACACCCCATGCCGTCAAATAGGATAACGGAGTAAAAAATTTTTACAATTACCTTCCCTAAGGTTTGCCCATATATCAGGGACCTCCTCTCAGACTTTTGAAATATATAAAATTCGAAATATATATATATATAAATTGAAAATAATATATACAATTCGATATATATATAAAATTCGAAAATAAAATATAAAATTTGAAAAATATATAAAATCAAAATATATATATAAAATTCGAAAAAATATATAAATTTTGAAATATATATATTTCGAAAATAATATATAAAATTTGAGAAATATATATAAAATTCAAGAAATATATTATTTTTAATCTTTGAATCCGTGAATCCGATCTGAACCAATCCGGCTCATCACGCTCCGGTTTGGATTGGATCCGTTGGACAAACAGATTGGATTGAATCGATAAATGGTGAATCCGGTATTAGTGGATTGGTCTAATCAGATCCGTGAACACCCCTAATAGTCATAGTTGTGAAAAAATCTGAAATTGTAACGACTAAAACATTTATTTTCCAATCTGAAAATAGAAGTTAAATCAAAATATTCACATTTTTTTATTGATAACCGTGATATCCGGGCCAGCTTACGCGACTAATTCACGGTATCCATGCAAGGCTACTTCCCCACATTTTATATAAAATTTCTCGAATTTTATATATTATTTTTGAATTATATATATATTTTTTGATATAATATATTTTTTTCAAATTTTATATTTTATTTTTCGAATTTTATATATATATTTCGAATTGTATATATTATTTTCAATTTATATATATATATATATATATTTTGAATTTTATATATTTCAAAAATCTGAGGGGATGTCCCTGATATATGGGCAAACTTTAGGGGAGGTAACTGTAAAATGTCCTTGCTCCGTTACCTTATTTGATGGCAGAGGTGATTTGTGATGAAACGTTTTATTTTTAAGAGAGATTTTTGATAAACTTCAAACCTCAGGGATGTCCCTGATATAAGGCGAAACCTCATAAAGGTTACGGTAAAAAGCCCCAGATAAGTTGTATGTGCCACTTCTCTAAATGTGGGGCTTTCAACTGCAACTTTAATTACCTATTTATTAATGGAATAAACAAAACAATAATGGATGCATTAAAAATAAAATCTATTTGTATGAGGCCCCTTTTTCCCCTTTAATTGTCTTATGGTTAAGTGCACTGAACTTGATATTTTTTTCCTTATTTATTTTTGCTTTTATCGTTTTACCCGAATCACCTTAGAAGTTAATAAACATTACTGACACGTTTGGTACGATTGAATGAAATGGAATGAAAGTGAGAATGAGAATGGAATGAAATAATCATTCTCATTATATTGTTTGGTTGTAAATATGAAGCACATTAGGAATATAATGAACTTGAATTTTTTTTTCAAAAATACCCTTCTTAGTATTAAATATAAAATTAAATTAAATAAAAAAAATTTTAAAATTTTTTACAAAAAAAATGGTAAAACGTAACCGAAATAATAATGACGAACAATAAATGTGGCGGCGAAATGGCGGTGGCTTATTTTTTTGAATTGTGAGAGGGTTATTTAAGTAATTTTATATTTTAAAAATATTCCTAAAGGAATGGAATGACCATTCCATAGCTTTAGTAATGGAATGAAAATCCATTCCCAAGAATGAAATTTCATTCCTTGAGAATGGTCATTCTCATTCATTATGTTGTACCAAACTAAGGAATGAAATGAATGAGCATTCAATTCCATTTCATTCCAATGTACCAAACATGCACTACATTCTTTCTATTTCAGCATATTCTTTTGTAACATTAATAAGGAAATATTATTATTCCTACTTTGACGCTACATGACACACGTAAATATGCAAATTTAAATAAAATTTAACCACGTAAAAAAACAAAAAAATTCAACAAAAAGTTGTTCATATTATAGTGTTTGGGATTTGGGCCATCTCTGTCAGGCCCAAGCCCACAAAAGTCCAATTACAATTTACAACGCCAGCGTTTGAAGAGATCTATGAAGCACGAACATAAACATGAAACACGAACACGACACGAAAATTTTATAAAAAATAGAATACGACACGCCTTTGATACGTTTATAGATATCATTTATATATATATTATATTGCACAAATATTTTATTTATCACTTAAACAATACAAACCAAATAAATTTATAGACAAAAAGAAATAAATAGGTTAAATGAAATGTCTGACATGTTCAAGATTTTTCATTTTAGTATCATCCAAGTAATCAAATGCATCTCTCCCAACATCAGACATCATAGTCTCTCTCTCGTTATATTGTAGAATTTTTTTTGATTGAAGACATATATTGGAATGTAAAATTACCAAATCTTCGGCTCTTTGTGATATTATGTTGTTCTTGTTCAAATAGTGAGTAAATGAATAGGTGCTTCAATTATCTCACAAGATGAGGAAGAATAAAGATGTTCAAGTATCTTCAAAATCAAAAATTGGATTAGGGATGTTAAAGTTTTATAAATGATTTACCAAATTACCGGCTTTATAAGTCATTTATCTTTCATGAAATCAACCGACCTACCACGTGTCCACAGTGTGTCCAATATAAAAAAAAATCCATGACACATTTTTGGCGTGTCGAACACGTATTTTTAACGTGTCCAGTATGGACAAGAGTACGACGACCCTGAACGAAATATTCGTGCTTCATAATAAGGGACTACTTGTTGGAATCAAGACGAATGGTCCAGATCCAAACATTTTGTTAGCCATTGATCATAGCCGTTCGCACAGTCATCAAAATCAACGGCTGAGATCTAATCTCAAGAATCAGAATATTTCCAAAAAGAATCGGTGGCTTTTGAAAGAGAGAGAGAGCACCCCTTTGACCTCATTTCACATCCACCAACACCAGTGTTAGATTTCTTCGAGGCCAAACGGCGGATAAACAAAAGAAAATCCCACCCTTTTAGTCCTTTCTTTCCCAGTTAATTTTCTCAGACCTAAGCTCTCTTTCTCTCTCTCTCTCATTTTCTTTTCTTCCAAACCGTTCGTTTCGTTCTCTCTGTGCTGCAATTTGAGGTCAGACTCGGATAATTTCTCAAACGGTAATGATTCCGATCAAATCTCTTTGATTCGTAGCTTCTGATTCTAGAAATTTTATGTTTCAGGTATAGATATATATAGATTTGTATATGTTTAAGACTTGTTTAGGTAATTTGATTATGTGTTTCCTCATTTCCTTGAGTTCGATTTGTGTGTTTGTGGTTGCTTATATTGATTCTCGACTCTTTTTCGTTTTCAGTAGTTAATCTTCAATTCTCTGAGTATGTATGTGGATTTTTCTGGTGAATTTCAAGATTCACAGCTGGTTTTTGTAAATATAATATGATCCATGAATTGGATGTTGATTCTTAGTTTCTCAAAATATTTATTGTAATTATGAGTAACTCTATTTTGATCTAGTCATAATGTCATGCAGTTTCATTCATTGTACAGGTGAATCTAAGTAGGATTAATACAATTTGTAAATTGCGTTTGGATCTTGAAACCTATAATTTTGCAATTTTCTGAAATTCTTGTTATGTGGTTGAAGCAAGCTACCTTACCCGTTTATGGTAGTAGTGCCAAGTAACAGATTATTAGTTCTTCCTTCAATTAGGATGCTCACATTTATTATTTTTTAGTTTTTCTGATTTAAGTTTGTTAATGATTTTTAGGGTTATAATTATTCTTAAAAACCTTTGTTTTCGTGATGATTTATCTAATCATTGTAATTATCTGGGAAATATAGATCCATTATCAAATTTCAACTATCCTTGTGATTACAAGCCTTTTTTTTTTGTTGGGGTGAAATAAATCTATAGTTGTAGGGGTTGAGTTAAAATGATTGACATGGTATTGGTTTTTCGTTCATAACTTCTTAATCTATCATTCTTCTTTTGTTTTTGGTTTTCCTTTTCACGGTCCTTTTTCTGGTTTGCTGCCTTTTAATGTATGTGAAGGTGAATTCTGGTGTTTTATCCACATGGCTACTACAAAGAAATTGTGATTACTATGTTTGTCGCCCTAAAGACTTTAGCATGTCCAATCTAATAGATATTGATGGTTCCAGAAGATAATTCATCTGTCCAACTCTGTCTAATGGCCAAGATTTATACTGATAATCTCATTGTTTGTGATAAACTTTGTACTGGTTGGCATCTTCAGTCGGGAGCTGAAAACTTTTTGGCTTCTGAGACAACGAGCTTCTGACCCGATGCCTACATTTTGGTCAAGTTTTAGTTGTACCTGCTGGATGTTGGATTTTGATACTCTGATATGAACTTTTACTTCATAATTTCCTATTGTAGTGCTGTATCGTAAGATGAAAACGAAGATATGTTTGGTTGATTTGTAACATTCGATGCACCTACCTTAATTATTCATCAATTTCATTGCCTGAAACCTGATGTTTTGGTTTCAATTTGACTTCGCCAACCATATTGGTCTATGGCTGTCTATGCGAGATAATCATGCCACCCTTGGATACTTATGGAACGGTTGAATTTGTGGCTGGAAACAATCTATATTGTCATGCAATCAGGCATAGATTTGTGAACATTTGGTGCCACCTAAGGACATTAGGTGCTTGACATGTTCTTGACCGTAGAATTACTACCACATTCATATTCTCAGTATTTTTTGTGATTTGGATGGTTTGTAGTCGTAGATTTCTTAAGTATATGCTGAAGCTCATATTGGGAATTATGATTTGATTTCAGCTTCTATGTAGAAAAGTAAATTCGTAAAGAAAAAAATGCATATATTTATCAAGCTTAATTATTAAGTAAATCCTGCTGACTACTGTGAATCTGTTTGCATGTTTTATATGCTTTCTATATGGCCATTGTTGTTTTCGGGCTTAAAAATATCAATTAAACTGAATTTTATATTGCACGTCGATCAATTTGTTCAATATTTGATGCTTATTTCTGCTCATATGGTCGACAGAGGCCTCAATATCCGCGTCACTAATCAACAAAAGACTCAAAATCTCTGATTGTTGTTTCAGGTGAGAGATGGCAGCAGCATCGGCATCTGCAACATCGGCAACTGTCTTTTCAATTGGATCAGCTACCTCCTTTGGCTCCAAAGGAAACCTGCTTCCACAATCAAAGGCCTCTGGTGTAAGATTCAACTCCAGGAACTGTTTGAAGAGTTTCAGTGGCCTTAAAGCAGCGACATCTGTAAGCTGTGAATCAGAATCAAGCTTCTTTGGGAATGAAAGTACTGCAGCACTTCGAGGCTCCTTTGTGCCAAAATCCCAAACGGAAAACCAGAGGTCATGGACTTCCCTTCAGCCTCAGGCATCTTACAAAGTGGCAGTTCTTGGCGCCGCTGGGGGTATTGGTCAGCCACTAGCGCTTCTGATCAAAATGTCCCCCTTAGTTTCATCGCTGCACCTGTATGATATAGCAAATGTCAAGGGAGTTGCTGCTGATCTCAGTCACTGCAATACTCCTTCTGAAGTTAAGGACTTCACTGGAGCTTCTGAGTTGGCAGATTCTTTGAAAGGCGTTGATGTGGTTGTCATACCGGCGGGAGTTCCAAGGAAGCCGGGTATGACCCGTGATGATCTCTTCAACATCAATGCCAACATTGTAAAAACCTTGGTTGAGGCCGTTGCGGATAACTGCCCTGATGCCTTCATTCACATTATTAGCAATCCAGTAAACTCTACCGTGCCAATTGCAGCAGAAGTATTGAAGCAAAAGGGTGTGTACAATCCAAAGAAGCTCTTCGGTGTCACCACTCTTGATGTTGTGAGGGCAAACACCTTTGTTGCCCAGAAGAAAAACTTGAAGCTCATTGATGTTGATGTCCCAGTTATTGGTGGACATGCCGGAATAACTATTCTACCCCTGCTGTCAAAGACGAAACCCTCTGTTAGTTTCACTGATGAAGAAATACAAGAGCTGACAGTGAGGATCCAAAATGCTGGAACAGAAGTCGTGGAAGCCAAGGCTGGTGCAGGGTCCGCTACACTGTCAATGGCATATGCAGCGGCAAGATTTGTCGAGTCTTCTTTACGTGCTTTGGATGGAGACGGCGATGTTTACGAGTGCACTTTCATCCAATCAGAGCTGACTGATCTTCCGTTCTTCGCATCAAGAGTTAAGCTTGGGAAGCAAGGAGTCGAGGCTGTGATTTCATCCGACCTCCAAGGATTGACGGAGTATGAGGAAAAGGCTCTGGCGGCACTCAAGCCAGAACTGAAAGCCAGCATTGAGAAAGGGATAGGGTTTGCGCAGAAGCAAACAGTGAACGCGTAGAGTTAAAAGCACCCGGAGAAAAGGAATGGCGTTGCGGATTCATGATTGCATCAGCATTTTCATTTTTGTAGTCTAGACTTTCTGCATTTCCTTGTTCCTTTGTGTTGCAGTGGATTTTGATATATGATGGAGAAAAGAAGAGTGCGTATAGAGTTCCGTTCTCATCTGCAGTTTGTTATACTTTTAGTAGTTCTGAAATAACATTGCTGGTGCAGCCTAGCAGAGTAGATGTGAAAAAGTCTTTTCGGAATAGAATAGGCTGAATGATCCCCATCTATGTATATGTGGGATGGAAGAGAATGAATGTTCTAAACATTAGCGTTTGATTTCAATGAACTTTCTCTTTTATTTCTAAGAAATGTCTTTCATTGGCTTTGGAGGATGAGTGATATTATTACCTTTCTATATATAGCTGATATGCTTGCTGTTTCTCATTGATGCTTGTTTGAGAGACCACACTTGTATCTTTCAATTGGGTAAAAATTGCTTGGCAAACAACCAAAATATATTAAAAGTGTATCAATATTCATTTCATACTTTTTGCAGTTCTTATTATATCTTCTGATCTGACATAGTTCTGTATTCGACTTGTATTCCTTTTCCTTCCTGCTCTATATTCAAGTTCCACATGACATATAAGTTCTAACAGGATCGAAATTGATGGTAGACTGGTAGTTGTCACCGGGTCAAATTTCACAATGAATTTTTCCAAAACAGGCTATCAGTATAAACTACTACAGCTACTTATACAGAATCAGGCAGCATGCGTGACGCATATTCCATTTTTTTTTTCTTAATATATATAAAGTATAATCTGAATCTCAAAAAATTAAATAGTATATATGTTGTTAGGGCTACAAACGAATCAAACATTTGACAAGTAGCTCGAGCTCGGCTTGATAAAAATTCGGCTCGCGTTTGTTTATTTAAGTAAACCAAGTTCAAGCCATTTTTTCAAACTCATTTCATAAATGAATCAAGCTCAAACAACTACGAGCTCAGCTCGAAAATGTTCGCGAATAAAGCTCGTGAAAATTTTCATGAACGAGCGCAAACAAGGCTCGTTAAAAACTCGTGAATATTTTCATGAACATGCTCGTGAACAAGGCTCGTTAAAAATTTCCCAACTTAAATATAATATGGGCTCATTATATTTTGTAGGGTAAATACCACTGACACCCCCTCAAAGATACCATAATCCTACACAGACCCCCTCGATATTCACTATTCCCACTCGGACCCCCTGCCGTCAAATTTATTAACGTTTTTGTAAGAAATTACCAAAATATCCTTCTTCCTCTTCCCCTTCCTCTTCATCTCTCCTTCTTCCTCCTTTCCTTCTTCCTTTTCTTCCTCTTCCCCTCTCATCTCTCTCAATATAGCATCGTATATACATATATATAGCAGCTATATATATACGGGTATATAACAGCTATATATATATACGGGTATATATATGTATATATGGATATGTAATATGGGTATATATAACAACATATATATATATATATACGGGTATATAGCTGCTATATATAACAGCTATATATATATACACGGGTATATATACGGGTATATGGGTATATATAGCAGCATATATATATGTATATATATGGGTATGCAATATATACATTCCCCATCTTCAATCTCTCTCCCAATTTCCCACTTCCAATCTCTCTCTCTATATAAATTAGGGTTAGGGTTTTGAGATGCCCAAATTGAAGAAGAAGAAGTATATGCAGGTCATTTTATATCATTTTGAGAACAAAATAGACAATTCACAGGGTGGTTAACGACACGGTTTAATGGCGGGGAGACGGAGGGGCTCTTTATGGGACAAAATTCAATTTTGAGGGGGTCCGAGTGGGAATAGTGAATATCGAGGGGGTCTGTGTGAGATTAGGGTATCTTTGAGGGGGTGTCAGTGATATTTACCCTATTTTGTATTATATAATACATAATTCTTACCTATCTAAAAACAAAATTATTATATAAGTTAGGCCCATATTGGATTAAGCTCAATTGTACTTAAGTATTAGTAAACCTTATTTCATTTATTCTCCTTTATAATCCATGGTGTGTGTATATATATATATATAAGGGTTTTTTTTACTTAAGTCTTATAGTTTTGGGGGTAATTTGACATTGGTCCCTTTTTAAAAACTTATTTGACATTGGTCCCTTTTTTAAAACTTAATTTTGGTAAATTACACTTTCACACTCACTTATTTCGTTAATTACACTTTCACTCCCTCAACCAAATTTTAAAATATAAAATGACTAAATTACCCCTAAATGTGTGTGATGACATATTTGCCCATCTATAAAGATGTGAAAAGACCAACCTACCCTTTTTTATACGTATTTCAAAAAAAAAATCGAAAAATTTATATATTTTTCTGGAAATATATATTTACCGAGTACTTGGTAAAGTGCGAACTTGTGGCCGTTTGCGCAAAAGTGGTAAAAACCACTAGAGGGTTTTCGCGAACTTGCGCACATTTGCGTACGAAAAGATTCACCGAGTACTCGGTAGAACAACCATCGAGTACTCGGTAAGTGGCTACGCTGAATTATTTTCGGGAAGGTTTATTTTGTTATGTAATTGATTCCTAACCACTTTGGGACGTGATTAGAAGCTATTATCAGTATATTTGACTATCATTGACATATTTATTTATATTTGAAAGATTTAAATGGTGGAAATACGAATCCTAATTGGAAAATGATTATTACCATTAATTGAAGACTCTTCTCTATATATATGAGTTAAACCTAAGAGAAGGGTGTAACTTTTGAGAGATCTCTACAATTCTTGTACAGATTCATATTCTTCTATAGAGATATTTAGAGAGAGAAAATTATTGAGTGATTATATATTTTCTATTTATCTCTTGGTTTGGGGTTTTTCAATTGTGCTTATACACCAAAGATCGTTATGCACAATTGGATGATCTAGTTGCTGAAAAATCATCACACCACCTTGATCGAAGCAGGAGGCTTTATAGTTCTTTGATTCGTTGAGAAGCGGAACCATAAAAGTACGGAGATCGAAGTGAGAGTTTCGTGGAGCACGAGTGATTCAAGACTATTAGACGTCGAGTGGAAAATGCAGATCAGAGTGATTTGTAAGTCTAAAACTTCATAGAGTCTTGTACTTCTTGATTCATAGTGCCTCGATACCCGAGCGTATCCGTGATTTTCTATTTGGAGTCTTTCCAAGGTTTTTCCATGTAAAAATATTGGTGTCGTCTCTGATTTATTTTCTACACTTATATTTATTATTGCGTGGTTTATATTGTGATAGAATTGAATTAAAATTGATTATTCCGCAATCAAATTTTTAATTTGTCAATTAATTCATAAAAAGCCTATTCACTCCTCCTCTAGGCTTATTTCACCGTCTTCTAAGTAATTTCAAGCATAACAAAATTTAGAACTTAAAATAACAAGTTTTATTATTTATATCAAAGTAATTACAATATCATATTAAATATTTCAAGTATAAAAAAATTATATAAAAAAATTATATTATATTTTTATTTGAGGAGATATTTACTCTATTACAATTTAAGTTGAATGGTTAATTTATACTATAAATAATAGAGAAAATTATTCATATAATTAAAGAATCACAAATTGGGTATGAAGGGTAAAAAAAAGTCTTTTACAATAAAATTGGGGCTAAATGCATATAGTTTAATGGAGTTATTATTAGTTCGGGGGGTTGATGTAGAAAGGGCAATAGTTTGGGGGTTTTAATGCACTTTACCCAAAATTTTATTACATAGATAAAAAAATCAAATTTCCCCCCTATAAAATTATAAATATATAAATAAAAAAAAATTAAAAAAAATTGTATTGTCCCACCTTGGTTTAAAGTTGCTCCCTTCCCATAATTTTATGAATCTGACCTGTGAGCCCCTCTCCCTCCCTGTCAAGAGGTATTTGTAAAGAAAATATGCTTATGTAAAAGAAATAGACATATTTTACCGGAATAAAAAAAAAGGAAAGAAAAGGAAATAGGCATATGTAGATATGTACATAAGTAAGTATTTGTAAATACATGTATTGATACATATTCAAGCTCATGTTATTGTGAGATTAGAAGTTAAGAACTATTTTGAACATTGTTCAATTTAATTAATTTGTTGATTGTCACAAGATAAATTAAAAAAATAAAATTTAAATTATCAAACGAGCCGAGTCCAAAATTTCTAGAGCCCGAGCTCGAGCCCAATTTTTGGAGCTACCCCCGAGCAACTTAATACTTGTAAGAATATTTATAGTATTATTTGTGTTTGACATGTTTTAGACAATAACTATGTTAAGTGAATTGTTATGTTAAGAGAATTGTGAAATTGAGAAGGTTCAATAGACATTATCAAGCTTCATCAAATTCAAATCAAGTCTAAAGAAGTGAAGAATACAAGAGAATTGAAGAGGAAATAAGGTTGAGTAAAAAGTGTTTCCAGAAGGGCAAAAACGGCATTTTCCAAAGCCGTCACCTAAATCAAAAAGTCTTGTGGAATCAAGACGGTCATTTTGGCACAGTTGTGAAGAAAAATGGTTTTCATGAAGAGTTTACGCTCAAGATTATGCCTACAGAAGCAAAAAAATGGTCAGAAAGTGAGTTTCTACGCTAAGGACATACGCCTAAGGCATAGGTGCGGCAGGAAATTTATTTTATACTGCAATGTCTATTCTGCCCTGTTTTAATTCCATGATGCGTCTACGACTCTCACACCTCGAAGTACGTGAAAAACACATTATATTCATCATAATATAGGGTTTAACTTGGTTTGGTGTGAAATTACGAAAAAGGGGAAGATTAAGGTTTCTTCTAAACATTGTCTATAAATATCAATGTCTTCTACAGATGTGAGAGAACTTTGGAGCCCTAGAGTTTTTGAGAGATCTCTGCAAGTTTTCTACAGATTTATATTCATCTATAGAGATAGAAAAAAAGAAAAAGAAAATATCATTGAGTGATTCTAGTTCTCTCTTGTGTTAGATTTTATTCAATTGTGCTTTTACATCGACGATCTTATGCACTATTGAATGACCTAGATTCTGAAAAATCTACACACCGCTAATTGCAACGTGGTTGCTTAGATCCGTTCGAGAAACGGAGCCATCTAAGTGTGGAGATCGAAGCAGGATGCTTCGTGGTTCATTGATCTGTTGAGAAGCGGAGCCGTCAGAGTACGAAGCAGAGTGAGAGCTTCGTGGAGTGCGAGTGATTCAAGTTCGTCAGACGTCGAGCGGAGAAAGAAATATCTGAAGGGATTTGTAAGTCTAAAACTTCATAGAGTCTGTGTAATCCTTGATTCATAGTGCATCGATACCCGAGCGTATCCATGATTTTTACTCGGAGTGTTTTCAAGGTTTTCACGTAAAAATATCGTGTGTCTCTATTGTTTTATTTTTTACACTTAGATTATTTTTTACATGATTTATCTTGATAGAGAATTGTGTTGACCCAAGGTTTTCCACCATGGGTAAACATGACATTTTGATGATAACAAACCATTAAATGTGGTGAATTTAATGTCTACTTGAGTTATGCTTAATAGGTTGTTGGTTCAAGATAAACTCAAGAGAGCTAGTGGATTCATGAAAAGATCAAACAAATGTGCTTAGAGCTCAAAAGACATTGAAGACAAGGATGAAGACATCAACCCAAAGCTTAAAGAAATTGAAGATCAAAGAATTGGGTAAAGTAGGCTTGGGTGAGTGCTAGACTTAATGTAAAGTTATTTTTGAAATAACTTATTTGAATGTTCAACTCTTGGCCACATAGGTTATAGGACCATGCATATCATTCATAAGTCTTTGCTAAAGTTGAGTTAGTTCAAACTTTCATAAGTTATGAAAGAACTCAACAAATAGGGTGTCCCAGAACCATAAACTCAATTCATATCACTTAAAATTATTTCTAGATGCATGTTAAGGCTTTGAATGTAAATCCTTTTAAGTATGAAAAATCTTTGTCAAATATTGAGAATTTTATCTAAATTGGAAAATTATTTTATGATCTCAACATTGACTTTAGGAATGTCAATGACCTTAATAAGTCTCTAAATACATCCTAGGAGTGTGTCTAAGTCATTTCAGAAAAATCCTAAAAGATTTCACGAAAAAACCGTCAAGTGGGTTAAATGTTCAAAATGAAGCGTCATATTCAAACGACTATATCGCACTAAAAAATGAGTCAAATGGAGCGATTCTAAAGCCTAAAATTAATATCTTGAAGTCCTCTTTCCAAAAAGCTAAAGAACACATCAATCCTATTTACGAAACTCGAGTTATGACCAAAAGAGTAAACTGCATCGAAACTGGATCGAAGCTGAAAATATTTTCAGCAAGCTAAGAATATTTTCTTCTTGCAGCCGATTGCTCATCAAATTGCAGCCGACTGATGTAATTCAAAAGTTGAGTTTCTGAGAAAACTTTTGGCAGCCGACTGATCTTTGTTTGCAGCCGACTGATGGCTTATTGCAATCGATTGATATACCTGTTGCAGCCGAATGATTTAATTCGAAACTCTAAGTTTTGGAGGAAACCTTCTTGCATTCGAGTGATCCAAGTGTGCAGCCGATTGATGGTTCTGGATTTTGAGTTATAATGGCTATTTCTGAACTCCAAAATTACCAAAACACCCCTAAATGACTATATTGGTTTTTTCACTCTATATATATGCCATATATGAGCCAAAAATGGTTTGAGAAGAGGGAGAGAGAAGTATGAGTGAAAATCTACCACTTTGGGCATCATGGTTGAAATTATTATTGGGTAGAAAACTCTCCTATATGAAACACCATGAGCATCATTCATATCATTCTTATGATTCATTCTTCCACACATTAAGTTGAGCTTTTCATTTAAGTATTTCGTTCATAACTCTAAGTATGTGAGGAAGTGAGCTTTGAAATTCCATATCTATCTATTAAGAGATAATGTTGTACCACTCAATGTAAAATTCTTATTCTCTGTGAGTGAAAGACCAAGAGGTTATCTTGGCATGGGATGGGCTTGTTGAAGTTTTGTAAAGGTTTCTCTCAACCTTAAAGAGGGAGGATTATGTGTGTGCTCTCCACCGGCAAAAGTGAGCAATGGTCGACTCTTCACCCACAAGCAAGAGCAAGGAAGGTTGGCTCTCCACCCGTAAGAGTGATCAAGGTTCGCTCTTCACCTGGAAGAAGGAGCATGTAAGGGTTTGCTTTTCACCTGCAAGAAAAGCACGATAGTGGAATCCTTGAGAGATTTTCTCAAGGCATGGATGTAGATCAAAGATTTAGTTGAACCATGTAAAAATCTCGGTGTCCTTGGTTTGCATTTTCTCTAACCCTTATCTTTTTACTTTAAAAACAATTGTCATTTACAATCTTGAGCTTTATATATCAATGTTATGAAATTGCTTGTGTTTGAGTATTAATGAAGAAGTTAGGAAAATGCATAGTTGAAGGAAATTGGATTGTGAACAGATTAGCTTATAGGATAAACCACAATATCATTTGTCTTACTAAATCTTGTTGCACACCAAGTGTTTGATGAAATGTCTCTTCAACAAACCAAAGCTTTAAAACATCTATATGCACACCAAGTGTTTGATAACATACTTATTCAACACAACCTTTTCTTTGAGAATATATATGCACTTTTAATGTTTGATTACTTTGTACAAACTCTACAAAGATAGTTTTCTTGTCAAATAGCACTTTATACATTAAGTCTATATATATAATAAAAATATTTTACATGGTTAGTTGAATAACATATTTACTTGGTGCATGAATTATTTCATATTCTACTTGAATCCACTATATATAAATGTGTAGCTCATTGTTCATGTTTCAATGTATGAATTGAGGTAAGCACTTAGGAAATCATTCTATTCACTAGGTGTTTGACAAGAGCCTAATGAAGTGTAATTTTGATAAAATAAAATCAAACCGAAAAAGTCTCAAAGTTTGTCATTGACCCTATTCACCCCCCTTTAGGTGTCAATATGTGGCCAACAAATTGGATTAAAATTGACTTTTCTGCAATTATTATTAATTTGTTAATAAATCCACAAAAATCCTATTCACCCCCTCTAGTTTATTTTCATTGACCGTTTAGGTAATTTCAATTGGTATCAGAGCGTGGTTGCCCCATTTTTTGGTTAACGACCTAGGGTTAGATTCTGAACTTAGATGATGGACGTACCTCGAGAAGGAGGTTCCATATCTAGGTCCCCTTTGTTTGATGGCTCTAATTACATGTATTGGAAAACAAGAATGAGAGCATTTTTTAAATCGCTAGATGAGATAGCTTGGCTTGCCATAGAGGTAGGATACTCACCTCCTACTGTGAAAGATGTTGTTACTAATGAATCTAGGGTAAAACTGTCAAGTGAGTGGATTACTGCTGAGACAAACAGTGCTAGTTGGAATTCAAAAGCTTTGAATATATTGTATAATGTTCTGACTGCTAGTGAGTTTAAGAGAATTGCCACATGTGAAATTTTCAAAGAAGCTTGGGATATTTTCCAAGTAACTCATGAAGGAATTTCAAAAGTTAAGCAATCAAAACTCCAAATTCTAAATTCATAATTTGAACAACTTAGGATGGAGGATGAAGTTTTTGGTGATTTTGAGATTAGATTAACTGACATAGTAACTAGTTGTCACAATTTAGGAGAGCCGATTCCAGAGACTACCATAGTGAAAAAAATTCTTAGGTCTTTGCCTGAAGGTTTACGGTCTAAGGTTACTGTTATATCTAAAATCATGAGTTTTAAAGAAATTAAACTTGAAAAATTGGCAGGAAATCTAAAATCTTATGAGATGGAGATGTGTGTTCAATCCTCTAAGAAGTCAAGTGGCATAAAAGAGAAAATCATAGCTTTTAAAACCACTAGGGAGGATCCTAGTGAGTTTGGTGAGTAAGGTGGGAGTAGACCAATACAGATTGACATGATCATGAAGTAGTTTCATAAATTTTTAAAATCTTCTTGTGGTCAAGAATTGATTAAAGGACAAAAATTTGGAGATAAATCACATGATTTCAAAAATAAAAAGGTCCAAAATCGGAATGACAATATTGATTCTAAAAAGAAGAAACCTCAATGTTTTGAGTGTCAAGGGTTTGGTCACATAGCTGCTGAGTGCACCAATAAGAAGAAAATGATAAAAGGTCTAGCTGTTACTTGGAGTGATGTATTAGATGATGGAACAACTAGTGATTCTGCTGAGTCTGACGTGGCTGATAAGTCTGAGAATTTCACCATGTTTGCTGCTCAAAGTAAAGAGGTCGGTGAAATTGATACAAGTTAGGCAATGTCTGAAGATGATGATTCTGAGGATAATAAAGATCGTGGGGACTCGTATGAAGATGCATACAACAGAATTTATGAAAATTCTATTCATATGAGCAAAGTCTTCTCAAAATATATAGCTCAGTTAAAAAATATTGATAAGGAGAGACAATCCTTAAGAGAAGAGTTGACTAAGTCTGAACAAGAAAGGACTCAAGCTTTGAAGAGTGTAGATGGTCTTAATGAGGAATTAAACATTCTAAGATTGGAATTGAGTGAGAAATCTACAAAGATTGAAGGTTTGGAAAAGGATTTAAAGGATACTAACTCAACTATTCATAGATGGTCTAGTGGAACTCTTAAGCTTGATCACATATTGAGTGTAGGAAAATATGCAGGAAATATAAAGGGGTTGGGGTTCAAAGGAATGAGTGATTCTAACAGTGTTTCCAAACAACATTTGTTAAGACTATCCAAGTAGCATTTAGTTCTTCTCAAGGTAAGTCTGATAGGAATCTTAATGCTCAATCTTATGTCAGAAAACCTGTTGAGAGTAAGCCTCCCTTTTATCTCTAGATTCCATAATGGTTCGATCAATGGTTTCCAAAGGTTTATCCCAGTTTTTCATCACTGTGGAGTGAAAGGTCAATTCGACCAGTGTGTTCAAAGTTAAGAGGAGAAACATTGAAATCAGAGTGGAAGTGTAAAGAGGTTGTCTAGGGTGGCAAATAGAGCACCAAAAATTAAACAAGTGTTGGTTAGGAAAGATGAGCTACATTGTTTGGTTGCTCATACTACATGTAGAGCGCGTGAATCTAATTCTGAGAAAGCTCTTGAGTATATATCTACAGATTCTCAGTCGACAGACATCTCTACAAAGCCATTAGATTTTCAAAAGCATGTGCATCTTAGAAAATCTAGTGGCATGTTATCATTAGGATATATATCTTTATATGTATCATTCTAGGAATATCTTGCATTATCTTTTATCCTATAATTGATACATTATCATGCATTTTTTATTTTTTTATTTGTATGTTTATTTTTTTTATGCATGCATCATGTTTTGATACTATTAGGATTATTCATGCATGCATCATTATGACAAAAATTGCCATAAAAATTATAAAACAAAATTTCTTAGCATGTTAAGTTTGGTTAAGAGTACAACTGGTTGTCATATTTCATTATATTCTCATATTTATTTTTCTTATTATGCTTATGAGAATTGAAGTTGCTAGTCTAACCTGAGGTTATGAGTTATTCACTTCACATGTTTAAGTATTATTTTTAGAACTCATCAACTTTGGGTGTTTGTTGTACTTCGGAGATGACAGTAATACTTGTTGAAACTTTTAGTCTTTCTCATCTAATCCGAAGTGATATTTAAGTTCATAAGCTATTCTAGAATGATCTATGCTTTGAAATACCTTTTGCATGCTTATGA
This sequence comes from Cornus suecica, assembly GCA_963922005.1. Taxonomy (NCBI): domain Eukaryota; kingdom Viridiplantae; phylum Streptophyta; class Magnoliopsida; order Cornales; family Cornaceae; genus Cornus; species Cornus suecica. The sequence goes on from OY998238.1 coordinate 29,435,162, forward strand.
ATGTTGTGGTGATGTTGAAAAGAGGAAAGAATGAGATGTTTAAAATATAAAAATGCAAAAAGTAATTCTTCGATTTGAGTAACCGGGCCTCTTGCCTCAATAAGCATTAAGTGTTCGTGTCAAAAAGGGAAAAGACTAATGAGCATAAATCCCATGGAAGAAAGTTCGGAGCTTAGAAAGATAAAAAAAGATATTGTAAGGGCCAAAATTCTCGGCCCATCAAAGAGAAGGTCCAAAAGCAAATTACTTAAAAGATAAGCAAGCCTAGGCCCGTTGAAGAGAAACAAAAACCCAGCAAGGAGGGCCCGTAAGTGGTCCAAATCTAAGCCCAAAAGCGATCAAGCCCATAAGTTATCACAGCTTGGGGCTAAAGTCAAGAATTTGGTTTGATAAGGAATGCATTTTGTATAAGGAAATAAAATCCCGAAAATAAGGGGATTTTAACCTAATCATGATGGGCTGGAGACCCATTCAGTTTGTTTAAATATGGCCTTAGAGCCTCAATAAAAGATATTCTTGAGTGTGCAAAAAACTGCATCTACATTTTGGCGCCGTCTGTGGGAACGAAGGTTATCATCAATCTTTTCTCACCCAAATTCGGTTTTTTCTTCTTTCCGTTCCTCCTTCAAACTTCTCTTTCTAATATCTTTCAAGGTAGTTATGGTGGACACAAGGTCCTCAGCGGCGTTAGCCGAGGCAAACAATGCTCAAGCTGCCTAGATTCAAGCAATTATGGAGAGATTGAGCATAATAGAAAAAAGGAACGAAGAGCTGGAACTTCAAAACGCAGAACTCCGCCAGAGGTAAGGTCAGGCTCCAAACCCTGACAACCCGGAAAACCAAGCCAACACCACCAACAATGAAAGCGTCCTCCTAGATCCACCCTAGAATTATGGGAACCATAATACTGGGAGAGAAGGCACGAGGAGTAGAATAGCTGATGAACAAGAAAAGGTCACTGGCCAGAGGCACAAAGATCCCCTAGAGGCAACTACTGGAAATCATGAAAGCCCAGGCACCCACGATGAAAGATCTGGCGGCCCATGCATCCGTAGACATGATCAGATTGTCATTCATAGATGACATAGATCAGGCTGAGTACCCAAAAAAATTTAGGTTGCCAACCTTCACTCTTTATGATGGGACCAAAGACCCAACATATCACATCTATCAATACCAAACCAAGATGACTGCATAGAAGAAGGATGAGGCCTTGATGTGCAACATATTCCCCACTAGCCTGGCGGAGGCGCATCTTCTATGGTTCAGGAAGCAACCCCCTGGTTCCATTAACAGTTGGAACAAGTTGTGTGAACTCTTTATAGCGCAATATTATGGCAATCATAGGCAGAAGAAGATCATCTCCAGCCTATTCACTATGACTCAGGAGAAGGACGAGAGTTTCCAGAGTTTCTTGCCTAGATTCACCAGAGAGATGTCTTCCATAGACCAGTGCGACCAACTTTCGGCAGTAGAAGCATGCAAGATGACCCTGATCCCAGGTATTAAATTCCACGCCTCTCTGGTGAAAAGACCCCCGAATAATATAGGGGAGTTAAATTCCAGAGCCCAAGGTTACCTCCGGATTGAGGAAGAAGAGACAGATAGATGCAAAATAGCCGTCATGGTTACTGTCAAGTCTAGAACCAAGGATCGTATCAAGGAATAAAATCTAACCCGTCAGGATCCAAGCCCTTCATCAAGTAAGCCCACCAATAAGAAATAGAAAGTGGAGGATAGGGGGACTCCTCTTAAAGTAAGCCTGGGAAAGCTTTTCCTAGAAAAGAAGAATAAGGGGATTTTTATACCCCCTTTTGCCCATAAGACAACCTATGGACTAGAGAGATATGACAAAACATTAAGCTTTCCATAGTGAGTACGTCCACCACACTAACGATTACAGGAATCTACACAGACAGGTAGAAGTGATGATTGCGAAAGGATAATTGTCCGAGTACATGGCAAAAGACCAGACATGGGCCGAACATCAGCAAAAAGCCCCTCAGAACAATACACCCACAGGACAACCGGTACAGTTGATCCATATGGTCCACGGAGGTGAAACACTCGAGGAGTCCGAGGGGGTTAGGAGATCCCAGATGCGTCAGGCCCATAAACTCAAGATGATTGGTAAGATTTGCCAGACCTCCAATAGAAAGGAGGAACCACAAATCAGCTTTTCTGAAAATGACCTCAAGAATATGTAGATGCCACATGAAGATCCTCTGATCATATCACTCATGGTCTCCGACTGTTTAGTTAAAAGGGTCATAGTGGACCCTGGAAGTAGCATAAATATCATGACCAAATAGGCCTTCGACAAACTTGAGGTGGACATCAACCACATGCAACCAACTAGAGTCCCCCTCGCCAAGTTTGATGGGTGGATGGTGGAGCCAATCGGAGTCATCTAGCTTCTCGTGTCAGCTACCAGAAGGACCCTCAGGGAAAATTTTGTCGTGGTCGACGTAAAACCATCATACAACCTCCTTATGAGCAGAGGCTGAATTCACAGGATGCAGGGCGTACCATCGACCCTCTATCAAGTGATGAGGTGTATGGATCCCAACGGGGTGGACATGATCGATATCCCAGGGGATCAGGTAGTAGCAAATGAGTGTTATACAATATCAATGAAGAACCTCAACACTTGGACTAAGTCCAACGAGAAAATTAAGGAAAGCTCGAAACAGAGGGAAAAATATCAATTATAGATTGATCCTTTTGAGGAGGGCCGTGAAAGTCAGAATACGACAGAGCCCTTCCAAGAAGTGGATATCAGCTCCACCGGAGACGGATGAACCACATTCATTAGGTCTACCCTAATAACTCCTAAAAAGGTAAACCTGATAAAATTATTGCAAGACAACATAAACATATTTTCCTGGTCACACCTGGATATGCCAGACATAGATCTATCAGTCGCACAACATAACCTGAATATTGATCCTAAGGCCAGACTCGTCAAGCAGAGGTAGAGGCGCTTTGGGGTGGAAAGGAACTAGATCATAACTGACGAGGTCAGAAAGTTGCTAGAAGCCGGATTCATCAGGGAAGTCAAGCATTCCACCCTACTCTCTAATGGGGTCGTTGTCAAGAAAAAGAATGGGAAATGGAGGGTCTGCATCGGCTTCACCAATTTAAACAAGGCATGCCCGAAAGATTGTTTCCCTCTGCCAAAAATTAACCATATGGTGGACACCACAACAGGATATGAAAGACTCTCACTCCTAGATGCGTACTCCGGGTACAACCAGATACCCATGAATTCATGAGATGAGGAGAAAACATCTTTTATCACAGAAGAAGGTACATTTTGTTATAAAGTAATGCCTTTCGGACTAAAAAATGCAGGTGCTACTTACCAGATACTTGTAAAGAAAACTTATTGCCATTTGATGGGTCACACTGTGGAGGCGTACATTGACGACACAGTGGTTAAAAACAAAAAGAAAAAGGATCACCTCCAACACCTGAGAGACATGTTCTAGGCAGTCAGACTCTATGGAATGTTCCTCAATCCATCAAAGTGTTCATTCAGAGTTTCATCCGGCCAGTTCTTAGGCCATATCGTTAACAGAATAGGGATCGAAGCAAGCCCCGCTCAGGTTAAGGCCTTAATGCACACAGAAGAGCCACAAAACCAGAAAGAAATCCAGACCCTTACTAGAAGGGTGGTTGCGCTAAGAAGTTTTATTTCCAGACTTATAGATAAATGCAGACCATTCTTTCAGGCCATAAAATTAGGAAAAGGCAACAAATGGGGACTAGAACCAAATAGTGCTCTAAATAAATTAAAGGAGTACCTCGTGAGTCCTCCAGTGCTTATTTCTCAAAAGTCGGGGGAGAAACTACACTTATACTTGGCAGTTTCAGCTTCCTTAACAAACGCAATACTGGTCAAAGAAGAAAAAACTTGCCAGATCTCAGTCTTCTACACCAGTAAAACACTCACTGACCCTGAGACAAGGTACAGTACCACGAAATGAGTGATTCTATCATTAGTCAATGCCAAAAGAAAACTCAGGCATTATTTCAAGACATGCCCTATCATTGTCCCAATGACATTCCCTATCAGGGCAATAATGTCCAAACTAGACCTGGCCGGGAGAATCACCAGATGGGCAATTGAGTTGGGGGCTTTCGATATCACTTATATCCCCAGAACCACCATCAAAGGGCAGGCTCTGGCTGATTTTCTCTTAGAATCAGAACTAGAGCTTCAACATCCAGAGTCAGATGAGCCATATCGAAGTTGTTTGTTGACGGATCAGTCGGAGCTGCAGGTGCTGGTTTGAGTTTGGAAGTCATAACGCCAGACGGAACGAAAATACATCAGTCAGTACGACTGGAATTTCCAGTCTCCAATAATGAAGCTGAGTATGAGGCACTACTAGCCGGAATCAGATTATATCAGTCTTCAGGTGAGACACCTTATGATATATAGCGACTCCCAACTATTTGTTAAGAATGTCAATAGGGAATATGAGGCTGGTGAAAAGCTAGAACCGTACAGAGCCTTGGCTCATTCAGAACTCAGTTATTTCGATCAATTCACCCTTCAGTAGATCCCGCGGGAAGAAAATGAAGGTGCGGATAGACTAGCCAACACAGCGTCATCCAACTCACAAGACTTAACCAGTATGGCACCAATAGACTACTTGGACATCCCAAGCACACAACAGCCGAGGAATGTCTGTATAATTCCGTGGGAAGCCAGTTGGATGGATCAAATTATGTCCTATTTAAGAGATGGAACCCTGCCTGAGAGCAAGAAAATTCCGTATGAAGTCCACCAGGTATTCTATGATAAACGGACACTTATACAATAAATCCTTTGGAGGACCATACCTCAGATGCCTTACTTCTTCCGAGGCCAGAACCATTATGAAAGAAATTCATGAAGGAGCATGTGGCAACCACTCGGGTGGAAGGTCACTTGCTCACAAGGTATTGAATCAAGGTTATTTTTGGCCTTAGCTTTCCCAGGATACAGAAGCCTTCGTTAGAAGATGCCACAAGTGCCAGATCCACGGTGACAACATTCACTCCCCACCAGAGCTTCTCAATCCTACGCTCAATCCATACCCTTTTGCACAATGGGGGATTGACATCGTAAGACCATTTCTGAAAGCATTAAGGAATGTGAAACTAGCACTGATTGCTACAGACTACTTCACCAAGTGGGTAGAGGCAAAGTCGTATTCTGTGATCACTCATAGGCATGTGATCAAATTCATTTGGATGCACATCATATGCCGTTTTGGGTCCCCTAGAGCCATAATGATTGATAATGGTCTAAACTTAGACAAGCAATGGACCAAGGCTTTCTGCGAGAAGCACGACATACAACTCAAGACGTCTTCAGTCGGGTACCCGCAGGGAAACAAACAGGCTGAAAGGACAAACAAAACTATTATGAATAATCTCAAAAACAAATTGGAAGACGCCAAGGAACTCTGGCCAGATAAACTACCAAAGGTTTTATGGGCATACATAACTACACCAAGATTCCCTACCGGAGAAACCCTATTTTCCATGACATATGGAGCAGAAGCGGTGATTCCAACAGAAAACGTGGTCCCAGCCATCAGAAGTGAAAATTATTAAGAGAATCAAAACAATTAGAACCTGGTGCAAGCTCTCGACACTCTGGATGAAAAACGTGGTAGGGCAGCCATAAGATTGGCTGAGTATCATCAGAGGATAAGGAGAAGTTATAACCAAAAAATAAAGAGACGTGAATTCCAAGTAGGAGATATGGTCCTCAAGAATAAAATTGGTATCATTGGGAAGCTTCGGGAAAATTGGGAAAGACCTTACACTGTGACAGAAGTCATTGGTAAATGAGCTTATCGGCTCAGAAAATCCAATGGACACATGGAACCAAATTCTCAAAATACCTCCAGATTGAAGATGTACTATCTATAGTTAGATTCAAAATTCTTTAAAGTTAGCAGGGCCAATTCACGCCCACAGTGTTTGTTATTTATTTTCGATTCAATAAATAAAAAGAGGCCGGAGCCTAAGTATTCACATTCTCAAATACTTATTTTTAGCAAACAATTTACAAAGTTTCTCATTCAATAGAGGAATTCATTCCTAAATTATAAAAATGGCAGAGGCATATGCCTGGTTCATTCAATAGAGGAATTTATTCCTAAGTTATAATAATGACAAAGGCATACGCCTGACCCATTTAATAGATGAATTTATTCCTAAGTTATAAAAATGGCAGAGGCATATGCTTGGCCCATTCAATAAAGGAATTTATTCCTAAGTTATAAAAATGGCAGAGGTATACGCAAAACCCATTCAATAAAAGAATTTATTCCTAAGTTATAATAATGGCAAAGGTATACGCCAGGCCCATTCAATAGAGGAATTTATTCCTAAGTTATAAAAATGGCAGAGGGGTATGCCTGGCCCATTCAATAGAGGAATTTATTCCTAAGTTATAAAAATGGCAGAGGCATATGCCTGGCCCATCCAACAGAGGAATTCATTCCTAAGTTATAAAAATGGCGGAGGCATACGCCTGACCCATTCAATAGAGGAATTTATTCCTAAGTTATACAAATGGTAGAGGCATATGCCTGACCCATCCAATAGAGGAATTCATTCCTAAGTTATAAAAATGGCGGATGCATACGTCTGACCCATTCAATAGAGGAATTTATTCCTAAGTTATAAAAATGGCAGAGGCATATATGCCTGGCCTGAATTTATACCTGTATCAAAACAGAGGCACATACTTGAGCCAACTCAAGGAAACTATTTTTCCTTTAGTTAAATCTACTGATATCTTGTATGCCAGAGGCATACACATACTGATGAAACAAGTAATCAGTTAAGACATACAAACTTTGGCAGATTCAGAATAAATTAAAGAAAGGAGATTTTTTCATTAAAGAGAAATATGTAAATTTGCCCAATTGGCAACAAAAGTCCAGAAGACAGATCTGATGAATAAAACTAAAAGGGGAGATTGCTCCTAATAAGGGAGATGATAGTGCCACAAATGAGATACATTACAACTCAAGACGAGAACAAGATACGTATTATAGCCCTATCAACATCCTTTACACTTTAAGAATGAGGATGAGCTAGAGCCTTTGAGCCTTGAGGGACTACAACAAGGAACTTATAGAAGAGCTCCTCGGCTGGGCTTGGGCCTGGAACATCATAGGGAGCCTTTACTCTAAGGTGCACATCCATAGCCTTAGGGTCTGCAGGTTTTCTCTAAACAGGCTCCTTTAAGGCAGTCTTAAAGCCATTTCGCCAGAACTAGCCAGCAACAAAATTATTGAAGACCTCGTAATGCGAATGCATGACCAAACCCCCTTGGCGGCACATCTCCAGCTCAGAGTGAGTAAGGGACAGGCGATACTGAAGGTCTTCAATCTTAGCATTCGCCTTAACCCTACTCTAATTTAAAGCAACATTCTCCTCCTTCAAAGAAGCAATCTCCTTGACCAAGAGGGTCTCCCTCCCATCTGTCAAGTCTATGGTGGCTTTGAGGTGCGTTAATTCACCAGTCTGATGGGCCAGTTCATCAGCATGAGTCTGGCGAGTATAGAACAAAGCCTCCACTATATAAAAGGCCTGTGAAAAAACACAAAACAATGATCAGAGCATTAAAACAGAAATAAATGCTCAATAAAAATAGGGGAAAAGAAGCAAAACATGATAAAAACTAGCACATAGGAAAAACGTACCCTCATCATCATGCCCATTACCCTGTCTGGCAACTTAGGTCCATCAAGGGCTTTGAAGGCATCCAAGTCCTCCCTGCTCCAGAGGGACTTGGCATTCTTAGTCATGACAACCATAGTAGTGGGGAGAGAGGCATCTCCCCCATCCACTCCAGCTTTTCCTTTTAATTTTTGCCTCTTAGAGGACCTCTCCTCAGTAGAAGGACGAGTATGGGAGGGAGTAGGATGAGGCATGGAAAGGACAAGGGACTGGACAACAACAAACCCAGCCATTGCAATAGACCCAGACACTACAACAATCCCAGATGATAGGGCTGTAGTTATGACTCGAGAAAAGGTCCCCTCAGTAGCAGGATTAGGGGTATCCTCTGGATTGGCATCGAAAAGCTTGGTGCGGGTCAAGCAAAGTATGTCTGCAGAGGCTCCTAGTCTGGAAATATCCTGCAAGTTACCAGGAGTCAAAAAGTTAGTACAATCAAGACGCTCAGACCAAAGTTTACTCTTCAAAAGCTTGACCCTTTTGTAAAATTTACTAAAAGAAAACCCTTTGCTACTGACGCCAAAAGACTCATAAATATATTCAGCCATATGGAGGTCACAGTCATGGCAAAGGCAAGAAACTGTGTGCCCATGAAGAAACTTAAAAAGGGCTGAATTTGCCAGGACCCAAAACACTAAGGATAGGAAACGAGGCAGAGTGGGGATAGAACCAGGGACCCTTAATGAGGACCATCATCTCCTTCCATCCCTTTTCATAATCGTTTTTTCCCTCACAAATGTATTTGTCTTTGAAAGGGTAAAACATGAACCTCCGTAAGCAATTGGAGATCTCCAGAACCTGATAGCACAGAAAAAGGTCATCAAATCCAAGATGCAGTCCAAAGTTGTGATTTTCTAGGATTAACATGGAAACAATTCGAAAGAAATTAGGGTTAACTTGCAAAGGGGCTAACCTCAAAGTGAAAAACACAAAGTGGAAAAAGGGATGAAGAGGAAACCTAACCAATTTCACTTGGTTATAGGACAGAAGAAGGTCATGAGGACCAACACCCTCACCCTGGGTAAAATCTAACTCAAGGTTTTAGGCCTCAAACTTCATGCCAAATGGAGGTTTGAGCAATTTTCTAAGGGATTTGATATTTGGGGTTTTGCGAAGATTAGCAGGAAGTTTATCTGGGTTATAAGGGGGGAGTTCCTCAATGTCATCGGCCTTTTCATCTTCCTGAGGGAGCATCAAAAGTTCCTCGGTACGACTTTCTACAGATTATTGGCGAGGCCGAGAAACCAACTCCTCACTAGCAGAATTGACATGAGATTCAAACATTTTGTAGAAGAATAGGAAGCTTTTAAAAGATAAGCACTTACAAAAACAAAAAAATAAACTGCCGAAGAAGATGACCGGAAGCAGCTTTGGCGAAATAAAGTCCAAAAAGAGGCGAGAAATTGCAGAAGGCAAAGTTGCAGAGATTTAAAATCAAAAAGTTTTTGTGATAGAGAAAATCTCAAGTAAAAGATGAAGATAGGTATTTATAGAAAAGAAATGGTATGTCCTACCATCACATTAAATAGGACAGGAGGCGTTGCAACATTTCGAGACGAACAGGGGCATCGATCGAGGGAATCTAGTCCTCGTTTTGGATTTACCAACCACACGAAAGCCGGATCATCATTGCAAAGTAGCCCACGTGCATCTACATATGTATACATATACATATACAAAAAATGCAAAGACATAAAACCTATTATTTGGGTCAGGCCCATGAAGCATTGGGTCAGACCCAAAGGGGCTAGTGTAAGGGCCAAAATTATCGGTCCATCAAAGAGAAAGTCCAAAATAAAATTACTCAAGCAGGCCCAGGCCCATTGAAGAGAAAGCAAGCCCAACAAGAAAGGCCCGTAAGTGGTCCGAATCTAAGCCCCAAAGCGATCAAGCCCATAAGTTATCACAACTTGGGGCTAAAGTCAAGAATTTGGTTTGATAAGGAATGCATTTTGTAGAAGGAAATAAAATCCCGAGAATAAGGGGATTTTAACCTAATCATGATGGGCTGGAGGCCTATTCATTTTGTATAAATACGGCCTTAGAGCCTCAATAAAAGATATTCTTGAGTGTGTGCAAAAAATTGCATCTACAGATATGGTGAAAAGGTTAAAAAGATTAAATTGTGTTCCCTTAATTAGTAATAAGGTCTGAGTTAAGGATTTGACTTCTAGTTTGGGTTTTGGACTGAAGTATCATCACGGTTAGTGAGGAGATTATTATAATTAATACGTATTGTTTTTATCTTAGTTGTTTGCTTGCACCTGAATATTATTAATATATGCAAATACTATGTAAAGCTTATCTTGTGACTGCTTATGACTACAAGGTACGTGTGTTGATTTTCTTCACTATCATGTGTATAATAACTAAGTCAAATATGTGAATATGATGTGTTAATGATTACATCATTGTCTCTACTGCCCTGCTCACATGTTTTTAAGAACAAAAATATATATTTTTAATTAAGCATTTTGTATTCATGCATTAGTTTTAAGTTCATACATTGTAGAGATTTATGTTACTTGAGAATCTGGATATAATCTTATAGAGTACTTTATCTTAGTATTTAGTGTTTGGCTTAGATTATCTCAAGTCTCTTCTGTGATCTTTTCCTATGTTTATATTTTGAGGCATTTTTTTATCTCTCTTATGCTTTGATTGTTATATCTTTGCTTGTCATTTCGGTGACAAAAAATGGGGAAAAGTATTAAGTAAGGGGGAGAGATTGTTTGGTTAAGGGGGAAAGAGTTTTTAGTAATGGGGAGTATATTCTCAGGGGGAGAAGGGGTGTTTTTATACCATAATGATCATTATTCTTGTATGGTTGTTGTGATTTTCATATGATCATTATATTTGTTTATACCTATTTTCCACACCTGTTTTTCATGGTATGTTCAGTGTTGTGGTTGTAGGATTGGAAGAATCGTCATGAGGACAATATGATATTCTATGTCTATGTTTGTTGGTGTGTGTTCATAGGTATATATATTATGTTGTTATTCGTGAGACTTTGTAAAGCATGATTTTGTCTCAGAAATGCCAAAGGGAAGATTGTAAGAATATTTATAATATTATTTGTGTTTGGCATGTTCTAGACAATAACCATGTTAAGTAAATTGTTATGTTGAGAGAATTGTGAAATCGAGAAGGTTCAATAGCCATTATCAAGCTTTATCAAATTCAAATTAAATATAAAGAAGTGAAGAATATAAAAGAATTGAAGAGGAAACAAGGTTGAATAAAAAATGTCTCCAGAAGGGAAAAAATGGCATTTTTTGAAGCCGTCACCTAAAGTAAAAAGTATCGTGGAATCAAGACGGTCATTTTGGCATAATTACGGAGAAAAGTGGTTTTCATGAAGAATCTACGCTCAAGCCTACGCCTACAGAAGCAAAAAGTGGTCATAAAGTGAGTTTTTACGCTCAAGCCTACGCTCGGGACATACGCCTAAGGCGTAGGTGCGGCAGGAAATTTATTTCATGCTGCAATGTCTATTATGCCCTATTTCAATTCCATGATGCGTCTACGACTCTCACACCTTGAAGTACGTGCCAAACACATTATATTCTTCAGAATATAGGGTTTAACTTGATTTGGTGTGAAATTACGAAAAAGGGGAAGATTAGGGTTTCTTCTAAGCATTGTCTATAAATACCAAGGTCTTCTACAAATGTGAGAGAGCTTTGGAACCCTAGAGTTTTTTAGAGATCTCTGCAAGTTTTCTACAGATTTATATTCATCTACAGAGATAGAGAGAGGGAGAAAAAAAATCATTAAGTGATTATATATCTTCTAGTTCTCTCTTATGTTAAGATTTATTCAATTGTATTTCTATATCGACGATCTTATGTACTATTGAATGACCTAGATTCTGAAAAATTTATATACTGCTGATTGCAACGTTGTTGCTTAGATCCATTCGAGAAATGGAGCCATCTGAGTGCGGAGATCAAAGCAGGAGGCTTCGTGGTTCATTGATCCATTTAGAAGTGGAGCCGTCAGAGTACGAAGCAGGGCGAGAGCTTCGTGGAGCGTTCGTGGAGCGCGAGTGATTCAAGTTCGTCAGACGTTGAGCGAAGAAAGATAGATCTGAAGAGATTTGTAAGTCTAAAACTTCATAGAGTCTGTGTAATCCTTGATTCATAGTGCATCGATACCCGAGCTTATCCGTGGTTTTTACTTGGAGTATTTCCAAGGTTTTCCACGTAAAAATATCCTATGTCTCTATTGCTTTATTTTCTGCACTTAGATTATTCTTTACATAATTTATCTTGATAGAGAATTGAATTAAAATTAATTTTTTCGTAATTATTATTAATTTGTCAATAAATTCACAAAAAACATATTCACCCCGCCTAGACTATTTTCATTGATCGCCTATGTAATTTCAATACTCATGCTTAATTGGTTCATTTGCAGTCCTGTAGGTTGATGTGATATTTTCGAGTTTTCCTGCAGCATCCATGTGTCCAGAGGCAAGAAATTAGGCCTCGCCTCAATAACAAAATAACACTTGGTTCTAGTATTTTTCTTTAAAGAAAACAAGTTATATATAGATTCTAAAGAAAACAAGCTATATATAGATGTTGCAACTAGTAATGACAAGTCACAAGTGTATATATTCAAGCTTTTAGAGGAGCAAATGAGTTTTATACAATCATTTTTTTGCCATATATAAAAGTTATGGTGCTCCTTGATAAAATTGAAGTTTTAAGAACTGAATTGTTAAGTATTGAAAGTTTTAATTAATAAAAAAATATAATTTTCAATTTCTTTAAATATTTTCAGCTTTCAAAGTTCAATGATAAGTGATGATTCAGCCACTTAAAATTTTGCCATGTTTTAAGGGATAATTAATATTTTAACAGTTACGTATATTAGATCTCCTTAACAAGAATCAAGATAACTAATCATTAACAATGAAGAGGTGATAACATAGGAAACATCTCCTCTTATGCATATATGTGGGAATCGAGCAGGTACTTTGAATTGGAGGATGAAATATAAGAGGAAGTTAAGAAGATTTGATTGAATGTTGTAGTTAGTACAATCGAGGTCACTTGCCCCATCGCGAAATTTTTTGAATCTATGAGAGATCGATGAAGATGAACCAAAGTGTATAGAATGAGTCAGAAGCATTAAATGCTGATGCATATGCCGAAAGTACCAATTACTCTTGACTTTGGAATCATCCTTCAAATCATGTCTTGTCAAGATTCAGCAATCGATGAGGACTTTATGCCTATAAAAAGGAACTTCATCGATATGTAAGGGACAAACACTTTTCCTATCATCCTATGAACTACTTCTTCAATTAGTCTTGTATTTCCTCCTGTTCAAACCTTGTTCTGATTTCCCTCACAATTGAGATTAGAATTGTTTTCCCCTTATTAGCATTTAATTATAAATTGTTTTGAGCCCTCTTCAACACTTATTTACCACTTAAGTCTGAAAAAATTAAACACTTATTCAGTTAAGTGTGTTTTATAAGAAATTTGAGCATCACTTAAAACATTAAGTGTCACTTAAAATGAGATAAAATTTGAAGTGACAAGGTCACCACTTAACACGTAAGTTTAAAGACTGAAAATTAACAAAAATATTAAAAAATATAATTTTTTTTATGTACCGATTAAAACCTTCAATACTTAATTTTTAGTTTTATCAAACACTTGGTAATGAAAAAGTATTATAAAAAAACACCTTCTAAACATAGAAAAAGCCAGTGCAGAATTGTATCCACCATGAAACAATGTTACACATAAATGCTGGTCGCACTTGAGAGAATTAACCCAACTAAATAAGTTCCTAATATTATACTTAATTATCACATATAACAATAACAACAATTGTCGCCAGATGGTCAAATTTGAAACATTATATTGGTAGAAGAAAAGCTACAGTCAGACAAAAGATACTTCAACTCATCATCATCATCATCATATGTAGTAGCATTAGCAATTGCAGGGGTAGAATTGGTACTAGAAGAAGGTAGTGATGGTGATGGTGAGTCCACCATTCCCAATAGCTTCCTCCTCTTGTAGCTGGCCTTGAAGCAAGCTTGCCTAAGCCTCTTAGTTTTGTCCTCAAGTTGCATATCAGGCAACTCTTCCATCATCTTCCTCTCCTGCTCTAATATTTCTATGGCCTCTCTCATCTTCTCTTCTGAACTCCCATCCCCTTCCTCCTTCCTCAATTCCTGTGTATCTCATTTCTCCAACACATCAATATAGATATATGTATATATATAGTTTTGCTTACATGTACATAATGTACATAACTGTGCTACATACACTCAAACTTTTAAGTAATGACAATACTTGGTCCTCCCATAAATGATGAAGTTCGACATTCTTGCTTATGTGACTCAATAGCATTTGGATCCTGGGCTAAATAATTATAAAAAATAATAATAATAATAAAAAACAAAATGAGATCAATTCTTCGTTTTATGAATTTTCTGTCAAGTTTCCTCTTTTATAAATTATTTAAATACATGTCAAATGCTATTGAATTACATCAGTGAGAAAGGTCGAACTTCATCCTACCAGAAAGTATCAAGTATTATTTAGGAAGTAATTAGATGGAATGCATGACACATATCTATACACAATTTGAATAGCTTAAGTGTGAAACTACCTAAATTGTGAATTGAAGATGCCATTCTAATGCTTTAGTATGTGTACGACTAAAATTGTGACAAAATGTGTTTTTAAGCCATTAAAACACAAAAGGGTACAACTTTAACGCATGCAATGCCCTTAAATATGACTCTAACTTAATTCTCTCTTTTGAACTTTTCAGTTCAAGAAAACGTTATTTCACATAAAAAAAAATTAGTTTTCTTGTCAAGGTCATCACCACTTGTGAAAGAACCAGCATATTGTTCTTTCATATAAATATAAACATATATAGTTGTATATATAGAATTTTATTTTGAAATTAAGGCTACTAGACTACAGTGCCTAAATTTGAGCCCTTGACTATTTTTTTTTCCTGGTAATCGGGGTGATCCGGGCTAGCTTACACGTACATCGACTAATCCCGGGGCCTGAAGTTAACAACCGGGTAAATCTTCAGTGGCTCAGACGGAAACGTAGTTGGGAGGATTTGAACCTAAGACCTTATGGTGATGGACCCAGGAATTCTTCCATCTCACTCACCCATTCGGATTAAAAATTAAAGAAAGAGGGGCATTCCGAGAATCGAACTCCCCCCTTACTATTATCCTTGTGTAATTAAGAAAAACAAGTTAACGAGTCTATGACTTGTTTAAAGTTAATTGACGAAGGGTAGTTGTGAAAAGTGAAATGTTATATTGTAATCTAGATTCAAAGCTAGACAACTATTTTGAGCAGTTAAAGTTAAGAAAGTAAACTATTAATACAGGACGAGGACCGATATAGGTATCTAGACTATAGATATATATGTATTATAACTATATGAATTTATAAATATACATATATAGATATCTAGACCATAGATAGATATATGGAGAGAGCAAAAGAGAAGTAGTACCTCCACATTCTTGATTAGGGTCTGGAGGCTCATCAACTTTCTGTGGGGCCACCTCCTAATGCCCAACTCCCTACAACGTTTCTTCAAGAGGGTCAAGCCAACATTGAGCTCCTTTGCAGCTTGTGTTATGGGCATATAGAAGTATTCAGATATAGTCTTCTTAGACAACATCTTGTAACTACTATTACCCCTAATCTCCTCTCTGCACCTTCTTTCCCTCTTCTTCTCTTCAAGACCACCTAGACCTGGCCCACTCTCTTGGTTATTATGGTACCCCAACAACAATGGCTGATCATTCTCAATCTCATATCCATTGTTCACTCCATTCCAAACTCCCAAACTATCTCCATAACCATACCCTGCAATAATAAGAATTATATAATTAACCACATTATTAATTAGAAAAAATAAAAAATAAAAAAGATAAATTTGTTTATCAGTTATCGGTCATTGATTTGAGATATTGATAAGACAAATAACCAGTTTATTCAATGCATAATGAGTATAAGGTGACCTCAAAGAAATATCTTTTCGTCTTATAAACTTTTAAGGTGTACAAAATTTGGTATTTGATTTAGAGACTTCACGCTGATGTGACAAAAAGTGCTTGTTGGACTATATCGGTTTAAGTCGCTATGCAAAATGTTTTATCTGGGATTGTACCATTACTCCTATCGACTATATAATATTATTAGTGTTTATGCATGTATGTATATATGTGATTATATTTGTAAGTGTGAAGTGTATGTAGGTTTACCTTGAATTATGTTAGAGGTTGGTACAAGATCGAGTGATGAGTACAAAGGATCACTTGGGAAGGTCTCCATCAAAGGCAAGGCATCAAAAGCAGTCTCATGTATTGATGGATCATATGGCCAGTCCAGTGCAGAAAAACCACTACTACTTCAAAATAAGAAAAAAGTTATATATATAACAAAAACAACCAAATAAAAACGAGTTAAATTGAATTGAAAGTTAATAACAGTAGACTGTAGTAAAACCCTAATAAAAATAACCTGAAATCAAGAGGAGATAGTTGTGTTGGAAAGGAGAAGACTTCTTCATCTTCTTCCTTGGCCATTATTTCATTTCTTGACCACTCCTTGAGAGACTCGCTTGCCATGTAGATATAATCTTTGTGTGTGTGTGTGTATATATATATATATATATATATATATAGAGAGAGAGAGAGAGAGAGAGAGATTATTTATGGTTTTTAGTAGTCCACTAATGAGTGAGTTGCAAATTTGCATGGAATGAAGAATAGAAGACTACGGGTCATATATCGAACATTTAATGCATGGGAGATCATGCAGATGAATTAAACGGCTAAAACTTATTCCCCGTACATGTGTATATATATGTACATATATATTGGATGTACATGTATATGTTGGATCATTTAAATAGCCGTCCTAGACCACAGTGACCATCGTTTTGGGGTCTAAATCCTAGAGACATCGTCCTTGAGTGTTAGACCTTTTTATATAGTCGCCCTATTAATATGTAGTTTGATACTTACCCAAAATGAACCTATGAAATATATACAACTGGACCACTAATATATTTGCACAAAAAAAATCCTAGATTATTTTCCATGGTCTTTCAAGTGTCAAATGCACTTCTCTAGTTTAAATATTTGAAGAACAAAATATCAAAATTATTTTTTTTTATTTTTGTAGGACAATCAAGTGAACAATAATACCATTTTTCTTTTCATTGTTCGGATTAACTATTTTATAAAATAGAAAATAAGGCTTTTGTAAGGATTTCGACCCTCCTAGGAGGTATTGTGGGTGTATAGTGTGTGAGTTTCTTATCATTCAAAAAAAAGTAAATAAATAAAAATAAGGCTTTTGTGTAATTTTTTCCTAATGAGTTTTTTTTTTCCCCATTTTTTGCTAGAGTTCTCATTTCTATTTATGAATTATTAATCTGGAAATTGTGAATGTCAATATAAAATTGAAAACTATCTTTGAATTCAGTTAATGAAGAAATTAAGTCCATTGTTCTTATCTGTTGGTAGTGTAAACATGTGCCACTTTAAATCTCTTTTGGCACGAGAACCAGAGATTCCTTTTGAACCAGAATTTCTCATAAAAAATCACCGCACCGCACACAAACACTTCTTCTGTAGTTTCCCAAATCAAGTTTAATTATTACACTTAATATTCCATGATCCATAAATATCAGGATACACATATATATATACACACACATATATATATATATTCGGCCAAGTAAAGTAGTATTTAGCTAAGTAGTATTGTATTTGTATTTTGCTTTAATTATTTCTTTAATCCTATAGTTTGGATATTCGACTCAGCTGATAATCTGAGTTGACTCGGAACTTTGATGAATGATGACAACCCATGGTTTCACATATGAACTTCTATTTTTAGCACCAATCATCTTCACACATTTAAAAGTTAAATCATTTAATAATTCCTCATTATTCTCAAGGAGTTACAAGTAAACTTGATGATTATCTTAAAAACCGTTTAATGAATCAAAACTATTCATTGCATTAAATTTTAAAGGAGTTATAATCCAATTTGATGATTATTTGTATTTACAAACACTAATGAATTCATTGCTCCATGAAAATAATTGGTAGCGGGCTTAAAGGGTAAAGCATGGAGGTTACAATATTACTATATAAAGTTTAATTAGCCTTTAATAAGTGAAGTGGTGGTTTGATACTGAGGGAATGTTGATTTTCTATAGAAAGTTATTTATTACTATAAATTTTAGCTTTTTTTCCATTTTCATTTTCATTTTTTGGAAATTTGAATGAATCACATACATCTCTATTGTGAGTTTTTATTACTAGTACTTTACATAGTATTTCATTACTTGATGTACACCAATTAATTAATGGTGTATGTATAGGGTACTCCAATGATGAATTTGTTTCCATCATGCTGTTTTTTCCAACTCCTGCAAAAATTCTAAAAGCCTCTTATACATCATTTTTCAGGATAAAAATTGATAAAATGAGACACGACACGGTAACAAGGCATGAATTAAAAGAGTTAGAGTTGAAATTGTATAAGACTCGATCCGAACACGACACGAAAATATATGACATCATATATAAAGAAAATTCTTCTTCCGGTCAAGCATTGCTCATATATTAATGGTTCATTGGACCACATTATAAAATAAAAAATAATGCTTGCATGAGGACCACCTCATATGTAAGTAAAAAATTCCTCTTACATTACCTAAAACAAGGATTACCCTGTATAATTGCAGCATTGCTCATATATTAATGGTGCATTGGACCACATCATAAAATAAAAAATAATGCTTGTACGAGGTACACATCACATGTAAGTAGGAAATTCTCTTACATGGTATAACCCAATCATTACCCTATATATTAGCAGCATTGCCCATATACTAATGGTGCATTGGACCACACCATAAAAAAATAAAAAATAAAAAGAAAAAGAAAAATCATTTCCAATAGATTGATCTCATTTTCTTCAATACAAAAATCATATTCATTTTCAGCCTGGCTCAACCTGCCTGCTGAAAATGGTTTAGCCACTCCTGAGTCTAAAATGCTGGCTTTCAAAGAACCCACAAATTTGTAGTTTTGGAGATTAACCACAAACCTATTTAACAGCAAAATTTTAAGTAGGACAGCAGTTCAGCTACATGTAGCACAAAACTCCCTGTTTTAGATTATTCTCATACATATTTTAAATTAAAAACAGTTCCAAACCATGGTATAATGGAGAGAGCACCTCAGTATCTTGGCTTACCCCCTCTTCCACGGCCACGGAAACCACCTCGACCACCACCACCACCTCTACCCCCACCAAAACCACCTCTACCACCACCGCCGCCAAATTTCCCTCCGTGGCCTCCACCCAATGCCTTGTTGGCGTCATGTTTTATTTGCAGGTCTTCCGGCAAGGGAAGAATGTGATTTACACACTTCCTGAAGCTGAAATCATCAACGGTATCATCATTCCTAATGAGGAAGAAACATCGACTATTAAACTGTGGATGGTATCGGACTTGGAAAGCATTGATCCCATTGCCTATCTTCTTCTCTGGCTCCAAGTGACCCATGTTGAGCAACTCCAGCAACAATGTGTGCTCATACTGCAATAAGTAAACAAGCAAAAGATAAATGAGCAGCATAGCACGCAAATTCTACACATGAAGCAGTCATTAGGCCCTGCTCAATATGGCTATTTTGTTCCATGTACACAATTATTGCATCTTCATGCAGAAGCATACCATAACATAATACATAAACAAAATGCTCATTTTTTATAAAAATATTGTTTGTTAAATCCATAAATGCAGCATATTCTGGTGCCACATCAGTTTGCAGCAACTCACCTGATACCAAACAAGTGTTGCGGAGTTTTTCTACCACAA
The DNA here is from genome assembly GCA_963922005.1 of Cornus suecica. Lineage (NCBI taxonomy): Eukaryota > Viridiplantae > Streptophyta > Magnoliopsida > Cornales > Cornaceae > Cornus > Cornus suecica. Next base: position 29,454,839 of record OY998238.1, read on the forward strand.
AAATACTCACTCACCTGAAAGAACTTTCTTTTACTTTTCTTGAAGGCCAACTTCAATGGAGTCACCAAGTCCATTATTTTGGCCACAATTGACTTCAATAAACTTTCCTTCCCTCCACAAATTCGGGGGTTATTAATAGAATGCAGGGCTGCTGTTTAACTTTATCTCTTTAATAAAGAAATCATGTCTCGAGTAATCATGTGATGGTCAAATCTCAATTGTTAATTCGATAAAGTCCCTCTACCCCGTTCCCAATTTTGTGAACAAGCAGATAAACAAAAATTGCCATCAAAAAGCGAAAAGGAAGTAAAAGCTTCAAGAAGAGACCTGAAGCTGCCAACCAATTATGGCTACAGTCTCCACCATCCCATCACAGACAAAATATGAAAAAATCAATTCAGGGCACACAATAACTTTCTGCTACAACATTCAAATACACTACCAAGCTTGAAAAGCACAGTCCAAACAATCGAGTGAGTCAACAATCCCACTGGATAATTTCGATCAATTCTTCACTTTCATAAGGAGAATGAGATGTCTTTCTATTTTAAAGATATTGTCTAATAAAAGGGAAAAAAAAAGTATAGTCAGGCCCAGAAGTCAACAGAGAAACATAGCCACTGATTAAACAAGAGGCACTGAAACTCAAAGAGACGATACCCCAGGTTCTAAGATAAGACCATACTCCCTGTTCCTCATCTAACTAATGCTTCCTCACTGTCCATAGATACCATCTCGTTTAATTCTTGGCATTCATGACCATTTCATTTGAGCTCTTTAGGCCCTTAGGGCCTTGATTGTATGCTTGTTCTGGGACGTGCTCCCCTTTTGAAGGCCTTTCTTTATATATCTCTTACTTATAAATATATATATATATATATATATATATATAATGGCACAACAACCAAAATCATCAAACACCAATTTCTGTCAGTTACTTCAGTCTAATTCCTATTTAATAAGTTCAATTTGTTAGATAAAGTTATCTATGGTATAATAGAGCCAGGAATACACAGATCGAAAGGAAGGCAATTCCATTCCCTTAAACAGAATTCAAGTTCAAGTAGTCCAGTAAGTGACGGTTCCCTTGTTGGAAGCCTAACTTGTTCCAACACAGCAAAATGGGTGAATGGATGGCTGTAGAACCGATAATCAAATTATGATACAGGCAATGAAGGTCACACCTATCCACATACCATATATAGTGCATAAATAACTACCTACCAACAAACTTGTACTGATACTTCTAAATGCATACAAAGGCATCAATTTGTAAAGGGTGACTAAGGAGCAAGATGTAGATCTTTAACAATAAACACTCTGGAAACAGAACTGCTATGAGGCCACATAAGATGTAGTGAAAACCCATTGACAAAATAAATGACAAATTGTCCAACGATGTCACAAATAAACCTACATCCTCACAGGGACTATGATCTTAAGCTGTATAAGATAATATACATATTTCTACTAGCTAAATAACCATTACGCTGATGTCAGACTGGTTTATATAGCCCATCATCACAAAACACAGAACTAGCACAATATCGACCGAATATCAAGTTTGCGGCTTTGATCACAAGCACATCAACTATCATAAATTCAACAGAAGTATCCACTATTTCTTGCACCCAAAAAAGAAATTCAGTATCTCTATTCTCTTCACTTATTTCAATAATGGCTAAAAAAACAAAAAACAGTTTCAGTTTCATTCAAATACCCCAACCGAGGTGCCGTATTGCCCCCTCCGCTGTGAAAATCTTTCACAGAACCACCTTTCCGTCTCAAAACGGCTTAGTTTCAGGACAAAGAAAAAGTTACAGGGCTGTCATTTGGAGTCGGAAAGGGGGGTCTCCGAAAGATTTTCATAATGGAGGGGGCAATTTGGGGGTATTTGATCAAAATCTGAAAGTAAGTGGGTTTATGTTAATGGTCCTTTTAATTATTTACTCTGATCCTTTACCTATATTTTTTTTGTTCAAAAAATAAATTTCTTCCACCTTATATTCCCTCAATTTTCCACTTTTATTTCTATTGTTATACTTCCTCTCCTCTCCAATTTATCTTCCTTTAATTGTTTGTATCTCCAATTTATCTCATCAAGTAAACAAAAGACCCTTTTATTTCTTCATTTTTAGTTAAGCCAAGAGAAAGCCAGAGTTTACAATATTCCGTACAGATACATACATACATATATATATATATATATATATATATATGTGTGTGTGTAATGTATATATGTGTATATATATTACCTCGTTGACATTGACATTGGGAGCCCAGGAACGGAGGAATTTGTTGAAGTATTCGAACATCTCCAGAGACGACCCAAAGCTTTTGGGGCCGATGCTGACACGAACCGACTCCTCTTCTCCGACAGCTTCGCTTCCTCCCAAATCCTCCAATCGCTGTTCTTCGACCGACTTCTCCACCCTCTGCTTCTTCTCACCACCGTTCTCCGACTCCGTCCCTTCCTCCTCTCTCGCACGCTTCGAGGTGGGATCGCCGCCGTTCGCCGCCACGTCGACGGCGGCTTCTTCTTCGGAGGCGTTGAGGATTTCGAGGTCCATGTCTTGCGTGGTGGAGATCTCTATCGTCGTCTCTGTGACTGTTTCGGTGATTTCGGCTAGGGTTTCGGCCATGGCTGAGCTCACACACACTCTCTTTCTACTGTGTGCGAATTGGGAAGGGTCAGGCAAGAAGTAAAACCCTAGCACTAAACCCTTCTTAATATAACGATTCCGAACAGCCCAATTGAACTTTTAAACCGACCCGACTTTGTCACAATACAAATATAAAATATAGGGTAATTTGCACTAACACCCCCTCAAATTTTTAGGTCAATTCCATATTTATGTCGGTCAATGCGTTTGTTATCCCAACACCCCCTAAGGTTTAATTTTTCTTGCAATGACACCCCCTGAGCCAATAAAATGAACAGAATACCCTTGAGAGAAAGATATGTAATGTGAAATGACTTTCATCCGAATCATCCCCCAACACCAAATATATAAAATTTCGAAAAACATATATATAAATTCAAAAAAATATAACAAAATTCGAAAAAATGTATAAAATTCGAAAACAAATATATAAATTTCAAAAAATATATAAAATTTGAAAATAATATATTAAATTTTGAAAAAAATATATAAAATTCGAAAAAAATATATAAATTTTGAAAACATATATAAATTTCAAAAAATGTATATAAAATTCAAAAACAAATATAAAATTTGAAATATATATATAATTTGAAAATATATATAGAATTCAAAAATATATATAAAATTTGAAATATATATAAATTCGAAAATATATATATATTTCAAAAAATATATATAATTCAAAATATATTTTTTCAAAAACAAAATTCAAAAAATTATATAATTTTAGAAATATATATATATATATATATTGGTAAAATATCATATCTTTTCTAATAAAATGAATCAAACTACTTACCACCAACATCAACTAGTGGTATTCTTTTATATATATTTTTCCAAAATATATATTTTTTTTTCCGAAATTTATATGATGTTTTCAAAATTTATATAATATATCCGAATTTTATAAAAACAATTCAAAATTTATATATATTTGTTTCAAAATTTATATATATTTTTGAATTTTATATATTGTTTTGAATTTTTTTTTTTAATTTTCTATATATTTTTTGAATTTTTACCCAACAACTCAGCTTGTCATAGATGAATTGTCCACGAATTTTTTGAGATTACCCATTTTATATATATAATTAAAAAACAAAATTCAAAAATAATATATAAAATTTGAAATATATATATAATTAAAATATATATATATATAAATTTTGAAACAAATATATAAAAATTTCGAATTGTTTTTATAAAATTCAGATATATCATATAAATTTTGAAAACATCGTATAAATTTTGAAAATATATATATAAAAGAAGATCACTAATTGATGTTGGTGGTAAGTAATTTGATTCACTTTATTAGAAAAGATATGACATTTTACCAATATATATATATTTCTAAAATTATATAATTTTTTGAATTTTGTTTCTGAAAATATATATATTGAATTTTATATAATTTTTTTGAAATATATATATTTTTTCAAATTTATATATTTTTCAAATTATATATATTTTTTTGAATTATATATATTTTTTCAAATTATATATATATTTTAATTTTATATATATTTTTTTAAAATTATATATGTTTTTCAAAATTTATATATTTTTTTTAAAATTTATATTTTTTTTTCGAATTTTATACATTTTTTTCGAATTTATATATATGTTTTTCGAAATTTTATATATTTGGGATTGGGGCATGAAGGTTATTTCACATGACATATCTTTCTCTCAAGGGTATTATGGTCATTTTATTGGCCCAGGGGGTGTCATTGCAAGAAAAATCAAACATCAGGGGTTGGGACAATAAACGCGTTGACCGGCATAAATGTGAAATTAACCTAAACCTAAGGGGGTGTTAGTGCAAATTATCCTAAAATATATATATAAAAAAAGAAGGTTCCATCCACACCCCCTCAAAGAGACATTAATCCCACACGGACCCCCTCGATATTGAGTATTCCTACACGGACCTCTCTAAATTGAATTTTTTTCCCACGCGGACCCCTTCCGTGTCCACTCCATTAGATTGGTCTGTTAATTAGTGATGTCGGCCACTATTCACCCCATAAATAGTCTATTTTGCCCTCAAATGATATAAAATGACTTATATACCCTTAACTAAATCCCTAAATCAATTTAACCCCTAAACCAAACACCCCCTTAGAATCAATTTAACCCTCAAACCAAACACTCCAACCCCAACATTTATTCCATTGAAATTTATTTAATTTTCTCTCTCTTTCTCTCTCTCCTCTCTTTCTCTCTTTTTCTCTATCTTTCACACACACACACCTCTGTACACAGACGCACACACATATATATACACACACACATATATATATAGATCTACACCATTTTCGATCCCCTCCCACCGCCGCCCCCCTCCCACCACTACCTCTAGTCGAAAATAGGGGGAGGTGGTGGTAGGAGGGGGGCGGCACCGACGGGGGAGGCGGTGGGAGGGAGTCGAAAATGGTGTAGATCTATATATATATATATATATATATGTGTGTGTGTGTATATAAATATATGTGTGTGCGTCTGTGTGCAAAGGGAGGTGTGTGTGTGTGTGTGTGAGAGAGAGAGAGAGAGAGAGAGAATTAAATAAATTTTAAATATCTTTTTAATTTTATATATATTTTTGAATTTAGAATTTTTTTAAAAAATTTAATATATATATATTTAATTTTATATTTATTTTCAAATTTTATAATATTTTATATTTTTTTTGAAATTTATAATTATTTTCGAAATTTAATATATATTATTTGAATTTTATATGTTTTTTTTTAATTTTATATATTTGTCTTGAATTTAATATGTTGTTTTTAAAAAAATATAAAAATTTATATATATTTTTTATTTTTTATTTATTTTCGATTTTATAATTTTTTTCAAAATTTAATATATTTCTTTGAATTTTATATGTTTTTTTTAAAAAAATTATATATTTGTTTCAAATTTTTTATGTTTTTTGTGATTTTTATATTTATTTTCGAAATTTAATATGTTTTTTTGAAAAAAAATATAATTTCGAAATTTATATTTATTTTCGAAATTTAGGTATGTTTTTTGAAATTTAAATATTTTTTTGAATCTATATATTTTTCCCCTTTTTATATATTTTTTTCTAAATTTTTATATATTTTCATATTTTAATATAATTTTTCAAATTTTTAATTTTGTTTTTGAATTTTAATGTTTTTTGCATTTTAATATTTTTTTTTGAATTTTAGATAATATTTTTGAATTTTAAATATTTCTTTCAAATTTTATATATTATTTTAGAATTTTATATGTTTTTTGAAATTAAAATTTTTTTTAATCTATATATTTTTCCCCATTTTATATATATATTTCTAAATTTTTATATATTTTCATATTTTAATATAATTTTTTGAAATTTTATATTTTTTTGAATTATATATATATATATATATTTTGAATTTTATATAATTGTTTTGAATATATATCGAAGGGCAAATTAGTAATTTCACAATAAAACGTTGGTAAACCTAACGGCCGTCTGTCTGAGGTAGTTCGTGTGGGAATACTCAATATTGAGGAGGTCCGTGTGAAATTAGGGTCTCTTTGAGGATGTCGGTGGGAATTACCCAAAAAAGAAAGAAAGAATAGCGATATTAATGGCAAACTGTTTGGTACTTGCAGGTGAGAATGGAATGAATTTAAAACAGACTTTTAAAATGGCCTTCTTATTAGTGATTATTTGATTAATACTCCTTTCAGGCCTTGTTTGGTAATACTTTTTATTTTGAAATTTATGTTTTGGTTTTCAAAACAACAACATCAAAGTTAAAAATTTGTTTGGCAAACGCTTTTTGATTTTTAGTAAATTTTTGAAAAGTCAAAATCTAGTTGCTAAAATTTATGATTTTCTTTGTACTTTTAGAAGCTTGAAATGAAAGGTAATCACAAATTTTAGCATTTTAGCAACTTGATTTCTTTCGGGTCTGCTTGGTTTATATATCTTAAAAATAGATAATAATTCTGAAAAGAGATAATAGTTTTTTCAGAATAATAAAAATGAATTCTCTGAAAACAACAATTTTTGTAACTGAATTTTTAGAAAACTGAACCAAGCAGACTTTTTTCTACTTTTCTAATTTTCAGTTTTCAGAAAATAGAAAACTGTTCTCAGAAATACAAACCAAACAGGCCCAAAAAGCTTCCACTTTCACTTTGAGAATTCTTAAAGCGATTTCCTTTGTAGTTTTTGAAGCTTGAAATAAAACTTATTATGATGATAAATATGGACATAATAATATAAATAGTAAATAATAAAGAAACAAAAATATTAAATAAAGTAAATAAATAATTAAAAATATTAAATCAAATAACAAAATAAATATTAAATAAACTTGAATAAAAAGATATAAATAAAGAAATTAAAATAATAAATAAATTAAATTGATAAATAAATAAAATAAAATAATAAATAACTAATAATTAATAATAATTGAATAAGAATAAGTATATAGAAATTAAGTAATAAATATTAAATATATAAGTAAAATGAAACAAAATAAATAATAAACAAAAATAAAATGAATAAATAATTAATAATAAACAAATAAAAATAAATAAATAAATAAATATTGAGTGATAAATGATTAAAAAATGATAAACAAAATAAAATGAATAAATAATGAATAATAAATAAATAAATGTAATGAAATAAATATTCAAATATTAAATAAATATGAATAAATAAATATTTAAATTAGTTCATTTTATTTTTATTAATAATTACTTCATGACAACAAGGCACGACGTTACCAAACATGGCATGTACTTTCTTTTTTACTTTAGAAAAAAATTTATAGTAGAAAGTAATGATAATAGTAGTAGTATGCAATCTATATAGTGGTGCTAAAAAAGGTGAAAATGGTGGCAACAATGGTTGTGGCGGTGGTAGAGGAAGGTGGTTGGTAGTGGCGGAGAAAGGTAGTGATAGTGGCGGTGGTTGAGGTGGAATGCGATGACAATAGTGGCAACAACAATGGTAGAAAATGGTGACCGCGGTGGTGATTTAATAATGATTTCATAAATTTGGGTAAATGACGAAATTTCATTCCTTGAAAATGGTTACCCATTTTAAATCTCATACCATATAATAATATATATATATATATAGTTGAAATGAAAATTCTATTTATATGCAACATAAGAGTATTACTAGTGAGAATGAAACTCATCCTTCTCATATATAGGGTTGTACCAAAGAATTATTGAAATTATCTGATCGTTAGCTTAATCGAATCGAACCATCATTTCAATACGATTCAGTTCTAGTTCTAATTCTTAAAAATGAATCGTTCGTTCATGGTTCTAGTTCTAAATCCAGTAGAACCGAACCACAAATTATAATAAACAATAATAAAATATGTTTTACAAATATAAAATTATACACTAGTACAGATCCATATAAAGTTTAGACTACACACAAATATAAGACCATAATATAAAATCATACACTAGTACACAATTACACATCAATATAAAGTTTAGATCACACACAAAGATGAGAGCATTGACATATATTTTACTTTTTAGAAGTTAATACATACTATTCAAAAATAATAAAAATAGTTAATTTACTTTTAAATTATAAATATATTTTATTTATTGGTTTAGAAGTTTATTATGTTTTTATGTTGTGTAAATTTGTATTAACTTTGGCAAACCAAATTCATATGATTGGTAATGAGTTATTGAGTGATTGGATATTTCTTTTTCTTTTTTAATGTGTAAGGAAAAGAAAAAGATCATTGTTCGGTTTGAAGCCTAACGGTTTTGGTTCACTAAAATTTTCAAAATTGTTAGAATCAGTTTGGTTCTAATTTACTTCAGAATCGTAGCAAATGGTATAATGTGCAACCTTACTCACTCAATGATTAAAAGGGCGAGAGTCACATAAAGAGCAAGAATAAGAAAACGACAACAACAAAATCTGAGTTATGCATCCAAAAGTAAGAACAAAAACCAAGTTCGGAATTCTTTTGAACATGCTTCAATTTAACTTTTTGTTTGACAAAAATAATAACTAAATAAATAAAAAATTCAAAGGAGTTGAACCGAGCTTGAGACGGAGTTTAGTTTTGTAAACTCGTCACGAATTCGAGTCTAGTTATAAACAAATGAATTAGATCTGAGTACGAATAACTTAAAACTCCGTTTGACTCCATTTATTAACAACATTATTTTTTCATCATCCTTTTAAATTTTTTGTTCACATTATAATGATGTGACAAAGTGGGACTCGTCCCGTTTATATATCATTTTAATTACAATTGATATATAATGATATATCAACCGAAATTTCAAATGCTTTTTTTTCCCCGAAATTTCAAAGGGTCTGTTTTTTCTTCCGTGCAATTGTGTACACAGATATTTTTTATAGCTCAATCTCATCACATCTTTTTCTTTGTCTACTAGAAATAAGCAAAATAAGAACATGTGAATATACTCATGTTGAGATTTAGACATTGTACTAACCATTTAGATGAGTAATCAATTTTTTGATACAGAATGTTTTTACACAATTTATATGTATATTAGCATATATATCAACAAAAGCACATCCAACTCATGATCATAAAAATACATGTAATTCCACTTCGATGAATTACTTAGGGCATATTTGGTAGAGCTGTGTTTGTGTTTGTATTTGTATTAAAATAAACAAAAAACACGTTTTTTGTTTTTTTGTTTATTCATCCAAAAGCATAAGTATGTTTGGTAGGGATATTTTTTGGGTCGAAATTGAAAAATTAAAAATCAATAAACACGTTTGGCATAACCCTGTTTTTTATAACAGAAACAGAAAAATATGTTTGGTAGAACCCTGTTTTTCATAACATAAACAAAAAAACATGTTTGACAGAGTCTGTTTATTCTGAATTTCAGATAACAGAAACAGAAAAACATCTGTTTATTCTGAATTTCAGATAACAGAAACAGAAAAACACGTTTGGTGACTTCAAATGTAATTTTTTTTGTTTTTTCAAAATACAAAAATTAATGATAACAAATCTTTGGCAATTAAAAGACACTTTTTTACCAAATATCTTCTATGACAAGTTGATATTGTTCATCATAAACACTTTTGAAAATGAAAACATTTCGGCAGCATCTCCCCATAAAAATGACAAGTCCAATTTTTTTTTCCACCTGATAGCAAGAATGATCACAAAACATACTAAAAAATAATTATCGCAAGACATATCCAAGACATTGTCCTCCAACATATCCCATTATGGAGATGAAAATTCAGTAATATTTTACAATCATTCAGTATATACCCATATCTGAATATATTTATTACATGGCCAAATAAAAAACGAGTAAATGAAATATCATTAGTCAATTACAATAACAATAACCACAAGAAGTACGATAAAACACATAAGTTGTCTGAAACGGCAAAGAACTTTCGACCTCCTTGGTGTTAGCACTTCTTTCTGCAACAACTTTTGACATTCCAAACATCTGAAAATGCAGGCGAAATAGTTGATCAGCAATGACATATTATGCAGTCAAGTAGAAGTTTTGAAATCGAATGGAAGTTGCGTTAACCTTTTGAATGATCTTTTAAAAGCAATTCTTGTGTTCATCCATAGAAGCATGGACAAACTCATCAATGTGGTCCTTTACATCCTCCAAGAAACTGCCACTTTCCGACTTCTTCTTTCGACATGAAGTGACTGCAGGACTTGGGGCAGCAGATGATGGCTTTTTGGATTGACTTGTTTCTGTTGCCATTTGTTGCTAAAACCTGATACAAGAGCATAGTACCCTATAACACCAATAAGTTTGCTTCAATATATTGCAATCACTCATAAGTCATCTTATGTTACATGAAACTAAAGCAATAACAATACAATGAGTTGATTACAGGGGCGTGAAGATCTTAACAAACCATGAAAGCAATACTCGTCCACTAACAAAAATGCAGCTAAATATTTTTAAATTCTTCAGAGGCATAGTGAGAATATAAATTCCAGAAGGGATATATTGCCTCAAGAGCACATAATGGCCACAAAACCCAGCTTTGCACTTCCAAGTTGAAGGTAGAAATCAAGAGTGGAACTAATGAAAATATCTCTAATCAGATCTCCCACAAACTAATATAACCACCGTAGATGCATAATTACACCAATTTTGGCTTTCTTCCCACTAACATGATAGAAGCACAATTCAGAGATATATTAAAAGTACTATAAAACGCCATACCAAATTTTTATGGTCTTGAACCCGAAACTCACAGGTTATCAAACATAAGTAAAAACAACTATAATGAACTACATCCCACTTAGACCAGAAAGGATAATTAAAATATTAATGGTATAAAAATAGACAGTTAATTCGAACAAGAGTTATCCATTGCAGGTCAGAAATTCATCCATTGTGCATATAGCAGTGGACAGTGGCATTGAGTATCAAGTACGATTATGAATGTTCTAGGGATAGAAATTCACAAAATTTCCAGAAAACTTAAACAATTCTTGAACAACTTCGAATTAACAATAATGTAGAAAAAGCAAAGAAAAACAAATAATAGATAAATAAAACATCTATCGTTAGGCCCAAATTAAGTCAGCTATTGTATCGCGAACTGCATTCATTGTACCCCTCATAGGCGTAACATTTTCAGGTGCATGATTGCCATCTCCATCATCATCCTCATTCCCTTCACTCGAGATCTCACCCGATGTACCATCAAATATAACATATGTCTGTCCGTGCATCCTAATGAAGTTGTGCAGTGCACAACAAGCTACTACAATGTCGACCTGTGTAGGAAACTTGTAGCAAGACATCTGCTTAAGAATTGGAAATCGCATCTTCAACATGCCAAAACATCTTTCAATCACATTATGTAATGAAGAATGCTTGAAATTACACAATTCCTCATGGCCGCAAATACGATTACCTCTAGTACGAAATTCAGCCAAATGATATGTTTGACCTCGATACGGAGCTATAAATCTCGGTTGATTGGCATACCCAGAATCAACCAAATAATATTTCCTTGGTAAACATAAAATATGTTATAGAATGAACTTAGAAAAATATGTTAAAAAAAAATCATGGAACAATTATATTTTTGTTAATATATACCTTCAGGAGCCATGGGAAAGTCTAAATCCCCCCGTACAAGACATTCATTCAAAATTCTTGAATCATTGGTTGTCCATTCCCATCCACCTATGACGTACGTGAATTTCATGTCAAATGAATAGACGACCATCACATTCTGAGAACAAAACCCTTTCTTGCTCCTGTATCAAACTTGTTTACTTGCTTCGATATGGGCATCGACATGGGTGTCGTCTATTGCACCCACACAATTTTCAAAGAAAGGAAAATACTTTGTATTCGCCAAGATTTCAGGTGGCACGACATTGAAGTTAGGAGGAACAATTATTTCAGTTGCAAGAACTCCAATAACATCTAAAACACGGTGAAAGTGAGTGAATATAGTCCATGTTGAGTGTTGAAATTGTTCAGCTACCAACCGATTCCTAGCATTATGGCTCAAAGCTAGGAGAAATATAGTTAATTGTTCATGTGTCGTTAACCATTTGGAGTCGCTTAACCCTAATCCCTTCAATCGCTCACATAAATTTTCAAAGGCATCAGGGTTCATCCTCAAATTTTCATAACACCTAGTCTCATTCCCACTGATTAACTCAGTAACATATTGTTGACCACTTAAAGCCGAACTCCTACACGGTATTTTGTTTCTCCGTGTCCTATATTGTTGCAATACCTGACATACTGCAGCGAGGCAAGAATTTTCATCCGAATCATCAACAAGTGATTTAAGAACAATGTTGACGATGTCCTATAACATATGGCCATCATTACTCATGGTGCAGAATAGGACTGACGATGTCCTGATACAGTATTAAAGCAAACATTCAACAGGTTTCCAGGCCTTGCAGAAAAATGATAAAATAGAAAAACTATAGTTCATCATGAGACCAAAACATAAACATCCAATTTAAAGATAGGCATAACATAACAATCATCCACATTTAGTCTTACAATCATCCAATATTTAAAAATACACACACAATCCTCCAAATTTAAAAGTACACACACAGCTACAGATTCATCACCCAAGCCACTTTTCTTTCATCTGAAAGCTTAAGAAAGAAACGTCGGAAAATTTCAGAATGCTCGAACTTATCAATGGCCTTAGCAAAATGGGCATCATCCACTCCTACCAGCTTCCCTAATATATCAGCACATTGTTCAAAGTGTTGGTAAGTATTGTTAGTTTTAGTTTGTGAGATAGCCTCATCACTTTGCCCTTTTTCATAGGCGGATACAACACTACCCACGCTTTAACTCACGGTTTGAACCTTAGCAGCACTAGTATCTTTAATAACAGCTATCAAATCATAAATTGCCTTTGACATTAGATCATGCTTCTTCTTTTTTCGGGCATGGACTGGTTCAGGAGTATCGACTACATCATCCTCATCATCAATATCTATGTCAACATGAGCACGGGACGAGGACCCTGGAAAGGATGAGGGTAACCTAGTAGAAGGTCGGACGTGTTCACCAGTGGCTTCAGTACCTCCCACTAAGACAGTCATTTGCCTATAGTAAACATAAGGCTTACCCTAGAATTTTGCCTTGCAACCCTTGTGCACCTACAACATAATATAAACCATCTATTTTAATAAATGATATTACTAAATTGTAATCTCAACTTCTAAAACTATATTCAAGAATACTAACCTGATCCAACATATCCCATTGTTTAGACTCCATAATCACCATATTCATCGCCTCATCAAAGCCAACTCATGTTGCCTTTTTGACATTTAGAAACAAATGGTGGTCTTTTTTCATACTTTGCCATTTGTTCCTAATCATAACAGGAGTATACCCAGATCCGAGTTTGGCTTTGACACCTTCACGAATATGGGACCACCCAATTTTTATGAAAGATCATTCTATCTTATAACCCAGCTTGACTTGTTCCTCCATCAAACTGAACAATATATCAAGTGGCCCTTTCCCCCAAACGCGAAGATGATCTACCTCATCATTCATGTTAGTGGTATCCATCTAAATTTTCAATAAGACATATTGCAAGTCCATCACTAATAAATATTAGAAGGTATTCAGATACCAATTGATAATACCATTGAGTACAAACAGATAATATTTTAAATTCTCAGGCATAACTAAAAATATAGGCTGATAATCCTAACTAATTCAAATTAATAGGCAAATGAACTATAAAACCAAATAAGTTTAGAAATTCCAGGAGTGCCACAACAACAATTGGTCCAAATATTTTTAGGCCGTCGAAAAAAAACAAAAAATATTAAGGGCTACAATAACAATTCTACAAATTAATAGCTTCAAAATATTTCGGTGAGAAAATCAAATCTTCACCCCAGAAGAGAACATGATTCCACGTTATTTATAATAAGTGAATTGTTTCATATAACTCAAGCCTTGAAAATTTCAAATGCAGGAACACATAAACGAATACACACCCAGAGAGGGAGACTAATGGTAATACAAGCAGAATTTGATCGTCATTTCTAGTATTGTGAGTTAATTTAAGAATCCCAGATCAGCAAATATAAGGCTTGAGAAACTTCTGGAGGAATTTACATAGGCTTGAGAATCCTTAAGAGGAAAATTCTTATTTGTTGCACTAGAGGTGGCCTAATGAACGTACAAATTCGAAGACCTCATAGAATTTAAAATCAAATTTCTAATTTTTTTATCGCATTATACAAACTGAGATGAAGGTATAACTAAAATGAATGTATAATATCCAATGTCTTAGTTTCGTTCAACATTCCAGACACTTGAAATAAAAAAGTAATTCCAAGAAATTATGAAGGAGGAAGAGAAGAAATTACATAAATTTCAAAAAATTAAAGAAATTGTGAAGGGGATCGAACAACACCCAACAGAGAAGGGGAGGGGAAGACATCGATATATACTTAAAATAGCAATTTGATACATATCCAGTCCAAATCACTACAATTTTTGCAACCAAAAGAAATGTTAATGTTATGTTTTGCGTCATTCCAAAAAAGTAGGATGATAACAAGAAGAAAATATTTTGATTATGAATTAAATAAGGAAATAGATACACCATAAGCTTAGATCATAGCAATGAAAAGCATTAAGAAGAAGAAGAAAATAAAAAATAAACTAAGAAGAATAGGAAAAGGAATCAAAGAGGAGAAATATAGAGGCTAGGAACTTAATATTACAGTCCAAATTCCCAATTTTTTCCTTCTTTGATTGGAGAAGTCCAAAATCGTTCGCACAAACAATGAAACCACAATTAAACAAACTTTTATCTTAAACTAGGAAGAGTAATTCACAAATAGTTAGTCCAGAGACAAAACTTTTGCACATTTAACAAAACCCACTTAAACAATGAACTTTGCAGGTAAAAAGTAGAAAGTTTCGCCAGACATATACGAAAATGATAGAGAGAAAAAGAATGAGAGAGAGATGATGGAGAAATCAGAACAGAAGAATAGCATATTCCAACTCTAAATAAAAATACAACAACCAAAATTAACTAAGAAATAGTAAAAGGCAAAAGGACAATATTAAAAAATGTAAACAAAGAAGTAAAATGACAAGTCCTATCTGTGTCCATCCAAAGATTGGAATTTACTTTTCCCTGATTAACAAAGGGTATCAAAGAAAGGCAGTAAAACAAATGGACCTCCCTATTACTGTGGAGGAAAACGTAAGTTTCAGCATTTGAGTCCAAGATCCAAGAATATTCGGCAGAATACAAATCAATTGATTAGTCCTAAAACTCCAATTTGCTCAACAAACAAACTTCTACAACCATAGGACTCTCAAACAAAAAAAAATGAACTGCAAAGGCAGGATGCAAAATCTTTATAACAAGCAATAAATGCACTTAATCTGAACTCCTAAATGCAAACTGCACCATATGGGTCCAACCATGAAATATGAGAAACTAAAAATGAAAACTGAACAGACAAAATAATAACTTCACAAAAACATCATAATTGAATTCGTCCAAACCCAGTTCCCAAATTTTCTGAACAAACAAACAACACCCAAAACCTTCAACTATGAGAAAGAAGAGGGAAAAACTTCACTACCCACAAAGTAACTATTTATACCTAGTATAATGTAGAATTCATCTTCAGGAATCAATTGGCCACATCCCAGAATATTCACCACAAACAAACAACATCCCACAACAATAAACTGACTTGAAATAAGAGCAAATTTTCCATTTTTAAAGTTAAAAAAATTTCAAAAAAAAATTAAAAGTTCGAAAAAAAGAAGAAGAGAAAATTGACTATTCCGGAAAGTAACATTATAATGTAACACCATTGAAGTCCACAACATTTCAAAAAAGTATAAAACATTTAAAGACAAATTAGAAATCAATATTTCTGTACCCAGAATGTAAAAACAACATAACCCACTGGATTACTAGAGTTGTATAAATACAACAATTCGAGTCTTCAGTCATTACTCAATTTGAGTATAAGTAAACTTAAATAAAAATTACTGCAGCTGTCAAAATTAGCAACATATAACAAACATATATATACGTATCTATATTCCTATAGACACAGGTACTTACAAAACAGAATCACAGAACTCTTAAAAACCCTAATATATATAACAAAACACTAATAACTTGTAGATCACAGACATTACGAGATATTGTGTCCCTAATATAATTCAGATTTAAGTTAGATCACAACAAATTAAGAACAAAACACATAGATATTATACAGATATGGGGGAAGAGTGGAGAAGCTAACCTAATTTCAAATCGAGAACGAAATCGCCTCTTTGTGTAAGTTGTGCTGAAACCCAAACGTGCTCCAATCGAAACCCCAGGCGTCGCCTCTCGTTGTGAAACCCTAGATTGGACGAAAGTGAGGATGAAAATCACGATTTCGTGGCCGAATCTTAAGTCATGTATAGAATCGCCATAAACCCTAGGAAGAGTTGTGTCAGCACAAAGGAGAGAGGAGAAACAACTTCTAAAGATGAGTTTGGTTGTGTGTGTGTGTTTTTTTTTTTTAATGTTTTTCAACGTTTTTTTGTTTGTTTTTTTCTTTATTAGAAGTGGGTTTGTTGTACAGTACAATAAACTCAAAAGAAACACCAAATTCGTGTTTTTTAAAATGTACTAAAGATGACCATGTTTGTTTTTATTGTTTATGAACACTTTGGGCCCAAATCATACAACCAAACATGTGTTTGGCCCAAAAAACAAAAACACAATTAAAAACATGGGCTACCAAACAGCCCCTTACTGTTCTAAATTGAGTCACATAATTCAATTATGGAGATCGTGCTATCACCCTACGTACACGAATTAGGGACAAATTCACCGCATAATTCATGAACCCAATTATAGAATTTTCTAATGTAAGGGGAATGGTATTCTACACATTTAATTTATAAGTGAAATACAATTGTAAATGAATGAGTATTAATTTCTTTTTCTTTAACCAGGTAAACAAAGAACCCACACAATATTTAAACAACAATACAATCTTTCAAAGCCAAACACATCATATCTCTGGGGATAAGTTCCAAAATTGTATCTAACTCTAGGGAATTGCACAAGAGATTAGTAGCATGAGCAACTTCATTCCTGTGACGATTGATATGTGAGAGTGACACCCATGAGAATCCTTCCATTGCCTTCTTAATATCGAAAAATCGCCATAGGACTGTGGTACTTTCCATTTATTGTCTCAACAATTATTTTTGCATCACTCTCAAACCAGACTGAATCAAAATGAAGATTGGAAGCCCACTCCAAAGCATTTCTCAAGCACAGTGCTTCAGCCGCTAACGCCGAAGAGGCCAGAAAAGGCTTGAACACAATAGCCTGAAGAATAGATCCATTAAACTTTCTGAAAACGGCGCCGCCACCTCCCATAAAAGAAGTTCTTGAAATGCAAGCATCCACATTGCATTTAACATTCCCCTCTTTAGGAGGAGACCACAAATTTAGGGTCATGCTACACTGGGTTTGCACATTGATTTTGTGGCAATTGGTTTGTGAATCCACAAATTTCCAGAATCGGGAAAGTGCAAGATTAACCACCACTGATGGCGACCACAAAATCATCTTCGAATACTTTTCTATTCCGGGCCTTACAAATAAACCAAGCACAAAAAGAAGTCAAACTCATCATATTACATCGATCTTGCTTGGAATCATAAATTTATTTAATGCTTACCCACCACTTTCTAAAAGAAGATATTGTGATAATCGAAAAATCTGAATTGAATATGGACATTTGAAAAATAGGTGCAGTAGATCCTCCTCTCCAACCTGCATCTGGCACAAAAGTCATTACCTCTCATTCCCCATCTTTGTAAAGCCTGCTCCATAGGAAGAGATTTAAGGTAGCACTTCCATAAAAAGTGCTGAATTTTTGGAATGGTCTTGCAACTCCACACCCTTGGACTGTGCATTTGTGTGGAAGGCACTTTGGGCTCTTCTGAACAAACCCTCTGTTTAACGAAACGATGAGCTAAATGATAAGCTGACTTACCAGAGAATTTCCCCAAAGATTCAAAAGCCCAATAAATAGTATCTTCCTTATCCCTCAAACTAAGAGGAATCCTCGCAATCGCTTCAAATTCTCGCTGAGAAAATAATTTGTGCAACACATCCATCTTTCATTTCTTACTTGAAGTGTCAATCAAGTCAGACACTTTTAAAAAAGAATCAAGTCTAGGTGGAGGATCCAACTTAGTGGGCGATTCCGGCACCTAATAATCATTCCATATATTAATATTTTTGCCATTTCTCACAAACCATCTCAAACCTTTTTGAATAATCTCTTGAGTTGACCAAATACTCCTCTATCCCCAAGAAGAATTTGAACCCAAACGAGCTTGGACAACTCATTCTTGCCCCACCCAAAATGCTCTTAATCTTTTCATAAGTTCCATGCATAAAGAACGGGGAAGTTTAAATGAAGACATAATATAAGTTGACAGAGAACTCAAAACAACCTTGAAGAGAATTTGGGTGCGTTTGGATAGGGGTGTTTCCGTTTTTGTTCTTATTTTTTCCACTGTTCACGGGAACAAAAACGCGTTTGGGAGCCTTTGATGGTTTTTGTTTTTATGAACAGTAAAAAAAACGTTTTCTCACCCTTAGTTCAAAATTTGAGAACACCAAAATGGTGTTTTTTTGTTTTCGGCACTGTTTGTTCTCAGAAAAAAAAAAAAAAATTTTGTTGCAGATTCCCTAACCTTCATCTTCAACATCCAAACTTTAACTTCCATCTTCAACCTCCAAATCCTAACCTCCAAATTTTATTTTATTTTTTGGTTCCCAAAAAGTTTTTAGACAATTTCCAACCAAACGTGTTTTTGTTTCCGGATTACCTTTAGGACAAGAACAATAAATTTTTTTGTTCTCAAGAGATAAAAGACGAAAACAAAAACACTAATTTCCAAACGCGCCCTTTCTTTCTCACCTACAGAAAGAGTATTTTGCATAATGAGTATTAATTGAACCTAAGATCTAATGTTCAAAGACCAAAAAATATATTATTAACTATACTGCTATGTGAGTATATTATACTTGTAAGTCTTATAATTAAAAAAACAATAATTTATGAAATTTTATATAATTGTTAATGAAAAATGATTTTTAATAAATAAATATAATTATTTTGAAGTAAAATAATTTCAAAATAATTTTATAAATGCTGTGAATATACACCCGCTCTCAATATAATTTAGATTTATGCGACTTATAGGTCCTAAACGCAAGTCTCCCTTTACCTTTAATTCACCAATTCACCCCATCCACGAGCCATGAGGCCTATGAATCCATCACCAACTTCTTTCGATTGGGCATTTTATGGAGTCAATGAATACTTTAAGAGGAAAAAGTGACCTCTATTTCCTTTTTCCCCTTTGTTGAATAATTGTTCCAATTAATGACACTTTAATTGAGTTTATACTTTGACTGTCACACATTCACAAAATTCTTAAATATCCAATCACATAGCGATCAGACACGGAAGATATTAATGTTTTGCATTAATCAATTTCATTGTGTTTTAGAAAAACAATAATTTAATTTTTCAAGATATATATTTTTGACAAATAAATACTCTGAACAATTTAAATGGGAGGAAGAATTATAATGTTTCTTTTCGCAGAAGATAAAAATAGAATAACAGATAGAATACTATCACCTGATTTCTATGTAAAATACAACTTGTGGGCTGATTTAATTAAATTTGTGGAGTTAGCAATATTCAAGAAATTGCTTTCCCAATTTTTTTTTTTTTTTTTGGGTTTTATTTTTGTAGTCCTGTTCTTGGGGCTTGAATGTCATTATCAGTCTAGTTCTTGTAACACCTTTTTTAAAAAAAAATAAAAAAACTAAATAAAAGTCAAGCTATACGTCAAGTTGCTGTTTCTTGGAAACGGTCCAATAGTTGGGTCTTCACGTCAAGTCCTTAATTTCGGTGAAACCAACTCAATGGTCCAACCCTTGCAAATTGAGTCCGAGCCTAAGGCCCTGTTTGGTAGGTGGTCTGGTCTGGTCTTGTGTTTTATGGGATCAGACCGTGTTTGGTAGCATTGGTCCCAAATTTTTGGTCAGACCAAGTAAGATCAAATGAGACCAAAATGGCCTCATTTCAGACAAAAAAAAAGGTGGTTCCTGGTGGTCCGGTCTGGTCTTATTAATAAAATATATTCATAAATAATTAAAAATGAATAAATAATAATAAAAAATTAATAATAATAATAATAAATTAAATAAAACATATTTTAAAAATAAAATATAAATAATAAATAATAAACAAAATGAAAAAAATAATACCTAATAATAAAAAAAATGAATATAATAATAATAAATAAATGAATAAATAATAAAATATATTTATAAATAATTAAAAATGAATAATTAATAATATAAATAATAAATTAAATAAAACATAATAATAATAAAAAGTGAATACAATAATAATAAATAAATATAATAATAATAATAAATAGACTAAATAATAAAAATAAATAATAAATTACATAAAACATATTTAAAAATATAATAAAAATAATAAATAATAAACAAAATGAAATAAATAATAACAATAAATAAATATAATAATAAATAATAAATAGATATAATAATAAATAAATATAATAATAAATAATAAGTAAATATGATAATGAATAAATACTTCATAATAATAATAACAAATGAGTATAATAATAATAAATTAATATTAAATTAATAAAATATATTTTTAAATAATTAAAAATGAATAAATAATTTATAAATAAAATGAATTAAATAATGAAATAATAAATAAAAAGAATATATTTATAAATTAATATATAAATTAATAAATAATAATTTAATAATATAAATAATAAAATATATTATAAAGTGAAGAAATAATAAATAAAGAAATAAATAATAAATAAATAGTAAGACCAGACCGCTTACCAAACAGACTTTTCCAGATCAGATTAGACCAGACCAGACCGGACCAGACCAGATCAAACCAGACCAGACCAGAAAGACCGCCTGCCAAACATGACCTAAGCCTTGTAAATAAATTGTTATGTGCCTTTTTGCAACGACTATTTAATATTTATTCATGGCTTAAATGGCACTTAATCCTGTATTATATATTGATAGAAACACTGTTTTTTTTCTTTCTTCAGAACTACCAAAAAAAAAAATCCAGCTTACTCCATTGTATTTTTTTTGCCCATTATATAAGGTGGAAAATGTCTTTATTTCCCATTTTGATATATTTCACATTTTATAACACTTATTTCTTAAAATGCTGAGGGGTGGAGTTTGTATGTAGACGAATAATTTTAATTATTGAATAACATGAAAAAATTTTCCTACGATTTATCTATTATGAAATAAATTAGATAAAAAGTACTTCATATCATAACTGAGATGCATATATTTGGAGTTTATATATATATATATTAGTAGTTATAGTATTTGAATTTTGTCCCGACTATATTATAAAATTGTGTAAAATGATATCTATTGAAATTGAATAAAGTTCAAAGTCGTATTCTGCACAAATTTCTTACACAATGAAAATTGAACTTGTTTCGTTAATTACACTTACTGAAAATTCAACATGTTCCAACTATTTTTTCTAAAGTTAATACTCATTGGAGTATGTGTGATACTAATTTTAAAATATAATTCTAAGTGCTTTCAACCTTTTATCCCTACATATTTAAAAAAGGATTTGAATGGGGAAAGATGATAGAAACGAACTTCAAGAGAATAACTTAAATTAAAACTGAACAAGGGTATTAATTATTAGAAATTTAGCATTATTAATCAACTAAATTAGTGATTATTTGTCTTGCTCAAGTAAATTATTTTTATTTCCGTTATTAAGAAAATAAAAAATATTTCTCTCCATTTTCCTATAAAGGAGAAGTTACACAAGTCTCTGTTTAAAATTTCCTCGAAAACATTCTCATTATTATTAACATCTGAAGAAAAACTGAGATCACCAAATTTTAAATTATATCAACCACAGTTTTAATTTTAATGAGTCTGGTTATTAGACGTTTTTACTACCTACTGGAACAGAAAAAAATTGACGACGTTAACGGCGTTACCGAGGCTGAAACAGGTTCGTAACTCCGAGCCTCGGATTCAGACACTGTATCTAATCCATATCTACATCCGTTTATATTATTATTATATACAATCTATGCCCATCTTGTATGTATATATATATGTACCTTCATAAAGCTCAATCTTGTCGTCAAATTCGAAGATTAGGTTACGAATTTTCTTGAGACACCCTCACAATTGCGATCACACAAAGCATTTCCAGGTATTGTTTGATTTTCTCGTCGTTATTGTAAATTTCTAGGGTTCCCATTTCATTCATTGAAAATCTAATCCTAAACATTTTGTAAATTTTTATCGTTATGTGCTGTTCTATATAAATATATGTATATATAAAGTTTTCCTCTCTTCATTGTAAACCCAATACTTTTATTTGTGATAAATTCTGGTGTTTTGTATATGAAAATGTCTGATTTTTGTGTTGTCTAGTCCCTGGGGAATGGATATGAAGCCGACCTTTTTTATGTGGTTTTGGTTGATCGTTACAGCTTTTCCCTTCAACTTTCTCAGCAACCAAACAGAGCCTTGTTTCTTTCCATGGCAAATTCAGCTGCAGGCTTGAGAAAACAAATGCCTCACCTAAATGATCCTATTACAACCATTTTAATTAATTGAATAGCCTTTATCTTCCTTTTTGTTTTTGATTTTATTTATTTGTTTCTTGGAAATGAAAACAACACCATGAAGACTGTTGTTGATTTCTTTATCCTTTAGGTTATGACTGAAAAGTGCAATTCATGGTTATGGCAATGCAAATTGTTTGGTTTGGGATGGTTAATGAATGTGGTTTTTGGTGGATCAGGATATTTGGTTGGAAGTAGTAATGAGTGACCACCTTGTTTTGTGCGTCGACCGCCTCATTGCGCCTGAATCCGTGCGATTACTCGAAGGGAATGAGGCGCCGGGATCTTCTGGAGAGGATTCTTGCAGTCACACGGATGATCATTCCGTGTCTGCCATTGATATTAAGGACGTAATGGAACATGGCGCGGGTGGAGAAGAAAAACCACTACTACAATCTGTGGAATGCCGCATTTGCCAGGAGGAAGATAGAACGGAAAATCTGGAGGTCCCGTGCGCTTGTAGTGGCAGCTTAAAGGTATACCTGAAGTTTTTCTTTTTCGTTTTTTTTTTGTTCTCGTTTATGTTGATTTTGTGTGTGTGTGTGTGTGTCAAGGTGATGTATTCAAATAACTATTTGTGGAAAATGTATACACACACGCATATCCAGGTCTGTTTGTCTAAAGTATGGATGTATGGGTGCGTTGAGCTATTTGTGTTATGTCTCCCTTACTGGCTTTCTGTTGGCTTTGATGGGTGAGCTAAGCATGATGTTTTTGTTGGCATGAGTAACTGATAATTCAGATCTAGTTATTTATTCATTCTTTTCGCACTTCTATAGGATACTAATATTCTTAATGAGAAATCGTAGAAAGATACAAATGGGAGAGCCCTTCCCCGCATTTATATGTTCCACTTTCGGTGGAAGAGATATGGTGCCTCTGGACTCTGGATAGAAGGCCATTCTCTCCATCTTTGCCGGTTCCCTCCTACTAATTAAAGGAAGCACATTCAGCCCTACCTTTTTCCTTCCATCTTATTCTTTCTTGCTCTTTCTCCTACCAAATGGACAAGGTATGTCTTATATATCTACATGGACATGACCGTGTTGCATTTATTAGGTGAAGCATATGTGTGTGTCTAGATTGTGCATATACTTATGCTGAAGAATCTAAAATAAAAATAATGGTTTTATATTAATTCTTTGAATGAGAGAAAATGACAAACTTTACTTGTGCCCATATTTCTCTTAGTAAAGCTGTGCCATTTACAAAAGCTAGGATGGCAAGCTGTGACTTTTCTTCAAAATAGTATGGCAAAGAGCAGTGTTTATTTCTTCTCTCTTTGGGTGGGTTCGGGTAGATAGAGGAGAAATTAGATTTTTGAGATCCTTGGGTCCTTAAGGACTTTTGTGGCTTTTCTGTTCTAATGGGTTTCCTCCCCTTGAGCACTTTTAGTATACTTTATTTATTAAAAGAAGAAGTATTATGCTGCCTTTTTTGTTATTTCTATATCAAATTTTCAGAAAGCAATCGTTGCTCCTTCCAACTTTTCCACCAGACAACATGGTGTATATGTTTTCCTATTGGTAGTTGACTCATCAACTCTCAGGGTAGGAAAACATTCAAGATGTATAGCATCTGTAATGCATATGCTTTTGGTATTGTTATCTCAATTATCTCTAGCATCCTCTAATTATTTATTTTAGGAGTCTGCCAGTAATGTTTCCTTTCCTCTTTTCTTTTGGGTCATTTTGAGTACTTCCTGATGTCTTGTTTTAACATGCTATATCTATGATGACAGCTGAAAGCTTTGTTTTAAACAGTTTGCTCATAGGAAATGCGTGCAGAGGTGGTGCAATGAGAAAGGAGATATAACATGTGAGATCTGTCATCAGGTATGCTCTGTTTCTTTGATTTTGGCTCTTGTTACTATTATATTTTCCTTTCTTGGTAGTGAAATCATTAAAAGGTCCCAATAAGGAAAACTACCTTTCTTAATATTTCTGTTTTCATTATGGCTATAAGTTTAATTTATTGATTCTGGTAAGTCAATTCATCTATTAACATTAAAATAACCCTTCCATACAGCCTTATCAACCTGGTTATACCATTCCACAACCTTCCTCGAGCTCCGAAGACACTACGATTGATGTCAGGCAAGTTTGAACTCAAACTCTTTGTCCCTTTTGTTATCATTCTTTTATTAATAACATTGATAGGGTACACGTAATAATAGAATAACAACTTTGTTATAACGTAAGTTTATCAAAATGGAACAATAACAATGACATTTGAAAACTAACTTCTTTTCTTTGTCAATACTATTGTGCCTTGAAGTGTGGACACTAGTATAGGATACATACACAACACAATATGCATATAGTGAGGCAAAAAATCCATACGAAGTAGAATAAGATTCGGCTAGGACACTACAATTTGTTATGTTATACTGGTATGTACAAAAAGTTATCTATTAACCCGATATATGTTTTTTTTGAAATTTTTGTAATAGTTACTAACATTTGACGATTAAAAATCGTGATAAACAAGTTTAGACTTGAGAACTATAGTGCGTGGATAAATTCAGACTACATTAATTATGCATATTCACATTCGATCTCAATACATGATGTTTTCTTTCTACTATTAACTTTTGAGAAATGGTAAGCTTTTTGTAGCAATTGTATTTTCACATTATCCTTGACAAAATTGAAATATTATCTAAACCCTTGTTAATCATATGTCTGGATCTGGTAAAATAATGGAAATTTCCTCTTTGGTCTTACTTACTGCACCGAAAGAAAAGAAATCTTAATTTTTTTATCGTGGGATCATTGACCAGCAAGTCCTACTTTTGAGATTTTTCTACATGTAAGTCCTACATTCCTAGTTTTTCCATCCATATCCTTGTTAAATAGAAGTAAAATTTTGTAACGGTAAATTTAGTAATTACATTTACATATGATCTTTATAAGCTTCAGTTACTAATAATATTGCATTGTGAGTTTAAATAATTAATTAATCGAATATAAATTCGCATCTAAAGATTGCGTAAAATAAACAACTTTAGTAAAAAGAAAATAACTTACTGTATATAGAAAATGGATATAAAAGAAAAAATTATGTAATTTTGATATAATTTTTATAGTATTATGTAAGGGTCCACGTAAAAGTTTGAATTAGGATTTTATATTTAGTTTAGCATTGTTTATCTAATTTAAAAAGGGTATAAGTGAAAGATTTGTTGATATAAGAAAACAAGAATCAACTTGGCTCTTTGTCAATAGCTAATATTTATTACTCTATAATGAATAAACCAAAATGTATATCGTTTGTTGCACTTCCTCATATATTCAAAAAATTCCTGGGCTATCAATTTGGCCAACCCTGTTGACTTTTGTGAAACCTTAAAAATGCTACCTTTGATTTCCTTTCCTTCAAATAATGGACAGAGAAAATTGATCTCTTCTGACATATTTTTTCTATGTTGTGATGGGTATGTCCTTTTTTATGGACCAATATATCTTGTCAGAAACAATATGGAGGGATCAATTTTTGGTCAAATTGGTTTAACAGGATAGTTCAACAAACACAACATAGGAATTAAACTTAATCTTGGACAATTTTGGTATTTAAAAGTTTTCTTCTAACTCAAATCCACTTCCATGTAGCAAAAGCAATTATGGGATTTTCTTAGGCATAATAGCTAAATGACAGAATGGTTATATTTGAAAATCTTTCATAGTTCAGGGAGTTTTTATTCAAGCAGGATTTTTGCAGTTTCCCCCTAAAGAATTTATGAAAGAAAATAGTATCATTTGTTTTTTATAAAAGAATCTTGTGCAAGTGTCAAGAGCATTACATCCTTGTACAATTACCAAAAAACAACAGGACCTTATACCAGTTATTGGAGCTGTATGTGAATCCTTTCTCTGTTTGACCTTGTATGGGCTGTATGGTTTGGTACTGGGACACCATGTCTCTTCTTGCAGTTTGTTCCCTTTCAGTTCTTTTCTTCAATAGGTACCACATTATACACCTAAAAGAAATAAACCCTTTTGCTTCTCACAATTGCATTTCTCTGTATGTTTTTTCTTCTTTTACCAGCGGATCAGTAAAATACCTCATTAAATCCACACTCATATTGTTTGGTGCTGTTTCCATGACAATTCAACATCTAAACCATATACATTGGTGGTTCTACAACTGTCTTTTTTATTTTCACCACTATCACTGTTTTTCGTCAAATAAATACTTTCATGTGGTCAACTTTTCACATGATTCACTACCGTAATTTTAATATGTTGAAAAATATTTTGATTGTCTCACAGTGATGGTTGGTTGCTCACTGGTACTCCTCTAGACTTGCATGACCCTCGACTTTTAGCTATGGCAGCAGCAGAACGCCATCTTCTGGAGGCTGAATATGATGAGTATGCTGATACGAGTGCCAGTGGAGCTGCATTTTGCCGATCTGCAGCTCTGATTGTATGTTGTTTTAACTTCTCTTGTACAAAAAGAGTGATATGTGTTAAGAGAATGGTGATATTAAAATGAGTTCTGAATATTGGAATAATTTATTATTATCATACATTGAAGATTTCTTATCTTTGAGGCAGCTCGGAAACTACTGTTACTGCATGAAATTTAATGATAGTTCTTCCCTTTTTTTGCAAATATTTTTTTGTTAAACTGTTAAATGACTTGCCTTCTTTATGCTCCCCCGTACAAACCATGCAGTCACAGAGAGCATATGCATATGAATTTCAAATATCTTAACTCCCATTATATATATTTTCAATGAATCGATTCTAGATCTACCAGAAAATGAGGACCAAGGGAGCATTTCTTTCCAAAATTCTAACAGTTGGTTGCTGCATATATTATGGAACTTCTTGTTACCCCTCCTTAAATTCTAATACTTCCATTTATTTGCTTTTATCCCCTTTCTTCTATACCTAACAGCCTAAACCCATTCCCCCCCCCCCCCCCCCCCCCCCCCCCCCCCCCCCCCCCCTTCCTTCTTCTCTTTGTAGAACTGCTGTTGTAGCAGTTGGCAGTATTTCAGCCTAATTCAGTTGGATAGCTAGTGATTCTTTTTACCTTGGTGCCATCACATTCTGCTGACAGCAGAATCCTGAAGATGTCTGCTTATAGGATTTTTTAAATTAATTAGTCCGTCATTGCCCTTATTTTATTTCCATGCTGCTATGTTTTGAGGCTACTCTGTTTGTTGGCAGTTAATGGCTCTTCTACTCTTGAGACATGCTCTAGCCATGAGAAATGGTGATGGGGACGATGATGCTTCCACTTTTTTCTCTGTAAGTTGGTTTTCTGTTGCAGTATTTTTATGCATGCTTTGCAATATATATATATATATATATATGTGCGTACATGGCTTTGGTCCACCACCTGATTCATCGGTCGGTGCTTGACAGCTTTTTCTGCTACGAGCTGCCGGTTTTCTTCTCTCATGCTATATTATGGCCTGGGCTATCAGTATATTGCAGCGGCGAAGGCAAAGACAGGTAGATTTATCTTTTAGTGGGATATTCTTATATTCTCTCGTTTGTTTTTTCATCCAAGGAAGTATGGTAAAAACATTTCCCTTATGGTATTACTGTTATTAAAGCAAGGTATTGACAATGAGGTTGGTCATTATATGAATTAAATGGAGGGTTCGACCTGGTAGTGGTCTGGTCCAAAATCCATTTTGACAGATTTGGGTTTTGCTATTGAACCTAAATTCGAAAATGGATTAGATATAGAAACTCATTGGAAACCCGTCACATATATGGGACCAATATGGATATGAGTAATTCTTAAACGGACCAGATTTCATCTGCGATTTGATCTGGATAAAGCATGTTTTTCTACATTCAGATCTTGGATGTTGTCTACATAATATCCGCTTCAGATTGGCTACAGATTTAGATCCTGATACCAATATATGGATAGGGATTTTGATTCATATGAATCCAGTCCATTTCAGGCTTATGGTTACGAAGGTAGCAGGTTTGGAAATAAATGAGATTCTCTTCATGTTGGACGGGGACATTTCGAACCTGGTTTTCAATGATGGAAAGTTCAGTGTGAAACTTTTGTTGCTTACAGAAGAAAGTGAACCTACAGCAAAAAAATTTCCCCTTCTCATCAGCAAATGAAGCATTGTTTTTGAAGCAATATATAAATATAGCTATGAAGGCGCCAGCTAGCCTAGCAAATAAAGCTCTAGGTGGTTGTAGAAAAATTAGGATCATACAGTGGCGGAGCTAGGATACGATGTTAGGGTTGGCGCAGTGTTCTTGATAAATAAGATAAAATAACAACATTTTCAACTAACATGACACATTTTGTTCAAATCCAAAGGCAAACAAGAATTTTCTTCTCATATATCAAAAGTGAGGCATGATAGACTCATTATTTGTGGCACACTGGTTTCATTTGATTATCTTCTACTGATTACTGTTTCATGATAGCCTCATAGAAACAGTGGTAAAACCAGGAATCTATTTCAGGAGAGGGATATTAATAGAATGAATTATATTTTCTTCTTTCAACTATCATGACAACTAATAGAGCAGCAAGACAGTAATTTAAGTAATACAAGTGCAGTATGGTATAAATCAAGAATCAAGTAACATAATTATTGGGCAAAAGACCAGTAAAGAAAATTCCGAAGAAGTAAAAAAATACGCACATTTGACATGCCCTCAAATGATGTCCTTAGGGCAAAAGTGTATTCACACCCATCGAATATTGACTTCTAGCAAAATGCACCCTTGAGACCAACGGCCGTTAAGTTAGACGTGTCTGCGCATTTCTTGAAAGGACATAATTACACAAATATTGTCATTATAATTATTTTACTCTTCCACCTTCTTACCACTTACTCAACCCATTTACATGACGGAGGATGAACAATTCCTCCCCTTTCTAGTTGTCTCCTAATCTGATTTCGATCTTTTATGTATGTCTCCGGACTGCCCTAACGCCAAAAGGAACGATCATTCATCATATGATGAGGGTTTGGCAATGGATTGCACCAGGAAAACTCCCTATCTTGCCGCCACTTCTATCTGCGATCCCTCTGTAAACATTCTCATCTGCGGCAGTTTTTAGACTTTGTTACACATATGCATATAAGCGAACCTGACATAGAAAGACCCATCAACCAAAGTACTACCCTGTAATGATGGTCTCTTAAAAGTGATTGTGTAAAATTTCAGGATTATACTAAGTTATTATACATATGTATTTGATAAGTTATACTAAGTGCTTATATTATTTATAAATTTGTTTTGATTTTGGAGGTTATCAGGTTTTAGATAAAAAAAAACAAACTACCTTCATAATTTTATTTTTTTTAATAAAAAAGGTCCCACAAAATAATTGAATTAAATATAGACAGAAATGTAGCATGGAATATATACATATGGATATAAAGATCATCCAGACGCAGAGTATCATATCTTCTCTAAGAATCTCAATAGATAAGCTGACTACAATATCAGGGTGTGGGGATGCTCCTGTTGTGGTTGGTGGCGGTTCAGTTCTGGTGTCACTTGCAGTAGTGAGGGATGATGTGCAGTGGGCTCTGCAGCAGCAATCCTCATTTGCATTTACAGTGGGCTCCTTGGAGGGGAGATTGAGCTGCACATGAGCCGAGTATAATGGGCTCTTAAGTAGAAGATTGACGTTGTACTCACAGCTATGCCCATGGCCTTTGTTTGTTAGAGGTGACTGATGAGGAATATGTTGTCTGAGTCCTCATTCCAGAATATATGTGATGTTTTCATGCTTTTGGTAAAAAATAAATCAGTTTACTTTTTAGGTTAAAGATGTATCTTTACATTCTGTTTTATGTCAACCAATACAATTCTTGAAACTATAAAGTGTTCTTACGTAATCTATCTAAGTTAACAGTTATAGTTGAAGTTCACTAATCTCAAGGGGTCAATGTTAGTCTTTAAAAGTTAAAAAGGCTTATTGACAACAAATAATAGTTGAGGGGTTCATTTTGCAAGAAGTCCTTAGTTAAGGGGGTGTTTACTGTACTTTTACCTAAATATAAATAACAAGAGAGGGGGTAAGAGGAAAAAGGATTACATTACAGACATCATACATGACTGCAAAAAGATGAATTATAAGAAGAGAAGAAAAGGAGAAAGAAAGAAATGATAGAATTTTATAAGAAAGTATTAGGTTTGATCGAAGAAGGGGAATGCAACTTCATTTCTTCCCCCAAGAGAACTAAAGGAATTTGAAGAGTAAACGACAGAAGAAAGTAAGAATAAAAGAAAATTTTATTAATCGAAAACTCTAGGGGGACATTTTGTAAAATCTTATATAGATGTATATATATATAAAAGCATACATCTAAATGTTGGGCTGGACTGGGCCAGGGTTTGAATGGCCCATCGTCAGATGCAGTCCATCAACTTTAGTACTCCAACTCTACAGTTGGATCGAGAATCAGCCTGATTGGATATGGGTTGGTGTTTGATCCACAAAGCCTCCTTTTTTTCCTTTAAGTTCTCCTTAAACCCTCCACCAAAGGGATAACTGTTTGAGTTCTTGATCAACTTAATCCAATGTTTTTAAAAGCATGCCTAGTCGCGCCTCTAGGCTCCAGGCGGATAGAGCAAGGTTTGCGCTTGGAATTATGAAATATGAATGCTTTAGTCGTAATTTTATGTTCCCCTTGAATATGGTTTTATGTGCCTCACTTCACTTAGGCACGTGTTTCGCCCAACGCTTAGGCTTTAGAGGACCTTTAGCGCTTTAGTGCACCTTGAGTCTTTCCTTTGCACTGGATGAAAACCAGGGAATGTAAGAACAGTAATTGCAAACCGAGTGTAGTATGATCGCACTTGTCTATATTTGTTTCTGTGTATATTTTCATACATTCATGTATATAATTTATTTTACTCTTTTCATTCTTCGACACATTTCTTCATTTATGCTGTTACCACCCAAAATGTTTTGCACCAAAATGGTTGGAACCCAGTTCTTGATCTCATACTTTTATTCTAGTATTCATGTACTCGGTGTGTTCTTGGATCAGGAGGCAGCAGCTCGTGCAGCAACTGAAGTTGCCTTTATGCTACAAGCAGGGCAACACAGGGGCCTGCAGTTCACAATAGCACCTGGAGTTGCACCAGGACCTGCATTAGTGCCTGGACCTGTGGCGACCACCCATTCGTTGTCATTACTTCAATAATATATGGTTTTCCTTAACTATGGTAAGTATCTAGATGGGCGCACGACACGTAGTGAAATTTGAGTTCTTTGTATTAATAGAACAATTAGGGGAGAAAAAGAACTGGAAGGCTGTGTTTCTTTCTATCAATTGTATCTTTGCTTGGCTTCATTTCCACGAACACTAGAGGCTGAAACTTTCCTCTATGGTTCTCCTATATCTGTACATAAATGTAGGCTATCAAAAAAACATTTGTGCAACTTGTGCTTGCATAGTTGTCTACATGTATAAATATTGCCCCAGAATATGTCAGATGTCCTAAGCGCTGGGATGAGGGTAAAATGGTATCTGTTGGCTATATATGTCTATATTTTTCTTTCAATTTTGTGATGAGAGTTAATATTCTGAATAAGAAAGCTATTGAATATTGTTTACTGTTTCTGTCTTAAGCACAGACACTTGCACTGACGTATTTGCATGTTTCTCATTGACATATATACCAGTAACCTCTTGCACTTTTTTTTTGGTAAGAAACTCACACACCCACATTGCCTCCAAGGAGGCTCGAACCCCTCACCTCCTCAATTGGGCCCTGTCCAACTCTAACCTCAGTATGCTAATTTTCTTCAGCTTCAAATAAGTTTGTAATACGTTGGACTAATGACTTACATTCATTCTTGATCCCTAACCCATGATGGTCCTTAGTACTGCAATAGCATCTCTGATTTTGCACTCATATCATGTGTGATGAAGGATTTGACCTATTTATATTTGGATGGAGGATTTTGAGGTTTATAATCGACCTTCGACTAAGTATATCTATAACTTAGTGTATAATTGTTCAACATTCTTTTATTTTTTGAAAGTTAAGCATTACTTATACACTAATGCTTGAACCTGGACCTCGCATTTGAGAGTCGGGGTCCGGTACCGCTTGGCCATTAGGCCTTTGGTATTGTTCAGCATTCTTTGTGATAAAGCTTTGGTGGTTATCTCATGGTCATCATGTTCAATTAATCCCTTTGTAGATTTGCTTGCTTGTTCAAGTAAAGTTCATCTCAACCCATTTTTCCTTGGTAGGTCTCTGTGGATAAATAGACACTAAATCAACAAGTAATTGGCTATGACTTATAGGGCATGTTTACTAACAATAATTAATTCATGTTTCCTGTTTTTACTTCCTGAAATGAAGATGTAAAAGTAAAATCTTGTTGCCCAATTTATTTTTACTTTTGCCCTTAACCTCTAATTGTAAAGAAAAGTCTCACTTTCAAAATCATGATTTTACTTCTTCAAAAAATGGAAACAGGAAACGTTTCCAGTTACGGAATAGTGTGTTCATGCATCTGATTAGGGTTATTGTCTCAGTTCAGGCACAAGGACTTGGGTACCAAATTGTTTCTGGAAAGAGGAAATGCTGCTTTTTAAGAATCATTTTTTGGAGTTTATTTTTATTGCAAGTGATCTACTGCTCCAAGTGATGCATATTTTGTGAGTTAAAAAAAGTTTTATGCACATCAGGATTTGCAGCATATAAAATCCTTGAGTTTTTGTAGTTCAAATTTGCTGGTGATAGATGAGTTTTGAAAGCAACCACTCCTTTGTGTCTTTTACTTTAATACATTACTCAAAGTAACACCCACAATAGTAGAGTATCTAATTTGCTTGGTGTACTGTTTGGTTGGACCAAGACCATATCTCTTTTCCCTTACCAGATATGGTCTTCAATAAAAACATCCTCTTCATTTAATTGAATTTTCCAAAACTATGCCTTAGAAGATACTGTAGTTGCTTGTGAACTAACAAATCAATTAAACAAAAAATAACAATAATAATAATAATAAAAAATAAAAAAAAAAATGAAAAAGAGAAAGGTATTCTATATAGTTAAGGGGAGAATAAAGAAAAAAAGAAAGAAGGTATAAATGGAGAGATGAGAAGGCTAAGCATAAGAAAACTGTGAGCTGAAACTTTGAATGGTCTGCACAAATTAAAGATAGAGCAAAGAAAAGCATAAAGGAATCCAACTAAGCACAAGAAACCAAGGCCTGTTTTTTTGTTGCATAGAGAGAAGAGCTTGGAATTCTAAAATGAGTTTGCATAAAGCAAGTGCTTGGTGTTTTTTGAGGGGATGTTTCTATTCCTCATCTTCTCCCTCCATATCTACTTTATCTAGCTTTCTTGCAACTGTAGCAATCTCAACTTTGGCTTTGAAGTGGCTCAATTTAACCACTCAAGCCACTCCAATTATTCAACTTTATCCACATTTAATCACTCTACATTTCCCAGTTTAATCAAACAGAAAAAATAATTAATAAAAATCATTTTTCTTCTTATTTTTCAGAAAATATTTTATGACTCGGATGACGTGGAAATTTGGTTCAGAGTTCTTGAGACTGGGATTGGTCACTGCTTGGTCCTAAAGTACAAGGCAATGATAGAGATGTGTAGGGCACCAATACAGATATAACTTGTATTCAAATAGTTCAAAAGAGCAAGACAAATGATAGAGAATTAGGCATGTAGGGCACCAAAATAAAAAGATTCTTGGCTTCCCAAGGGTGTTGTTGGCAACTAACTTTTCATTCAAACCTGTCAGTGTCTTCTAAAACAGCCTTATATATTGCTTCTATAGCAGGCTTATGATTGAGATGAATCTGAAACTTCTCTAGATGTTTTGGGGCCCTCCTGTGCTTTTTGTCTTTAATTCTACATATCCCATAAAAGAACTAAACCACAGGCATATTGAACCATAACACATATAGAGGGTACAGTCTTATACAAACTACACATTTTCTCATCATTGCTGCAAACAAGAGAAAAAAATATACCTCCAGCTCTCTTGTTTATGCAGTATAGGATGGGTTTTTCAGCTTGTAGAGTGATGTTCATTCTTCTATGTATAGGGTTTCTATCTTTTCAACCAGAGATGGTTTCTGGCCTTGGGAGCATTGATCTTGCTCTCAGGTGGGACAAAGGGCACTTCCCATTTGTAAGAAATTTGCATATTTTGAAGGCTGTTGCTCTGGGAGATCCGCAGACTCAACTGAATATAGCACCTGCGCCTTCAACGATGTTTGATCCGAATCAATCAAGCAAGAGGAGAGTTAGAAGAGGATCAGACCCTATTCACAACAGATGTTGATGTGCTGAAGTTGTTTCTTCTACAATGATGAAAGCCTAAATGGCTTTTGGTTTATGGCGAAGAAAGGAAGCGACTTATGGTCAAAGTGATGCAGGAGTGAACTTGAGGGTGGTGGGCATTTCTGTTTCTTAGCTCTTTCTCAATATGGTTGGTTGGTTTTATGTCTAATTTGTCTCTGAGTTGAAGTTTTTTTTCCTTACTATAGAAATTAAAATTAGCTGAAGTCAATATATGTAAGCTAGCCTCTTCTATATATTGTATAGAATTTAGATCCTCACAATTGCTGAATCCTTTAGGTTGATCAACTGATGAAACTGGCTCTCATACCAGAAATTTATAGTGCTTTCAAGTGTTTTCTCTTTGAAAAAAAATCAATTCAGCATCTGCATCCAGTGGTACCATATCATAAATGAGACATATAGAATCTTTATTAGTATGATTTTTTAATATTTTTTTTGTTACTATTGTATTTTCTATAGCATTGGTGAGCCTTTATACATATTTTAATGCCCATAATCTCTCTCTCTCCAATAAATATAAATGCTATATACCATCCATCAATCTACACCTCTCTCTTTTTCAACAGACAATGGGAGATCATGATTCAAAACTGTGAATGTAATTTCACATCTCTCTCTCTCTCCCCAATAAACCTCAATGCTATATAACAATCTATTATTTCTATACATCTCTCTTTTTCAGCAGGCAATAGCAGCATGATTCAAAATTTTGAATGTACAAATATGCAGAGGTAGCTTTTTCCAAATGAAGTTTTTAGCATACTTCATACTATTTCATGCAATGCTAGTAGGTTAATTTCAGAGGCCATTTACCTGGTAATAAATAAGGGAGTATAGGATAAGCCTGCCTATATATAAACAGAAATATTTGAAACCATAATACTCTATTAACTGTAATAAAGATTTGAACCACAGATGCAAGAAAAAGTTAATAGATCAAAGGCATATACATAGCTTTGTCAAAACTTCACCTTCACTGAAGAGCCAACACAACCTCTCATGATAAGCTTCATAAAACTCGTGCGCAAGACGCATTGATGTTGTGGGTGTTTGTACATTCAACTGGAGTCTCCTTTAAGTTGAGATCTGCGGTATCTGTTCTTCCTGTGAACTTTAAATTGAATTGAAGATAACTTGCGTGAAATTGCTTCCCAAATCATATTCACAGCATCACCAGGCCGAGATGGATACTGGTATTCAAAGCGTTGTACTATCTGCTTCAGTCTTTCCCACTTTTTGGTCCACTTGTCTCGTTTGATTCCCCTAAGAAGATTCAATAGGTAATCCGGTTTTACTGCATCAGAAGCACGAACAAATATGCAAAACTCTGAGTAGTCTAAGATATCTTCAAATGGTAGTTCAATATCATCACTAATTATTACGGGAACACAATGGCTAGCAATGGCGTCAAAGAGGCGATTAGAAGAGGGGGTGTCCCCAGCAATATTCAAGCAAAATTTGGAAGATGCCATCCCTCGGCCGGCATGATTGATCCCATGATCTCGAACACTTCCAAAAGCAAAGTGGACATCCTTCTCGTCTTTGATAAGATAGTATAGTTCTTGACGAATGGCTCCACCCTGAAGATGGACCAAAATTAGGACAATGGGCATATAATACAGATTACAGATATCATCGGATAAATACTACAACTAAGAAATCATCATCAAACCTAGTATAATCTTGTCTGTGTGTGTGCAAATTTCCTTTTCTTTTTTCCTTTTTGTTTGTTTAAATACAGGATTGGAGGGAAAGGAGGCTGCAAGAGCAGCTTGGTAGCAAAAGATAAATATTAATGCAATGACACTGGGGAACTACAAAATAAATAAAACTGAAATGATTTTTATGTCATTTATATTTATGAGTTTTAACAAGAACCTTCCTCTTTCCTTAGTCATGCTTTAAGAAACTTTGGAAACATATATACATAGATACATATTGGACAAAGTGTTAAGACCACCCACCTTTTTTCACCCTATACAAAATGTGCAAATACCCTCTTGGTTTTCAAAACCCCCCTTGCCCTTACCAAATTGAGCAAAGAAGGAGAATTCTTGAAGAATAAAGTACCTAAAATGCACTAGAGATGAATGGAGTATTTCCTCTCCTCCCAATAGGGGAGGTGAGGGGTTCGAGTCTCTTAGGAGACAAAGTATGCTTACATTTCAAAAAAAAAAAAAAAAAAAATTTTTTTTTACCTTAAATGCACTCGAGACGAATGGAATTGGATTTTTTGTAAGAGTAATTTTTTTAAAAAAGGGGGATTCACGGTATTTTGGAGTCTTGAATCAATGGCACTCTACAAGAAGTCAGATATTCCTAAAAATTGAATCAATAGCTGTCATTTAGTCATTTCTGATGAGGCTTGTTATTAAAAGGATGAATCTGTCACTTCTATAACCTCAAAAACGAATCGGATCTAAAGCCATCTCCTCATGGCATTTGAATGCACCTAATATTCTAAAACAATTCAAGGACCACCAATTACATGCTATCAACAGGACTTGATAAGTCAGAGTCACGTAATGATGTAGCTAGTACTACCTCAGGATGCAGGATCCATAAAATTTATCCTCCCAGTTCTAAATACAGAATCAGTTAAGGTATGTAACTAAATACATGAGATATTAAATAGTCTAACCAATAGTTGAGGTAAAACCAACTTTGCCTTCTGAGTAACCAAAGAAATGTATTTCCCTTTGTTGAAAGATATAAAATATTTAAGTTACATTCTCTCTAATAGCTTAAGCTTTTAGAGTAGTTGATAGTTAACATGATATCAGAGCCAAAGGTCTCGTGTTCAAACCTCACCGCCACCCTTTGTTGAAAAGTTGTTACACGTATTGGACCAAAAAATAGGTCACACGTGAGGGGGCGTGTTGAATGATTAAATATTAAAGTTACACACTCTCTAACAGCTTTAGCTTTTAGAGTAGTTGGGTGTTTAACATGGTATCAGAGCCAAAGGTCTCGTGTTCAAACCTCACCACCACCTTTTTGTTGAAATTGTTGTTCCACGTATTGGATTTGAATGCCACACGTGAGGGGACGTGTTGAATGATATAAAATATGTAAGTTACACCCTCTCTAATAGCTTAAGCTTTTAGAGTAGTTGATAGTTAACATGGTATCAGAGCCAAATGTCTCGTGTTCAAACTTCACCGTTACACGTATTGGACCAAAAAATAGGTCACACGTGAGGGGGCGTGTTGAATGATTAAATATTAAAGTTACACACTCTCTAACAACTTTAACTTTTAGAGTAGTTGGGTGTTTAACATGATATCAGAGCCAAATGTCTCGTGTTCAAACCTCACCACCACCCTACCTCACCACCACCCTTTGTTGAAATTGTTGTTCCACGTGTTGGATTTGAATGCCACACGTGAGGGGACGTGTTGAAGGATATAAAATATGTAAGTTACACCCTCTCTAATAGCTTAAGCTTTTAGAGCAGTTGGTAGTTAATACCCTTTCTGTTGACAATCAACTTTTGCATACTACATGTTTAAAGTGCAAGTTAGAGCTCATGAACTGGTTCTTGGGTAATTAAATCTCTTCCTTGGCCCCTCGTCAAACAACCATAAGATGCTAGGATAAGACTGGCAAGTTTACTGAATGTCGAAGTAAAACTTTTAATTCTTTGAGTTCTGAGAATTAGACAGTTTGTTCCGAAACAGATTTATGACAAAATTAGGGAACCATATTCACATTTGAGCTCCAAAACTAGAGCACGTAGAGACAACAGCAATATCAAATAACAGAACACACATTCGACTAATTCAAAATGGAAGGCAAAAAAGATGAGATAATACTTACATCCTTCCTATAAATTGCTCCCTGGAAAAACACCAATATAGGACGCCTTTCAAATGGGGCTGAGTTGCTAGGGGCAACAGTCCTGACAACATGCTTGTAAGGAGCGATTATGTCCTTTTCAACATTCGCAATTTCAGCTGGATATCTGCCAAAATCTGCAAGCACAAACATGGCAGAACCCAGCTTCCTTCTTGCAGTCAACATACTGTTTGGATGGTGGGCTACTATTAAATGATCCTTCCCATTTAACCGCTTCCATTCATCGCGGTCCCTCAAGAACTTCACCAATTTATTCTGCAATATCTTGTCAAAACTATCTTTCTCCTTCCCATCAATCTTAGAATGTCTGTTGTAACTCAGAGACGCAAAGAATGGCACAAAAATTATATCTGCCTGACTTGAATTATGCACTCTGATTGCGCTGCATGGTCTAATCACATTTGGAGTATTTGACAATAGAATATCAAGGGTGAGCCAATATTCTACACTGTGCTGTAAATTTAGGCCACCTGGGTATGGAGGGATTTGGCTCGGGTTATTAACATCTGGCCACGTTTGGTCTGCACTTCCCTTCCAAGCCAGTAACCCGAAGTGAAATTCAGGAGGCAAGTCATACATATATACCCTTAGTACAGCTTGATCCAAGTCACATCCCTTCCTTGCATTTTTTCCTAAGGCAATGAAATTCTCGCTGGCATTGGAATTCCTATCAGCCACCTCTTGGCGTTTCATCGGTCGTCTAGTATACTCCCGTGAAGCCTCAGACGAAGTGAAAAGAGGCTTAATTTGTTCACTCCTAGCATTCGGGTTGGAGTTGATGGATGGGCTATTAACAGGAATTAACTTAAAAACTGATGTGGGTATTAAAGAATTGTCAGTGACTTGAAGAAGGAACACGGAAGAATAGATCAAAAGGAACATCGAAATGATCATTAGGCCGAAGAGGAACCTAGAGGGTAGCATGCTTTTCTCTGACATTGATGACATTTGAAAAATCTACAATCTATAATGTTCTTATAAAATCTAACAAAAAAAAGCATCAGACATTACTGGAGGAAGAAAATAAAATTAGAGGTTTCCCACTCATACTATGAACAAAGCTGTTTGATATCCTCAATCATTTTAAGGGAAAAACAGAACCCAAGAACCAGAATCAAGGGTAAATTCAATATTCTGCCTTAAACCCTAAGGGTTTTAAAGATTTGAACTCTTTCAATCACAGCATGTTCTTTAACAAACACTCATAACCAAGGAAAACTAGAACCCCCAATTTGGGA
Organism: Cornus suecica; assembly: GCA_963922005.1. Taxonomy (NCBI): domain Eukaryota; kingdom Viridiplantae; phylum Streptophyta; class Magnoliopsida; order Cornales; family Cornaceae; genus Cornus; species Cornus suecica. Next base: position 29,495,197 of record OY998238.1, read on the forward strand.
AAGGAAAATTTTCCTTTTTTATAGAAAATTTATGAACTGAAAATTTGCACTTACTATGTTCAATCAAAGAGCTTCTATTCACAGTCAAGAACCTCTGATCAACCTACATATAACAGAAAAGAATATATAAATACACAACTCATAACAACAAGTCCTTTAACGCACGAGCTAACAAGCTTCAAGATTATATGCAAAAACAAAAAAGTTGCACACAGTATATATATATATATATATATATATATATATATATATTCAAAAATTTGAAATATTAGGAAAACAAGAAATCATCAACTGGGTTTTCAGATTTTGAGATTTTGAGAAAAGGGTCGATGAAGGATTGCGAGAAGAGTACCTGATCACCTCGGTTCACCGAGACATGGTGTTGTTTGATGTTTTTTCAGACAGGCGATGACTGGGTTGGAAGCATGTCTGGTACAATAGGTGACCAAATCACACTGCAATTTATTATGGTTATAATTATTGTGTATATATATATATATATATATATATATTACTCACATATATTCCTTTTGGTTCCGTCGTCAAGTGGAATACAGATGGGGTAAGACCATTTAAAGCGACCATTTTAATGTAAAGTGTATGCCTTTTTGTAACATCATTTTTCACTTGGAAACCCAATTCGGTTTTGGAAATTTTTTTCATAAAGCCTTACTTATTAATAGAAAAAATAAGTTCTATAATGTTTTTCTAGACTCGTAACTTTACTTTGTTTCTATATATTATATCTTCATTTATTAAGCACTAACTCATTACGTCTTCAATTTATATCTTTACTAGTTTATATTTGCAATTTTGGCGTTTTGTTAATACTCTTTGAAAAATTGTATCAAAATTATATAAAATAAATATGTAAAGTTCTTTAGAAGTTCGGTTTGAATTAACTTTTTAAACTTTGCTTTTCAAATTTAAGATTGAAAAACAGTATTTAATAGTATTTAACTCATTTTTCAAAAAGGCTTTCAAAAATTGAAATATCATTTTAAAAAAATCAATAAATACCAGTTAATCACCGTAGTGAAACATGAGATACTTAACTAACTTGGACATGCGCTATCCCTACTTCTTCTTTTATGTAAAAATAAAAGTAAGGGTTTAATTATTACTTTTGGACATATATAATATATATTATTTTATTTAAGGTCGTGTGTGGCATAACTTCTTCTGCCTTTACGCAAAAGAAAAAGAAAAACATGAGTTGTTTTGAGAAGCTGGTACCCCCAACTTCTTTAAAATGCGCTTCCAAAATTTGGAAACTTCTAAATTTTTTGTCAAACACCATTCAATACAATTTTTTCCTTTAAAAAATCAAAAATAACATTTGAAAAATCAATCCAAAGAAAACATGTTTAAAATATATGATACATACATGGAAGTTAAACTACATTGACACACAATATCTATTAGTTACAAAATAGTCATGAATTACAATTTGTTATAGTATTCAGTGTTATTCCATTAACTATGACTGTTATTTAAATTCATAATGCAGTATATTTTAATTAGCTGAAACTTAAAGAAATATATAAATCAGTTACAATAATATAAACGCAGTTTAAATTTATAATTACATTTTTTTATTTTTTCACTTATAACAAGGATGTATGTGGGAAAAGAAAATCAAAAGTTTGACTCACTCAATAAAATTTTAGAAATATATGTTGTTTAGTTAGAAATGATCCTGATACCGACCGTTTCCAATATTCGAAGGAATGACTTTATTTGTAATTACAAATCCTGATAACGTGTCACTAACAACAAACATCTTTATAAATCTATTCCCACATTTACTAAAAGTCAATATCTCATATCAATTTATTTAGGTCTGTGGGATCATTTTTTTCTTAATCACCCAACACTCCATATTTATTAATTGACAGGTACAACTCTTCATATTTAATTCACCGATTATTAGTTAATATTTGCAAACCTTCATGCTATTATTTCTCTATTTTTTAACATAGTTGACCAGATTAAACAAATTATGTAGCATAATAAATAAATAAAAGGAAGAAGAATGTTATTGGCAGTTGGTACCTAATGACATCACGATAATTAATGTATCACTAAGCAACCTAATTAATTGACGAAACACTAACCTAGTGATGATGTGGCAAGAAATTTTTTGCTTTGGCTGATTCGAATCATATAGCAACATTTTCCCCAAGCACACTCACATTCACCACCCATTTTTTTTTCCCACCTGGGAAATCATTCACCACCCATATTAACCCTACATGCGAAATATTCTTGAGAAATTTGAAATGATGTATATGATATTCATCATCCGAAATGTAAAAGTGTTTTTTCAATAATTTTGTTACTTTTTTATTTTTTGAAAATAAATAATTTTGTTACTTATATATATAAATATATATATCAAGAAGTAACATGACTAGCAGGAGCGGAGCCAGAATTCGAAGAGGGGGGGGGGATTTTTACTTAAAAATATTCGACAATTAATTATATCTATTATAAATATATAAATAGCTAAACTTTAACCAATTTATTTTTTAAAAAAAATAAAAATAAAAATTGTTTTCTACTATTCAATCATCCCCCACCCCCAAAAAAAATAAAAATTACTCGACAATCTAAACTAAAACTTCAAACGATGTCTTCCATTTATAATGAAGTTGTATTTTAATAAAATCCTTAAAAAAATGCTCTTTCCGATAGTTCAAATACTAATTTGTTTAGTTCTTCTACCACTATAAAATGTATCAAAATATATCAAATGAATAATTTTAATAATTTGGACCGATTGCAATTCAATAATTGATATTTTGTACTTGAAAAATGTTAAACATCTTGGAATATTATGGATGAATATAGCCAAATTAAAAAAATAAAATTAAAGTATGAGTTTTTTTGCTAAAGAATTTTTAGAGAAATGTTAAAATTGGTATTCAATTAATCAATAAGGTTATTATGGAAATAAATTATTAATAAATTGGAATTCAATTAGATTATTTCTTTTTATAATTAGGCATACACATAGACTTCTTTTATTTTATTTTTTTATTTTTATTTTGAAGTAAATGGACCACACAATTTGAGTCTTTTAATCATTTTAGGGAGGGCCAAATCATGCAAGTAATTTGTTTTTTGCTTAAATATATATATATATAATAGAAAAAAATTAAAAAAATTTGGCCCCCTCCCTCCGCCCCTGATGACTAGGGACTTTGTCTCTAATTTAGTTCAAAAAATACATATTTGACTCATAATGACATTATTCAGCATCCAATACCTGATATTAACCTTGCACGCAATACTCTTGACAACATTTGATCTGATTATTGAAATTTAAAACAATGTATATGATATCCATCATTGAATTAGATATAAAAAAATAAAAAAAAATTTACATTTTTGTCTCTTTATCTCAGTAAGAAGCGTCCTGTATCTCGCTTTATCTCCTAAGGAAAAGTTATTTTTCTCAAATTTATAATTAACCATCACCACATCTCTCTCAATATGATTAATTATAGTGGATCACAATTTCTCTTTCCTCATTAGCCAACCATCCTCATATCTTTTTTCTGAAATCCCTTTCAAGTTGAAACATAATTCCATAATTTATGCCGAAATGTTAAATCAATTGAAACGCAATGCCATAATCTATTTCTACAATTTAACAAGTATTCACCTACCATATTCTATTTCAACAGTGGATTCGTATAGACAACAGTGAATTTGTATACATGTATACATATATGTATATATATCACTTCTGTCCACCCGGATCCCACTTCTTGGATGACATGACAATTGGCAGCTGAGATGACCAAGTAGCTTCCGACACATTAGGGAATGGATACATGAGAGAGGGAATGAACCTGATTTTTTGCCTTAGGCCATGTTTGGTAGGCGGTCTTTTTTGTCTCGGTCTTTTTTGTCTCGTCTAATTTGATTTGGAAAAGTTTGTTTGATAAGCGACATGTTCTTATTATTTATTTATTATTTATTATAATATTTATTTATTATTATTTCTTTCTTTATTTATTATTTCTTCACTTTATAATATATTTTATTATTTATATTATTATTTATTAATTTATATATCAATTTATAAATATATTTTATTTATTTATAATTATTTAATTATTTAATTCATTTTATTTATAAATTATTTATTCATTTTTAATTATTTAAAAAAATATTTTATTAATTTAATATTAATTTATTATTATTATACTCATTTTTTATTATTACTATGAAGTATTTATTCATTATTATATTTACTTATTATTTATTATTATATCTATTTATTATTTTTTATTATATTTATTAATTTATTATTATTTATTTCATTTTGTTTATTATTTATTATTTTTATTATATTTTTAAATATGTTTTATGTAATTTATTATTTATATTTATTCCATTTTTTATTATTATATTTATTTATTATTATTGTATTCATTTATTATTATTATTATGTTTTATTTAATTTATTATTTATATTATTAATTATTCATTTTTAATTATTTATAAATATATTTTATTATTTATTCATTTATTTATTATTATATTTATTTATTATTATTATATTCATTTATTATTATTATTAGGTATTATTTATTTCATTTTGTTTATTATTTATTATTTATATTTTATTTTTAAAATATGTTTTATTTAATTTTTTATTATTATTTATTCATTTTTAATTATTTATAAATATATTTTATTAATAAGACCATACCGGACCACCAGGAACCACTTTTTTTTTGTCTGAAATGAGGTTATTTTGGTCTGATTTGATCTTACTTGGTCTAACCAAAAATTTGGGACCAATGCTATCAAACATGATCTGGTCCCATTAAATACAAGACTAGACCAGACGAGTTAGAACCGAACCACCTACCAAATAGGGCTTTAATGTTGGTAGTTGTTCTAATTGGTATATGTAACAAAGACACGCACCCACCGGTCATTGTGAGGGGTGGACAAAGAATTCTCCAACTAAATGTTCACCATGATTATAAGTGAGAATGATTAGCTGTTTATAGTTATAAACATAGACACACACACAAGAGATGGATGGGAGAGAGAGTTAAATAAAGGATATTATCATGAAAACCCCTGTGATTTTTAAAAATATTAATTACCTCCTTCCATTTCATAAAATCTCCTATTGTTATCAAATTTGATCAAATTGTCCTCTCTCCTCCAATTTCCATCATCCTCAGTTAACGGTTGTACTAAAGTACTAGAAAACCCTTTACCAAAACGACGGAGTTTTAAATTATTTAATATCCCTTACTTGAATATTATCATAAAACCACCCTCAAGTTTTCAAAATTTATCAAATACCCCCATCCTATCAACAAACTCCCTTGCACTTTTCAATTTGAACAATTACCCCCTCTGTCAAATTATTTTTCATTTTTTTCTTGAAGCATATTATAATGATGTTTTAATTGTTTTAGCCCTTGATGCTATATGTATATATATATATACACTATTAGAAAAGTGTGAAGCCCCTTTTTATTTCTATACATTTTTTAATTTTTTTAATAAATTAAATATTATCCAACATTTAAAATATAACAATTATAAGTTAAAAGTATATATATATATATATATATATATATATATTCAATATGTTATATATTCATAGTAATGTGTATTTAATACCTCTTATTTAAAATTAAATATCATTAAAAGTTTGTGTCATTTTCTACTTATCTTATTATTAATTCATATAATTATTCATAGTAATGTGTATTTAATTATATTTTTTATTTTTATATTTTAAATCTAGAGTACTTATAGTATTAGAAAAATAGATTATGTATAATAACAAAATAGGGTCATCACAAAGAATAAAAAAACAATGATTAAAACTTTGTGTCTTTTGGTGTAATAATAATATAATAATCCATTAATTTTCATAATTGTACATGAATATATAATTACTTTTAGCTTAGAATTTTTATATTTTAAATGTTGAGTAATATTAGTTTATTAATAAAATAAAAAATGTGTAGAATTAAAAAAGCTCCACTTTCATACGAATAATTCATTAATTATTTATAAAATTGATAATTTTGGTATAATTAGTTTTGAATTTGACAAAATAAAGGGATATTATCAGGAAAACCCCTATGGTTTCAAAATAAATTAACTAATCTCCCTCCAGGGGCATTCTGGTATTTAAATCAAAGTTTAATGCTTACATGGCAGGCACATGTCCTTAACACTAACGGTCTTGACGAAAATTAGAGGGGAAGACGATAATTTGATCAAATTTAATAACTGTAGGAGGATTTTCTGAAATGAAGGGGGTTAATTGATTTTTTTTTAAATAACAGTGTTTGGTACAGTGAAATGGAATGCCTTTTCCATTAATTTAGACCTATTTCCTTCTTTGGTACACCAAGCATTTAAGTCATTTTCTTAGAATGACCATTTCCAAAAAAAAACATTCTTGGGCCCATTCCATTAAATCAATATATTTTCTAAAACCCACGCCATCCTTTGCCCTAATGCTTGATTGTAACGGGCATTGATAAGAAATTATACAACATATGCATAGACATCTCAAACCAAAAGAATATATCTACAGACATATATATTAGTATGTATATGTATATAATATATATATGATGATGTATATATATACAACATATGCATAGACATCTCCAGCCAAAAGAATATATCTACAGACATGGATATTCATATATATATATTTATATATATATAATGACCTATATGACGCATATATATATATATATATATATATATATGTGCAGCAGTGTTCAATCTATTAAAATTAAAAAGGGAAAATTACACAAACTATCCCTGAACTATGACATAATTGCACGCGGTACCCCTTACGTTTCAATAATATCATAAACTACCCTTAAAATCACCTCTGTTATAACACTTAGCCCCTTCCGTTAAAAGTCAACGACGGAAAATATGAATTTTGGTCAATAAAGCCTATTTTTTGAGTGAACTTCCAATTTTGCCCTTATATATGCATGTTCCAATTTAACCCTAACTTTTTTTTACCAAATTGCCCTCACAATTTCATTTAAAAAAATATAAAAATATTTTTTTTTGTGAAAAATACATATTATATTCCAAAATATGAATTTTGTTTTGCGAAAAAGTATATATTATGTTCCAAAATATGATTTTTTTCCGAAAAATAATTTTTTTGCAAAAATTATATATTATGTTAAATATTTTTTTGCAAAAAATTATTTTTCAGAAAAAAAAATCATATTTTGGAACATAATATATATTTTTCGCAAAATAATTTATTTTTCGAAAACAAAATTCATATTTTGGAACATAATATATATTTTTCACAAAAAAAATATTTTTCGTAAAAAAATCATATTTTGGAACATAATATATATTTTTTGCAAAAAAATTATAAAGGTCAAAATATATATATATTTCGGAAAATATGATTTTTTCAAATTTTTTTGCGAAAAATATATATTATGTTCCAAAATATGATTTTTTTACGAAAAATATTTTTTTTGTGAAAAATATATATTATGTTCCAAAATATGAATTTGTTTTGCAAAAAAGTATATATTATGTTCCAAAATATGAATTTATTTCGAAAAATAATTTTTTTGCAAAAATTATATATTATGTTCCAAAATATGATTTTTTTTTTCAAAAAATATTTTTTTTGCGAAAAATAAATATTATGTTCCAAAATATGATTTTTTTTTCTGAAAAATAGTTTTTTGCAAAAAAATATTTATTATGTTCCAAAATATAAAAAACAATTCCGAAAAATTCATATTTTGGAACATAATATATAATTTTAGCAAAAAAATTATTTTTCGGAAAAAATTCATATTTTGGAACATAATATATACTTTTTCGCAAAAAAAAATCATATTTTGGAACATAATATGTATTTTTCACAAAAAAAATATTTTGAAAAATTCATATTTTGGAACATAATATGTATTTTTTGGAAAAAAATTATTTTCGGAAAAAATTCATATTTTGGAACATAATATGTATTTTTCGCAAAAAAAAATCATATTTTGAAAATTTCATATTTAAATGAAATTGTGAGGGCAATTTGGTAAAAAAAGTTAGGGTTAAATTGGAACATGCATATATAAGGGCAAAATTGGAATTTCACTCCAAAAATAGGTTTTATTGACCAAAATTCATATTTTCCGTCGTTAACTTTTAACGGAAGGGGTTGACTTTTAACGGAAGGGGCTAAGTGTTACAACGGATATGGTTTTAAGAGTAGTTTATGATATTATTGAAACGTAAGAGATACCGCGTGCAATTATATCATAGTTCATGGATAATTTGTATAATTTTCCCAATTAAAAATAACCAATTAGATGTTTGTCTGGTTCATGCTTACCCAAAACCACTACACCACCTAAATTAAAATATTTTAAGTATTTGAAACAACCAAAACTCCTTACAATTAGGAGGTAATAATAAAAAATAAAAATAAAAAATTAATCAGTTAGATGAAAATAAAAATAACAAACCATTTTATGTTATAATATAATTTCTAATTTATTTTTTTAATAAGAGATAGTATAAAATAATTTCTCTCATAAGAAAAATGACCTTTTTTTTTTCCTTCAAATTGTCAATCCTTTTCTAGTAATTTTCTTGATCTTTAATTTATTATTGGAGGTAGCTTTCCGCAAATATTAATGAGGCAAAATTTTGAAACAAAGTTATGATGTTAGGTTTACTTCAATAGGAGAAAGAAAAAAAAATTTCTTTTATTATTACGTCCTTTGGAAGGAGTTTTTGTTGTTTCAAATACTTAAACTATTTAAATTTGAGTGGTGTAGTGGTTTTGGGTAAGTATGAAACCAGATAACATTTGGGGCCTGTTTACTAACTGTTTTTGCTTTCTGTTTCTAATTCTTGAAAAAGCAGAATCAGATTCTGTTGCCCGTAAAAGAAACAAAAACTAAATTTATGTTTACTAATTTTTCAAAAACAAACATTAAAACTATTTTGAAAAAAATATTAAGTTACCTTTTCCAAATTTTATTTTATTTTATTTATTTATCATTTATTTAATTAATTAATTAATTTTATTTATTTATTTAATTATTTAATTATTTAATTTTATTTATTTATTTAATTGATTTTATTTAATTAATTAATTTTATTTATTTATTTAATTAATTAATTAATTTTATTTATTTATTTATTTAATTAATTAATTTTATTTATTTATTTATTCAATTTTATTTATTATTAGTTTTATTTTATTTAATTTATGAATAATATTTTTTTATCAATTTTTATTTTATTATTTTTTATTAATTGTATTTTTAATCATTTTTTTATATTTTTTAATCATTTTAGTTATTTATTATTTATTTTACTTATTTTATTTTGTTTATTAATATATTATTTTTTATTAATTTTCTATTCATTTTATTTTATTTCTTATTATATTTATTTATTTATTTTGATTTAAATAATATTTTATGTAATCATTATTTATTATTTTATTTATTTATTATTATTATTTATTTATTATTGATGATTATGGTGAGTTTGAGGAAACAAAAAGAGAAAACATCTTTTTTTATGCTTCCTCTTTTCTTTGTAATGAGAGGAAACGTTTTCTCAACTCAAAAAATATAAACAAATTAAAAAACGTGTTTTTCATATTATTGTCAAATTTCAGGAAACAGAAACAGAAAACAGAAAGCAGAAACAGTTAATAAACAAACCCTTGATTGGTTGTTTTTAATTTCAATGTTAGATTAATACATATACTATTCCCTGCAATTGAACAGTTGTATATATATGATGACGTAAATATATATATATATATATATATGATGACGTATATGTATATGGGAGGAAGATACGGGGAGGGAGAGAAAAAAGAAAGGGTAGAATATTTCTAAGTTGATTGTAATTCATAAAAAAAAATTAAGATAAGAAGAAAAAATTATAAGGGGTATTTTGAAAAAAAACTACTTCATTTCAAGTTTAATAATAATCTAATCAAACAAAAGAATGATAATAAATATTTTATTCCAACATAATTATATATATCAAACTAAAGAAAAGAATAAAATTTCTGATTTCATTCCATTATATTCCTCATTTCATTCTTACTTAAGATCATTTCGTTTTATTGTACCAAACACAACATAAGATGGTGAAAATATAAATTTCACCTTCCAAACGTTATGTAATGAAACTAAAGGGCTTAGGACACCAATGAATCAAGTTATGTATAAAAAGTAATAAAATAAAAATAAATATATTTGAGTAAAAAGTACTTGATTCGTACAAGTAATATTGGAGCATGATTATTTTATTGATTTACAAAGCAATTACAATGAAGTTTCCTACCATGAAGGTCAAGGGCTTGAGGCCCATCAACTTCTGCTGCAATCACAGGCCCAACGTTATCTGTACTGGGCTGTAGCCCAAAAAGCCTAGCAAGAAGCAAATTATATAAACAAATTAGATATTTGCATTCGATCACAAAAATTCAAATGTGATCAAATGTAATATATTAATTTGCTAAAATTTGATCACATAAATTCTTCTGTAGAAAATTATTATATTCAAAAAAATAAATACAAAGGTGACAGAGTGTTCAATGATCATATTAACCAAATCAAAATATCAAACTCACACGGATTCATGTATCCAAAAATACTATGTTTTATAGACTTAGGGTTGTTTGTTTACTTGGTTTTAGGGGTTTTGTTTTGATTTGTTTTAGTTTTTAAGACTAGTTTCTATTTAGGAAGGTTGGTCTTGAATTTTCAAGACAAAACTACTCCAAAACTTTTAAAACCAGACTTGCCATTTTGTTAATAAAGAAAGACGAAATTTTATTAGGTTTTCGTCGATTTTGCCCTAAATTAAGAAGACAAGCCTCCCTCACGAGCTCTCTCTCCACCTTCACGCCTTGGACCAAATCCCCTTTTCTTGTTTCCTTCTTCACCTCACGTCTCTGAATCGTCTCTCAGAGGAAGCTAACGACCCTCTTGTCTCTCTCTCACAAACCCTTTATCCGATTTCGTTTTAGGTTAGGTTTGGGTCTGCTAGTGGGTAGATTTCGAAGAGAAAAGGCTTCATCTGGAACGAGAAGACAAAGGATAGATTTGGTGTAGAGTTGGAGATCAGCCTCTTCTCTCAAAGTCTCTCTCTCAATAATTTTTGAAGTTTTTTTCCATCCCTGGTATGAAACTTTTCTATTGCTTCCTGTATAAATTAGACCAATCCTTTATATGGTAATTGAGTTTTCCTTTTTTAGTATAGCTATATTTGTGTTAAATCTTCCAGTTTTGAATTTTTTTTCTTATGTTTTTTCCTTTATTCCTGTTAAATGTATTTGGGGTGTATAGATCTTACTATACGCAGATGCAGGTTTTGTATCGAATTCAAAATTGAGCATGAAAATGCAGTATTTCTCAAGTTTGGGTGGACTTGGTTTTGGATTTGAGTCATTTTCCCTACTGAGATTTTTGGTTATGTAATAAACAGCGTAATAATTATTTTTCCACCTTGAATTTTATTCTCTTTGTTGATACCAGCAGTTGTAAGGTCTGCTTAACTGATTCTTTTCTGGTTAATATTACAGGTTGGGGATTAAAGTTTGTTCGTTTCAGGGCCTTCAAATGTGAAAGGTGTAGAGTTGCAGAGCTCTGTGAAAGGCAAAGAGGTAATATGTGTTTAGGGTTTCTTTATTCATTATGATTTATGTTTTATGTTGTTTCTTTTTATTATTCGTGATATATCATACGCATATACATACAGACCCACATATTATATATATTAATTGATGTTTCAGTGATGATCTAACACATTAGTTTATAATTAAATTGGGTAGGTTTATTGTTGATGATTATTGTAACAGGGGAAGAATTTTAGGGGTCTTGGTAGCAATTGATATGATTTGGGGGATTTTCCCTTAAAATTTTGTTCTCATCTTTAAAAGATTGAATGAGAAATCAATACAAGTTTCAGAATCTTGTTTGCAGAGCTGAATGATGAATGTTGTTTGATTTGCTTCAGAACTATATAGGGTGTATTATACTTATATATGCCTCACTGAATCTCATACTTTGCTGAGTGATGTATGCTCCAAATTAGTGTTCCATTTATTTGTGTGCCTCATTAGGGAACACACTCTTATATTTTGCTGAATGATATTTTGTTCTATTTATTTGTGGTTCCTTGAATTCCTTTTGACAATAAATATGTTCTCATTTTGCTTCTGGATGACCTCCCCTCATTTCAATCAACATCAATTTGAGGATAAACTCATTCTTGTTTGATAGAATTATTCAGAGCTTTCTTTCAGTGGTAAATGGAATTTCATTCCTTGGAAGCATGCTACTGCTCAAACAGGCTCTTTCGTTTTGCTTTTGCTGTAGTATAATTTTGGTTGCTTAATCAGATATTTCAATTGTTTAGATAATGTTTACATCTTACTAGCTCATATATGATGTATTTGCTTCTGAATTGTGCTCCTTGATGTTTCTGTAATGTGGTCAGTTGGACTTGGTTAGTTTGAATCATTGAATAGATAAATATGCAATGGCCCTCGTTAATTGTATAATTCAACCCAAACTGAATTTTACCAGGTCATTGATGTTTTTGGAATCATTAAATTTCATACATTACAACATTATTGCATACAATTTGGACTGTCAAAACATGCATTGTAATTCAATTGAAACTGGTTTTTACCAGGTCATTTAAGTGTTATATATTCTAAAGTTCTAAACCTAATACTCAATCTCATGTATTAACTAAAACTGAAAATGTTGATTCTTGTATTAACTTTGTTATTTCTAGCCTTCATCATCGCAATACTCTTCAAATTCATCACTGTTGATGGTATTTACACGAAATCTAGTTTGATCATATATATATATATATACATTTCAGAGTTCTCAATTCTCTCTCTGTGTATGTGTCTTCCTCAGGGGATTTCACATTGTTATCAAAAGGGCATGTTAAACGTGAACAAGTAGAAGATAAGGTATGCATTTTCTGATAAGCGTGAACATGTTAAGCCTGTTAACTATTTCATTGGATTTATGGTGTGGAATTTGCACCAGAAAACTTACTTGGAATTTGGAAACATACAAAATGAGATGATTGGGTTTTGTTGATAGGAAAAGGAAGAAAGACATGGGTTATGAAGAGAGATTAGAGACATTGAGAGATTTATCTAAAATTAATCTTATATGAATTCAAAATGTGAATATAAACAAATTATTAGTTTTTATTTTTGGAATGCATGGTTGATTCTGAAATCGTGAATGTGTGTAGAGGTGAGAACTGTTGTGCTTTTTGTCTGATATGCCAATTTTTTTAGCCAGGCTTGGGGAAATGAATATCATATATCATATACTATGGAGACTGTAAATAATCTATAATGTGCAAAGAAGTATAAACAAGTATGGGGTAGAAAAATACTGTAAATTCTGTCAATAATTTTTTTTTAATATACACACTAGTAGTATGTCAGTCTTGTGTGCTAAATTGCTGATATTATTTTGGTTTGAGTAGATGGATAACAATGATGTGGAGAATGTTCAGAATGTGGAGAATGTAGAGGGAGATTCGCAGATTGGGAAGGGGAAGGGGAATGGGGGGAAAAAAGAATGGCCTGAGGATCAAACATAATTTTTTGTGAATAAAATGGTGGAAGAGGTGAAGGCTGGTAACTGTAGTGGAAACAGGTTCACTACCGTGGGGTGGGATAATTTGTGGCGTGCAATGAACGAGTACACGGGCTATAAATGGGACATGGAACAACTGAAGCAGAAACACAAACGTTTGAGGGATGAGTGGATGTTTTTTGACAGATTAATGAAATATAGCGGAACTGGCTATGACCACAATACGAGTATGGTCATTCTCGACGAAGAGATTTGGGCAACTATACCTAAGGTGAGTACTATTAATCTCAAATCTTTTTCTATGCATTATAGAAAAAGTGTACACAATTTGGCTATTTTATTGACAGAGTATTAAAATTTATGTTGTAGGATCTAAAGAAGTTCAAGAAGAAAAGTTTTCCTTATTACCATGTTTTAGATGGCATATTCAAAGAGGGAGTTGCCTCTGGGAAGTATGTTCAGTCTTCGGGTAGGGTACCCCCATCACGTACTGATTCATCCTCTCGTCCTCCACCAGCTTACACAGACTTGGGTGATGATGATGAAGAAGTTGATGAGTTCACTCCATCTCCCAAACCTGGTCGCAAGAAAGCAAAAAGATCATCGGTTAGTTCGGAAGTTGCTTCAATTCTCGAACGTGCATTGGAAAAGGTCGGTTCTGTTACCATCCAAAATACCGACAAAGTCGTTGTAGCAATGAAGGCACAATCATCAACAGTTCCTACCTCACGATCGGTGGACAAAGAACAAGAGGATGCAGTCTCTACCGGATATATATTTTGATGATGTACGCTTCACAATTTCATTAGGATGCAGTCTCTACCGGATATATATTTTGATGATGTTGATATCGATGCGGACCAAACGGTTCACAATCCTGGTTCAAGTTCACGCCAAAATCAAATGGACACAGTGCGTAATGAAATTGCTAACGACATCTTTACATACACAGTTCGTACTTGAAATGCACAAAACTCGTTTGAGGCACTTGATGTTTTGATTGACCTTATAATGTGGGAATGTAGTTTATGGTTATTTGAAAGTTAGTGGAACTGAGATTTTTACAATGACTTGTATCCATGGAGTATGGCTCATGTTGTTAATAAAGTAATTGTAATAAATATTATAATTTTTTCACCTGTATGCACATATAAAATTAGAGTATCAAAAATACATATAAAAAGTTCAAAAATATATGAAATGTTAAAATAATACATTGTGAAATTTTAATAATATATAGCATTAAAAATTATTAACCCTAAAATTTAGAAATTATTTTAAATTCATAACTATATCAAAAATTTCAATCAATTATAAAAAAATTAATTTCATAATATATATTTTTTAATTTTTTTAGGGAATTATTTTGGAATTTTATATATTATTTTTGTATTTTATATATAAAATATTTTATATATTATTTTTAAATTTTATTAGAGTGTTTTCGAATGTTATATATTATTTTTTAATTTTTTTATCGAAGTATTTTGGAATTTTATATATTGTTTTTGTATTTTATATATTTTTTTATATTAAATTCGGGAAGTATTTTGGAATTTTATATATTAATTTTATATTTTATATAAAAAATATTTTATATATTTTTTAAATTTTATTAGATTATTTTGGAATTTTATATATTGTTTTTCTATTTTATGTATAAAATATTTTATATATTTTTTATTTATTTATTTTTAAAGTTTATTTCAAAATAAAGACTATTATATTCCAATATATTTACAATCAGTTTCAGACCAGATCATTATTTGGAACCAGGCAGTTTGCCAAACATGATTTTGTTTTAATTTTTCAGTCAAAACCTGAAAGACCAAACAGTTTGTCAAACATGATTTTGTTTTAGTTTTTCAGACAAAACCTGAAAGACCAGACCGTTTGCCAAACATGATTTTGTTTTAGTTTTTCAGACAAAACCTGAAAGATCAGACCGCTTACCAAACAGAGTTTCAGATCAGCACCGAGACAAAACAAGAAAAGACAAAATCAAACCAGACAAAACCAGACAAGACAAGACCAGACAAACCCCTTTCCAAACGGGCCCTTAGAAGATTATTTACTCCTGAACCTAAAGGGGATAATTTCAGTTCTAACCCTAAACTCGCAAAGCCTGAAGACACTTTTAATTGTTTATTGATTTAATATCAATTTATGTTAATAGGCAATCTTAATTATTGAGGGCTAAATTCATTTAAAATTTAGTCTTGAATTCAATAAATTCATTTTATATATATATATATATATATTATTTCTTTGAACTTAAGTCAATGGATGCTTTCTCATGTCTTAACCAAGGTTATTGAAATTAGAAGTCTACGTAGAATCGTTGGGATCCATAGAATCGGAATCGTTGAATCGTAAGATTGTACTTAATTATTAATTAATAATTATGTTTAATTTCTTAAAGAACAATATATTTATAATATAATAAAAATATACTCAAAACATAAAATAAGAACAAAAACATTGAGGCCCTATTTGGTATGTGTTTGTGTTTTTTGTTGTGAATTTTAGAAAAACACAAATACATGTTTATGTTTGTGGAGTACTGTAAATCTAAAATAAAAGTATGTTTGGTAAATATGCTTTTGTTGTAGATATTTACATATACATATGTGGTGTTCTGAGGTAAAAGGAAGTGGTGGCGGTGTTTTTGGGCAAAGTAAAGTGGTGGTGGTGGTGTTCAGAGGTGGCGGTGGCAGCGGCGGCGGCAACGGTAGTGGTGGTAGTGTAGATATATGCATATATATATATATATATTGAGTGAATAGTTGAAAAAGGGGAAAAAAATTGTTAGAAAAAATGGGTCTTTTTTTGCTAATATTTTTTACTGTTTAAAAACAAAACAAGGTCAACCAAACATGTGTTTGTTGGAAAAAAAAATGCTATAGTACCAAATAAAAAACAAAAACACAAACGCATATCAAACAGAGCCTAAGATTTTGGGTTTTTAATTATTTTCTCATAAGTTTGGGCCATATATCGGGATATTAGATTAAATCATTTAGATTTTGGGCCTTTCATGTGGAGGACATAACCTCAAACCATTATTTTAGTCCAAAAAATTCTAAAATACATGTGAGTAAAATCGTGATAAAATTATAAATAATCATATAAGATTTACAATCCCCATTTTGACGACTATGGTCTCAACCCCTCCCTCCCTTACCAAAATTGTTTCAGTTTAAGTTGCAGTCTTTTTGAGGAAAAAAGTTGCAGTATTTTTGGGCCCTTGTTTTTCAGTTTTATCTGTCTCATTCTGGATCACTTATTTAGTTTCTTTTTAGCTAGCTTTAAGCCTAGTTCCTAGTTTTAACCAATGGGCTTGTCTGTTCTTTTTAAATAGTTTTTTTTTTACCTTCTCTCATTAGGCGTTGAATTTGGGTTGGATCCACCTCCTTTATTCTTTCCTTTCACAATATTCTCAAGGACTATTATTAGAAAAACCCCTTATGATTTTTAAATTGTTCAAAAAAATTCCACTGGTTTAAAAAATATTTCTATAGTTTCCAATTTAATCAAATATTCCATGTCCTCTATAAGATTACGAAAATACCCTCCAAAACTCTAATTCATTCAATTTAAATTCCAATTTTAATTTAAATTTCAATTAAACTCTAATTCTTTCCATTTATCCAAATTAAACTCTGATTCCTTCTATTTATAACAAACCCACTTTTTCTCACCCATTTTGTGATATCCCCTAATTTTCGTGCATAGGTTGGCCAGGCCTATACCGAAAACTAGGGCGCATCAACACCCGATAATAAATGAACACAGAAGCAAAAGACATATTTAAGAAATAACAGAGTCTCAAAAGTTTAATTCTCATGAATAAATAAATTCAGAAATCAAAACTCCCAAAGGGTACAACTCGGGAATCCATATCTATGGACCCCTAAACCTTAATGAAAACAAGTGTCTAAAAAAATATAACTAAATTGGGTCCCTACACTGAATTGAAGTCAAAATGGATGAACTTGTGAATAAATGATAAGCGACCTCAACCATGTGGCTGAAATTGCCGAGAACCTGAAACAACAAAGGTGGGTCAGACCCACGAGCAGAGTAGACTCTACATGATCCCAAACAGAGTACCAAATAATCCCATCATCTACCCAACCAAAAATAAGAGTAATACTATAACTTTAAATACCACTCCTAAATAAATATCCTCCAAATAAAATAAAAATAAATAAATAACTAACACATAAACAAACAAAGTGCAACCACAAGGCATAAAACAAAACAAATAAAGTGCAACCAAAATTAAATCACATGTCAATAGGCAACTTAACCATGCCTTACCATAACCACGTACCCGACAACTTATCCATGACTAGTCGACTATGGTACAGATGAGACCGACTTATTAGTCAGCTCATCATGGTTTCCTCCATTCCACAATAAAATACTAATAATAATATAAATAAATAAATAGATTAATAAACACCATTTATGTCGCATGTGAAAGGATTTATTAATTCTTTCACATTATACACTAGATCACCATCTCAATATCTCAATATTTTATCTTTGAGACTTGAACCAATTTCACCCATCAAAAGAAATATACGCATGTCATATATATATATACCCACGCATTTTATAAAAGATCGATTTACAGAACATGTCCACGTTTAATAATAAATATCTATCGTACTTAATTGATCTGCCAATAATAATTCCAATTGCCTTTTCGTAACCAATTTATTCAAAGGTAATCCAAGGAAATCAAACTGTTCATTGTGGTTACTATTGACTCCCATTAGATGAAAAGTTAAGGGATTTGACATTTTCCATTTTATTCTATCCTGTTTTATTTTATAATTATAATTATAATTTATTATTTATTATCATTATATATATATATATATATATATATATATATATATATATATATATATATATATATATATATATATATATATATAACTTCCTGTTATTATCATCTCACCTTTAATAAGCTACTAGATATATATGTATATTACTATATACAGAAGCATTCCTATATACATAATAACAATATGAATACAACTAGTTGTATATGACAATGTTATACCACGTGAAAGTCCATTGCCCATCACCAAGCCAAACTCAGCCTCCATTCTCAGGTTATATTCTTATTATATAATTTAATTTCTTTATAACTTTGGTTAGAAAATTCAAAGTCAACAACCTTTCCACACACCTAGAGATATGAACGTGCATATATCTATAAACTAATCTGATCATTGAAATTGAAAGTAGGAGCATATCAATCCATCACAGACCACCCAACATATCAATCCATCACCTAGCAGTAACAAGTCGGTTGCACAAAATACAAATATGGCATACATGAAAGACTACAGCGACACAATTTTATGAAACATACATATTAGCAGACAACATATATATATATATATATATATATATATATATATTACCGCACGATTCTATACATATATATATGAGCGCTTAAACACAGATTCGAATATATCACACACACACACATATATATATATATATATAAATATGTATGCACACAAATTTAACAAGATTGCAATATATAGAAGATGTGATTGCAGGTTCAAAGGGGAAGAGAAGAACATTCTACTTGCCTGATCGTTGGGGTAAATCACGCAGGAACTGTAGGCTGCTCGATGCTCTCTCTCCTCTCTCTTCTACGCGACTGCGATTCTGTTATCTCCCTCGACTAGTCTGACAGAAACGTATCCCTAACTTAGGGTTTATTTTAGTTATATAAATATATATAATATATATTTATTTATTTAATCCTTCCGATGGCCCCAAAAACATAATATAGCCCATTAGCTAATAAGCCCAAATAATTAACTCAAAAATATACTATAGTCCATTTAATTAACTTATAATTAATTAATTAAATTAAATTTACCCAATCAATATAAATAATAAAAATACGGGGTATTACATATTTGTTCCAAAACTTTAATTCCTTCCATTTATAACAAACCCACTTTCAATATAAATCCCAATTTTAACCCACTTCAACTCTAATTCCTTCCATTTATCACAAACTCACTTTCAATTTAAATCCCAATTTCAACTCAATTCAACTCTAATTCCTTCCATTTATCACAAACCCATTTTCTCTCACACATTTACTCCAAAACTCTAATTCCTTCCGTTTATCACAAACCCATTTTCTCTCACTCATTTACTCCAAAACTCCAATTCCTTCTATTTATCACAAACACAATTTCAATTTAAATTCCAATTCCAATTTATAATTATATATAGAGAGAGATATATAATTATAAATTGAAATTGGGATTTAAATTGAAATTGGGATTGTGATAAATGAAATGAATTAGAATTTTGGAGTAAATGGGTTAAATTGAAAGTGAGTTTGTGATAAATAGAAAGAATTAGAGTTGAATTGGGTTAAAATTGTGATTTAAATTGAAAGTGAGTTTGTGATAAATGGAAGGAATAAAAGTTGAATTGAGTTAAAATCGGGATTTATATTGAAAGTGGGTTTGTGATAAATGGAAGGAAATAGAGTTTTGGAGTAAATGGGTGAGATAAAATGGGTTAGTGATAAATGGAAGGAATTAGAGTTTAATTGGGATTTAAATTAAAGTGTTAGAGGGTATTTTCGTAATCTTATAGAGGGCATATGGGGTATTTAATTAAAATGGAAATCATAAGGGAGTTTTTGAAACCATAGGGGATTTTTTGAATAATTTGAAAATCATAGGGAGGTTTTTCTGATAATAGCCCTATTCTCAATTACCCTACCAACATTTAACTCGGACCTGTATCTATTACTGAGGGGGATATATATATATATATAATACATATGAGTCTGCTTGGTATTCATTTTTAAAAATTATTTTCGAGAACTCCGAAAATAAAAAATGATTTTTTAAAAATAAGAAAAGAGAGTTATTTGAAAACAAAAAGTTTTATAATTTGATTTTCAAAAAACTCAACCAAAAGAGAATTTTTGTATAATTTTCTTATTTTTAATTTTCAAAAATGCATACCAAACATGTCCTATATAATTTAAAATGTTAATTACCCAAAGATATATTTTGACCCCTCTTCTTTGATGGAGAGACCAATGTGGAATTGTTTTCCATCACTTAGATTAGGGTTCCTATTAAGTACAGAGAATCCACAAGTTTTGCTAGATTCTTAGTAGATCGATTACATATTTTAGCACATTGAAAGCTTTCATGGGGACGCTTAGCATAACCTGCGACAAAGTCTATTATGACAACCCAACCATTGGTAGACATAATCACTGTTAGAATATATTAGGGCTTAGACCCATCTAGATAATCCTAGTCCATTTAATATTACCATCTAAATAGTTAGTCCCCGTCCATTTAGTGTTTTTTTTTTCCGGTGAATAAATAATCATTATAAAAACACTAAGGTAATAGTTACAAAGGGAGGGGTAAAAGAGGAAACCCCTAAAGTAGTAAAAGAAAAACACCATATATATACAAAGCTGTAAAGAAACCCTAATTTGGAAATCAATTGGGCTTCGCTTCACTCCTTCAGCTATCATTTCATTCAGACACAAAATTCATGGCTTCATACTTTATTTGATTTCAAATTCTTTGTAATCATTGTAGTCATTGCAATCTCAATGATCTTTGCAACTCGATGCTCCGATTTCATCTATTCTCCATGATTTGAGAATTCCACGCCCCTCATTTCAATCCCAGATCTCTCATTCTCATTCTAGATCCTACAATTAGCATTACTGCAAGCGGATTGTCTCTGCTCTCTCACCACAGCCACTAGCGCTCTATTAGGGTTCAAGGGGACATGGAGGGGTTATTCATTAGTAAGGGCCATTTGATGGTGGGTGTGGCTGGGGTGATTAGCTTCCCTGGTGACGCTGGTAGTGATAGGAGTAAAGGTGAAGAAAGTGTTTTGATGGAGTGGCTCATAGAAAGAAGAGGGCAAGTCCTAATCCTGTGCCATCAACTTAGACATGGGACAAGAGGGCAATTTGATGGAGAATCATCTCAATCTTACAGCATAAATAATGTCTTGAAAAACTTTTGAATAAGGTAAGAACTTTTCTCTAAAAATCCTGTAATTCCTCTCCTTCTAGATGTGGTAAACAAAACAGGCTAGGGTTAATTTCCACAATAAGACCCTACTTTGCATAAGCTTGTTTCTCCAGTTTGAGGATGCCTATAGTGTCCACATTTGTCTTGTACTCCTTGCCACACTATCCTTGAATATTTGCATTTATAGAATATGTGATCATGACTATTGGCATCCTCCTTGTATAAAATGCATATATTTGGTTGCATCATATATTGCATACAAGGTTAGTCTTTTGTAAGTAGTTTGTTTTGGATAGCAAGTCAAAGGCAGAATGAATTTTTAGGAATCATATGTTGAAATCAAACAATCTTGTGCCAAAATGTAGTGGGAAGGGTGGGGTTGAGAGCATTGAGGGTAAGGCTTGTATTGTACAGATTGTTGGGAGATGGAGTCCAAAGGGCAACATCAAGTTGAAGTGTTAGGGACAGGTATGGTACAAAGGTTAAAAACATTGATCAGAAAGTTAGTGAGTATCCTAGGCCAGTGCCACTATCCAGTGGTAAGGATAGAAGAGACTAAAGCATGCTTGTTGTAATGCCAATTGAATATAGTATGAGAATTTTGAACAACCTTGTAAAGGGGGTCACATGGCAACTAATTATCAAAATAGAGCATAGTATTGTGACCATTACCTATTTTGTGTTTGATGAGTGGCTCAGCAATGTCCCTGCTATGTAAAAGTTTCTTCCAGAACCAAGAACATTGGCCTGTAATCTGAAGCTCCCAAAAACTCTTCTTTTTGATTAAATTCTTCAAAGTCCATTCTTTTCATAGAGTCATTTCTTTTTTTGAACATAGGATCCATATGTGTCTTATAATTGAGGCTTTATTCCACATTTGGATATTTGTGATACCCAAACCACCTATTTCTTTAGGGGTGCACACATGTTCCCAATTAACCTTGGCTCTGAATTTCTCCATGCTAGGACCAACCCACAAAAATTTCATCATCACCTCATTTATCATCTTACACACTTTGCTAGGCAGAATGAATAAACTAGTCTAGTATATGTGTTTACTGAAAATAGTTGATTTTATGAGTTGCAACCTCCCTACAAAAGATAAGGCTAAAGTAGACCAGTTAGAAACTTTTGCCAACATGCAATCAATGAGACCTTTACAATCCTGTGAGGAGAGTTTAGTAGATATGAGAGGAACATCCAAGTATTTTATGGGGAAAGAACCAGTAGGAACCTTGAAGACATTTAGAATGTCATCCAAAAGAGGGGGCTGAATTCCATAATAGAAAATGAGGCTCTTAGAAGGATTAGGAGTAAGGCCATAAAGTTGGGAAAAAGTATCAATGGTTGTTTTCACTATTTGGGCAGAATTAAGGTCACCTTTAAAGAATAACAGAATGCCATCAACAGAGGTTAGGTGAGTGAGCTTTGTGGCTGAACATCTCCAGAGTTTAGAGGGGGCTGAACAATCTATTTAGTGTTACCTAATTTATATTGACTTGCCCCCCCAAATTTTTTTACTTGTTTTCCACACATTTTTCTCTCTATATAAGAGTCATCTCTATTGTAATAAAAATACTTTGAATACACAATTCAATACACAGTTCAATATCCTTTCTTCTCCATTATTCTCTTTATTATTTTTGTTATCTTCTCTCCATTAATACAATATCAATGCATCTTTTATTCTAACATGGTATCAGAGCCTACTGATTCTTGGTAGTTCTTTCCATTTATCGTCGTCTCTGCCGAGGATGACACTCCATCTTCCAACCCCAGCGATGATCTTCAATTAAAAACCCCAGTCTCTCAATCAAACGCTGTTTCATCCCCACCAATCTGTCCCTACCAAACTGCTGCACCACCAAACAGTCATTTAGTTGCACCCTCACCTTGCCGTGTCACCTGCACGTCGCCGCCTTGCCGTCGACCAGAACCCTCCAACCAACCAGCGTCGCCCTCTTCTCATGGTCGCGGTCTCTCTCCCTCCCTCGCAATCTCACTCTCGCGATCTCTCTCATCAAACCGAGTCTCATTATCTAATCTCTACTTTCTCTCTCCCAAAATCACCACCTTCACCAATCTGAACCTTCACCAATCTGAACCATCACCAATCCGCACCACCACCACACCACAACATCACCCACCTCTTCCGCACCAGGCTTTTCATACTGCCACCCATCTTTGCGCACACCAGCGAAGAGACTTCGCGAACAACCTCCGTCACTCATCTTCCACCACCGAACCATCACCGACCGTGGCTTTCTCTTTGCACCTTAGGCGACCGCTTCATCTGCGCCGACCACCATCACTGATCTACACCATCGTCGCCCCATCAAATCACCACTCATCACCTCCGCGGCGCACACCCTCTTCTACCGCCGTTTCTCAGAAATGACACGATAACCTTGCATTCACCATCGCGAACTGGGAACGACTCACCAAAACCCTAGCTTCTGCCACCACAACGATGTCACCCACTGCGACATCAAGCCTCAGAACCTTCTCCTCGACGTCGTCGACAACATCAAGATCTCTGACTTTGATCTCTCTGCCCTGCCAAAAAATCTCAAAAACCATCTACCCGCCATTTGTTATCTTGAGAACTCGGGAACTCTTTACCTCGAGAACTTGAGATCTTCAACCTACCGAGCTTTTTTACCGAGAACTCGGGATTTTCCTATCGAGAACTCGAGAATTTTCTCTACCAAGTACTTAACTTCTACCTCGAGAATTTCCATCTTACGAGAACTCAACCTCACCACTACTCAATCACCTTTTTTAGTCCACACCATTGTTTTCTCTCTTGTCTTTAGTTCACCGTCATCTCTCATCTCTCATTCAGTAACTCCCAAAACTAGATTCCATTCAATTTCAAACACTCGCCAAGGAAATAATGAAAGCCATTTCATTATTTTCTCATCTCTTTTTTCTCAATCATTCGAGCCTTAATCTCACGGAAACAATTTCTCTGGCGAGATCTCTCTATCCGTTTGGGCACTCTCTACCCGTTTTGGGTACTCTCTACCGGTTTTGGGTACTTGTTATGCTGATTTTCGTAGCCAACATCTTATTTTCTCATCTCACAGGAAAATCTCAATATGACCCGTTTTGGGTACTCTTTATCTAGAGAACAACCATTTCACTAGTTCAATTATCTCTATCTTATTTTCTCATCTCATGGGAAAATTTGATCTCACCATCGATCAATCATCGTCTCTTCTCTCAATTGATCACCACCTTATTTCGATCAATCATCGCCTCTTCTCTCAATTGATCGCCGTCTCTTTTTAATCAATCATCGCATTTTATCTTGATTGATCGCCGCCTCTTTTTTGATTGATCGCTATCTCTTATTTGATCGATTGAACCTTCAATTCTATATCACCATCTCTGTTTTATTTTGGTGATTTATAATATTTCATTCAAAACCAACTCAGGTCAAGTCTATTTTTCAATTACTGTGGAACATTCCGAAGTCTCTCATTCTCAATGGACCTAATTACACTCTTTGGGCTCAAGTTCATTCCAGTTTTTCTCAAAGGTCATAAACTTTGGTGACTAATTACTAGAAATGTTGCCACACCATGCCAAGAAGCTACTGGAACTAATCTCAAGATCAACGTGTTGATATTTTAACTAAAGTTCATCTGCCAAGATGATTTCAGGAATTGATTTACAAACTCAAGTTGGTCTCTCATTTATAACCTTGAGTTAGAGAGGGGGGGGGGGGGGGGGGGGGGGGGGGGTTAGAATATATTAGGCTTAGACCCATCTAGATAATCCTAGTCCATTTAATATTACCATCTAGATAGTTAGTCCCAGTCCATTTAGTATTACCTAATTTATATTGACTTGTCCCCCACACTAAGTTTACTTGTTCTGCACACATTTTTCCTATATATAGGGGTCATCTCTATTCTAATAGAAATACTTTGAATACACAATTCAATACACGGTTCAATATTCTTTCTTCTCCATTATTCTCTTTATTATCTTCTCTCCATTAACACAATATCAATGCATTTTTTCTTCTAACAATCACTATGGTCTTAATTATCCTCTCAATACATATTATCATCTAATTCAAACATTTAATAATAGATTAGGATTTATCATATGATGGTTCTCACTCAAGAAATCAAATCTAGCTAAGTACAAAAAAAAGAAAAGGAACAATTATAAAATGAACTACCAAGGCATGGCATTTTCCATCTTGTGTCAACTAGTGCTCATTGTCCTCAATGCTGCGTGGGCAAGGGCACCTGTCATTAGCATTTCCCTCCAAAAATCAAGATGAAGCAAACCCTAAAAATTCTCATAATATCACACAGCTATTGGTTCACAAACGAGTTCAAGTGGCATGGCTAGGTCATGTCTGTAATGCATGTGGGACTTGTTTTGTACATCTTTTCCATTCAATACAACACACACTTAATCAAAAAATAAAAAGGCTAGGTGTTGTCTGTATGCATATGATTCTGTCCAACTATTTTAATTTTCACTAACATATGTTTATTTATTTTTATTTTTTTCTGGGTAATTCTAAAAATAAAAGTAGTTATAATAGGTAGCTAGGGGGTCCACAAGAAAGAAATAGCAAATAATATTGTAGAATATGTAAAAGAAAAGGTTAATTATAAGGTATTGTATGACAATCTGTTTTTCATTCTAGGCAAGAACATGGGTTCTCATGACCCACTGGACCATGCCAGCTTAAAAGCCATTACTACTCCACAGAGTGCATACACATATAATTAAATGCAGGATATATATATATATATATATATATATATATATATGAGCTTATGAGGAAACTTCCGTTATTCATGGTGGAGTCATGAATTTCTTTCTGTGAAAAGTAACTTGAACTTTTACATGGTTTGAGCCCTAGCTTGATAGAGATAGTCGGCTAACGACACAGAAAATTTAGAGTTGCGCATGTTCTCAATAAATTCTTCTTTGCTGTATCTTGACAATTTTGAAAGGGAGGCAAGAGTGAAATGACCCTTTTGTCCCTGCTATGCCATCTGGTAATGGTATTCATGAGGGACTCATGGTTTCTCCAATGCCTTTACAAGTGTGATTACGGGCATGGGTGTTCAGTGGTCAGGATCAACCAAGTCCCACTTGGTTAAACAAGGAAAAAGTCAAAACCCTTCACATGTGCATTTAAGAGCCAATTGCGGCTTCCCAATGCAATTCTTGGCTATAGTTTTTCTCCTAAATATAGATATATATACACATCTATATATATGAATATATATCAACCACATGGTTTGCCGTAAAGTCAAAATGTCCCTTATTATTAAGGGCCGTTAGAGTGGCGTGGGCCGGTTTCCATATCCGAATCGGCCGTTACAGCTTGTTACAATCGTTACGGTGGCTGTAACGACTAATTACAGCCCGTTACAAATCAGTTTAATAATTCATTGAGATATATTTAGGGTCAGAATCATCTTTATCAATTACGAAGAGAAGATGATCTACTAATGATACATCTCAAAATTGACAATCATTTCATGAACCTCAACCAGAACAACAATATCCACCCTGAAATTCATTTTGGTGGTAAAGCATGTACTTTTTTTAAAATTATTTTGTATTATTGGAAATAAATTATATCTTTTATGATTTAAATTTTTATTTATTTAAATTTAAAATTATCATAACAAGTATATCATAAATATTGAAATAACGACGATACTATTAAATTAATTAATAACTCATTTTTTATATTAATTTTTTTAAAAAAATTAAATAAAATTTACTTAAATCTACAAAAAAAATTATCTTTATTCATTCATGTTGTAAAAGGTATCCAATTAGAACATTTTGGGCAAAATGTGCAAGATTTTAAAAAATTTACGATTGAGATAACCGGGTCCCGTTACGTAATCCCAATACTAACCCGAATCCGTTACATCGATACCATTACCGTTACAACGACCGATACCGTTACGTGAACCATGACAAGGAGAATGTGAGTGGTTACAAAATCCTCAAGAATATAACAAGGTGATGATCTTGTGATCTTAGTAGCTTTATGCAGTACTTATTGAGAGTTAAAATTCGGTTGTTGTTGATGACAGTAGTCCATATACATGCAGTTAGATTTCATTAATTAAGGCATATGTAGAAAAGACGCCTGTTAAGAGTGACTTGATCAAAGTCAACTTAAGTGATTAATTGAACTCAACTTCTAATATATATTGCTCTTGACCCTCTTTGCTTAACAAAATTAATTAGTGAAGCGTATGCAGGGTTATCGCGAAATACCCCCAATGATTTAAGATTTTGTACACAAAATTTCTAATTATTTTAAAATATGTGTATAAATCCATTCTGATTCTAAAATATTGCAACTTACCTCTATAAAGGTCATATGCTAAAATAATATGAAATTCCTAAAATACTCCTTCTAACCAAATAAAAATAACAAATATTGAATTAACAATAAATAAATAATAAATAAAATGATTACATAAAAATGAAAATGAATAAATATATAAAATATTATTTACATAAATAAAATAAATAATTGATAAATAAAATGAATAAATAGTTAAATAATAATTAATTAACTAAATGATAAAGAAATAAAATAACTAAATTAAAATAAAATATGGAAAGAGTCTGGCTTAATTTTTATTAATCAAATGATAAATAAATAAAAATATAAAAATAGGATTATTTTTTTTCAAAATATTTTTAAAATTTTTGAGAATAAAATTTGTAATTCTTTTGTTGATGATTTTCTTAAGTATATTTTTTATAAACATATTTTCTTTTTCTTGTTTTTGTTTTTGAAATTTTATTTTAGTTTTTTACAAAAATAAAAAATAAACTAGGGGTATTTCAGACAATTTACTTCACAACACGGTAATACGCACACATTTTTGAATAATAGGATCTCAAAAAATTACAAGAATTATAAGCCCTATATGCATATTATAGGGATATATTCATATTATAGGGATTAAAAGCTGGTGACCCGCCTATACACACGTGTCCTATAGGGAAATTAAAGATAAAAATGTAGAGAACCATCTATTTCAGAGAGCCCTTTATACCAATAAAGGTACATATTATAGGTTATGTACTGAAAATTTCAGTACATAAAGATAAAGGTTACCAATATAGAGAGCCCTAGTATCTTAGGTCCATCCCCTCCCTCATTCTAAGCTATATAGTAGTTGTACAACTAGTACAATTTGTACTAGTTGATCACCATTATTATACCTCAGATTTGTGAAATCTGAGCTCCCAGGCTCCCACCCCCAAAAAAAGTGGAAAAGGAAATGAAAGAGACCACCTATAATTTGTTACATATTTCAAGCTCTTTATGTATCTGAAAATGCCAAGGATCCTATATTTTGTTGTTCTGGATGTATCCAAATACCCCTAATAAGGATGTAATACATTACTGTGATGAAATCTTGTTGATTTTATTTATATATTTATATATTTGGGTGCTTTAGGCCTAATTAATTCTCTGAAATTTAACTTTAGTATCTTTCCACATTCAGAAGGTTTTTGTACCTCCTTGCTTGTTCTATGATCTAGCAGGCTTAGCCATTTTGTGGTGGGAACCAAGACCATAAGGCCACCATGATTGATTAGTGAAGCCTAGGTTAAGTGTGCTTCTAGAAGTAGGTACATTTTTTAATTTTATTTTTTCTTGGAAAAAAAGCCCACCAGTTCTAGAGATGAAGGGGAGCATACCCCCATGTACAAATTACTAATTTTCATATTTATAAGGCCAAAACAGAGACTTAAATTTTTATAATGATATATTTTAAAAAAAAATTCCTTGGGGCATAATTAGTTAGAAAAAAAATTAAATTTTGATATTTCCCACATTCAGAAGGAAAATTCGTTTTTCCATATAGTTAGTTGTTAGTGGCATGAAAAGGATGGAAGAAAGATATTTGACATACAACCAATTTACCACCCAAGGAATTTTATTACTCCCTTTGTCCCAAAGGACTTGTATCACTTCTAAAATTCAAACAATGTATTTTTCAAAGTTTTCGGGAAAATCACCTTAATTATGCATGTATTAATCACATATTCCCTCAAAAAGTTATTAATCCAAAACAATTTAACATCATATATTAACCATGAGAAGGAAAAACTAACCCCACACCCCCCAACCAACAAAGAAAAAACAAAGTAATACGTAACAAAGTTTTATCATTTCTCCTCACTGATGAGTGATGAGTACAACATTTGCTCATGACAAGAAAAAGTCAAACTTTTGTTCATAGCACCTCACTGATGAGTACAACAAAATTAATTAATGACTAGAATGAGTCCACCCAAGTAGACTTGTCAATGAGTCAAATTTTAATCTAAATTCGATTCGATTAGTCGGATATGAATTAAAAATAAAATTTAATAATTTAATTTTTTAATAAATTGAATTTAAATTTATGTTAATCCAATCTAATAATAATCTGATCCGAATTATATAATATATATATACATATATATCAATATAAATTTGATATTTTTATGTATAAATATTTAGTACTATACATATATATAAATGATTATTGTTAATTATTTTATTATTTATTAATAATGATTGATCAACTATAGTGGTATTAAAATGTGATAAATTTCAGTGTTTCAGTATTTATACTTAAAAGTTTTATATTATTTATTAATATATAAATGTTGAGTAGTAAATGTAGTATATGTATGTATATATATATATATATATATATATATATGTATATAATTATGTTATTAGTTGTATATCGTAGTTAGTATCTCTTATTATGTTCTAAATTTTCGTTCATTTGGTATTTGATTTTCATATTTGTCATGGACATGCATTATAAGTATAAATAGATAATTTGATTTTTAATGTTCATACAATAGTAATAAAAAATAAATATTATTTATTGATTTTATTTTCAAAAAAAATCATAATCGGATTGGGTTATTGGATCGAAATCCGAATATCAAATAAATCGGATATGGATTAAGGAAGAGAAAATTCGTCGAATTATCGGATCGTATTATGCTTATCGGATTCGGATTCGAATAAGAACAGATCCGATCCCACTCCGATCGGTTTACAGGTCTAACCCCAAGTTCTTTATCATCTCCTTAGAAACATGTCACAGCTACATGTGTACACATATTTCATATTTTATCAGAGAGGATAACTATAACAAGAATCAATAGTGCCACAATGATTTAAGAAATATAAAGACATTAATCAAACTAATTCTATATATCTAGAAAATCAAAACCATAAAACTTAATTTAATCCTCATGCTGATATATATATACCTATTAAAAGGTGTACAAGAGTACAAAGTTTAAAAACTATATATAAGAGAGGAGAGATTTATTCCTATCCATTACACATGCATATAGCTAGATAAAACTTAACTATAATTTACAATTTTTTTCTCTTCCACTAAGGGACTGATCATCTTTAGAACCTTAAACCCAACAAGAGAAGTACTACAAAGATAGGTAACACTAAACCCCCAAAAGTTGAAACCTTCCAAGTTCAAAACAACTCCACAGACTCCCCCAAAGACATGTCCATTAGGTCATCTTGACCTTGTAGTGGAGCACCATCATCAAGCAACCATTTTTCAAGCAAAGTCAAAGGGACTTGAGTGTCAAATTTTGGCTTGGCCTCATCTTGGAAGAGGCTAGTCTTCGGTGTGAGCCTAGCGTCCACCGACACGGACTGAGTCAGATCCGAGTTGAAGCTGAACAAAGACTCGAAACCCTCCGGTGTCAACGCATTGAGTGCACCTTGATCACTAGGACTAAAACCCATTAAAGCTGTTGGATTGTTAGAGGAGTTTTGAGTGGTATCAGAGCTAGTTTGTGACGATTTTGGCGACGTTTTGGTCCAGTTTTTGAGCAAACGAGCGATGTTTTCGGTGCTGGAGGCATATGTAGAGGAGGGTTGGAGTGAACTGGAATAGGGTTCGTAGAAATTGGAGGGTTTGGATTGATGGTGATGAGGTGGTGGTGGTGAGAGAGTGGTTGGTTGGTCAATGGACAAAGCCTCATGGAGAGCTTGTTTGGCCATGTGTATGTCAGTTTGAAGCCTTCTCTCCCACTTTCCCTTTGAGATGGACTGTGAATTCACAGAGAAGCCTTCTTCATTATTGTTGTTGTGATCATCACCACAGCCTTGAAGCTTTTTCAGCTTCTTCTTCAAGTGAGTGTTCCAATAGTTCTTTATGTCATTGTCTGTCCTTTGTGGAAGGTAAGAAGCTATTGCAGCCCATCTGCAATCAAAATTAATCATTCATATTCATTAAAAACACCATATATCACTTCCCTTACAAACACAAATATTAATAGTAAATACATAGGAAAAAAATACAGCATATAGTACATTAAAAAGTGAAATTAACATGGGGTTTGGTAAAAAAATAAATAAAAATGGAAGCATGACCTTTTTTTCATCAAGGATGACACACAAAAAGAGAAATAGTCCTTTTTTTTTTTTTTTACTTGAAAAGGGAAAAAAGTTAAACAAAAGAGGATCTCACTATTGGGATTTCGAAATCTATAATTAGATCCAACCCAAATGAGGAAAGCATAGATACATATATATATATACATATGTGTGTGTGTATGAGTTTGTTCTGGTTGAAGTGAAGGTGAAAGAGATCTAGATATATATATATATATATATAGAGAGAGAGAGAGAGAGAGAGAAGGTTTTTACCGGTTACCAAGAAGGGCTTGAAGGTGGATGATCATCTTCTCCTCATGATCGGTGAAGTTGCCGCGTTTGATACCGGGGCGGAGATAGTTAGTCCATCTCAGTCTGCAACTCTTACTGCATCTAAGCAAGCCTGAGATCAAACCAAAGAGTTGTGAGTGCTTGTATGAGTAGAAACAATTCATGCAAATAGTAATTAAAATTGACCCTATAGTCTCATTGAAAGAGACGGTGCAGTGACAATAAATACACCACTTTAATGTTGAAACCAACTCAAACCAACCCAAAAAGAAAACCATAGAAACATAAATCCCCCAAGGATCATATATAATAAATAAAATAAGAATCAAAAGGCAAATTGATCCACCAAAATAATAAAAAATAAAAATTCAAAACCAAATATCTGTTAATTTAGTATTGATTTTCTTTTTCCTTACACCAAAACAAATATAAGATTTCCCTTTCTAGCAAAGTTCTTTATACATATATATATATATATATATATATATATATGTATATATGAGATAAAAGTGGATGTAACAAAATATATGTTTGATCTTCTTTTTATTTAGGGAAGAAAAAATTATACATATATACATATATATATATATATATATATATATATACACACACATGCATAAAAGAGAATTTATACAAAAAAAGGACCTGTATTAGTAGGCACAGCTCTCCAATTGCCAGGACCATGTTCTTGAATGTAAGAGACGAGGATGATATCCTCCTCAGGTGTCCATGGCCCTTTCTTCACACCAATTTTATCACAGCAAGGGGGTCTCCCCATGTTACCACCTTGGATCTCTCTCTATCTATGTGTGTATATAGATATGTATATATGTAGGTCTTTCTCCAAAAAGGCTAGCTTGTGATATATTCTGTGGTTTCTTTTTGAGAAGAAATTGCTAGACAAGAGTCCAAGGCAAGGATAGGCTCTAGGAGTTTATATAGATATATGTGTGTGTATATATATAGAGAGAGGGAGAGAGGGGTATATATTGCTAGGTGGAGGTGGGTCTTAACGCTGACCCAAGTAGTAAAAGGGCTATCTCTAAATAGTCAAAAGCAAACAGTAATGAGCATTTATTTGTTCATTTGCTTACTTGCGAAAAAGTCAGACCCTATACCCCTTCCCGCTCACAACACTTACCCGCGTGGCATTCATTGTCAGCATTCAGGTTAAACTTTGGAACCCTAATTTATTTTTAGTGTAAATTACAAACACCTATTAAATTCTAATAAATGAACAAATTTACTTGCATCAATTGAAGAAAAAAATTCAAATTTTTGTTGAAATTTTCTTTGATATCAAGAAGTGACATCATGTTGATCTCATATTTACTTGTATATATACGTGTTGTGTTTTGATCAGATTTACATAATCGACACGTTCGATCGGTCTGACTCAAATTTTTGTTGAAATTTTCTTTGATATCAAGAAGTGACATCATGTTGATCTCATATTTACTTGTATATATACGTGTTGTGTTTTGATCAGATTTACGTAATTGACACGTTCGATCGATCTGAGTGTCATTATTTTATATTGAATAGTGGTTGGTTCAAAAACAAAGATTTTGTTAATAAAATTGAAAATTAAGTATTATACTAATATTTAATTTTATTATTTGGAGATTTTCTTATATATACTTCCTAAATTTTAAGTGGTATTTAATTTTCTTGTAAGTTATAATTAAATTGCATTATCAAATACTCATGTGTTATTAAATATTTTGACTTTTTTTTTTTTTATAAATGATAATTTTTAAAAAAAAAAATTCAATTTGAACACTACATTGAACAATGTTGATCAATATTCAAGAAAATTGGCCATCAGTGTTCATAATAAACGTCGACTAGAAACTTCATTTATATTATTGTGTGATCATTTGACATTCAAGAGGTGGGAACTAAGCTTCATCAATTGGTTTACTTTGCATATGTACATACCGTGTATGCCCAATTTAAGAAGCTACTAATATATATATATATATATATATATATATATATATATATATATATATCATGGACCATTTCACCCAAGTGGCGCTCATCTCCCAAATTATGCCTCAATTCTATTTAATTATCATCTAATCAATGTTTATGTTTTCTTTTTTTCTGGTAACCGGACTCCAGTGACCCAGACGAAAACGTAGTTGAGAAGATTTGAACCTAAGACTTTATGATGAAGGACCCAGAAACTCTTCCATACCATCCACCGTCCGAGTTTCTAATCAATGTTTATTTGATTCCAATAAAGAAATAATTCTACCATTGCAAATTGGTTCTTCATTTAGAAATATATATAAAGTACATATCATTCATTTTCTAAGTTCCTATAAATTTTGATGGTGTGGACATCTTAAAGCACCAATTAATTCATTAACAAAAACATGCATGCAGTTTTTTTGTCACACATGCACCGAAAAACTATCAAAATAATTATCTGGAATTCGAACTCAAAACCTTTAAGATGTGAGGCAGAAGTTTTTGGCATTAGACTATTCTCATTTCTTCTCTAAAAAATAAGTGAGATTCAAATTCAATGTACTGATCAATAAAGGGAGTAAATGTACATTATGGGTAGGGTTAAGTACAGAAAACACCCCTGTAGTATAAATACGGTGCGAATAACACCCTATATTTTGAAAATGTGTGTATTGATACCAGTATTTTTGGAAAACGTGCAAACACCCCCTGCAAGTTTCGAAAATATGCGAATATCCCCCTGCAACATGCGAATACCCCCTTCTTTGACTTTTATACTATCTTAAATACCCATTTTACCCTTTCTCTTAAAATTCAAATTCGAAATTTATATATATATAATTCGAAACCAATATATATATATATATAATAAAATATTCGAAATTTATATATATATAATTCTTAAAAAAATAATTAAATTTAAAAATATATATATAAATTTTGAAAAATAAATATTAAATTTCAAAAAATATATATAAAATTTGAAAATATATATATAAAATTTGAAAAAACATATAAAATTCAAAAAAAATATATAAAATTCAAAAACAAATATAAAATTTAAATAGTTGTTCAAATAGAAGTATAAAAAACACAAGTGACCAAAGTACAATACACCAAAAAAAAAATTAAAGTCAAAGAAAGTAGAAAATAGAAGTATATTTTCCCCGAATTTTATATATGTTTTTCCGAAATTTATATATGTTTTCGAATTCTATATTTTATTTTCGAAATTTAATTTATGTTTTTCGAATTTAATATTTTTCCCAAATTTTATATATTTTTTTCAAAATTTATATATGTTTTCGAAATTTATAAATATTTTTTGAATTTATATATGTTTTTTCCAATTTTACATAATTTTTTGAATTATATATTTTTCTTTTCAAAATTTATATTTTTTCGAATTTATTTTTTTGAAATTTAATATATATATTTTTGAATTATATATATATTGTTTCAAATTTTATATATATTTTTCGTATTTTATATATATATATTTATAATTTTATATATATATATTTTTAAATTTATATATGTTTTCGAATTTTATATATTTTTTCAAATTTATATATGTTTTTGAATTTTATATATATTTTTCGAATTTTATATATTTTTTTCGAATTTTATATGTGTTTTTAGAAATTTATATATATTTTTTATTTTTTTGAAATCTATATACTAAGAGCATATATATTATTTTACACGAAATGGGTCAATTCACAAAATAAATGGTTTGGGTGAATTCAAACCATAGGGGATTAGGTTTATCGCTCCCGACCCTTATGGGTAACATGATAATCTTGCTACGCTGTCTCTTTCAATGAGAAGGAATAAATTAGATGATCCTTGTGGAAGAGGGGGTGAGTACTGGTGTAAGCAAAATAGGAACCCAACTGTCACGACCTTTGGGAAATTTATTTGAAATAACATCCCTAGCCAAATCTCTTTAGTTTAATTAAATATCATTTTACTGCTGTTAGTACAGGAGCCTTGGCATATACCATGATTGAAAAATATAATTGTACACCCTTTTTCTGCTTTAATTCGCAATTTTTAATAGAAAGAATTATGTTATTACTTGTGGAATTTATTAATTTTGTGAGTTGTTTGTTTTGGAGCACGCCTTTTTAGTTGTAGTGCATGGCTATTAATGCCTTAATGCATAAATACAAAACCCTTTAATGAACACAGATTGTATATTAATTAATGCAATAAGATTTGAGTAATCCTCTTACTTGTCTCATATAATATTACTTCATTAATACCCATTTGGCTTATTAATTTTGTGAGTTGTTTGTTTTGGAGCACGCCTTTTTAGTTGTAGTGCATGGCTATTAATGCCTTAATGCATAAATACAAAACCCTTTAATGAACACAGATTGTATATTAATTAATGCAATAAGATTTGAGTAATCCTCTGACTTGTCTCATATAATATTACTTCATTAATACCCATTTGGCTTACGGAAACGTAGTTGATAGGATTTGAACATAAAATCTCATGGTGAAGGATCATGAAATACTTTCATCCCACCCACCCGTCCGGATTAAAAATCCTCTGAATTTTGTCATCTATATATACTTGTTTTGTGCTAGAAGACAAAAATATTAGGCAAA
This sequence comes from Cornus suecica, assembly GCA_963922005.1. Lineage (NCBI taxonomy): Eukaryota > Viridiplantae > Streptophyta > Magnoliopsida > Cornales > Cornaceae > Cornus > Cornus suecica. The sequence continues at coordinate 29,532,264 of OY998238.1, forward strand.
AGTGTATAATACCCCGTGTTTTTCAAAAGTTGCAAAATACTCTCCATTTTTAGCTTCAAATCACTACTCTCACTTTTATAAAAGCTACCAAATTACCCCCTAGTGTTTTTCAAAAGTTGCAAAATACCCCCCTATACTATTTTTAGCTCAAATCACTACCCTCACCTTTGTAAAAGCTAGGGATGGTAAAATGGTCCAACCTGAATGGGGCAAGTTTGGTAAACTTATAAACGAGTTTTGGGCGGGTTTGGTATAAAAAATTGAAACCCGAAACGGGTTCAGATTTTCTGTAAAACCCGTTGGTAACCCGACCTATTTATATATATATTTTTTAGTTAGAGTCCATGCAACTACAAAATTCTATATGCCTAAGTAAGACACAATAATATATAATCACAATTTTTATAAAAAAATTCAAAGTGTGAGATAAGATAAAATATATTGATAATTTTTTTAAATTTTTAAATAATTTTTTTAAATTTTTAAATAATTATTTTAAAAGCATCTTATAAGAATAAATGTCCATTAAAAAATATTATAATAAAAATATTTTATTAATAATAAAAAAAGTTGATTATTTCTTCACTATTTTTGGTACTGAAGCGTTTCATTTAAACTCTCATATACTTATTTCTTCACAGATATTTTTATATATTGGAGGAACAATACTCATTTTTGTCAACATCTTACTATTTTGAAAAGTACCCCATTTATGTTGATGCGTGACTATTCTACAATAAATTTAGAGCTAAAAATTTGGTATGTGAGAAGTAGTTTTCAACATAAAAAGTACTTCCAAATGATAAAAGCTTCTCAGGTCTTGTTAGTTTTTTTTCACAGTGAAAACAAATAACAAATAACGAATTGCAGACATGTTTTAATTTTGTATCATATTTTAAGTTTTATTGTATTCTTTTAAAATTATAATAATTTATTAAACAAATTTTCAAAATCATATTTATGTCTGAAATAAGTATATGTATGTGAAATTTTAAATTATTAATTGTATTATTAAAAGAGAGAAAAAAAAAGTAAAAAAATACTAAAAATGAGTTATTACTAGATAAGGGGTCAAAATGGTCAATGTTTTGAGTAAAACATATCCAATGGGTAATTTGCTAGCTTTTACAAAGGTGAGGGTAGTAATTTGGAGCTAAAAATAGCACAGGTGGATATTTTGCAACTTTTGAAAAACACAAGAAAATAATTTGCTAGCTTTTACAAAGGTAAGAATAGTGACAAGCCTGGTGCGCAAAGCCTCTTCGCTGGAGTGCGCGAAGGATGGGTGGCGGCGTGACAAGCCTGGTGCGCAGAGACAGAGCGGCATGTTATAAGAAGACTAGGATTTGGGAGGTATCGTATGTCTTAACATAAGATATATATATATATATATATATGAGCTATGTTTGTAATATATTAAATATATAAAATTAGTTTAGTAAATAATTAATTAAACAGGATGGAACGGGTCAATTATTCAGGACAGGATATGGGATGACCCATACCCACCCATTTATAATTAGATAATTTTTATTTGTCCCATACCCGCCTCAATTAATTTAATGGGGCGGACGGGGCGGCCATCCCTAGTCATCTACCCCTCTCTGAAATGGTCACGTGGTTACTCAGGAGGGAGGGAGAGAATTAATTAATATTGGGCTCGGATCTATTATTAAGACCTTAATATTGAGCTCGGGTCCAATTGAATTATGAAAGTGATGGCTGTAGAGATTAGAGTGTGAGAATGTAACTTATGCCTCCAAATTAAAGTATACAATTTTCTAAATAGATCTCCTCATTATGTATATTCAAATCTTATTGTAATATTTTTTGTCAAAAAAATGCAGTACTATTCATGTAATTAATTGACCATAATTGATAGTAAGAATTTATAATGGTCCTTTAATAATTAAGCTTCTAGAAAAATAGTGCCTAGTAATCCCATGATATATTTTTGATCATTTAATCATGTCCCATAAGTTTGAAAACAATCTAGAAGGGACCACTACGTCCCATGAGAATGAAATGATTTCACACTCACACAAAAACTGAAAGAGCGATGCTATTATGGCCACATTGCATTAGGTAAGGGTTATAAGAAATTTATGTGAGGGTGGGGGGATTTTTTTAAAAAAAAAGTTTATAATGAGGGCACATAAGAAATATATAAAATTTTAGTGGGCCATAATCATAAAAAAAAAAAATCAGTGGCGGAATAATAATAAATATAATAAATTTGGTAAACTTATAAACGAGTTTTGAACGGGTTTGATATAAAAAATTAAAATCCGAAGCGGGTTTAGATTTTTTGTAAAACCCGTTGGTAACCCGACTCATTTATATATATATATATATATATTTTAGTTAGAGTCCATGCAACCACAAAATTCTATATGCCTAAGTAAGACATAATAATATATAATCACACTTTTTATAAAAAATTCAAAGTGTGAGATAAAATAAAATATATTTATAAATTAGTTTAAATTTTAAAATAATTATTTTAAAAACATCTTATAAGAATAAATGTTCATTAAAAAATATTATAATAAAAATATTTTATTAATAATCAAAAGAAATTGATTATTTCTTCACTATTCTTGGTACTGAAGCGTTTCATTTAAACTCTCATATACTTATTTCTTCACAAATATTTTTATATATTAGAGGAACAATGCTCATTTTTGTCGACATCTTGCTATTTTGAAAAGTACCCCATTTATGTTGATGCGTGACTATTCTACGATAGATTTAGAGTTAAAAATTTGGTATATGAGAAGTAGTTTTCAACATAGAAAGTACTTCAAAATGATAAAAGCTTCTCAGGTCTTGTTAGCTTTTTTCCACAGTGAAAAAAAATAACAAAAAACGAATTGCAAACATGTTTTAATTTTGTATAATATTTTAAGTTTTATTGTATTCTTTTAAAATAATAATGATTTATTAAACAAATTTTCAATATCATATTTAGGTATGAAATAAGTATATGTGTGTAAAATTTTAAATTATTAATTGTATTATTGAAAGAGAGAAAAAAAAAGTAAAAAAATACTAAAAATGGGTTATTACTAGATAAGGGGTCAAAATGGTCAATATTTTGTGTAAAACATATCCAATGGGGTAATTTGTTAGCTTTTACAAAGGTGAGAGTAGTAATTTGGAGCTAAAAATTGCACAGGTGGATATTTTGCAACTTTTGAAAAATATAAGGAGATAATTTGCTAACTTTTACAAAGGTAAGAATAGTGATTTGGAGTTAAAAATAATACAGGTGGTCAGGGACGGATTTAATTAAGGACTAGTGGGGCCATGACCCCCACTGATTTTTTTTTTAATATTTTATATCCTAAAATTTTGAATATTTCGAATTTAGCCTTCACTAATTTTTTTTTTACCCTAGAAATAACAAAATTTAGAATTTTTTACAGCTAAGCCACCATTGAAAATTAGTTTTAAACCCCAAAAAATAAATATATGTCATTTGTACCCCAAAAATCCAAAAAAATAATTTAACCCCACTAACACGAATATCTAGATCCAGATCCGTCACTGCATGTGGTATTTTATAATTTTTGAAAAGCATGGGTATTAAGCACTTTTGCGAAAATATTATTGAAGTCCGTAAGTTTAGTTTATTGGGTCATCTATCCCTCTCTGAAATGGTCATGTCCGAAAATATTATTGAAGTCCGTAAGTTTAGTTTCTTGGGTCATCTATCCGTCTTTGAAATGGTGTTTCTTGGGTCATCTATCCGTCTCTGAAATGGTCATGTGGTTTGATTGAGAGAGAGAATTAATAGGGTAATTTGCATTGACACTCCCTGAAGTTTGAATTAATTGCAGTCAGATGACGATCAACGCACATGTTTGCAGAGACACTCCCTAAACTTTCAAAAGTCTTGCAATGACACATTTGGGCCATGAAAAGTCAAATTTGCCCTTATTTAATTACAATAAAATCCTCTCTACTATTGAATTTAATCAACTAACCCATCTTATATCCGGATTGCCCTCTATGCTTTCCAATTTAATCAATTAACCCTCCTATATCTGGATTGCCCCATATACTTTTCAATTTCAATCACATTACCCCACACCCTCAAACAATATATATATAAAATTCAAAATATATATATAATTCGAAAAATATATATCAAATTTCAAAAAAAATATATAAAATTAAAAAATATAGATATATATAATTTAAAACAATTATATAAAATTATAAATATATGTATATATATTTCGAAAATAATATATAAAAATAAAAAAAAGTATATAAATTTCGAAATATATATATAAAATTCGAAAAAAATATAAATTTCGAATATATATAAAATTCAAAAAAAATATATATATACATATATAATTCGGAAGAAATATATAAATTCAAAAACATATAATTGTTTTCGAAATTTATATGATGTTTTCGAAAGTTTTATGATAATTTCAAATTTTATAAAAACAAATCAAAATTTATATATTTGTTTCAAATTTTGTATATGTTTTGAATTTTATATACTTTTATTGAATTTTATATATTGTTTTCAAATTTTATATATATTTATAATTTTATATAATTGTTTTGAATTATATATATATTTGAATTTTATATATTTTTTTGAAATTTGATATATATTTTTTGAATTATATATATATATATATATATATATATTGTTTGAGGATGAGGGGTAATGTGATTGAAATTGAAAAGTATAGGGGGTAATCCGGATAAGTAGTTTGATTCACTTCATTAGAAAATATATGATATTTTATCAATATATATATTTTGAAATTTATATATATTTTTTCGTATTTTATATATTATTTCTAAATTTACATGTTTTTGAATTTATATATTTATTCCGAATTATATATGTATATATATGTATTTATTTTTGAATTTTATATATATTATAAATTTATATTTTTTCGAATTATATATATATATTTTGAAATTTATATACTTTTTTTCGAATTTTATATATTATATTCGGATTTTATATATTATTTTCGAAATATATATATATATATTTATAATTTTATATAATTTTTTTAAATTATATATATTTATTTTCGAATTTTATATATATAGTAGTATTTGAAATTTGATATATATTTTTCGAATTATATATATATTTTTTGAATTTTATATATATATTGTTTGAGGGTGTGGGGTAATGGGATTGAAATTGAAAAGTAGAGGGGACAATTCGGATATAGGAGGGGTTAGTTGATTAAATTCAATAGTAGAGGGGAGTTTATTGAAATTAAATAAGGGCAAATCTGACTTTTCATTACCCAAAGGAGTGTCATTGCAAGACTTTTAAAAGCTCAGGGGGTGTCTCTGCAAATTTATGCGTTGACCGTCATTTGAGTTTGGCTTCAATTAATCCAAATTTTAGGGATGTCAATGCAAATTACCCTAATTAATATTGGGCTCGGATCTATTACTAAGACCCTAATATTGAGCTCGGGTCCAATTGAATTATGAAATTGATGGCTATAGAGATTAGAGTGTGAGAGTGTAACTTATGCCTCCAAATTAAAGTATGCAACTTTCTAAATAGATCTCCTCATTATGTATATTCAAATCTTATAGTAATCTTTTTTGCCAAAAAAATGCAGTACTATTCATGTAATTAATTGACCATAAATGATAGTAAGACCCAGTTTGGTAGGTGGTCTGGTCCCAGGTGATTTGGTCTGGTCTTGCGTTTTATGAGACCAGACCGTGTTTGGTAGCATTGGTCCCAAATTTTTGGTTAGACCAAGTAAGACCAAATCAGACCAAAATGACCTCATTTCAGACAAAAAAAAAAGGTGGTTCCTGGTGGTCCGGTCTGGTCTTATTAATAAAATATATTTATAAATAATTAAAAATGAATAAATAATAATAAAAAATTAATAATAATAATAATAATAGTAAATTAAATAAAACATATTTTAAAAATAAAATATAAAATATAAATAATAAACAAAATGAAATAAATAATACCTAATAATAATAAAAAATTAATATAATAATAATAAATAAATGAATAAATAATAAAATATATTTATAAATAATTAAAAATGAATAATTAATAATATAAATAATAAATTAAATAAAACATAATAATAATAAAAAATGAATACAATAATAATAAATAAATATAATAATAATAAAAAATGGACTAAATAATAAATAATAATAATAAATTACATAAAACATATTTAAAAATATAATAAAAATAATAAATAATAATAAATAAATAAATATAATAAAAAATAATAAATAAATATAATAATAAATAATAAATAGATATAATAATAAATAAATATAATAATAAATAATAAGTAAATATAATAATGGATAAATACTTCATAATAATAATAAAAAATGAGTATAATAATAATAAATTAATATTAAATTAATAAAATATATTTTAAAATAATTAAAAATGAATAAATAAAATGAATTAAATAATGAAATAATAATAAATAAATAGAATATATTTATAAATTTAATAATATAAATAATAAAATAATAAAATTTATTATAAAGTGAAGAAATAATAAATAAATAAATAAATAATACATAAATAAATATTATAATAAATAATAAATAAATAGTAAGACCAGACCGCTTACCAAACAAACTTTTCCAGATCAGATTAGACCAGACTAGACCGGACCAGATCGAATCAGACCAGATTAGACCAGAAAATCGCCTACCAAACATGGCATAAGAATTTGTAATGGTCCTTTAATAATTAAGCTTCTAGAAAATAAGTGCCTAGTAATCCCATGATATATTTTTGATAATTTAATCATGTCCCATAGGTTTGAAAACAATCTAGAAGGGACCACTAAGGGACCACTATGTCCCATGAGAATGAAATGATTTCACACTCACACAAAAACTGAAAGAGCGATGCTATTATGGCCACATTTAGGGTTGCACACGGTCCCGGTTTCAACCGGAACTGAAATCGGAACCGAATCATTATTTTCGATTCCTTAAAAATAAAAATCGGAATCGAATCATTAATATAAGGAACCGAATCAAACCAAACCATCTTTTTCGGTTCGGTTCCGGTTCCTATTATTACTTTTAAAAAACATAAAAAATTTCAAAACAAAACATAATTATAAACCAAATTATAGAGTATTTCAACTATTAGTCTTTTACAAACCCAAAATAAAATGATAGTTAATGTAATGAAAATAATCATTTTGAAATTACAATTCCAGGAATTCAAACTTGTCCTCTAAAAAAGCAAAAAATTGCATTTCATGGTTAAAAAGAAAAAAAAAAAGAAAAAGACATTCTCGAGTTGGTACGGCTACCAGTCTTCAATTGCATTTCAAAACAAAAAACTCTTTAGAATGCAACCCCCATAATCTGTAATGACAAAAATGGACAGTGAGTATTTTTTTTTTCAAAAAAAAAAGACAATGAGGTAACTAATGAGGAAAATATATGGGGTTTTCATAATTAAAGCCCAAGCTACTAGGAGTCTTGGCCCAAAAGTGTCATTTACATGTTACTTATATTAGTGAATCAGTGATACTGATACATCTATACATATCATTTTAAAATTTTAAAATTATACATTATTTATCTAATAATAGCTTTTAAATATATATATATATAACCGGTTCGGTTCTGGTCCGGCTCGGTTCTTCGGTTTTTTCGGCTTTGTGTGCAGCCCTAGCCACATTGCATTAGGTAAGGGTTATAAAAAATTTATGTGAGGGTGGGGGGATTTTTTTTTTAAAAAAAGTTTATAATGAGGGCACATGAGAAATATATAAAATTTTAATGGGCCATAATCATAAAAAAAAATCAATGGGGGAATAATAATAAATATAATAAATTTGGTAAACTTATAAACGAGTTTTGAATGGGTTTGATATAAAAAATTAAAACCCGAAGCGAGTTTAGGTTTTCTGTAAAACCCGTTGGTAACCCGACCCATTTATATATATATTTTTTAGTTAGAGTCCATGCAACTACAAAATTCTATATGCCTAAGTAAGACACAATAATATATAATCACACTTTTTATAAAAATGAGATAAAATAAAATATATTTATAAATTAGTTTAAATTTTAAAATAATTATTTTAAAAGCATCTTATAAGAATAAATGTCCATTAAAAAATATTATAATAAAAATATTTCATTAATAATCAAAAGAAATTGATTATTTCTTCACTATTCTTGGTACTGAAGCATTTCATTTAAACTCTCATATGCTTATTTCTTCACAAATATTTTTATATATTGGAGGAACAATACTCATTTTTGTCGACATCTTGCTATTTTGAAAAGTACCCCATTTATGTTGATTTAGAACTAAAAATTTGGTATGTAAGAAGTAGTTTTCAACATAGAAAGTACTTCAAAATGATAAAAGTTTCTCAGGTCTTGTTAGTTTTTTTCCACAGTGAAAACAAATAACAAAAAATGAATTGCAGACATGTTTTAATTTTGTATAATATTTTAAGTTTTATTGTATTCTTTTAAAATAATAATGATTTATTAAACAAATTTTCAATATCATATTTAGGTATGAAATAAGTATATGTGTGTGAAATTTTAAATTATTAATTGTATTATTGAAAGAGAGAAAAAAAAGTAAAAAAATACTAAAAATGGGTTATTACTAGATAAGGTGTCAAAATGGTCAATGTTTTGAGTAAAACATATCCAATGGGGTAATTTACTAGCTTTTACAAAGGTGATGATAATATTTTGGAGCTAAAAATTGCACATGTAGATATTTTGCAACTTTTGAAAAATACAAGGGGATAATTTGTTAACTTTTACAAAGGTAAGAATAGTGATTTGGAGATAAAAATAATACAGTTAATTAAGGACTAGTGTGGCCCATGACCCCATTGAAAATTTTATTTATTTATATTTTTTATCCTAAAATTTTGAATATTTTGCCTTTAGCCTCCACTAATTTTTTTTTTTACCCTAGATACCAAAGAATTTAGATTTCTTTATAACTAAGCCTCCACTAAAAATTTGATTTAAACCCCAAAAAAATAAATATATGTCATTTATACACCAAAATTCCCAAAATTTTTTTTTCCCCACTAACACAGATTCCTAGATCCGTCATTGCAGGTGGTACTTTATAATTTTTGAAAAGCATGGGGTATTATGCACTTTTGCGAAATTATTATTGAAAAGTCGGCAAGTTTAGTTTCTTGGGTCATCTATCCCTCTCTGAAATGGTCATGTGGTTACTCGAGAGAGAAAGAGAATTAATTAATATTGAGCTCGGGTCCTATTGAATTATGAAAGTGATGGCTGTAGAGATTAGAGTGTGAGAGTGTAACTTATGCCTCCAAATTAATGTATGCAACTTTCTAAATAGATCTCCTCATTATGTATATTTAAATCTTATTGTAATCTTTTTTGCCAAAAAAATGCAGTACTATTCATGTAATTAATTGACCATAATTAATAGTAAGAATTTATAATGGTCCTTTAATAATTAAGCTACTAGAAAAATAGTGCCTAGTAATCCATTGATATATTTTTGATCATTTGATCATATCCCATAGGTTTCAAAACAATCTTGAAGGGACCACTAAGGGACCACTACGTCCCATGAGAATGAAATGATTTCACACTCTCACACAAAAACTGAAAGAGCGATGCTGTTTTGGCCACATTGCATTAGGTAAGGGTTATAAGAAATTTATGTGAGGGAGGGGGGATTTTTAAATTTTTTTTTTTATAATGAGGGCACATAAGAAATATATAAAATTTTAGTGGGCCATAATCATAAAAAAAAAACTGTGGGGGAATAATCATAAATATAATAAATTTTGTAGTATAAAAAATAATAAAATATTCAGTCGGACCATCCATGTATATGTATATAGGGTTAAGTGCATTAAACCCCATATTCTTTCTTCTTTCTCTCAACTAACCCCCCTGAACTAAGCATTTTCCCCTAAACTATGTAAGTGTTGCATTTATTCCCATTCCGTCATAACACCGTTAGTTAAAATTAGAATAATTTGTACTCAGATTCCCTGAAAGTTTAGTCAATTGCACTCGCCCCCTGAGAGCTCATTTTTCTTGCAATAACACCCCCTAAAGGGGTGAAGACCCCATGAAATGACTCTTGTACCCTTGCTTTAGTGTAAAAGATATGTTGACTAAATTAATAGACCAAACAACCCTTGTGTCTTAACCTCAATTTGAAAAACTTTTCAAGTACTTTGGATACAATAATTTTTGAAATATTATCACATTTCTTTAAATTATTTTTCTTAAATTGTCATTTTTGTAATATAGGCCCCAAAAGTTATCATTTTTTTATTTTTCCCTAAAACTAATACTGTGACCTTTTACATTAAATAATAATAATACATTTTATTTATGATAATATTTTGTTTTTTGTATTTTAGAAGGTGATACATAGATCAAATTAATTTAATATTTATTATTATTCTTTGTTTATAATTTATTATTCTTTGTGTAAAATTAATTTAAGCCCTTACACTGTAAAATAATAACAAACTTTACTTTTGTAATTTTTTATATTTTTATAAAAATATGACAAATGGTTTATTTTTTGTAAAGTTAATTTAAGCCCTTACACTTTAAATAATGACAATTTTTACTTATTATAATTTTTTATATCATAAAATGTGATAATGAATCAAAATATTAGAGAGTCTTTGTGTTTTTATTAGTAGTATATAGATAGATAGATAAATATATACATATTTTTGTATTTTAAGTTATATTATTTTTCCTTAACGAAATATATTTGTCTTATATCTTTACTCTATATCTTATGAAATATCTATTAGAATTACATTTCAATTAATGTATATTAATTAAATAATATTTTTTTTAAAAAATATGAAAATATTTATAACTCATTGTCTTATATCTTTAGTACTCTATATCTTTTGAAATATTCATTAGAGTTACACTTCAAGTAATGCATATTAATTAATTATTATTATTTTTTAAAAATATTGAAATATTTTCAACCTCTTTTCTTTTACTCTATGTCATTTTGACATACTCCATAGTGTTGCACTTCAACTAATACATATTAATTCATTAATTTTTATTTTGAAGAAAATATTTGGAAATATTCCCAACCACTCACATTTTAGAATAGTTGTTATAGATATATATACATTATAGGGTTTTCATCTTGGGGCATGGATATAATTTCACCACCTAAATATTTGTCTCATGAAATAAGAGAGACAACACAAGGGCATTCCGGTCATTTCTCCCTTCAGGGGGTGTCATTGCAAGGAAAATGAAATCTCAGAGGGCGAGTGCAATTGACCGAAACCTCAGGGGATCTGAGTACAAATTATCATAATTTAACTAACGGTGTTATAACGGAATAAAGTGAATTGTAAAAGTTGTGATAGTTTAGGGAGTTTTGTGTAAAAAGTGTAGTTCAGGGGGGTTAGTTGAGAGAGAGAAAATAGTCCAAGGGGGTTTAATGCACTTTACCCATGTATATATTAAGGTTGATTTTGATTAGTTCACAAGTTGGTGATAGTTGAAGGAGTTTTTAGGCACTTTTGCCTAAGAGTTTGTTTGGATGGACAAGAGAGAAAAGAAAAGAAAGGATAACATTAGTTATGAGAGAAAAGAAAAGAAAGGATAACAATATTTAAATTTTTGTTTGGACAGATTATGAAAGAAAAGAAAAGAAATAATATTATTCTTATTTGGATAAGTCAAATAAGAGAAAAGAAAAAAAATGATAATAATTAAATTTCTAATATATCCTTTAATTTAGGGATATATCCAAAAGTTTAGGGACTTAAATACTCACTTCTATAGTTCACAAGAATTTAGTACAAGTTGGTGATAGTTGAAGGAGTTTTTAGGCACTTTTGCCTAAGAGTTTGTTTGGATGGATAAGAGAGAGAAAAAAAGAAAGGATAACATTAGTTATGAGAGAAAAGAAAAGAAATGATAAAAATATTTAAATTTTTGTTTGGATAGATTATGAAAGAAAAGAAAAGAAATAATATCATTTTTGTTTGGATAAGTCAAATGAGAGAAAAGAAAAAAAATGATAATAATTAAATTTATAATATATCCTTTAGTTAATAAGTTGTTCTTTTAATTATAGATGATAGTTTTATCATTTTAATACTTAAAGTTATTATCCTTTATTTTATTTCCAAATCTTCTTATTTTTCGAGGGATAACACCAAAGGGTTTTGTAGTTATATCCCTTCAAATTCATTATTTTCTCTTCAAAATGTTAATCCACACACATATAGGACTATCATTTCTTTTCTTTTTTTCCCAAATCCTTTCAAATCTCTCCTACATAAGCCTAAAGATAAAAAAGTCACTCTTAATGTCATTTTTGTATCTGAGTTAAGCTTGCATACTAGTTAATATACACAAATTAAACAATATTAAACAATTCTATGGTTTATTATGCGCCTATTTTCATGAACACATACAAGTCTAAATAAACTTAATGCTATTGAGTGTACACGAGCTTGCTGTAAATATGTGTGAAAATAATTCTGAATTTAACAATTAAGTAAAAACCAATTCTGAATCATTTATGAACAGCGAGGTTGATCTGGAGTCCTGGATTTAGGTCTATTATATAAAAAGAGTCATATATAAGACACAGTTTAATGAGTCCCACCAACCAATTGACTTAAGCATTTATCAAAAATAAATAAAGAAAGAAAGAAAAGGAAAAGAAAATTGACGTGGGTCTTTCCCGCCACCCACAAGACTTGTTTGGTCTGCCTAAATTGATGAATTCAAAATACATTTAGAAATCTTGACTTTGTCTTCCAATATTAATAAATAAATCACAAAATGGTATATCC